>ML675614.1:22687417-22714971 GCA_007922155.1 Mesoclemmys tuberculata | reverse complement strand
CTCAGTTCCCATCCCATCCAACATTCCCACAGACCATTGAGCAGACTCATCTGCCGATAATCCAAAGAAGAGAAGAGAGAAGGAGCCAGGAGGCAGCCTGAACCTATCCTAAGAACCCAAATGGCATTTGCATACCTCTGTAAACGACCTCTTTTAAATGCAAAAAGATGGCTCTGTGATGAGTATTAAAAGATTCTACTGATGAACTTGGTGATAAGGCTGAAGAGATTTAAATGCCCTGCCCCCCCATCTCATTCTCTTTTGAAATCTTATATTCATTGAGATAGTATATTTAGATCCAGAAATGAGTGGCCTTCAGTCTGTGTGGCAACACCCACCCACCAAATGTTGAACTCTCATTCCAAGTCATCGCTTTCACACACCAGTCACCGCATCCCTGCGTGCCATTTCTACCAATAGGCAAAATCAAGCAGGAGCTAGTGGATGATGCCACAGTGAACTGAAAGCAAATAGCCCTATCCCTCGTTTGTGAAAGGATGCCAACCAGAAGAGAAACCGTGTCAGACTGGTGCTAATGTTACAGATGGCATTACACATGAAAAGAACTACAGGTACATGACGTATGCAGTATAGTTGTAGCTGTGTCAATCCCAGGATAATGGAGACACAAGGTTGGTGAGGTGATATCTTTTATTAGATAGCTTCTGTTGGTGAGAGAGACAAGCTTTCGAGTAATACAGAACTCTTCTTCTTCTGACCTGAAAAAGAAGAAAAGCTCTGTGTGGCTCGAAAGCTTGTCTCTCACCAACAGAAGTTGGTCTAATAAAAGATACTATCTCACCCACCTTGTTCCTCTGCAGGTGCATAAGGAAGGCTAGGTCATCTGCTGTAGATTTAGAGTTACTTAGGCCTGGTCTACACTGCCGGCGGTGTCGACAAGAGATACGCAAGCTACGTACTGAAACTTGCACATGTCCCGTTCACTTACTTACTGCAGTGTCTGCACTGCGCTGCAGGAGACGCCCTCTGGTCGACGCAGCGTTACTCTTTTCCGGGTGGGGGGGGACACGGGGTGTGTGGATTTACTGCAGAGAGCACTTGGATCACTTGTGCAGGTCTCGACTGCCTGCTCAATCGATCCCGCTGCATCGATCCGTGGAGCCCGATGCAGCACCCGCAGCGTAGACATTCCCTGACTCATCACCACCACTGTTCTGGTGGGAATGTAAATGCAGGTGAAGAGGCTGAGAAGGATTCTTGTGTAAGTTTATTTCACTTTAATAAACCTCATGCAAATAAGCTATAATTATTAACTGAAGATCTTTGCTGCACTAACACTGCTGGATCCCACTGATAAACTTAATGGCCATGAAGGAGCTGACATCAAGATGTTAATGTGGCACTGATGAATACCTTTCAGTAGATATGTGCATCTTCAATAAGATCCTCAATGAATACCTAGTAATTTCAGTGCTGTGAGAAGGCAATCTTTGATTAGAGAGGAGGCAGCCATCATCACTACAGTGCATCCTTAAATTCCCATTTAGTTGACGGAACTAAGTAGCATTTATTAAAGTTTCCAGAATATATAGCACTGTGCTTTTATCAATGTCTGCAGTGTAATTACAGGTGTCATTCCAGGCTGTAAGTGTGCACCCACCATAGATCTGAAATTTACTACAGTCATTATATTTTTAAAATCCCTAGAGAGGAAGTCAGCTTTATTTGTACAAAGGATGACTCCCCAGAAGAAAGCTTGCCCTTGAAAGGAGCTGTACGAAGTTCCATGCTATTGGTAGATGTGGTTATTGTTTTTAACAACTTATTTTGTGGAGATTTGTGCAGTTTTAATTAAGCAAATTCTCTCTGTCCCATTCTCCATCAGATTATTAAGAAGGTTTCCTTTATGGTTGTTAATTTTCTCAATCATTTCAAAAAAAATCTTGCTTTTAGAGATTTAAGGCCTGTTCTAATACCCTCTGAAGTAAATGAAAAGAAATGGAAATGGAAAGCAGGGGGATCTCAATTGGGGTAGAGAGGTTATTGATGTGACCACTGCTGGACTACTGTGTCCATTTCTGATTTCCCCAATTCAAGAAGGCTGATGATAAATTGGAGAGGTTCGGAGAAGAGCCATGAAACTGATTAAAGAATTAGAAAATGTGTTTTATCGTGTTAGACTCTGGGAGCTCAATCTCTTTAGCTTAATAAAGAGAGGTTAAAAATATTCTCTAGGAATCATTTTGGGGAAGTTCTGTGGCCTGCCTGTGTTACGCAGGAGGTCAGACTAGATCACAGTGGTCCCTTCTGGCCTTGGAATCAATTAATCTATTCTTGCATGTGGGTACCCATGGCCTAGGGCAGAGCAGGACACCCTCACTAGCCCATCATGAAGTGAGGTTGAGAGGAGCCTTCAAAATAATGAGATGGAACATGATAGTTTTTTCTTTGGCTGAGTCTTCCAGTAGATATTCTGTAGTGTGGATGATCGAGAATCATTCGTGGAGAAATACATAGTGAAATTTCATCTTGGACTAAATTTACAACTTTTTGTAAAAATTGTTTTTACTGTGAAAAAAGTCAAAGTGAGAAAATATACTTTAAGTAAGCAGGATACCAGCAAATGTGGTAGGGTCAGTTTAGTCCTCTGCAGTAAACACTGTATTGGAAGAGTAAATTTGACTATATTGCACTATAAAAATGAACTATGATCATTTGACTGTGATGTGTGCTCTGGGCAACAAACCTTAACCTGATAGCAATAAGCTTCAATATAACTGCTTTAATTTGAATCTTAACATCTTCATCAATCCAGAGTAGTCAGGGTTGGTTGGGGCAGAGCCGACCCTAGACCAAATGGCACCCCAGGCGAGGAGTGTTATCAGCTCCCTCCCCCATTTGTTAAACTGTTGAATACCATATTTTTATTGCATTTGTATCCCATTTCACAACTTCAGTACATGATTTGCATGCATGATTTATTTCTGTCATATAAAATGGTAAATTTGTGTGCTAGGAGCTGTAAATATATATTTATTCATGCCATATATAATCTAATAAAAAAATTTGTTTCCTCAGCTTATAGAAACTTTTTTAATTTTAAGAATAAATGAAATGTACTAACATTAAGAAATAGAACTGTGCACCAACATTGGGTGGAACAGCATTAAATAGTGTTACAGTAGGTTACAGACAGCCTTAGAATCTTAACCCTCGTCCTTTAGTTCAAAAGATCCAAAGACTGGCCAATGGCATTTTCAAGTGATAAAATAGCAAGTGATGTCAGTCTCTCGTCAGTCTGACTGACTGGCGATGCCCCGCACCTTATGTACTGGTGAGACGTGGCTGACACCATCCTAGGAGGTTCAATGAAAATGTAGTTCTCAAAAAGTCAAGAAGGTTCCACGAGATTCTACAAAGGTCCAGAACATTCTAGGAGGTTAGTGAAAAATGAATCCACATATGGAATACCTAGAACGTTTGAAGTAAAATGTTTCATTTTCTCTTTTGTCGCTAACAACAAAAACAACACACCAAGCCCAGCACCCCAGGCAGTTGCCTGCCCCTCAATCCAGCGCTGGTGGGCGGTTCATGGTTGGTAAGGAAGAAAAGAGAAATATTCTTTCTATTTTTAAAAAATCGAGGGCCCTCAGATAATATTACGATGGGGACATTATATAGGTAGATTTTTCGTTCCATCCAGGCCGTGGAACACTAGCAAAGCTGCTCCATGTTCTCTAGACTTTTTCTCCTGGCCCCATTATGTGAGAGCAGAGGGCTGATGGATCAGTGTACTTGTTCATACATTAGCCTCATCCCCAAATCCCTCTCCGTGTCCACGCTAGGAAGCATCATGGAGCTGAGCAAACTGCTCAAAGTTTATGGAATCCTTGTGTGAGGTTTTTCAGATTCTGCCCCACCCCTGGGCAATGCAATAACAGCATTCTGCTACAACCAGGACCCTCTGAAGGTATGGTAGAAAGGGCAGGGTTATCCCCTAATAGAGTATGTCTACACTGCAATAAAAGACCCGAGGCTGCCCCAGTTCAGCTGATTCGGTCTTGCGGGGCTCAGGCTGTGGGGCTATAAAATTCTGGTGTAGATGTTCGGGATCGAACTAGAGCCCGGCTTCTGAGACCCCTCAGATTCCCAAGCATGGGCATCTACAACACAGTTTTATACCCCTGCATCCCAAGCCCGCGTCAGGTGACCCAGGCCAACCGCAGCTGTGTCACTCTGTCTTTTATGGCAGTGTGGATGTACCTTTAGACAAACCTAATTGAGAGAAACATCTCTTCTGCTGCATGGATTCAGTTTTAAATAATTTTACAGTAGCTCAGTAGCAATTGTCTGCTTAGCTAGAGCCAGTGATTACTAATGGACCCTCTACCATACTCAGAGTAGACTAACTTAGCTACCGTCCTTAGTGTCATGCTGATTGTTTCTAGAAGTGAGGCAAAAGGGTAGGAGGGGGAAATCATTTCCCAAAAGTGTCACGTGATTTTGATGTAGCTATGTAGGCTCAATTTGAATTACAAATATATTCATTTTCTGTGGCAAATTTCTGCCCATATCTACGTCCTCTGCAACCCACCAGTGTCAATGTGTGTGAGGGGACGGTTTGATCCTTAGTCTCCAGTGAACATGCTAACACAAGTTGTACAGCTAGATGGATAGAAATGGTTTGCCAATTCCCAAATGCTTGCTTAAATCTGCTCTAATGATGTGGTTTGAGTATTTATTTCTATGAGAATCTTGATTCTATTCCATTAAAAAAGAAATAATGCTGCAAACACATTTAAACACTAAACTTGTTCAGGTGTGGTTGTTTCAGAAGGTTCAAAAGCTGATAATTGAATATTTCTGTAAGCCTCCTATGTTTAGAAATTCATTAGAAATATTCACGTACATGAAATTGTTGAAAGAAGAGGCTTTAAAACACAAACTTGTTACTTAGGCTGTATCTACACTGCAGACCTTAGAGCAGCACAGCTGTAATGCTGCAGCTGTGGCGCTGAAGGGTCTCTCAGGTAACTGCTGTACGTCGACGGGAAAGAGCTCTCCCCTGGCATAATTAAACCACCGCCAAAGAGCAGCAGTAGCTATGTCAGTGGGAGAGCGCCTCCCGCCAACATAGTTTCATCCACACTGGTGCTTTTGTCAGTAAAACTTACGTCAATCAGGGGTGTGAAAAAAAGTGTTACTGATAAAAGTGCTAGTGTAGACAAAGTGATAGTTCAGTATCTAATTTGGGGATTTAATTTGGAGGAAATGATGTGCTGTGGGTTGTAATTAGAGCATCCAAGTTCTTCATTAAAGCTGACTTCCCAGCACAACACCTGCTGGGACTTGTGCTGGATTCTTGTCCGTTCTTAAAATTAGCTGGCGAAATTTAAACCATTCTTGTATTCTTGTGCCTCCTTTTGTCAGTTTTGTACCAAGGTGTGTGACTTAAAACTGAAGCAGAGAAGCACAATGATACAGAGTGGCTCATAACTGCCTTACAAGTTATTGGCTTTTGCTGGAAATGAAAGCCTTCAATTGCAGTTCCGTTATACAAGTTGTAGAGTAGCACATAGGAGAGCAAATGCACATAGCCTTGTCTTAAGTTCTGCAGCAAGGGATCTGGATTCGGAGACTCTCCAATGCTGCAGGCATTGGCAGCTTCATATAAATTAAGAAGTGGAAGTTTTTAATGAATTCAGTATGCTAGTGAACACCACCAATGCAGTATTCCTTGTGGTATTTAATTTGATATTAAATTAAATTAACTGTGACCCCACGTCTTTAATTTTCAATGTACCGCAGGCTTTTTTTGGAAAATTAAATGTAACTCCATCAGAGAAATCATCCAGGGAAGGCTGGTGGCTGTGGGAGCTGGGTGGGGGATAATTGTGGTTTTGGGCACTTGAGAAGATGTGGGAAGCAGTTGAAGACTGAGATATATACACAGTTGTGGGGTATTTCTGCTCAAATGTTTGACCATGGACTAGTTTAAAATGAAGACATTACATTGTCTAGATTCAAGAGTTAACACACTATTGAGGTAACTAGAAAAATTCACATCACTTAGAGCTGTCATTTCA
Organism: Mesoclemmys tuberculata; assembly: GCA_007922155.1. NCBI lineage: Eukaryota > Metazoa > Chordata > Testudines > Chelidae > Mesoclemmys > Mesoclemmys tuberculata. The sequence continues at coordinate 22,708,924 of ML675614.1, read as the reverse complement.
AGCTTTTGAAAGATTGTTCTCATCAGTTTGTGTTTGATTAATATTTGGAATATTTGCTTTTAACTGTGAGGGCTAGAAACTTAATTTTTTAAAAAAGTTAGCTTAGGCTCTGGAACATTATTCTGTGGAAAGGCCATTCTGGTTCAGATTTGGTGGTCCTGTGCTTTGGAGTAAATGGGGCTCTGAAAAACAGAATTGTTTCAAACATAACCATAAGCAAGACTTTGCGTGCCAGAGGTTTGAGCCAGTGGCATTGTATTGCATTTCCATTGATTTAAATGGGTTTGGTCCAGGCCCTCCTGTTCCATGGGTTAGAACAGAAAAAGTGTGTGTGCAACGTCTTCAGCTGGTATCAGTCTATTGCTCTGCTGACTTCAATAGAACTATACTGATTTACAACAGCTGAGGGGAAGCTGGCCCTTTGTATATTATACTGTGATAATTTAAATTAACTAAATTTGTTGGAGAATCCAAAAGGCAGCTAGGCACTTTAAAGGGATATAGGAAGACTCTTTTTTGTTCCAAACAGGTTTTTATCTCAGGGCTGTATCATGCTCCCACTCAAGACAATTGTACATTTAACACTGACTTGAGTGGAAGCAGGAATGAACTCTTAAGTAGACCACATACGGATGATGGTAGTGGTAGACAGAGGCAAACCATCATGTGATTTCTCCTCTTACTTCTTTCTTTTAAATTCATTTAATGCTTTTTCCTTTATTTTTCTCCATCCCTCACTCGACTATTAAACTTGTACCCTAAACAATGAAAATCTGTTGGGGGAAGAAGAAATTACAGTTTTGTAGCATGATTCACAGGAGACATATTTCATGTATTGAACTGCTCTTATCTTATATTTTAGTGCAGAACATCATATTACATATAATAAGATGTACCACAGCTGTTCAGAAACTGAATTTAACATATGAAGATGCAGTATCTTTTTCCTGTTGCTGGTCAAAGCCAAGGCAGCGCACAGCTATTCAATACTAGCGCCTCTGAACTGTTTTGTTCCTCTTGAAATTGAATTGAAAAGTATTGGTTATTCAGTATCAGTGCATGGTATTGACACATTTTCCCCTGTGAAAATGAACAGTCCCTGTGTACTGAATAAACAGCTTTAAGAAAGTTATTTAACAAAAAGATAGGATCACCTTCTCTAAGTGTATAGAAGCAGGTGTGAGGGAGATGATGGAAGAAAAGAATTGGAGAAGAGGGTGGTTCAGAATCTACTTTGTACTTCAAGCAAGATGGAGCTGGAATATTTTTGGGATTTAGTTTAAGGGGCTGCCAGGTAACAATCCATACCAGGGCATCATTGTTCCAGCTAACTGGCTTATTGACTCTAAAGTGACAAGGTTATTAAATGGGTCTGAGGTGAAAAGCTCCGAAGTTGGTTAGTCCTCTTCAGGGTCAGGGTTAAAGGCCGTTAATAGACCAAATAAAAACCTGTGGATTACTCTGCATTACCGCTAATCCCCTATTGTTAACAAGTTCTAAATTCATTACAGCAAGAAGGAAACCATGAAATAGCATGTAAAAGCACAGGGAGCACTCTGTCTCCTGTCCACTTGAATGAGAGTGCAGGTGTTTGAAGAGTCTTAAATTTTCTCCAGTTTAATTATATAGTTAACAATACATGTGTGAGCACATAGTGCATGTAGTTAGTGTCTGTGCCCAGTGTTATTTCCCCCTTCTTACACCCTCCAAATTCATACTAAAAGTCATTAAAAATGACATTCCAGGACAATCTAAAAATATTCAGGGCTGCTGAAGACGTGCACACCAGAACTCTTCTGCTTCTCTCTGCTGAGAGAATACAAGATGGATAATGATCATTCATGCTTGTGACTTTTGATGTAGAATGTAAGGTCATGATGGCAGTGAGAATTCTCATTAACACAAAGGACCCTGTACAGTCGCTGCTGGAACTAGGGTATACCAAGCTGAGTGCATCCTTTGTGAAAGAAAACTACTGTAGCCAAACTAATATTAACCAGTCTCCATAGATATGCTGAATGCCCACTGTGTTTCTCTTAACAAAAAAACCCCCAGAAAACTAAAAGGCCCTTCAGTTTTAAGGGGAACAGTACATTTAAACTGTAATGATCGCACAGTCTAGAGGCTGCATTAATTGTTTTTAAAAGGTCTTGTGAAAGATCTGGGATAAGTGAGTTGCCTTTTCATCCTAAAATTATGTGACTGGAAATCCAGATCATTCAATGTTCACTTACATTTGTTTTATTCATAGAAAATATGAAGTGGAACTCAACAAGGAACCCAGACACAGCAGCTATTGCAAGACAATCTTACACTTCATAGACTTCATTATTTAATTGTTATTTGGCAGAATAAATTATATTTTTACTAAAGAATGGTGCAGGATTGTGTATTAGGCTTTGTGTGCATCCGTCTGTCTGTCCATCCCCTAAACGTGATCTGTTATTTGCCTGTTTTGCACATGCCCTTTACCTGCAAACACAAAAAATACAATGCTGTGGTATTTCACAGAATTGTGTTAATCATTCTCTAACCAGGAAGACTCCAAACACCTTCCTCTGAAAGGTGTATCTGGGTCATATGTACCTGTAAAAATGGCAAGGCAAAGGTTACTAATGAATTTGGTTTTAATGGAGTGAAAATGAGAACACTTCAGGGTTCAGTTACAAAGAGAAGTAGATAGAAATTCAGCTGGAAGGAGGACATATGAATGAGATACTGTAAATATATACACAAACAGCAGCATAGTACGGAGGTTATCTGCTTTAAAATTACCTCCTAGTCATAAAAAAGGGAGATGCCTAGGTCTACAGAAGTTTAACAGCATGATGTAAAATTCAATATATCAGTGTTATACAGAGATTGAATTTCTCTGCAGATCATCTGCCAAACAAAACAAAATCCTGGCTGTACAGATTTTTGCAGGAAAGTGCCGTGTTACATAAAAATGTTTAAGTAGAATAAAGCCTAAGATTATTGCAAGCAGATTGTTAGGAGTCAGGTGATACAACAGCTGAGAAGTTGGTTGTGTATGTAAACTGGGGGTAGCTTCTTTGAAGCTAATGGAGTTACACAAATGTATGTAGCTGAGAATCTGGCCGCCAGTTTGTCTCTGCCATTCAGGTCTGCCTGTCTGCTCTTCTCCCACTGCTACCCTTCTTTGGTTGTAACTTCTTTGCATTAATATCGCATGTTGGGTTCTCTTCCCCTAAAACATGACAGCCTTCTCTGTCCCTTTTGTGCCGGTAATGCTGCCAGCTGTTGAGTATGACTTGGGTGTGATTCAATTCCAGGAAAAAAAGGGAAGTGACAACATGTCCATAGTTTTTCTTATTTTGGCTGCACATAAGAGTCCTCTTACCTGTAGTAAACTCTCTTGTAGTTGGGGGAATAGTTGTTTTTGTCTCTAAGTGAATATCTTTCAGTAACAATGATAAGTTCCAGGGAAACTAGAGTATTCTGTTAATGGTGAAGACATTATTTTTCAGGGTGTGTACATCTTTCAGCTTTTTAGATTGTCTGCCATTGTAACGAAAGTGATTGCAATGTAACTGCACATGTGACTACCCTTTGGCTGCAGTTTAACATGAGTAGCACTCATTATAGTATAGCAATTAAATCAAACTATGAGTAAATAAGGGAGGTGTCTCAAGAATTCCAGATGTTAGTTTCACGTTGAATTTTTTACCTGTAAACTGTAATTACTCATCAGAGAAACTGATAATGTTGGTTTAGGCTGCTTTGGTTTTAAGTATCTAGGGTTCTTTTGAATGAAGGAAATTCATCTTGAGCATGAACCCCTGTGTTAACCCTGGTGAGGCTGCTTAGAGTGAGTCACCAGTGGAGTGGCTATGAAGGAGGGGCCTGTAGAAGTGGTCTCCCTGCCAGTTCCACAGGCGCTACTGCAGAATGTGGCAAAGGGGAGCAATGAGCCAGCAGAGGGGCCATCAGAAAGTTGCTTAAATGAATCCAGTGGCTTTAACACAACGCATAAGCGACCTGAATGGATTGCTTCAGCTGTGGTCATGGGGACTGTGCTCCACTCTGGGGGGGTAAATTTCATCCCATGATCCCCCCATGTGCTTCACTTACTAGGGATTTGTGTGGCAGATGTACATTGCTCTCCATGCACATTGCTTCCTCCAAAAGAGGAATTTTATTTTGCTTTTAATACGGAAGAAGTACTCTTTGAGCAGCTGTAGCATCATCTCCAAGCAGGTCCCTCATTTTTACCCAAATATCTTTTTGGAATCTTGCCATTTTCACAGGTGTGATGATAATCCAGTAGCCTCTAATACCAGATTATATTCTAGATTTATCTGGGCGTGATTGACCACAGTTTTCACTTAGGTTCATATTGTGAGACATGGACTGTGAAATGGAAAGTGTGGCGTGTTTCTCCCTTAAATCTTCTGTAGCTTGTGCATTACTAAAATAACTTTTTCATATATTTAGTGGTGACCAATGGGACTTTCATAACATTTCTGCTATATAAATCCTTAGCTGGGGGGTTTATAACTAGGCTATAAAAAGTTGCTCCAGTTTGGGAGAGTTTTTGGAAATTATTCTTTGGAGAGTCTGGGTATCCATGTAATTAAAAATAACATCTGAAACCCAGCTACAATGCATTGAGTCAAATTCTGTGCAGTTTTATCAACTTCAGTGGGGATGCACAGAGTGTAAATCAAACCAGAATTTGGTCCTATAGGCTCAGCAGTAACATGTTGGACCTGCTTCAGTTATGTATATTTTATATTGATGTAAGTGTATTTACTGCAGTTGAACGATTCCTGAATTGCACTGTGTGTGTGGGGGGGAGAATTGGGCTTATGGGGTCTGGTTCTCAATTGTCTTGAGGCATATGTAGTTATTTACACCTGTGCAAAGTTGTTGTTTTGTCAGTGGGAGCTGTGGGTACTCAATTCTTCTGAAAATCAGGCAGCTAGGATTTGGCATGTGAATTTAGAAAATAGTCTTTAAAAGGCCATTTAAAAGTGTTTGATTTAACATGTCCCTTGTTGCACATCCAAGAATAGCTTTCTTTTCTGTTTTTCTTTCAAATTTTAAGGCAGAAAATACCTGAACAATAATAAAAGCCAGATATTTTTGATTTTTGAAAAGGGAGAGGAAGAAAAAGAGGGGAAAAATAAAACCATGAAAACAATTTTTTTTAAATGGACATTTTTTCTTAAACCTTCATATTAGAAAAAAGGCCATATCCCTCTCCCCTCCCCCCACCCCCCACAAATCTTTTCATTCAAAAAGTTTGGCCAACTTTGGTTAGAAGTGGAATTTTGTCCTTAGCTGCTTTGTTGTGCTGACAACTGGCAGCAAATCCTTGACTCTGGTTGACAAGTGCACGGCCCAGCTCAAGAGTGGTACACTACGGTGGCCTATGCACTCCCACTCTCCAGGGACAGTGGTGTGCTGCAGTGGTCCTTCATTGCCTGAAGTGTGCTCTAAATAACAGCAGCAGCCAGTGGCTCTAGAGGGCTTGATGGCAATTACTTGGGGTATAAGAAAGTTTTGGCTGTGCCCTACTTCCCCTGGCAATGCCCCTCCAGCAGGAAGGAAGTGTAGTATGTTGGAGATTCTTTCCAAGCTGGCCATGCTGCCTTTAAGACCAAAATCTACCTGTGGTGAAATGTCACTTTCACACTGCGGAATTTGGATGATGGTGAGTAAAATAACACTATTGAGGGTAAAGGACTGCCTTTCATCCTTATCTCTTCTGAATTACTTAATACCAAAATGGCTTTTGTTCTCTGATTTACATAAATAAACCCTCATTTCTGGTTTAGCTGTTGTTGCCAAGTTTGATCTACACTTTCCCAGCAGCTATGGCAGGTCACTCTGGACCAGTTTTTCAATAATATACACACACCGCATTTTTCACACGCCTGAACTGCGTATGTGCTTGAGTTAGGCTTACATGAGCTCATAGGTATGTGCACATGAAAATCCCTGATTTGTGGGTGTCCATCAGACGTTGAGCACACACAGAACACATGCCTGTAAGTGCATTGTCACAGCTTGGGAAGTCTGTCAGCCTGTTCAATTTTCTAATTTTTCAGCTACTATATTGGTTAAATTTTATTTTATTTTGTATGTCTGTATCTACGTGCATTGTAGACCCAGTTCAGCAAGGTACTTAAGCACATTCCTGATTTTAGTCCCATGAGTTCAATGGGAGTATCCATGGTACAGATGAGCAATTTTATCAACTTCAGTGGGGATGCACAGGGTATTAGATATTGTGCCTAAGTACAGTTTGAAGTACAGTTCAGAGTGGTACTGTAATTTGAACTGGAGCTGTCATTCTCACAGATGACTGCTTTTCTTAAGTGAGTTCTTTGATACAGAGCTTTTCAACCTGTGACATTTATACACTCCATCACCAGATAGTCTTTAGTCACCCGCAGCCAGGGTCACTGGTGGTATTGGTGGTAAACAAGAAAGACGGACAAGGGTTGCAAGGCCCAATGCCCAAGTCCAAGGACTCGAAGAAGCTGGATCTCTTTGTTAGGAACGTGTGTTTCGTGGGGGCCCCAGTTTCGCATCGCAAACCAACAAGCGATTCTGAGCCGATATAATTTTAATTCATGGCAGATTATGACAAAGTTCAAGGAGCTGCTTCTGGCTGACTCAAGATTGGAATTTGGAGTGGTTGTTGAAGAGGGAAAGGCAGTGGCAAGGACCTTGTTGCAGGCTGATCTGGAGTTGGGAGTCTCGGCCCTGTGAACCATGTCTTCCGTGATTGCCATGAGAAGGATCTCTTGACTGCAGGTGTCGGGCCTCCCTCCAGAGGTCCAACAGACTATTCAGGACTTGCCCTTTAAGGGTTCAGGGTTATTTTCAGAGCAGACAGACTCCAAACTCCACAGCCTAAAGGATTCAAGGGCAACACTGAAATCCTTAGGGCTTCAGATGCCATCCACACAAAGGAAGCATTTTAAGCCGTAGCCTACTCAGCAGTTTTACCTGGCACAGCCTAGGCAGGACCACTCTAGGAAGTGAGGCAGAAAGAAGCATAGGTCACCACAACCCCTGCCAAACCAATGCCAGGTCTCAGTGGGACAGTCCTCCAGCTCCAAGCAAGCATTTTGGAGGTGTACCTGAGGCAGGCACACCAGACCAGATCCTGGATCCTTCTCCTTGCTTCCTGAACTGTCCATCCCATTTTTATTGTGAATGGTCTCAGATAACAGATGGGGTCTATGCATGGTAGAATTGGAGTATTCTCTCCAATTCTGTGCTTCCCCTCCCTCCCATCCCCCTTCTCCATCCATTCTCAGGGACCCCTCTCACAAGCAGTAGAGGAGGTTCCTTAGGAACTAAGAGAAAAGGGTTTTTCTTCAGATATTTCCTAATGCCAAAGGGGGTCTCAGACCTATTCTTGATCTGCAGCACCTAAGCAGATTCATGAAGAAGCTTAAGTTCCACATGGTCGTCTTGGCTGCTGTCATTCCCTCCCTGGATCTGGAGGACTGGTATGCCACCCTAAACTTGAAGGACATGTATTTTCATACATCAATAGTCCCATCCCACAGAAGGTTCCTCAAGTTCGTAGTAAACCACACACATTATCAGTTCACAGTCCTCCCCTTCAGCCTGTCAGCGGCCCCTTGAGTGTTCACCAAACGTGTGGTGGTTGTTAAAGCATTCCTAAGGAGACGATCGGTACAAGTGTTCCCTTATCTAGACAACTAGCTTGTCAAGCGCTGCTCCAGGGATCATGTAGAGGCACATGTCAGCCTAATCCCATCGATTTTCAGCAGATTGAGTCTACAGATAAATTTACCCAAGTTGACCTTGTCCCCAAAGTTTAGAGTTTATAGGAGCAGTCCTAGACTCAGTCCAGGCCAGGGCACTTCTGCCAATCTCTCTCTTCTAGACCATTTGCTCCATTATAAAAGACTTCGGGCACTTCCCCTCCACAATGGCGCAGACCAGCCTGAAGCTCATATGGCCGCCTGAACGTATGTGGTCCAACACGCAAGGCTGAGGCTCAGACCTCTCCAGGCTTGCCTGGCATCAGCTTACTGGCCAAATAACAGACCAGACAAGGTAGTTTCAGCCCCCTCCTCAGGTCATCAAGTCTCTTTTGTGGTGCTCCCTCAGTCAGCATGTAAGGGAGTACCCTTCTCCAGACCTCAGCTGTTGCTGAGCACGGGACGGGATGGGACATCTAGGAACTCTCAGGATGCAAGGCCTCTGATTTCAAGCATAGCTATTACTCCACATAAACATCAGGGAGCTGAAAGCGGTTTGCCTAGCATGCCAAACCTTCCAGTCCCATCTGGAAGGCAGATATAAGTCAGTCATGATGGACAATACAACAGTGATGTTTTATATAAACAGACAAGTGGCGCTCATTCCTCTTCCTTGTTTCAAGAAGCCCTCAGGCTGTGGGATTTCTGCATAGCTCACTACATGTACCTAGAGGCTTCTTACCTCCTGGGATCCCAGAATGAGCTGGCGAACCGTCTCAGCGGATCCTTCCATGGCCACCAGTGGTCTGTTTGCCCAGACATGGTGAACAGAATCTTCCAGAAGTGGGGAGTTCCCCAAGTAGATCTCTTCACAACAATACTCAACCATTTTGTTCTTTCCTGATCCATAGCCTGGGTTTGATCGCGGATGTGTTCCTCCTCCTTTGGAAGGGCCATCTGCTTTACACCTTTCCTGCTCATTCACAAGGTCCTGCTCAGGATCAGGGGGGACAGAACCACGTCCGTCATACTGATAGCCCCAGCCTGGCCCTGACAGCGTTGGTATATGACACTACTGGAGCTGTCAGTAGTCACTCCAATCACCCTGCCTTCAGTGCCGGACCTAATCACACAAGACTACAGCAGCCTCCAACATGCCAACCTCGAGTCTCCATCTCATGGTATGGAAGCTTCATGGCTAAATCCCATGGAGTCATCACGCTCAGACTGTAAGAGAGGTCCTCCTTGGCAGCAGGAAACTGTCCACCAGGGCTACATACGTGGCCAAGTGGAAAAAGTTTTCCGATTGGGCAGTGCAGAAGGGCTTTGGCGCAAGCAGCACAACCCTTTGTTCTGAACTATCTGCTGCGCTTGAAGCAGTAGGCCTAGCAGTGCCCTCCATAAGGGTGTACCTAGCGGTGATCTCTGCATTCCATCCTAGGGTAGGTGGTTGATCAGCCTTTGCTAATGCAGTAGGGACCTGCTTTCTCAAGGGCCTGGACAGGCTATATCCCCAAGCTCACCATCCAATATTGGCATGGGACTTTATCCTGATATTCTCTAGGCTAATGGGGCCTCCCTTTGAGCCTTTAGCAAGATGCTCGCTCCTCTATCCCTTATGCAAGGTGTCATTCCTGGTCACGATAACTTTAAATAGGAGGGTGTCGGAGCTCAAGGCTCTGACATCCAAACCCCCATACACGGTGTTCCATAAAACAAGATCCATTTGCAACTACACCTGGCCGGCCTTCCTCCCTAAGTTGTTATCCCATATGACATTCATATGAGCCAGGACATCTTCCTATATTCTTTCCTAAACTGCATGCCAATACCAGGGAACGAAGTCTCCATTCCCCAGATGTCATGTGGACACAGGCTTTCTACATCCAAAGGACAAGATCATTTCGCAAATCAAACTAGCTCTCTGTTGCAGTAGCAGACAGGATGAAGTGTTTCCCGGTGTTGGTCCAGAGGATTTCATCATGCATCGCGTCCTGCATCAGGGCTTGCTATGACCTGGCAAAGGTGCCTGCCTCGGCACTGACAGCACAGTCCTCAAGGGTGCAGGCCTCCTCAGCAGTATCTCTGGCAAGTGTCCCTACACAGGAGATCTACAGGGCTGAGGCATGGTAATCAATCCACATGTTCACCTCACATTATGCCATCACCCAACAGGCCAGCGGCGATGCAGCATTCGGCAGAGCAGTGCTTCAATCAGCGATTCCGTGAGCTCTGACCCCTCCTACAGTCAGCTTGGGAGTCAGCTACTAGGAATCGACATGAGCAAGCACTCGAAAAAGAAAAAACAGTTATTTAGCTTTTGTAAATGTTGTTTGAGATGTGTTGCTCACATCCGTTCCAAGACCCACCCACCTTTCTCTCTGTCAGAGCCAGCCGACAAGAAGGAACTGAAGAGGCGTTGATATGGCAGGAGCCTATATATGGCACCATGGAGGCGTGACTCCAGGGGGCGCCTACACTGACCCAACAGGTACCACTAGGGGAAAACCTTCTGACACCTGTGCATGCAGCATGCACACTTACTTGGAATAGACATGAGCAACAGATCTTGAAGAACAAGAAAGGTAAGTAACTGGGTTTTTTTAAAAACTCTTTTTAGAAATAACCTCATGTTATAAATTATCCATAGACTCCTTCAGCTAATACAAGTCATTTTTGCTGTAACCTAGACAATTTTTATTGCTAATATTCATTGTCCTTCAATCAAGGGACATCTTCGGGCCCATTTTAGATCAAAACCATAGCACATGCTGATATCCAGCAATATTGCCAATTCGTTACCACTTTTATTTGGCAGTCTCACTGTACTGAACAGTATATCTCCATATACAATATACCCTATAATCATCAGAGGTAAATTTTTCTGTGACCATGGAAACAGAATTAACTGAACAAGTCTTGAGCAAGGTTATGAAATGAGCCTCTTAAACTGAAAATTCTATTACTCCCCAGTTGACACAGTGGTTATTTAAATATATGCTTGTTGATTTAAAATATTTCATCTAATAGTAAAAATATATAATTTAAACACAAATAATTATAAATTTAACTCCCAGATTTTATATTGCCAGAGGATTAAATGCATTCATGATGGATGGAGTGGGAGCATCTGTGTATCATGGCAGGGTGCCCACTTCCCTGCCTTAATGGTGAACATGGGGCTGCACTGAGTCACAACACTCTTACCTAATTTCTGTACTCTGAAGTATAATCGCAGTGGACAGTTGTCCATATTCCAGAGCATTTTGACATGTACCATATGGGCACTCCAGGGTTCCAGGTGTTCGGTTTTCGATCACAAAGTCCAGTCGAAAAGGGAACTTGGTATGTCTGGTTGCTATGGGCAGTGGGTAGGCACCAGGTCATCAACTGGCACCAGCAATAGGCGTAGTTTGAGGGGGCATTGTCCCCCCCACTCTTGATTTCTGTGAATGCTGAACAAGACTCGCTCCACACAGCCTGTCTGGAGGGGGGCGGGGAGGAGGGGGGCTCTGTCTTTCCCCTGCTGGGCTTCCCCATTCCTTGGTTCTCCCCAGCTGATGCTGACACTGCCTCCAGGGTCCTACTGCCTGTTATCATTCTTGTCTCCATCTGCTGGGTCCGATTTCTGTACAATGGTGGGTGCCTGTGGCAGGGCAAGGGAATGGGTGGGAAGAGGCAGTGAGGAAGGAAGGGCGATGGAATAGGGCAGTGGGAAGGGATGGGGTAGGGGAGAGAGAGAGATGGGCGAGTGGGATGGGGCAGGTGACAGTGTGGAGAGGAAAGAAGATGGGGCAGGGATAAGAGGGGGGAGGGGATGGGGCAGAGGGAAGAGAAAGGGATAGAGGATGGGGGTATGCGACAGGGGAAGGGGATAGTGGGGAGAGAAAAGGGGACGGAGCAGGGAGAGGCAGGGGATGGGGAATGGAGCAGGGGAAAGTGAAAGAAATAGGTAAGGACTGAGTGGGGAACCAGAACCAACAACAGTGCACCTGAGGGAGAAGTGGGGAAGACCGAAGGAAAAGAAGTGTCATGGAGAGGACATCATAAATAATTCCCCTTTCCATCCCGCCCACTCCACAAAAGCCCTCCAAAATTCAAACTTCTTATCTTTCCTTCTCCAAACAACACAGAGTAATAGTTTTATTTTAAAAACACATTCACTCTCTTTGGTTTGCTAAACAGGAGGGGAAATATCGCCATATCAGCTGCCTACCCAGGTTGTTCACAGAACTAGCACTGGCCCCTACTGTCAGCCTTTAATCATCTAGTGCATGGGGAAAAGATTTTTTGAAAAACCTTTTTTGGCATTTTCCTGCACTGTGGGGGTAAAACATGTGTTTAGAGGAAGTTGCAAAGACCAGACAGGGCTGTGTGTAGTTCAGAACACTGCTGTGACCTTGGTCATTTTCATTGTTCTTTTGTGGAAGTTTCATAGACAGTGTCTTGGGACAAGTCAGTTCTTTTTCCAGATCCCTTTTAATAAGGCAATGTCTCTTGTTTGCATTTTTTTTTTCAAGAGACTTAAACACTCAGGATCAAATTGACTGTGCTGAATTTGTGTATTTAACAGCACTAAGATATTCTGTTAGTACACGAATGTCTATCTGAGCTATATACCGTGCAGTAGCTCCTTTATTATTCTCTTCAGGCTGTTTGTCTGTTCTGTTCAGGCTGCACACTGACATGTCTTCATAGTATTTTTTTCAGGATATAATTTCTGGAGCTAGGAAGAAATGTGACTAGGCCTCATTCCTGCAAATGCTTGTGCCCATGCTTAACTTCAATCATGTGAGTAGTCTCATTGAAATCAGTGGGACAGCTTACATGCGTAAAGCTGAACGCAGGTTATAAATTTGCAGGAGTGTCACCTAAGGTGTTAAATGGTTTTAATTCTCCATTATAAGAGTTGGATTTCAATATATGTTCTTCATTTTGTACAAAATAATATAAACTATGGGTTTTCATAATACAGAAATACGGTTAAATATCTGTTTCATATTGTTTAAACCAATCTAGTGAGGCTAATTGAAAGCATATTCCTCTCCTAAACCTGCTGTGTGATTTGTCCGTTTTTGAATAAAAATAGGCTGAGATTTTCTCTGTTTAATGTTTTAACCCCAGATGTTTTTTATGTTACATTTATTGGTATATGATTTTCAAGATCGACACAGTCATTCTAGCATATTGTACACTACCTTTCTCAACTTTCTCAAGGAATATTTTTACATTATGGCACCCACCAGCTATCAACCCTATGCAAAAATAAAGACAGTGAAAGTACCTGCCTTCCAAAACTCTGTACTACTTGGCTGAGTACTCAACATTGTTTTATGCAACCTTTTATCATATATGCAAGGTTTAGCAACATCAAAGAGAAAATACCAGAACTTTTTTTTTTACCCTGATTGCATTGTGCAGCCTTGTTCTCCTTTTCTCATTTTTAGATGTTTTAGGCAAACTCCATACATGATGTACTGTTTATAATATGTGTGTTGTGTTATAGGACTTAAAATACATCTGCTGCTTCCCAGTAAATGAGGAAAGATTGTGAAATACATTGCCTTGTTTTGAAATTTTAGAACATTTAATCCATTGTGGTAAAGTAGGGGCTTGATCCTGCTCAGAATGGAAGTCAGTGGCCAAACACAATGTGAGCAGAATCATTTCTTAACTTTTTAATCTTTAATGGGCGAAGTTCGAGCACACACATATAAAACCCTGGTTAGAACACCGTTGTTTTCAGTGGAGTTAATCCAATGTAACAAATTCATCTTTGGTCTATTTTGTATAATAAAATAATCATGTGTACTAGTTTTATATTGAAAACATCATTTGGAGCCACTTTGCTGTGTTAACTACCAGAGAGACGGAAGTAAAAATAAAGCAGTTGACCATTATTTTAGAAGTTCACCCAGCATTATTAAATATGGCACATACATGAAATAATGGTCTCAGCATTGGACTGCTCACTTTGACTTTCTTCACATTTCATTTTTATTTTGTAGCTTCCATGTGTCTTTATTGGGGATTTTGGCTTCCAAATTAAATGCCTTTTTTTACACTTTTAAATTCATATTTTTAGTACCAACACCTTGTCAGCAGATGGAAAACCAGTGCAGTGCTAGAAGGAAAGAAACTTTGCTGTCCAGCTTTATTTGCCTTATTTTTAAAGGGAAAAATGGTTACAGCTTTAGAAAGGAATAACGTTAGGAGAAGCTCTGTTTTTTGTGTTCATAATAGTGACATTTTTCTAATAGTGTCTAGTAATACTGTTCCCACTTGATGACTTTTTCGTCCTTTCAGTGGATTCCAAACATTTTAAATTAGAGTCTTTATTGGCATAACACACTTCCTTTTAGTTTGAGTTAGTTTTATGATTTAGGGTAGTGACATTGTTATGGGTGGTATGATTTTTGTTCTCTCTGTGCTTTTAATAACAATCATATTTATCTGTATAGCACTGCAGTGAGCTTGGGGCTTAGCGGGCCTTAAAAAGACAGTATCAGCCTGGATGAGTTTATAATCCAGAACTCCTGATTGTCCCTGGCCCTTGTATAAGTGCCTGAGCAGAACAGCACAGTCTCTTCTACCACACTCCTGCCCCCCCTGCCCCCCGCCACGCCCCCCTTCCCAATCAGACATTGCACACTAGGGCCAGGAATAAATACAATAAAACTAACAGCTTCCTCCTGTCTCTCCAAAGGGGGCAGGGAAGGAGACTGAACCGTGTCCTCATCCTGTCTGCCAGCACCAACAGGAATCTAGCCAAGTTCACTTAGGATATTGTGCACGTTTCCATGCGCCAAGATCAAAACCAGGGCTTTTGTGTCCTGAGATAAGCTCCCTCTGCTGTAGGGCTGCTCTGCACAGGCTTGTACTTGTGGCTGCCTAAAGGACACAATTTATTAGTTCCAGCTTAGAATTATTGTATAGTACCTCCTGCTGCTGTTAAAGATACTGGGTGAGAGCCTCACACCCAGTCTGCCCCCCTTGTGACCTCATAAAGGCACCCTAAAAACCACAGTTTTAGCTTTGAGGATTACACAGGCAGGCACTCTGGAAGTCAGGCATAAGACTTCCACAAGGATCCTGTCACAGATGTTGGGGGGCAGGACCTTAACAGTGCTGCAGAGATTCTGGGCAGTACTATTGCTTAGTGAGCAGCACTGGCCCCCAGAGCTGTGTAAATTGCACAGAGGGCCCCCAGAGCAGCCCAGGATAGGGAGGCGCAAAGGTGGCTTAACGTTGTGTTATTCCCCCTCTCCACTGGGGATGCAAGTTCTGGGCTGCGCCACTTAGAGATGCAGCGCCAAATTTCACCAATTAGCTGTAGATTGACACAATGAATTTGTTCATGTTTCTTCACCATAAGATCTTCACAGATTGTAACTGTTGTCCAGATAAGCGATCATTGTTTTCTCAGGCATCTTTCTTAATAGGAAGAGCTTCAGGAATGGTTGGAATTTGTGAAATCATCTATTATTGGTAGCTTAATTGCATAGCTTTGCATTTGTGTAAAAACATTAGATCAGAATGATATCCTGCCTCCTGAAAATCCAAGAATAAGTGACCGTTGGCCTGTGTAAGAAAGTTCTGTTTTCCTCTCTGCACTGTTGACCTGAATTCTCATGATTCTAAGAATTCAGGGAAGCTGTGGGTGTTGAATACAGTAAGCAATAGCCAGAAGCCTATATTTGATTATCAAGGCAGTGTTTTAGCAGAGTTTGATGGGGAGTGCATACTGTCTATATTTCTTTACTGTATAGTAATAAATAAATAAATAAACTAAGATACAGAAATAATATTCAGCTTCTAAAAAATGTTATTTATACATGAAGAAGCTGTTGCGTTCACAGTGAGGATGTCCTACATTCAGCCTGGATGAAGTATTGCACAGGTCTGCAACTGATTGTGTATGTAATACACTACTGATTACCTGGGCACAGCAGGGAATACTTGAGATGACGCTTCAACCCTGTCTCTGAACATTATGTTCCCAGTATACTGCCAGTCCAAACTGTAAGGTTAAACACCCTGCAGCTACTATTAATCAGACACTTAATGCTTCTTTCATATTTTTTTTCTGATTTAATTTCCTAGTTATTTTTCTGTATCATTTGCACTAATTTTAGATCCCTGCCTTCGCAGTTTATCAGATCAGCATAGCATCTATTTCCCAGTCAAGTGGTGGTTATATGTTTTAAGCATCAACTGTCAGTGGGATTTTGGCTCCTAAGTGCCTAAATCCCTTTTGAAAATGAGCTTTAGGATCCTAACTCTGTTAGGTGCTGCAACATGGAGTGCAGCAGAGCCTAAATACCTTTAAAAATCTGGGCCTAAAGTTCTGTTTGTGTTGGGCTGGGAACAGTGTTTGCTGAACAAGTTTTAAACTCTGATTTTAAATAGGTTTGGGCTTAATCTGTTTAAAACAAGGTTTGGTCAATGTGGAAGCGGGCAAACAATCTTTAAACTGAGTTTAGAAGCGACCTGCTAGTTCAGGTTGCCTGTGCAGCCCCAACATTTGATTGACTAATTGCTAAAGGAATGGTGGTGATATCACTGTGCTGCAAGCTGAGGGGAGGGCTATGTGTATTTGTGTTCATTGGTTGGATTTTTGTACATGCACTTCCCACATCATCTTCTGAGCCAAATTCTTGATTACATGGGTGCAAGCCCTTTGAGTTCATTGAATTCAATAGAATGGCACTGGTGTAATAGACAGCAAAATCTGGTTCCTGGTTCTTTAACCAGAATCCTACAGTCCCTTTAATTTTAATGAGAATTGGGCATCCAAATTCCTTTGGCAGCTTTAAAATCCCACCTTTACTATTTCATAATGTTGCTTAAATTATAAAGGGAGAATGTCAAGGAAAGTTTATTACCTAACTCCTGTTTAGTTACTAAACTACTAAACCTAGTCAGCCCTAGTAAATCACAAGCACTAAAAATGAACTCCAAGTCCCCTTGCTAACTATTGTTGGAGGAGGGGGCGTTTCCGACCAAAGGAAATTTCCTTCCTAATGTTGCCTTAAGATAAGTTGGAGTCTGCATTATCAAAGCAGCTGTTGAGAGCTACTTCCCTTTTCCTGCTGTGCATGTTTTGCATGATGCGCGTTTGTCTTTACCCCAGGGAAACAAATGTTTTCACAAGCTACAAGATGTTGGCTGCTCCACCCATATCCTCTGGTTTTAGTTAGATTCTTCAAAATCTAAAAACATCTCCTTAAAGATATGAAGGTTATTTATGAACAGTATCATATTTTTAATATAAACTTAAAAGGCATGAGTGATTATAAATGGTGCTTCTTTATTCACTATTTATATTAAATACACATAATTAGTTATTGATATGTATCACCATTGGTATACTTTGCCTTTGTGTAATAGTACACAGGAATATAGTATCTATTCGTTATTTTCCATGTTTTGTTATATTTTCCAAGATGTAGGTGCAATTCTTGGCTTAAAATATATATCCAAATAAAATTGATGGCCTATGTTTAATTATGTGCATGTTTTAACCTAAAAGACCTGCACAAAAAACGTATTTGCAGTTTATCAGTTTGAAGGTGGTGGTGAAATCAGTTGCAAAAATCTACCATCATTGTGAAATGCCAAGCAGAAATAGTCAGTAGAGGTTTTAAGACTGCCACACCCCATTCAAATAAACTTATCAACAGCTTTAATCTTGTTTTCCAGTTAGATATGTATAATAACATAGATTATGTATATTATATTCAGTACTACAAGGGTATAAATGACATGGTGGTAAAAACTCCTGCATTCTTGTCTACTCTGGTGTTTGCACTGTTGCTACTATCAGTGGAGAACTACAGAGCTGAATTTTTCCAGCAGCTGCACCCCTGAAAGAAACAGAGTGCTTTGGGTTAGATGAGGAAAGTGGGAGTCCAGGAAAAGCTGCAGGTCTGCATTCCTGTGTATCTTTCACAGGCTATTTGTTGGCTCTCCTGAAGAGCTGGTAGTGAGGGATGAACCAGGAGGCTGTGTAGGAGCCTGGCTATTTATTATCAAGCAAGGCTTTCTTAGTGCAGGTGAGAGGATGCACTCGGCCAGCCAGTTATTTGACCTCTCCAATGGCAAGTGCATTTTCCTACTCTTACCGCTGGATCATAGTGGACAGGAAAAAAGACAGGGGAGAACAAAAATCAACACCCCACCCCCACCAACAGATATCAGTTAAAACAAATAACTAGACTGTTCAGGGAATGGGCAGACATAAGCCTTAGAGCATGGAAATTAGAGAGAAAGATTTCAAGACTGAAAACATCACAGGGGCAGTCTCTAGAATTTTTATTGCCTCCATTTCTATCTTAGTGTAAACAGTGGGGAGAGGAGGAGGGAACAGCCACATGGGAGAGTAAAGGGTGGAGGCCAAGCAAGAGGAGTGAAATCAAGACAAAAGAGGGTGGGTAAATGAAGAAGCAGAAAACAAATTAAACCATACCAGTGCAAAGGAAATAACGGAGACCACAAAGGACAAGACAGAGAAAGTGGTCGGGTAAACGGAGAGAAGGGGCGTGACTGGAAGAGAAACTCAATGTGAGAGCAGCAGCTAGCCACTGATCTGTCAGAGAGGTTGTGGGGCCTCCATGTGAAAAGGATGGGAGTCACTGTGTAAGGAAATAGAGGGGGCTTCCTGGGGATTGTTGTTTGACCCACACTGCTGTTTTCTTCTCCAGACAATGGTCCAGATCATCGGTACATGTAAATTACTCTAGCTTGGTTGATGATAACACAGATTTATGCTAGTTTAGTATCTGGCCAAATGTATCACCATATGTTTTCATATAACATCCATAGCCTGCTTTGCTTTTCCCTGATTAGGCCATATGTCTGACTCCTCAATTCCCACCTGCTAAAACAATGTATCAGCTGGTTTGCTTTCACATCCCCTTATATTTTTATCTGCACCCTAAGGAGGATTGGAGAATGGTTGATAATCATGAGTTTGTTCTAATAGGTTCCATTACAGATAACATAGTAATTAGATTTCACAACTTTCTTAAAGCTACAATGCTTTGAAAATTCAAACTTATAATACATATCTAAATATAATAGGCATCTCTTAATATTACATTGCCATCTGGAAATTACAGTAGTTAGATAAATAAACATTAGTGTTCTTGGGCACATCTGAATCACAGTGAGCTTTTATGTAAGCATTATGGGGAAGGTAGAAGTGGTAATTGTTGGAATTTTTTTAATAAATGTAAAATGTTACCATTTCTTTAACTGTTTTCTGTGACTTCTTAGTTAAAAAGAAATTGCTCTTGACTTAAAGCATGAATTAGCAGACATGCAACTGTGCAGATAAAGCAATCTAAGGAATTCGCTATAAATCATTCTGAACAGTATGTTTTAGGTTCGTAGAGAGTATGTTTAAATTACTATTTGGATAGACTAGTATTTCCACTAGCCATCAAGTTTTTTTCCTTTGGTGCAAGATGAAACAAACTGTGCCATTATGCTGCTGGGGACGAAAAGCAGTTTGGGTACAGGAGGCTGTATCTTTTAACTGTCTATATTTGTTTCTGTAATACTGCATTGCTGGAACAGTCTGTGCTTTCTAATGAAGTGACCACTTCCTGTTCACACTGCTTATTAACAAAATATATCTTGGCTTTGTATTGTTGACATTGTGATGTTGTAATAATAATTGGAATGTACTATGTGGTCACAAAGCATTGAGCATTTTGTGGGGAAAAGTTACAACACAGTCCCGCTCAATGGGGTAAAGGTCTGTAGCATGTAATAAACCAGGGTTGGTTATTATCAGGGTTCAGAAAACAAGCCTCAGTTACTGCTAACTTCCTGTTGTGTTGGCATGTCATAGTAACACTGTACTTCTCAAAGAGAGAGAACTACTGCAAACTGTACTTTGCGTTGTCAGGTGTTGAAAACTTATTAGTATAATACAACAAAAACATCTTTGAGAGTTTGTTCCAATGCATTAGCCCCCTCACAGGGTACTGCAGGAATAAATTCAGAAATACATGGAAGGCACTGAGATATTGCAATGATGGGGTAATATAATTAAACAAATATCTACTGTCATTGAGCCGCTGATACCTCTCATATTACCTTTCAGATTCTTCCTTTCTGTTTCCTTCTCTTATCACCATATCCTTGTATCTATTACTATTTATTTCTTTACTTTGTGTTCTTACTCCCTCTGCTTCAGTTTTCTTCTCCTCTTTCCACCTATCCCATTGCTGCCAAGGTCACACCTGTTCTACAGTTCCTGTAGTCAAGCAGATAAGATAGTAAATCTAGCTATGACTATGCCAGATTCATGCACCTGTCTATGCTAGAGAAGCACTGTTTGCAGGAAAACAGGCATATTGCACCTGCTGAGAAATTCCAAAAGGTCAAAGAGCATGGGAAATACGGGACACATGCAGTTCTGCTTGAAAATTCAACCCCCCTAAATTCCAATAACATTTCATATATCTAAAAGAACAGGTCCAGAATTTTCAGACATGGGTGCCTAAAATTAGCTTTCTAAATCACAGTGGCCTGATTTCCAAAAGCGCTGAGTACCCACAAATCCCAATGAAGGCAGTAAAAGTTTCAGATGCTCAGTGCCTTTGAAATGAGGTATCTTATTTGGGTGCCTAAATATGGATTTAGGAACCTAACTTAGGACACTTAAGTTTGAAAAGTTGTGACTCTTCCAGAATCCAGTAAAATCAATGGGGTTCTTTTCATTGTGTAAGGCCTGATAAATAAGGTCCTGATCCAGAGCCCACTGAAGTCAGTTAAAGCCTTTACCAAGGGATGCAGCATTTTCTGGCTAAAAGTCATTTGATATTCAGCAGACTACTTCTTAAGTGTTTCTGAATTAATGTAGTCTGTAGTGAGCATACACGTTAAATGAACTAGACTTTTGCCAATGGTTCTCAGTATAAACAGTTATGCGTATGCCGAAGGAATCTGTTTTTCTATGGCTTTATGTAAATCCAAGCCAACTTCACTCTTGCAGTTTTGGAGCAATTCATCCTGCTCTTACATAAATATTTTTTTTAAATCTTTGAATCCTAAAATAAATACTATAATGAGGGAGGAAGAAATAAAATAAATGAGAGACCAAATTCTGCTCTCACACCAATATTAATTCTGAGTAACTCCATGGATTTCAACAAAATTACTCTGGATTTACACCAGTGTAATCATCAAGAGCAGAAGTTGGCCCAGATAACCAAGATTAACCAACTCAGATGGCAGCTTGATAATTCATAGACATTCTCTAGGTTATTCTTTTACAAGTCACCTATTCGCACTCTAAGAAACGGGTACTGATGTCAAATCCTGAAGTCCGTAGTCCAGATTTACTTCTCAGACAATGCTGAGGCAAAATTCCCATTGAAATCAGTTCTCCTGACTTGATCAGAAAATATTATGAAATAAGAAAGTTGGATTTTCTGTGAAACGTTGTCCTGATTGCTAAAATAACTCCTAGAGACACTAGCAAGCCTCTTTATTTGAATATATAGGTTTGAACATCATCTCATGTTTACACATAAATTTAGAATAATCCTGTATCATTTCTTTGCCTAGATGAACGTGAGGCTGTTCAGAAGAAGACTTTCACAAAGTGGGTTAATTCACACTTGGCACGTGTCTCATGCAGAATTACAGATTTATACACTGATCTTCGTGATGGACGGATGCTTATCAAACTGCTGGAAGTTCTTTCAGGAGAAAGGCTTGTAAGTGTCTCTATCTTTGTTTGTTTGTTTGTTTGTTTGTTTGTTTGTTTGTTTGTTTGTTT
>ML675614.1:22667259-22687407 GCA_007922155.1 Mesoclemmys tuberculata | reverse complement strand
TTTGTTTGTTTGTTTGTTTGTTTGTTTGTTTGTTTGTTTGTTTGTTTGTTTGTTTGTCACCTCTTAATTAAAACCCTGGGTGATATCCTAGCTCCATTGAAATCAGCCGCAAAATTCCCACTAATGTCAATGGAGCCAGGACTTCACGCCAGATTTTTAAGAAACCCCTTTCTGTGAATTTTTAAAAAGTGTATTTAACATAAATAAGGGCTTGATTTAGTTCTCACTGATGTTTCTTTCTACTGTCATCAGTCTGAGTTAGAACTGTTAGAGTCTCATCTCTCCTGTGAGGTGCCCACCAGGAAAGTACTGAGCCGCCTCAAGTCCCATTGGAATAAATGAAGGCTCTGAAAGGTGCTCAGCTGTCTTTGATTAGGAGTATATGCAACCTGAACTTGAATCCTCTGGGCCAAATTTTTTTCCTCGGGTATGTGTGAGCAGTTCCCTTTCTCATCAACAGGAGATGAGTGTGAATGTCTGAGGGAAGATATTGACCCTGGGGACTGGGTACAATAAAACCTCCGTGCTAAGAAGTGGTGCTGTGTGACTATTGGAAGTGTATTTTGGGGAATGATGGCATACTAGTTTTCCCCCACAGATCATTAAATGATGGTCCTGATCTTAAACACTGAATATAAAACAATCTTATCAAAGTATACAGGTCTTTAATTGTGAACCAAAGCTACATGAGGCTGCAACTGTGTGATCAAGTATCATCAAAAGGTCTTATTAATGGAAACCACATGGGTTAACACCCTGCATATTGAATGGGACATATGCCCCACAATGTTGTGTTAGTACAATAAAACGTGATATAGGGATTTCCAAATGTTGTACTGATTAAGTGAACTCTGAGATGCATATAAGTGCACTGTCCCAATATTCTATATTAGAAGTTAAATACACTTAGGCTGGGTCTATTTACGTCACTTGCGTATCTCCCGTCAACTGCCGCCGAATCGCAAAGGTAAGTGTAGACGGGGCCTTAATATGTGTATGTATTATATTTTGCTCAAAATAAATTCCTTTATGCTGAATAATTTCTTTTAGTGTGGTCTTAGTGTTTGATGTACTCTCTGCAGACAGTGTTTATAGCAAATACTGTTTTCAATTACACTGGTGTAACTGAGATCAGAATTGGTCCTTATTGTAAAATTTAGAGTGTTATTTCAGGTATCAAGACAGAAAAACCCTTCAGTGCAGTTTCACTTCTTCATTTCAGTTTAATTATTTGCTCTGAAGTGAATGGTGTCACATGATACTTTATCTATGGGACATTCAGACCAACCATGCAAATTTCATCTGTGTGGGTTTCTTTTTTTCACACCAAGGTTTGAAAAATGGATGTTGTATTTGAACAGAACATTTGCAGTTATATTGGAGTATTGGAGCCAAGCCAGCAGTATTCTCCTAGTGAGAATTTTACATCTGTGGTTACATCACCATGAACATATCATAGTGGTTTGCAACACTACTGCAAATTCTTACTTTAGCCTTATCTCAGCGCTAGAATGTGAGTACAGTAACCTTTGCTTAAACAGCACATTCTAGCATGCCTTCCACTAGAAACATGGATATAGATAAGGTAATTCACAAAACCTTGAGATAGTTATGCACATTGAAAAGTATATTATTATGATCGTCTTATGTGGCTCACTTATTAACAAATCCACATTGGTTCAGAGGAATATGAGTTGGGAAGCAATGTGGATTTGTTAGTTGAGTATATATCTAGTAAAAAATTTCAGTTATGTACTGTGCACATAATCAAGAAAATCTAAATTCCTTCAAATCTTCCCTTTTCTGGTAGAATACATAGCAGAATTCACCCTAGAAAATCTGCTTAAATGGCTTGACCTTTGAGCTTTCAGAAATTGTGAGTAATTATTGAGCAGTTATCTAATTGAAGGAGAAACTGAGCTAAATTCTGTCTTATGCAACATACAATGCTTAGCTATACAGTATTTGTCTGTTTGGGAGAAGCTGGTTAACAGTATATGGAACCAAAATTACTATTGTTTTTTCATCCTGACTGGATTCTTTCCCACTTTGCTCAGTGGGACTATGGCATGCTGTCTTGTTGCTTCTAAAATCCTGACATATTCAAGACTTTATGTAATAAGATCTAAACTCAGAACTGGGACTGAAAATCATGTCTGTTAAAGATTAGAAGGTAGTAAATATTGTACCTGCCTTTAAAAAAAGTACTGAGGTGACCCCAAGAATTATAGACCAGTGTTTCTGACCTTCAGGTAAATAGGATGCAAAGATTATTAAGAGTTGTTATAACTGAAGTTATTTTGGGTGCCTCAATTTTGTGGTTCCCAGCTCAAGACACCTCTAAGGTTTCTCAGAGGATGGAATGTCAGCAGCATTTTTGGAAAATCAAGCCCTTTAGTGACATTTTAAATTTGGATGTCCAAAGAGTGGGGCACCCAAAATCACCACACCTTTTTGAAAATTTAGGCCTCCGCGACTTGCCCAAAGGCACACAGGGCACTGAGTTGAACTCTGCTTTCCTGCATCCCAGGATAGTGTGCTAACCACAGGATTGTTCTTCCTTTGGAATATTCCTCCATGTTGCAGGATGAGGGCCAGAATTTGTACAAGTGTAAGATTGTTAAATATTTTATTGAATCAACATACTAATTGCATTTAAAATTGAATACAACATATCTAAAGGTAGCTTCTGTCTCTAGCTATCCCAGATGTCCTGGCTTTTTAGATTTGCTCTCTAAATTGTAAGTTTTCTGGAGCAGAGATTGTATCGATATCTATGTCTTGTGTAGCACTGAGTGCACTGTCAGTGAATAACAAATAAAAAAATAATAGTAATTCCAAAGAGCACCTAATTTAATTTTTGTTCATGATCAGGACATAGTTCTTGATAAAATGAAACAAGATAAGGAAAGGTTTGAAGAAGCTAAATACCCTCTGATGAATGACGGATAACAGACACTTTCTTCTTCTGCACCCTGGCTCCTGCTGGAACTCAATGAAATGCTGAGCTGAACCCTACCAGTCAAAAAGTGCAGTGGGGGTCAGTTAGACACTGTGGAATTTGTCCAGTTAATTAATCTGAGTGGTTCTCTGAGTCGAACTCCAGATTTATTATGTCTTTTATTTCACATGAAATCTTTGTGTCTATGGGTCAGAAAGTCTTGCCTATGATTTGCCTTCTTTGAAGGTTATATTTCCTGTATTCTTATTTTTGGATATGTGCTCAAGTGCAGTTTGGGAACAGACAAATCTCAGGAACTAATTAATTTGTTCTATAAAATACCATCAGTGAGTATGTTGTTTTGATTAAGGAATTTCTGTCACTATTAGCCAAACAAGATATTTTCAGCTAATTTTCCCTCTGATTGTCTTGAGACATTAGAATCTAGACCTGTTCCTATTTTGCTAAATGGTATGACTCCTATTGAGTTGAATGAGAATAGCATCAGGTCCTTAATTACCTATTAGAAATCTTCAAGGAAGCACCAGTATGCTTTTTGTATAAGCTTTGTGTAAACTGTAAATGTGAGGTCTGGAGATTAATTGTTGCATACACTGAGGTCTTTTTGCCTTGCTCTGATAGCGTGCTGAATCCTCAGAGTGGAAATGTAAATTATGCTCACTTTGAGGTTCCATTACACAGCCAGAGTAGTGTAAAGTAGTTGCCATATAACTGAGAATCAGGTCTCTGGAAATTTACACACTGGGTCAGAATTAATGCTGATTTAGGCCTCCCTGCCACTCTGCCCCCAAGAGAGAACTTGTGGTCACAGAAATTTGAAGTGAAACTAGTGACTGCTGACACTTCGATGTCCTTAAGAGTATCTTTCTAGCAAAGCATTTAATGTTTATTACGATGTTGTTCAGGCCAGTGTTCCTATGATACGTAACAGAGCTGTGCCTGAAACGTTCTGTCTCTTGAGTACAATCTGAAGAAAGGATTTTGCCTGAGCTATTTCAGTGGCCAGTCAATTACATTCACTGAATAAAACAAAGAAAACTGTAGATTAGCATTTTGGCTGAATACCCTCAAAGATATTTCAGTGAGCACTAAAAAAGATATTCATTTGTTACATTTGTCTACAGAATAAAGATTATTTAATTTTATTCTGTTTTATAACTAATTTTCAAATGATGTTATTACATTCATGGTTTTACCCACTGACCTAAGGTCTTGTTACTTTCATGTTGCTGGCTTCCTTTTTTTTCTTTTAAGGAAATCAATTGGAATAAATATATTCTGCTATTTTCATAACATCGTTTTAAGGAGTCAAAGAAGTTGTGAAATTTCCTTTTCATGCTGTCTCATTGGTTTATTTAGGGCTAAATCTGAGCTGCCTTTAAAAGGGGTTAAATGTTGGTGGGAGATGTCCTCTGGAGCTATCCATTTCTCTTTATTGTGTTCATACATTGGTGTACTTGCTTATTTAATATATTTCCCAATGCGGCAAGTATTACTTTAAAAACAAAACTGGGATGTAAGCTAGAGAAAGGGGCATGTCAGTAAAACGTAATGTAAAATGTAATGTTAGCAAAATCTTTAGTCTTTCAGCTAGCAAATGAAGGCAGTAGAGTGAAAGAGTGAAGGGAGGCTGCATGGCAGAAGGCTTTGACTGGGAAGTGGAATGAAATTTGCTTCACTTCCTCAACAGAAGCCTAATTAAGTTCTCAGTGAAGGTGTTCACTTTTGCTCCTTAAGTTAGCCAAATTAGCCTCAGTCATCTTGGGTGCAGTGACCAAAGGCAGTTTGTCTCATTCCATAAGCAGACATTATTGGTTGGTTGGGGCTGTACTGGTTCTCTGACTGGCTTGGACACGTTTCAGCCAGAGATGACCACACAGTAACGTTATCCTTTTTTAAGTGAGTTTTACAAGGAAAACAATTTAAAGAAAGAAGTGAATAAACCTGTGTTCTCAAGGAAGAAATACTTGCCTCATATTGAAAGGATTAAGGTGGGTCAAAGCATGAGAGGAAACTCTGTCCTTAAAATGGTTTGTGACCACAGATCACGAATTGTGTTTTTAATTTTGTTGTCAGCGTTAAATCCCATCCAGAGAGCAAATACATATAATACTGAGTGGTTGAGAAACACTTTTTGCAGTTTCAGTAATATCTTTTTTCCATCTTTGTTTTGCCTTGTAGCCCAAACCAACCAAGGGAAGGATGCGCATCCATTGTTTGGAGAATGTCGATAAAGCCCTCCAGTTCCTGAAAGAACAAAGAGTACACCTAGAAAACATGGGATCCCATGATATTGTGGATGGGAATCACAGGCTGACTCTTGGCCTTATTTGGACCATTATTCTGAGATTCCAGGTAAACAAATTACTTTTGAGTTCTTCATCTTTATTCTTAGTGGGCCTGAACCTCCAAGTTACTGGGGACCTCCTGAGAAGAGCAAAGTGCCATTGGGTCACCTTGACTTCAAGAGGACCACAGGTTACTTAGTACCTAGCAGGATATGATTTGAATAGCAAATAATTGATGCCTAAGTTGTACTGCTGATCAGTCGAGGAAGTGAATGAGAATTGTCATCCTAGGTTTTCTGTTCTATAATTCAGATACTATTTTTTAAAAGTCAAGTAAATACAAGGCTCAGAAAACCAAATAAATTCGGTTTTATTTTCATTATCAGGGTATTTAAATGTATGATATATAAACACTTAAAATCACTGCAAGTGATTTATAAAGATTTCACAGTTTAGTCTTAACCCATACTGTAAATCGGGGTAGTCAATTATTTTTTGCTAAGTTCCAAATTTCATGGTCAAGGGTATAGTCAAGGTCCAGACTCCAAGAATAGTGATAACAAGTAAATAAAAAGATTTCAGGGTCCATTCAAAAGCATCTGGCAGTCTGGACTTGGCCCAGGGCCTGCCTATTGCTTAGTCTTGGGGTAACTGTATGGAAACTTATTTCTCTTAGGTTGCTACTCTTGACAGCCACAGTGGTGGTGTTTAAAATCTTAATGTTTTAGCCTTTTATGGTTTTACTTAAAACTGTAAACAATGAGTGGAAGTATTTTTGGTTCTTTGAATATGTTTGAGATAAAGGAGGGAGAAAAGCTCCCATATCAATGGAGTGGAATGGGATTTTCAGATGTAAATTCCTCTGTAACTGTTAAGCTGGTTTGAACTAACAGCTAACCAAGAATTAACTTTTACGGCAGTCACAGTGTTGTTCCCAGTTGTTTCTTATATGTAAGGAATAACGATTGGTAAAATTCTCTGAGTTCTACAGTTATCCTGATACGAAGTCCTTTGCTTCAAAAAATTTTTTCACTGACTTCCCGTAGGATAAATGAGTACAATATAACAAGATACTTTTACGTGCTTGCCCTTGCTTGCATGTGCATCTGATGGCCCTCCAGTACATAACAAATAATGCTATAGCTGGATGAGAAATAAATTATTTCTTGTATTTTATGTGACTATTCCTGTCTGAAAGTGTTGTATTCAAGTCTCAAATCCTACTTATGTAAGATATTTTGTTTGCCTTCAGCCTGATTAAATATAGGGACTCCTACACAAAGGCATGTGGCATGTGTGGTTCTTTGCAAACTGAAAACTTTCACTTGAAGTCACTGGACATTTTGGATGTGCAAGTGTTAGCAAGGCTGGCCCTGAGGCAGTAGGTGTGGAAAAAAATAAAAAATGCAAATGTTGTAGAGTGAATGATTAGTGTCTGAACACTCTGTATGTAACTAAAGGGCTTGGTTAGAAAAAATCTGGTAACCCTTTTCTAGAAATCTGTAATAATACATTCAGCTAGCACACCGAGCTTCACTGTTGGTTGTTTTTCTCCTCTCTTCTTCCCCTCCCCCCCTTTATGAAAGGGCCTGATCTAACTTCCATTGAAGTAAGTGGGAACCTTTATTGACTTCAGTGGGAGTTGAATGAGGCGCTTGTCAATGTAAAAAAATAGTATTGCAGTATATCTAGGAAATCTTACACTTTTTGAAGTAAAAATATTTTTGCTTTACTTTGTCTTTCTGAGGCTAAAATTATCAACGTACCTCTATATTACCATCTTTATTTAAAAGTGAATAAAATCATAGACTTCAGCATACTTGGTTGTGTTGCTTTTAAGGCCAAAACTGTGGTTCCACTGAACTCAGTGACAAAGACTGCCTTCTAAGGAACCAGGATCTGTCCCTAAAGCTTCCATTTCACAAGATGCTGAGCACTGCCTATAGGCATTGAGCATCTTCTGTTCCCATTGAAATGAGTTGAGGGTGCTCAGCACATTGCAGGAAGCACAGAAAACCTTGCAAGATTAGGTCATAGCTCTGTATAAAACAGGGTTTGTTTTGATAATTTGAATTGATTGTTTCTGGTGAACCATAAACTATTTGTTTATGGACTTTTTAAAAAATCTTACAGTAAATTAAAGGCAAATGAAGCTGTTCATGTTATTTTTCTTCTAAGTGAATGAACATGAATGACTTGTACGCTGCTGCTCTTCTGTTTTGTTGTTCCTTGGTTTTCTGTGTTGATTTTGCTATGATATTAATTTATTTTGTTTCTTTGGAAACGTATGTGCAAAATTGGCTCAGAAATGACAAATGGATTTCATTTAAACTGATTTCTGAATCTTAGATCCAAGATATCAGTGTCGAAACGGAAGACAACAAAGAGAAGAAATCTGCTAAGGATGCTTTGCTCTTGTGGTGCCAGATGAAGACAGCTGGGTGAGTGTGGATTAAAAGATTATCTGGAAAACTCTTCCTACAGCATTCTGAGTTTTCAGTGAAATTGTTTTAAATGTCCAAATATGTATCTTCCCTTAAGTGGATTGAACTAAGACAAGTCAGCAGAAATGGGCAAATTAAAATTAAAAGCTGATATTTAAAAGTCAGTGAACTCTGATTTCCTTAAGTTTCTTGTATGTGTTCTTCATGCTAAATATAAAAATCTGAGAAGTCAGGAAAGGCTGCTAGCCCACCAGCCCCTTTCCATTCATACTGTGAGCGTGTGATGACACAGAGGGATGTTTGCTACCAGATGTTTCCCTCAAATTTTTGTGAGAGGTCATTGAGAGATACTCTCACCACCATTTTATCTGTTTCAGAAGCTTTGCCCCCAAGTCCTGTTTTCAGTGGAATTTTGGGTCATTCAGACTGTTCTCCTAAACAATGGTGTTCTGATCATGGATCACTGGATTATTGTTGTGAGATTGACAAGACTCTGTGTTTTGTCATCCTGGGCTGCTGGTTCTTTACATTTTGTTTTGGAAAATATATTAGGAATGGAGAGCTTTTTCTGTGAAAGTCAGTATCAAATTCCCTTAGACATTAGTGAGAGCAGGCCAGAGCTTAGATAGTTGAAAATGATGCAGTTTCTGTGTTTGTTGACTAGGACATCCTGTATTTTTTCCAGAGTATCTTTGAAATACAAAGAATTTACCTGAATTGTGCTCTCCTTTCAAGGCAGAATCTCAGAAGACTCTAACAGCTATTCTAAATATAATTTGGCCTCCTCCTGGCTGTAAGGTGTTGGTTGTAAGGGTTTTTGTTGTTGTTTTTTGTGGAGGGCATAAGTTAGACAAAAGGACTTAATGAAACAAAGTATTCACTGTAGTCTCAAGATTGGTATAATTCTGAGGTGTTCTAAAATACCTCTGAACCTGCAGAAATGGTGTCTTTAATTTAATAGAAGTTCAGTTTTATGCAATGAATTCACCCTGCGTAAAGGAAAGCGTTTTAAAGAGCAAAGGACTGTGGCTTGTCTTGGTTAAATCTTGTAACTGTACGCTAAACTTCGGTGGATTTGCCCACATAATAACTTTTGAGAGCTGCAGGGAAAATAGACTCAATGGGAAGACTGTTGGTCCTTCTCAGAAACAGAATTCTTGGTGTCCTGCTGCCTTTGAGGTAGCCACGCACATTAATAAGTGCAGGCTTGAATTTATTAGGCAATTCAAGTTTTGATTTCTTTCACCCTCAAGCCAGGTCTACACTTACCTGGAAATTTGGCGGCAGTTGAAGGGAGTTACGCAAGCTACGCAGAGTAGCTGGCGTAACTCCTGTAAACTTCTTAACTCCTCTTCTACATGACATCTGTGCTGCGCCACTTGAGGGGATGATTTTAATGTGTCGACTTCCGGATCAATTGAGCAGGTCTTCACTGACCGCTCAGTCGATCCGGATAGATCAATCTGACAGCAGCGAATTTGCTGCCGTCAGTGAGGACATACCCTCAGAAAGAGGGCTTATGTAAACAGAATTACTTCCAAAATGCCTTTCACAAATAGTAACCTTCTTGCTATTAACTGGGTAGCCATTATTTATAGAAATTGACTGTTTCTTTTCTTCATGAAACTTGAATGGACATATAGCAAACTGATCACAGTTAAGTAATTCTAGCAAAACTTAGGCCTCTCTTTCTGGGAGTTCACGTGAAAGTAGTTTGCAAGCAATCTGAAAGTTTTTTGGAGACTTTAAAGTCCTTGAACCACTGATCAAATGAATATTGAATCTTCTCAGGCCATTAGGCCTAAAGTTGACCATCACACGTACAATCTTGAGCACTTGGTTGAAAGCACTGGTGGGAAAGGTCATTCCTCTGAAACTTTCCCTTTTGCTTCTTCAGCAGTACCCATTCCTCTCCACAATTTAGCATTTTAAGTACCTGAAAATCATACATTTTCAGCTGTTGAATCAAGAAATGAAGAGATCGGAGCCACATAGGCTGAAGGCTGGCCACCAAACATTTAAATTACTTTTCTAGCTTTTAAAAAGAAAGTTGGTTATCACATGTAGACCATGAGGTTACAAGGAAAGCTGAGAGAGATGCTCTTGCTCCTTGCTCTTGACATGAATAGAAAACAGTTCACCACGACTGTGAAACTTTAGTAGCTGGTTGATAACATCCCTCCCTTATGTTATAATTGTCACTCCTACAACAGGCTTTCACTGATGTAATGTGAAAAGCCAGAGCACGGATGCTATATTGATTATGCTCTTTCTGGTTTTTGTTGTGTCAGGTATCCCAATGTCAACATTCACAACTTTACCACTAGCTGGAGGGATGGGATGGCTTTCAACGCACTAATCCATAAACACAGGTACGTCTTTGCAATATTATTTATGGGTTTTAAAAGATGAAACGTTTGCCATGTGCTGGTAGTTTTACAGCGTAGAAGTTTGCTGTTTGATTTTTAAATCTGTACGAGTTGAAGATGGGTTACGAGAACTGTGGAAAGTCCTATGGGCAAAAGAGGCAGGAAGATCATCAGACTATTATAGCTCTTCACATCACTGCCAGCTCACCCAAGTGGGAGTGGCTGGCATTGCGCATCAAAATGGCTTTATTTGTATTCAGGAGATTAAATCATACATATGTGATTGAATCACTAGCTTTCTTGCAATATGAAGGTGGTACCTAAATGGACAGTTACTCTTTAGGAATCTCATGTGCTACCCTGACCCACATTGACTAGCACCATCAATTCAGTGGGGCTAGTTGCAGAGTAAGGTGGTATTTCGTGTTAATAAGGGTGACAGAATCTGTCTCTAGGTTAAATGTTCACTAGGAGCTAGACTATGCCAGTTGTACTCGCATTGGTGACTACTTGCACAAGTAACACTTACAATGTGAGTAAAGGCTGAACAACCCTAGCTGTAGATTATTTGTGTTTTCTTATTCTCTTTAGGTCATGTTCATTCTTGGTAAATTATCCCCATTTTTGTCATGGGCCAGATTGTACCATGTACCTGGTACATGCTGGGCAGTACCTTACTCCTTCAGTGGTCCCACTGAAAGGGATGGGACTACCTGAGAACTAAAGTACTGGACAATACAAGGAAAGGTGTCAAAATCTGGTCCAAATTCATCCCTGGGGAATTTGGCTCCATAGCTCACCACTGCTATTTTGAGTGTTCAGATTTATTTTTATTAATTCATTTTAAAGTAACGTGCTTGTGTGTTGGAGAAATCAAGGATTTTTCTTATTTTTTAGGCCTGATCTGATTGATTTTGACAAGCTGAAGAAATCAAATGCACACTACAACCTGCAGAATGCTTTTAACCTGGCAGAGCAACACCTTGGTCTCACTAAACTTCTGGACCCAGAGGGTAAGAATTCCTACAATTACAGCATTGACTGGCTGTATGTGGAGGAATGTCATTCCTCCTTTACACTCCTCCATGCCCCAAGGTGCTGCTTTGTGGCAGACTTTTGTGTTGAAGGGCAATTGGATGCATTTCTCTCTCCAATCAGTACCACTCCCTGCATTTTCCTGAGGAGGAGTAGGTGGGACCCCAGAGAGATGCTCCAGATGTTCCCTTTTGCAGGGGGACTGAGCAGTTCTGGCCAAGGATCCCAGCACTTGAGTTTTCATTCTCTCATGTGGCAGTGTTTTGCTGTAATTAGACCGGCACGCTGGCCCTTTATATAAAACATAAGAGCATCCCAGTGAAGAGGCATCTTTATCATCTGTACAGTCAACCTTTTTCTTTAAGCTAAAATATAGATGACACATTCTTCACAGAATTGTTAGCAGCATTTTTTCAGCCAACAAGTGAGTATTAGTGTTCATGTGCGGTGTGTAGTTCTAAGCCAAGGTAACATTGGAATAGGGAACTTCATTGTCACAGGGCTGGTAAAGGTCATTTCATCACTGGGAAAGTTTCTTCTCATTGACTTTCCAACACATTAAAACTTCTGCAGGGATAGGAGATAATTTACTCTCCATCTGCACTCATTAAAGGATTCTCCTGAACAAACTTCCAACTAAGTTTGCTTACCTTTGTGAATTCTAGGTATGATTGTGCATGACAGTCTGTAATTCCTTGGTGCTGGAAGTTGGAAATTTCCTCTCTCTAATACTGTCAACACCATTCTTCGAAGTGTTCGACAAATATTATGCCTCACAGTGCTTCTGTGAAGATAGGTAAACATCACTAAGTCCATTTCACAGATGGGTAAACTGAGGCACACAGACTGAATGACTTGTTCAACCTCACCAGCAGAGGTTGGAATAGAACCCAAAAATCGTGACTCCCAGTCCTGGTATTTTAATGGCAGTTTGCATTCTCTAAGCCTACCACAAAATATAGCACTTGTAATGATGGAATTCTATACCTGCCACTACCAAAGAATATGAGACTAGCTCAGAACCACTGAATGTATTTTAATTCGGCACACAAGGCTAGACTTCAGTTAAAATCCCAGAAGCTGAAAGGCCACTGAACACACATCTCTGAGTCTTATGTAGTGGATTGTCAGCATGGTATGCATTGTTTTAAACACCCCCCCTCCTCCACATATACTAAAGTAACTCTTATTTGGTTTTCAGATATCAGTGTTGACCACCCTGACGAAAAGTCAATTATCACCTATGTGGTGACATATTACCACTACTTTTCTAAGATGAAAGCTTTAGCTGTTGAAGGAAAACGTATTGGAAAGGTTTGCAAGCTAAGATTTTATATGTGATGCATAAACTAAATATTCATTTCTACTGAGCTCTTCAGCCCATTGTATATGTTAGCTTTTAATCATAGATGTGTACATCAGATATTCCTGTAAAAATATAGGAAGTGGTTAATCTTTCCTGATATTTCCGTCCATATCATAACAAAAACATTTCGCTGATGTTTTATTTTGCTTGTTAACTTTACGTAGATGCTGCTGTCCCCTGCCCATTAACTGCTTCCAACACTCCACGGGTTCTCTGTGCCACCCTGAGGAGTCCCTTGTTTTAAAAAAATCACACATGCTTTCTCTCCTTCTTTGCAAAACAGCCGCTATCCTTGCAGACAGACTGAATGGGAATCCTTTCTCAGTCAATCAACCCCACACCCTGCTCCTCAATTGCCTGGCATCATAGGAATTCACTGCAGAGCAGTGCAAGGTCCCCTCTCCTCAGTTACCCCAACCCCTGTTGTACTCAGGAATGAGTGGTTGATTTGTAAGCTAAGTCCCTCTGCACAGTCTTTTATGTAGATGTAGGACTGAAATGTGTCTGAACAGGTCTGGCTTTGTTACTCAGATGTTCTGTGCTGCTTGTTACAGGTGCTTGACAATGCTATTGAGACAGAGAAAATGATTGAAAAATATGAATCGCTGGCTTCTGACCTTCTTGAGTGGATTGAACAAACAATTATCATCCTGAACAATCGCAAATTTGCCAACTCACTGGTTGGTGTGCAACAGCAGCTTCAGGCATTCAATACGTACCGCACAGTGGAGAAACCACCCAAGTAAACTCAATCACTCTGCTTTTGTTTTTTATTAATCTCCTTTTAAGAAAATACCTAAAAACCTTTGGTCTCCTATTTCTTAGTCCTGATCTTTATCACCCGAGTGGCTTATTCCCTGCCACTTACCCACACACAGTAGAACAAGAAAATACTGTGCCATTTACAGGCTCTCCGATACTGGGAGATTCCTCCTTACAACTGCTACTCATAGCAGTGTACTAAAAGGAGCAATAATGCGTCATTATCAGACAATAATGCCACCATTTATGCATGTCAGCACTGTATAATACATGCACACAGATAATAATAGGATTTCATTGTTTATCCCAGATCAAGAGCAAGTGTCTGGTTTTACAAAACAGCTTTGAATGCTAAAAGCTGATGTAACATGAAACTGAGTCTCTCTCCTTCTGTAACCTGCAGTGCAATTTTGACTCTATAAATATGTTTATCACCAGTTAATGCAGTTTTCATTAATAATAATAATCACTGTCCAGAAACTTTAAAATTGCTGTTGGTTTCATAGTGCCTATAAAGTGACTGTATTTTCTAGGAAGTACTCTAAAGTCCTGCTACAAAAGAACAAGTCTTATTTACTTCATGGGCTTTGGATCTAGCCTTAAATTCCTGAGTCAGTAGATTAACTAGGTCAGTTCATGAAATAAAAAAATCTGCTCCCCCCACAAGGGATTTAAATATATAAAAACAAATCGGCTGACTCTGTGCAGTCATTGTGACATTTGAGCCAGTTGGTTCTCGTGGGCACCACTCTTGTCCTTCCAGCTTTCACAGAGAATGAAACAGAAAAAAAGACTAATCATAATTAGCATGACGGTGCTATGGACAATGTCAGTCCTTTAAGAAAACACACTTTAGTTCCTTGGAAGTGATGAAATATTCATTTTAACCCTGTTTGCTTTTGGGAATTTGTGCCTAGATTTACAGAAAAAGGAAACTTAGAAGTGCTGCTTTTCACCATCCAAAGCAAAATGAGGGCTAACAATCAGAAAGTGTACATGCCACGGGAGGGCAAACTCATCTCGGACATTAACAAGGTAAAAGCATCAACTTTGGATTTTCAGCTCCTCGTGTGCATTTCAAATGTTTCTTTTCTTTTAATCTCACTTCCTCTTCCTTTTGATCTCACTACCTAGCTTGCTAGGTAGAACAGTGTCCCCTCACCAACTCCCTGTCCCTAGGTTTGACTCAGGGGATCCTAAAGGATTGCGAGGGATGGGATTATGTTTCCTGCGGGCCAGACTCAGTAACCGCTAAGGTAGCCTCAGGGCTTGCATATGCTCCCACCAGTGGGGGAAATGGTCACTGGTGTGTAGCTGAGGATCCACTGGCCCTGCCCAGCTTCTCACTAGTCCCACCCTCTTGAATTTACTGGGTATGTCTACAGAGCAGCTGGGATTGCCTTTTCCCAGTGCTGGTAGACAGATATGCACTAACTTGGTTCAAGTTAGTAAATAGTAGTGTGGTCGTGGCAGCTTGGGCTAGCCCCCGGAGTACAGGGGGTTGGGTGGGATTATTCTTGGGTGGCTGTCACCCTCAGAGTTGCTGTGTAGGCATACCCTCTGACAGAAAAAAGAAACAATATGTAGTGATTTTCCCTCCCTCTCCCTAAGCCCCATTTTCCAAAGAGTTTTATCGGTCATCAAAGCCCCATGCAGGCAGCAATGCATGGTTCCCATGCAGAACAGAGTTCCACAGTGAATCAAGGACCACAGAACAGGATTTGCCCCGTAAATTTCTCTGCCCTGATATCCACGATGTGGAAGTTACAGACAGAGAAGGTCTGTGGGAAGACACTTGAAACATTTTTGTTGGTTCCCAGTCAGAGTTTATACAACTAGCTGTTACTTGGCTACAAATGGCTGACCAGCAACAGGTCTAAGATCTCTTGAGGATAACAAATGACTTCAAACTGTCAGCCTTCCTAATTTGCTTTTTATCATACTTGGAATTCCCAGAGCAGCTGTTGCTGGTGTCTGCACTTCGCTCTGCATTGTAGAGAGCAGTAAACTGCACAAACGCCCCTGTTTATGTTAAGCTCCTGTGCCAGTAAATGCCTCAGATAGTTTGGTTTCAGGCAAAGTCACATCTGTTGGGATTTAGAGGAATCCAGGATAATGTCTGATTAATTGGGGGCATTTTTGTTCTTTATGAGAAGGCTCTGTAAGGCCAATTAGCTTCATTTTAATATGTAATTTTTATGGCAGTAGCTTAATGTATATGAACAGCTTTTTACTTTAAAAAAAAAAAAGTCTTATGCAACAATAGAAATAAAACTTCTGCTCTTTATCCGAAAGTCACACCTTAAAGATCTATGCGTAGGAATTATTTAGGAGGGAGAATCAGGTGAATCCTATTTTTCCTTCCTAAAAGGGAAAGATTTTAGTTCTTTTGGGGAAAGCTCTTATAAGAATGTTTAAACACACATGCATGTACAAATTCAAACCAATTGCTTTGCTTAAAGAAAACATTTAAAACAAATAAATAAAGATCCTCACAACACTCCCGTGAGGCAGGCAGGTTTTATACCCAGTTCATAAACAGGTAAATTGAGGAACTGAAAGTTTAAGTAATTCTACCAAGGCCACACATTGGCAGAGCTGGGTATAGAGCCTAGGCATCTTGATAGTCCTATGCTCTTTCACTAAATAGTATGGGCCAAATGCATCCCTTATGTAACTGCTTTGACCACAGTGAATTTATCTCAGGAACTAATTTTGGTCCACAATATTGATGTCATGCAAAGTTGATGTGATTTCTCATAGTTCTTTAAAGATGTGAAGCTAAAGAATATAATGATGCATTTTTTCATCTCTTCAGGCCTGGGAAAGACTGGAAAAAGCTGAACATGAAAGAGAACTGGCACTGCGAAATGAGCTCATAAGACAAGAGAAACTGGAACAACTTGCACGCAGATTTGATCGTAAGGCAGCTATGAGAGAAACTTGGCTGAGTGAAAATCAACGTCTGGTTTCTCAGGTGGTGCTTTCCGAACTATTTGTATGATTAAAATTATCACCGTGAGTAATTATGGGATACGGTTTCTGTGCATAGTGTGTATTCCCTCCTTCATGCTAGGTAGCCTACAGTTTGTGCTGTATGTGTTAAACTCCCTCTGAACTAATTCAGCAAGTCTGTACTCAGTAGAAAACCACGCAGGAATGTCTACCAAACGTTCACCTTTTCCATGAAATGGGAGGACCAAGTTAATGTCTGGTGAATTCAGTGGAATTACACCAGGGATGAATATGATTAATTGACATTTGAGATCGAAAAAGCCTATTAGGTCACCTGGCCCCAGCACCAATTCAGGATTTTCCCTATAGTATATCTGTTTTTATCAATGGATATATTTTCAGAATATTTTAAAGCTGCAGAGTTGTTAGCAATTTTTGAATTATCAAATAGTAACATTACACAGCTTGGTTTGAGCAATAGCATTTTTGATGCATAGGCATTACTAACATGAACTGTGCATTTACAGGATAACTTTGGTTTCGACCTTCCAGCAGTGGAGGCTGCCACTAAAAAGCACGAGGCCATTGAAACAGACATTGCAGCATATGAAGAACGAGTCCAGGCTGTGGTTGCTGTTGCAAGGGAACTTGAGGCTGAGAATTACCATGATATCAAACGCATCACCGCAAGAAAAGACAATGTTATACGGCTGTGGGAATACCTGCTGGAGCTGCTCAGGGCACGTAGACAAAGACTGGAGATGAACCTTGGTCTGCAAAAGATATTCCAGGAAATGCTTTACATTATGGACTGGATGGATGAAATGAAGGTAAATATCATCGAGATCAGAAGATGGCAGGAAACAGCTGCTGATTAGAGATTGTGCATGTCCTTTATCTGTGTAAAATATGTTTGTTTTATACGGAATGTCTTATGACCAAATGTTCAAAATCAGGAGCCTCCATTCACAGACATTGATTCAGTTCTTGATACACAATGGTGGGCTCTTTAAAATATAAAATAAAAACAACTACAAACTCCAAGGCTTTCACCTTATAAACCAGAGGTCCCCAAACTGTGGGGTGCACCCCTTGGAAGAACATTAGGAGAGTGCAACAGGCCCCTGCTTTGCTGCCCCCCCCCACCAAACCATGGCTCTATCCAAAGCTCCGGCTTTGCCCCCCCAGCTGCCAGTTTTGATTCTCGGCTCAGCCCCTGGTTGCTACAGCCTTGGCCCCCAGCCACCATGGGCCCTGCTCCCAGCCTCAGCTGGGAGGGGGGGTGAAGATGGGGTAAGAGGGGCCTAACCTAAAAAGTTTGGGGACCACTGTTCTAAACAAAGTAACATTGTGTTTTTGCTTGTCTGTGTTGGGGGAAGAGGGATTTACATTCAGTACAATGATCCTTCTGGGTCAGACTCCTTACATGGGTGCACATATGGGTGGAAGGGGATAAGGACCTCTCCTCTCCTGCTGTGCAGCTTTCATGAAGGCCAAGAAGACTTGCAGCTGCTGTTCTCAAAAGAACACACAAACTTCTTCCTACCTAGTCTCTTTAGGCTGTGGAGGAGGGTAGGGCCATGGCTCCATCCATTTTTCCTTACCCGTTTGTCAGCAGAGCTGACTGACTGTGCTGAAGAATGATGTACCCTTAAGGGCCGCAGTAGCCATGTGCAATGCCTGGGGACTAAGGGAGGCAGAACACGTCCCAGTGCTCCCCAAGGCAATACAGTCCTGAACCCTCCCCATCCCAGGACTGGTTCAATGGAACAATTAAGTCCTTTGTGTGTAATAGAGTTTTGAAAATATTGCCCCAAATACGTTGTCAGCAGTGTAAATCTGTTGTAGTTCTATATGAATTATTGGGATCACTCCAGATTTAAACCAGTGTAACCGAGAGCAGATCTTGGCCCATCATATGTAACCAGTGTAACCGAGAGCAGATCTTGGCCCATCATATGTACATATTGCTCACTCTGTTCTTAGAAGTTGCATAAAAGTTCTTTACTGGTAAATAAAGAATCTTTTTTAAATGAAAACCCAAGTCATGAAAATGGTACTTGTTTTCCAGGGTCTTGTAACGGTATAGAAGACCTTTGCCACGGGGCCAGTTGCACTGTGGCGAGAATCTTTAGTTCTGTGCTCTGGGAGGTGCATGAAGCAGTCGTTTTAATAGTGCCTAACTCTGATTACACACAGCACGTTTAACTTGCTCACTTTCTTTGAGCAGGTGCTTCTGCTGTCTCAAGACTATGGCAAACATCTGTTAGGAGTAGAGGACCTGTTACAGAAACATGCGCTAGTGGAGGCAGACATTGCTGTTCAGGCTGAAAGAGTGAGAGGGGTCAATGCATCTGCTCAGAAATTTGCCACAGATGGAGAAGGTAAGTCATCGTTTTACTTGTGTATTAGGTTTGGTCCGTTAAGCTTCATTAGTTATATACATACATATATATATATACACTTAGAGCTAAATTCACCATCCGCATAAGGGCCCAACCCCATTGATTCAAATTGGATTCACTTATGCCAGTGGTGAATTTGGCCAGTTACCGTCTCAGAATTCATCATGACGCTGAATTTTGCATATCATTTCACTCTAGTAGCTAGCAGGTGAAACTTTGTACTAGTCATTCATCTTGCATTACGATTTCCTATTTCATCTCTTTCTAATGGTTACAATTCAAGTTACTGGATCTGACTCTGATCTTACTCACATTCATTTAAATCAAGAGGAATTCCACTAAGTTACACTAGAGTAAATCTGGAATGAGATCAGACACTTGCCCATTTTGTGTACTGCAATTTTGCTCTTGAGTTCAGCAGTGAATTTGTATTCACTGGAAATACTCAGGATTTACACAAATAATTTAGAGTAGGGTTTGACCATTATTTCCTTAAACACTAGTCTTTTACTGCACTCTGCTACTCTATAAGGGAGCTTGAATGGTGCATATGTAATGTTTCAGAAGAGCTTTGCAGCTAAAAATAAGTCAGATTGCACTCTAAAATATTTCTCTGTCTGAACAGGGTACAAACCATGTGATCCACAAGTTATCAGAGATCGTGTAGCTCATATGGAGTTTTGTTACCAAGAACTATGCCAGTTAGCAGCTGAACGTCAAGCTCGCTTGGAAGAATCCAGGCGCCTGTGGAAATTCTTCTGGGAAATGGCTGAAGAAGAGGGCTGGATTAGGGAAAAGGAACAGATTTTGTCATCTGATGACTATGGGAAGGACCTAACTAGCATTGTCCGACTCTTGAGCAAGCATAAGGCATTTGAAGATGAAATGAGTGGCCGTAGTGGCAACTTTCAGCAGGCAATAAGAGAAGGAGAAGATATGATCGCTGAGGAGCACTTTGGGTCTGAGAAAATTAGAGAGAGAATTAAGGATATCCGGGAGCAATGGGCTAACCTGGAGCAACTATCTGCCATTAGGAAGAAACGCCTGGAGGAAGCCTCTCTTCTCCATCAGTTTCAAGCTGATGCTGATGATATTGATGCATGGATGTTGGACATCCTCAGAATTGTCTCCAGCAATGATGTTGGTCATGATGAATATTCTACTCAGTCCTTGGTCAAAAAACATAAAGATGTTGCTGAAGAGATTGCAAACTATAGGCCAATCATTGACTCACTACATGAGCAAGCGAAAGCTCTGCCACAGGAACATGCTGAATCCCCAGATGTGCAAGGCAGGTTGTCTGGAATAGAGGAAAGATACAAAGAGGTCGTTGAATTGACACGGCTCCGTAAACAGGCTCTGCAAGATACCCTTGCTCTGTATAAGATGTTCAGTGAAGCGGATGCTTGTGAACTTTGGATTGATGAAAAGGAGCAGTGGCTTAACAATATGCAGATTCCAGAGAAGCTTGAAGACCTGGAAGTGATCCAACACAGGTGAGAATAGAATTGTGAGTAGGTCTCATAGACTCATAGGTCAGAAGGGACCAATATGATCATCTA
>ML675614.1:22539627-22666859 GCA_007922155.1 Mesoclemmys tuberculata | reverse complement strand
GCATTCCCACAGACCATTGAGCAGATTTATCTGCCGATAATCCAAAAGCAATTGCTCAAATTAAACTATCCCTGCTTACCTCAGCTGCCTGTGCACATCACTTAAGTTTGAACTTGCCTTTGTGATCTTCTTCTCAGATTTGAAAGCTTAGAACCAGAAATGAACAATCAGGCATCCCGTGTTGCAGTGGTAAACCAGATTGCTAGACAGCTGATGCACAGTGGTCATCCAAGTGAAAAGGAGATCAAGGCTCAGCAAGACAAACTCAACACGAGGTGGGTTAATGACTGATGGCATATGGAAACTTGACATTAGAGGAGATGGTTAGCATAGTTTCTTTTGTGTTCTATATGTTTTATATGTATGGTTTTGAATGTGTGGATTTTCATCTAGTGAAAACTGACCTAGTTCTCGCCTGGCCCTACGGTTTAAAAAATTTAAATAAAAAATGCCTTTCTTAGGGCCTTATTCAAAGCCCAGAGTTTTTCCATTGATATCAATGGACTTTGAATTAGGCCCTTAGTACAGTAGTTATAAATCTGTGAGAATATGGAGACTTACTGTACTAAATATTCTACTGTAAAAATAAATTGGTACAGCACATTCTACAAATCTGCTGTTTAGATTCTTCGTTTTAGTCTTCTAGTGCATTCAAGCCATGCAGAAAATCCAGAGAGTTAGTGTAACCTGCAAAAAATATTTGACCCTGTGAAAAGTGAAAATGTTGAGACCCAGTCCATTGCTATCTGGTGTTTTCTAGTATACACTGTAGCTCACTGGGGGGGAGGGAGAGAGAAACAAACAAAAAAACAAAAAGAGGTTATTTAAAAGTTCAATAGGCTTATTTCAGCAATTTTCCTTATTCAGAAATGTTGACATTAGACTTTACCATTATTGTACGTTACCCTCAGTTTCTCTGCTTTTCTCTCCTCCCCCTTTTTAGATGGAGCCAGTTTAGAGAACTGGTAGACAGAAAGAAAGATGCTCTTATCTCTGCCCTAAGCATCCAGAATTACCATCTTGAGTGTAATGAAACCAAATCCTGGATCAGGGAAAAGACCAAAGTAATTGAATCCACACAAGATCTGGGCAATGATCTGACTGGAGTAATGGCCCTTCAGAGGAAGTTGACGGGTATGGAACGTGATTTGGTAGCTATTGAGGCTAAGCTAAGTGACCTGCAAAAAGAGGCTGAAAAGTTGGAATCTGAACATCCTGATCAGGCGCAGGCCATCCTGTCGAGGCTTGCAGAAATCAGCAATGTGTGGGAAGAAATGAAAACCACTCTCAAGAACCGGGAAGAGTCCCTTGGCGAGGCAAGCAAACTACAGCAGTTTTTGCGTGACCTGGATGACTTCCAGTCCTGGCTATCCAGAACCCAGACTGCGATTGCCTCAGAAGACATGCCAAACACACTAACTGAAGCTGAAAAGCTGCTCACTCAGCATGAGAATATTAAGAACGAAATCAACAATTACGAGGAAGACTACCAGAAAATGAGGGACATGGGTGAGATGGTAACCCAAGGACAAACTGATGCACAATACATGTTCTTACGCCAGCGCCTGCAGGCTTTGGACACTGGATGGAATGAGCTTCACAAAATGTGGGAGAATAGGCAAAACCTCCTTTCACAGTCTCACGCCTACCAGCTATTTCTCAGAGACACTAAACAAGCTGAAGCATTTCTTAATAACCAGGTAAATGGACAGAAATTTAGTTCCTTGCATTAATCTCGCACAAATTGACACCATTTATTGTGGTCACCTAAGTAAGATCTTGTTGCGGATGAGCTGAAGATAAGTTAAGTAAAAGTTTTTCACAGAAATGATCTTTTGCATCTTGTTGATATCTATCCATTCTTAGGAAACCCTCTGTACTTTATGACCTAGGGAAGCTCTCTCAAACAGCACTGAACACATCTAATGCTTTTTTCTCTGATGTATTTTTCTTTAAAAAAGGAATATGTTTTGGCCCATACTGAAATGCCCACCACTTTGGAAGGAG
Source organism: Mesoclemmys tuberculata (assembly GCA_007922155.1). Taxonomy (NCBI): domain Eukaryota; kingdom Metazoa; phylum Chordata; order Testudines; family Chelidae; genus Mesoclemmys; species Mesoclemmys tuberculata. Next base: position 22,664,852 of record ML675614.1, on the reverse strand, counting down.
CAGAAGCTGCTATTAGAAAGCAGGAGGATTTCATGACCACAATGGATGCCAATGAGGAAAAGCTCAATGCAGTTGTAGAGACTGGCAGGAGGCTTGTTAGTGATGGGAACATTAACTCTGACAAGATCCAAGAGAAAGTGGATTCTATTGATGACAGGTAAAGTTAGCTAAGAATTTTATTGACTGTTATGCATCAGACGTCCCATCCTGCTCACCCACAACTTGATTTCTTTTCTGAATTTGCCTTTATTCCTTTATGCCTTTGGATTGTGGCGTTTTCCTAGCATAAAACATGGGTGCCTGTTGAATTGGTACTGAGATATGGAAAATCTCAGCTTCTGGGAGCAAGAATTAAGATGAAGTATACTGGAAAGTGGGTTTGCTTCTGTCTTTCACATCAACATAAACTAGGAAGAACTCTGGTGGAATCAGCAGAGTTGCACTAGTGCAAAACTGAGCTAACTGGCCTGAGAATCAACCCCTGTGTGTTTTAATCCAGTTTTCTTGTAGATAGATTAAGGCAAAGGGACATATTAGAGAATCCTACTATGGTATGTTTTCTTTGTCCTATTTAAAACTGAAGAACCAGAATGTTTCAAAAATGAGATGGGCTAATCATAATCAAATCTTCTGGAGATATGTGAACTAATAGTAGGATTTGGCTGTGAGAGGGTTGCTATATCATGCTATCAGAGTATTCATAGACTGTTTATATTATTAATTGAGGGAGCCTTAGAACTAGCTTCCCTGGTTCCACAAGTCTAAAGTTTCCCTGCTATCACCTGGTTAATTTAATTAGATTAATGTAGTCCTGTCCTTCCTCCAAAAAAGGAAGGTGGCTTCTTGAGAGTGCAAGTCAAATTGTACCTGTCCTATCCACTTGTCTTTGATCACATTTCCCAATGTATAAAGGAGGTTCACTGACCTTTTTGTGAAATCAAATAAGAAAACACTGGTACAATGTCTCTCTCATCCTTATAGCTGGGACATGGCAGCTGTGGATTTTAAACACTTCCCCTTTTCTGAATTCTGGATGTTGAATTTTGATGAGAATGAGCCTAATGCCTTTGATGCACTTTTATCCTTAGATCACAAAGCACAATAATAATAATTAGTCTATGTAGAACCTTTTTGCCAAATAATACTTGAGATCCTTTTACCAGATACCCTAATTACATAAGTCTCTCTTTCATAGAAGCTCAGAGAGAGGTTCATTCTTGAAGAGAAGAGCAATTGTCTAACTGAAAAACTGTAGGATATTCCATTTAGTCATTTGTCTTTCTTTTCAGTTCGGGTAAAGTGAACGCCTCTAGCCTGTATGCATTCTGCCTAAGTTATGGCCCACCAGTACTCCCTCACACAGTTACAAGAAAGGCAGAATATTTCTGTTACCAGAGACTGCTGGAGATCTTTTGAGGACTATTCTCTTATGCCCTGCACCCGGTAATGCCTCTCATTCCTGTGATCCTTTGTCTGACCAGGATGGAGTGGATATGGCTCCCTTTAGATCCCAATATTGATGCTCCAAGTGTCAGAAAAATTCGATCACTTGAAAGTGACCAAACACTCAGTTTTGTTCCAGGGACTGAGTGCGCTGGCTTTGTAGCGCTCTCCACTCTTTCAATAAAGAACCTGAACTGAAATGCACAATGCAATGGCCACTAGAACGGGCCTACCAGCATGTCCCCATTGTACAAATATCAGTGACTGCTTTATGAGGGACTACCCAGCTTCTCCTAGAAGGCAATTATAATTAGGGAAGGCAGTAACAGTACTTAATGGCACTGCTGCCCAGTTTACCTTTTAATGATCAGCAGTCAGCATTGATTTCACTCTGTCTGCTTAGGCCTTAACAGTTACAATTATACAGTATCTAGCAATATGGGGATCTTGCTGCCACACTGTTTAATTCTGGCACCATTTGTGTTAGAAGGGAAGCAGAGGATTTATGGGTGACATGGCACATTAGGTACCAACATTACCACAGAATTTTAGAAGTTCCAGGCTTTCAACGACCTCCAAAGTCACCAGCTCTCCTCAGGTAATGACTAGTTTTCATGAATACCTGCTTCTCACTCATGGCTCTTCCATATAAGAGAAATGGAAAATAAAAACCAATATTTGGAAACATAGAACAAGGGATTTTTCTCTCCATAAAGAAGGCAGGCTCTCAAGCTTCTCAACCTACCTATGATAGTATCTTTTGACTTGATTCTGACTTAGATTTTGCAATGTAAGATTTTGTTTCTTTGTCAGAAATACAACATGATCTGTACACTGATTTTATTATACTGCTTGAAGGGCAAGCACTAAATATATTAACATGGGGACAAAAATTCTTTCCTCCCACTTCTCCCAAGTAAACAAAACAGATAACCCAAAACTTCCCCTTCCCATCTTCTTCAATTTTCTGTCTTCTCCCACTGAGGCAGGGAACTTGTCTTCTGGTCAGCCAGCCTTTTCCTCTTTCATCAAGGGTGGATCCAGGAACACGGTATATTCTTGTCAGCTTCTCCCTGAAGCCCATGTATGGTAATAGGCTTCTGGAGTCTGGGGATATTCTAGGCCTGACTAGAGCGTCTTACGTTTTCTATGCTTCAAAGAGGTGCTCTCACAACGCAGGAGTCTTGTTGTTAAGTGACATTTGGCATCCGTTGAACTCCTCCTTGTTACCCCTACTGTTTTATGGCACCCTAGATGGCTGCCTGGCCTACCCTAATTGCACAACAAGTGCCTTACATGTTCCTGCTTTGAATGCATGACAAATCCTAGACACTGTTTTTTATTCCATTTTACATCAAGACATTTCCTCAGTTCCAAAGCTATTTATGTGGAACACTGCAAAAACATCCAGTGTTATGCTATTAAGGAAATATGTGCAATTGCTTTTGAGTTTCTGGAGGTGATAAGACTCAAGAATAAAGTCTAAAGTTTGAGTGTTGTGAGAACGGGATTTTAAAGGAGACCTTTTGATTTAACAGATAATACATCGCCCAATCAAGCTTCGTCAGAGTGTACAGCAAAAAGTCTAAACAAACAAGTCCAAATCCATGACATTGCACAGTGCTTGGCAAGCATAAGAAGCTGAGTTCCTTGTAGTAAACTGTGGCCCGGTCTACACTTACCTTTGCGATTCAGCGGCAGTCAACGGGAGATACACAAGTGACATAAATCGCCTCCTCTGCGCGCTGTCCACACTGCGCTGTGCCGAAGAGAACCCTGTTCTCTTCGACGCAGCACTACGTCACTTACCATGTTGGTTTTCCTGCGTCGCTTACTGGATCGACTGAGCAGGTCTACACAGATCCAGAGCAATCGATATGACGGCAGCGAATTTGCCGCCGTCAGTGTAGACACAGCCTAACTTTTGACTTTGGCTATTTTCTATTGGGAGGCGGTAAAGGGTCTCATTTAATCTGGTTATGTGGCTGATGATCTTATTTCTGAAAATAAGTTCTAGTTTTAAACACCAGCATGACAGACCCAGGTCACAATGGAACTATTTTTGCCAGGTTTTACACCCTTGAAAACCCTACAGGCAAAGTGGCTGAGTAACTTCTTCCAAGACTGTTGTTGTCAATTCAGGGAAGAAAGTTTCTTGGCTCTTTCAGTGGAAGAGCTGCACCTCTACGAGAAAAAAATTGAACAGCATAAGCTTTCCTGAAACAAACAAGGACATTAGAGCCAAACTAATAAATATCTCTCAGCAGGCGGTTACCTTCACATGTGTTCAACAGTCTTGCTTTAATGATGTTTCAGAGTTTCTATTCCTGCCAGACTTTGTGAAACCCACAAGTTAACAGTTACGCCACGATGACTTTATCAGTTTTTCTGAGTCATTAGGTACTTCCATATAGAGCAAATATTAGTAACATTGTAGCATCCTTTTAGCACTCTCCTCCTAGGTGTTTTCATACAGTTATGTGTTAGTGATTAACATCTCTACCATTCCTATTTCACATCCTTCATAGTTCCCCTACAAAAAGGAGACTAATCTCTTCGGGTCATTTTACGGGTGTACTCTATCTAACACTATGGATTTGGTGTTTTTGGTAGGACCGCTACACACTACTGCAATACAAGTAATATATGTGAATACATTTATGAACAAATCTATTGGGCATACACACAAGCATTTTAAAGAATTGAAGGCTGAAGGGGAAACTCTTTGAAATGTGTAAATGTTGAATCCCCTTCAGAAAATGGTTTTAGCAAGTTAATAAGAGCATTTACCACTCTGAGTAGCAGTCATGTATTGACTTTTGTAAACTTAAATATCTGGTATACCACCCTCATCACCATGGTATCTGAGCAGATACCTGAAGTTCTCTCCCTTCTCTCCCTTGAGTCTTGTGAATGCAGAAGGTTTTGGTTATTCATGTTGTTACCGGCATCATTAACATTACTAAAAAACTATGTGTTATAGTTACAGGGCAAGTTACACCTCTGTCCCCTTTCTGGTTTCTCTGAGTGCACCCCCTCAGGTCTCATGCATTTACCGATCTTGGCACAGTTTTCCTATTCTTAGGACCCTGGGCTACGGTACTGTGTATCAACCATTCTTACCTCCAGGTGACTGAGTTCAGGTACCTGTGGTTCTTCTCTTCATGTGTCTGTGAGCAGTGGTATACCGTGATTAGACAAACTTCTTAAAACAAAGTATTGTTTGTTTGTTTTTAGCAGCAGGAACAAAGTTTTTAGAGAAAAAAAGAATTTGAAAACAACGAATAATTTACACCGATCTTTTTTACCTAAAGCCCTAACATCCTGTGGCGATGACCTAAGCATCGGGACCTTCTCCAGACATCACCAGCAGGGGCCTGCCTCACTCTGGTTCCCCTGAACAACTCCCCTCCTCTCTTTTAAGCCTTTTTGTTCTTCTTGGTTCCCGGACTTTGGCCCTTCTGGCCAAACCAGTCCTGAAGGCTCAGCAGGAGATCGAGCCAGAGGTCTCAGAGCCGACGGTTCTGGCATTGTCCGCTAAGAACGCTCGAGTATTTGCTAGAAGAGGCTTGTTGTGAGCCATTCTTTCTTCCTTCTGCCTATTTTTTCAGGCAGACTATTATTGAGTTAACCCAATATATTCATGCAATATACATCTCAACAATCAGGCCAATATGCAGTACTCATAAATTATTATGGAACAGCTCCAAATTCATTATACCAGGGCAGAGGAGGATCTTGCGTTTTGTCAAGAAGTGAGTCAGGACCGCAGTCATGCCCAGCACTTTTAGAGGGGGGATCCAGAGACAGGACCATCTACTGAGAAAGGTGTGACTCCCACTTCCACCCTAAATACCTCAAAAACTGATCAAGGCATCGCTCCTGAATTCTCTGGGTTCAACTTCCTTCCCAGTTACGCCTTTGCCACACTGTTGCCTTCACTGGAAGCGCACTGATATAAATTAGAGAAATTGGCCTTTTATGTAGATCTTTTTCCCCCTCCACAGCTGTAAACTGGAGCACAAAGAGTTAATATAGTATGAGACTTTCACGTAACTGTGCAATCTCACCAGATAAAGTAAGTTATCTCACACACCCCTTTTCAGGACCCAGGCCGCAAAGCACTGAGTGCATCTTGAAAGGTACAGAGCCCCCGTAACTATAGGAATTGAGAGTGCCCGGTGTCAGGAATTACTGCAGCTGAGCCAGCTTTTAGGCAACCTAATGAGTACACCTGGTCCGTAGTAGGCTGCCTGATGGGCCACAGAGCCTGATTGATTAGAAGAGTTAGCAGGCTGACTCTTAAGCCCAGCAGCTGCTTGAAATATTTGCGAATGACTGCAATAGCTTCTGTTTGTTATAAGCCCTGCTCCTACTTTATTCTAGTCTTGGCCCCAGCCCTGCTCTGCATTGCCTGGCTCCTGGTAACCCAGTCCTTACCCTCAGCTTCAATTCCTGACTGGCTCTGGCATCTGGCCTCTGATGCTGGGTCAGACCCTTGATTCATATTCCTGACTACTGAGTAGGCATGACTCCTGCTCCAACCGCTAGCCATGACCACTCATGTCCTCGTCACTGGTACTCAGCATCTTTGCATTTTCTGGCTCTTGATGTCAGTGCAGAAACGAGATCCCCTTCGCAAGGAGAATCCTTCCTTGAGATTTTAAGTATACCAAGGTTTTTCAAACCATTCTGTGTCTCCTATCCTTTGGATAGCCACTATTTATAGAATTAATGTTTTTCTCTGAATTAGTCTTTCATTCACTGTTTAATCTGAGGCTATGGCTACACTGACAGCGGAAAATTCGCCGCTGTCAGATTGATTTCTCTGGATTGACTGAGCGGTCAGTGAAGACCCGCTCAGCCAATCCAGAAATCGACATAGTAAGACCACCTTCAGAAGTGGCGCAGTGCAGTGAAGACGGTGCGCAGAACCAAATCAGAGAAGTCGATGGGAGTTATACAAGTTTTTTGCGTAGATTGCGTAACTCCCATCGACTGCCACCGAATCTTGGAGGTAAGTGTAGACAGGGCCTGAGAGTAAAACTAGATCTTCCTGATATATTTTTTTCAAGTGAAAATTCAGAAGACCCTAATCCTTTCTTCTCACTCCAGATAATCTTAGACTATTGAGTGACCTTTGAGAATTGGACTCAAATAGCCTGAATTCCAAAAGTTATGCTTATGATGATGAGAAAAATAATTACATCATCTGCTTGATATTCATATATGCTTTCCCCCTCAAAGTCCCTGATGTTAGTGGCTCTGTCACTCTTATTTTGTTTAACCCCAGAGTTGCCTACCCTAAGATCTTCTCTGCAAATTTAACTCACTTCAAATTAATACTATGGAAAGTCTCTTTTCAATTTTAAAATTTATTTAACTGTTGGCAACAGGTCATTTTTATCTAGTAGAATCACTTTGTAAATTCATTTCCTGAGTTCTTCCTTGTTTCGTTTTGACTTCTTAAAAATGTGTACCTATCCGTTCACCCTAGGAGCTTATACTGTAAAACATGAACAAATCCTACACAATAAATAACGAAGTAGGAACTCTTCCTTAATTTTTGCCTGTCAGATTTAATATCATTCCCATTTAATCCACCACCTCCTTCTCAAAAGAAAGGAAAAAAAGAGAGGTCTCAGAAAACAAACGCAACTCAAGTGCTGTGAGACCCAGAATCAAATCTGAAATGCCTTGGGAATCAATTAAAAAAGTTATGTGGCCATTTCCAGACAAGCAGTTGTGAGAGGCTGAGAATAGGGTCTTTCTTTGAGAAACTTATTCATGGCCAGACCGTCTACAAAATCTTTCAGATCTTCAACCCAACCCAACTCAAAGGAAGTCAGCCCAATCCTGCTGTGGGTGAATGCACTTGTGAGGGGAAAGAACCCTTCCTTTCTTCTAAACCCAGCATGCTCTTAAACCTTTTTCTTGAACAAATGGTGGTTCTGGACATACAAAGCTTCCATTTGCAAGAATATATAGATGTGGCCACAAATATAAATTGGTTCTTAAACACAGCATTTGGGGGTTTATAAAAACCACTACAGCCTGGCTCTGTAGAAGCAGGTTTAATGGTGCTGAGTCATAGTGAAAGACACATTAAAGATCCGGAGAGCATGTGTATGCTTTTTATTAGTTAAGTAATGTGTGATTTAATCAAGGCTTTTTTGGTTTTTGTCAGAATCTTACATTTTGTGTGGTTTTAAAACTAGTGGGCCAAATTCTGAACTCGGTGACACCCGACTGACTTCAGAGCTTGGCCTTGTGTTTCAAAGCAAATCTAAAGTAGGTAAAAAAATGCATAGGAAACTTAAATAAGCACATTCGGTAACAAGCCTTAATAATGCCTTCCATTTGAAAGGCAATAAAGCGAGGCTGCCAGCACACACACATTCATAATAGATATTCCATAGAGGCTGCAAAAAACAATAAAACCATAGTTTTCTTAAAAAGTGCTTATGTAAATATTTCTTGGTTTTGTTTTTTAAATAGACACAGGAAGAATCGTGAGGCAGCCAGTGAGCTTCTGATGAGGTTGAAAGACAACAGGGATCTTCAAAAGTTTCTTCAGGACTGCCAGGAGGTAGGTTGTGGTTGTGTCACTTGACTGTGATCTTTAAGGATCTTGATCTGCAGGGTTATGTGCATTGTAACTTGCATTCAGTGGGAGCTGAGGGCTCTCAGAATCTCATAGGGTCAGGCCTTAAATGTACATCCAGTATGTATCAAACAGACACCAGAGAATGAAGCGAATGCTATCTGCTCTGTTATTATTTAGGGACTCCATCATGGTCTGTTTCCTCTCCATCATATTAAATTAAAGAGAAGAAAAAAGTTGCTAAAAGCAGAACAAACTTGAAGCTATGGTTCAAGTTTAGTCACGGACTCTGAAGGGGATCAGCACTGAGTTTCTGTGCTAAGAATTGTTTCATCCCTGCGTTGTGTGTCCTGCATCTGTGGCTTATCTACATGGCTTCTACAAGACATTAGTAAAAGGAACACAGGGTGAGAAAGGTGGGCTGAGTAGGAATAAATTGGATAATTTCTAATGTGATATTTATCTGGTGGTTTGTGTTTTTCTATTGGAAAGCATTACAGCATTTGTTGAAACATTTTTGTCCAGATCTCTTATTGTTGGACCTGTGCCTTTTGCACTGAAGTCACTGTTTAAAGTTGGAATTAATTTTCCTCTAAACCTTTAGAATTAGTTTAGTGATTATCAGGTTATTTCATGCATCACTGGCAAGACACATTAAAAGTAGCTGTACAAACCTGAGACCCTCAATGAGGTGGTTGAGAAACAGCTATGCTTTACATTTTAAATTTCAGTTTATCGGCCATACCGCTCAACCACCTAGTTTAGAACACAAGCCATTAAGATGGTGTTGTGCAATAGTTGAAAAGACCTGCTGATTCCATAGGAGAAATATACAAAATATCATTCATAATTTGCACAAATGATGAGTTCCAGAGGGGTAGCCATGTTAGTCTGTATATGTTAAAAACAACAAGAGTCCTGTTGCACCTTAAAGACTAACGAATTTCTGTGGGCATAAGCTTTCATGGGCTGCAACCCACTTCATCTGCAGTTGCAGTCCATGAAAGCTTATACCCGCAGAAATTTGTTAGTCTTTAAGGTGCTACAGGACTCTCGTTGTTTGCACAAATGATGTTCACTGTGGACTTGCATGAATGCAACTGCAATGCTTTCAGTGGAGTGGCATTTGCTTGTACAGCCAGGAATTTAATAATAAAAACATAACAAATTAGCAAAAATTTTGCCGGTATTGGCAGTTCATTCCTTCCTCCTCCAGAGCACTCGTAATAACAAAGATCCATCTGGTTCTCTGGCCTTTAATCTTTGTGTGAATGTTGATGTGCTCCCCTGATTCTAAACCTACTGCTGGCCAACAGGAATTTGGATTTCACATTAGTGTTAATACAAAAGCCCCTATTTAGGTCTAGTTCAGCCTGTTAGAATGTGAGTAGTGAAGGGGTACAAGGATCCGGGCACAAGTGCAAGCTGTGTGCTCTCTGGAATGCAATGACCACTCCCTCTGAGCACCCACTGAAGCACAAGTCATCTTGAAGGGGCGGAGAAGAGAGAGCTATATCTTACCCTCTCAACTAATGGAGTTTGTCAGGGACAGGGAGGTGAACACAGTGGAGGAATAGTACAGCATGTACACCTCTCACCCCACACTCTCTAGTGCGCCCTGGAGGCTTTGTGTCTTCCTGGAATCCACTGCCTCATAGAGGTGCCCCTGAAGTGATTTTGTTGCTCCCAACAGGGGGCTAAGAATGGGGTAGGAGACTTGATCTGATCTCCAGACCTCTGCTGACACCTTCCAATATCCCCAGTTGATCCCTTACTTACTCAGCATACTCCCTTTACAGATGGATCCCGTTCCATCGCTGTCGACAGTAACCTAAGAAGGGAAGTGTGAAAGTTTTTTGAATGGTCAGTTCCTTTCACAGTCCGCTCAGTCTCACTATTCGTCACCCAGTCTAGCTGTGGCACTGTGGGGAGTCCTGGCATACAGTGCTTCCTTTCCGTGTCTCAGTGGAGCACAAGAAGAAAACAGAGTAAAGCTCATAGGGACAGCTCAATTATAAGAACTAAAGGCATATCTTTTCTCTAGCTCCTAAGGAGGGAACCGTGCAACAGGTTTTCTTTTTTAGCAGCCAGGTATACTGCTTCATTGTTAATAACGGGGCATCATTCTTTGTCTCCCTCTTCCATTAATAAACAAGGATATATAAAATAAATCTACTGAATTAAAGATATTAAAGAATGAGACCAGTGAAATCCTAGCTGGTAAAGGTAGAATCCCTGAATTTTGCACCCTGAAAGCTGAATTTTGCCATTTCATTTCCTTTATATACCCATCTCTAGCCTGCCCCCTAAGAGTTTTGTAAAGCTGAATTTCCACAGTAAATGCTTAGAAGTCCCTGCACTGTCTGGTCTGATTTCTTTTCAGAAGTCAGAGTAAAAGAAGGTTTTGGCTGGATTCCACAAATCAGACATGCTCCATCTGTTCATTTAGTGTCAGCAGGTTTTGTCGTACGTTTTAGAAGTCTGTGAACCTTGCACTTCCAGATTAGCTTTGGCAATCTGCATATGTCTGGGAAGAGCAAGGAAAATGATCTCACTTCCTCCCTCCTGGTGCTGCTACAGTCCACATGTCTTTGCTGCTTGCCTTTCTCTATATTCAGACCTGTTTTTTTCATTAGTCAGAATACGGTGTGCTTTGGCCTCCCAAGAGTCAGTGGTAGAAACTGTGTTATGAGATACAGGTGCAACAAGTGGGAGAATATCTAGTTTCCAGCTCCCATTGGCATTAAGGAGCAAATCCTGGTTTCATTGAAGCCAGTGGCAAAACTCCCATTGATCTCAGTAGGGCAAAGAATTAACCTTAATAGAATACATACATCTTTTCTTTTCAAGGCAATATTTGTGGGAATGAACTGTTACTGAAGCATCATTGTGTCTGTGTCAGTACAGAAAATACTGGCTTCCAGCATCCAATATCTGTCTCTGCTGGTTTCAAAGACCAGCTTTTAATGTTAGTGCCTAAAAATTCTTGCTTGAAACTCCTTTGTAATGTCAGAAGAAGTAAATGGAGAACTGGGAGTCAGAAATCTGGGCTTTGTGCCTGACTGCTACTGGCTGTATGACTCTTTACTTTGATGTGCCTCAGTTTATCCCATCTGTAAAGCACTTCAGGATCCTCAGATGGGTTTAATGTTGCCATTGAGAGAGAATAAACAAATGGCAGGCAAGCTCTGTAATTACTCGAGTGTAACACCTGTCTTTTTTTCTGGAAAGTGAAAAAAGTGATATAGTGATTTCTACACAATCACTAATTCAGAGCTATATAATAATGTAATTCTTAATACAGGTTCTGTTAAATATCCAGTATCTATATGTTCCCTGCCAATATGCCTATTAGAGCTGTAACACCTGAGGACTATAATATCTTTCTTAAAGTGAGCATTGTTTTTAGTTAGATTCAATAAAAAGATCAGATGGGGATTTTTCTGACTCTGTTTATGGTTTCTATTTTTACAGAGGTTAACCATGCTTTTTAATGACCTTTTTAAAATGTTCATGAATTATAAATGGATTTTGTTGTCCAAGAGTTCTGACTGAGTGGTGATCTGGCAAATTTTACTGATGTATTCCATTACCCTAGCCCAGATGGTATTTTATCTGTAGGATGGTGTATACCACAGAAATAGTCTGGTTAGTAACAAAGCTTAGGTTTTGTTTACATAGTTTTCTCTTGGGTGGTGACTCTAAAGATGCAGAATGTGCATTTTCTCATGAGCTTTGATAAGTGTTTTGTCCTGTATTTCTTCATAATTTTTTTTAAATGTAAGTATGATTGACATTACTCAAATGTGAGCTTCAACACAGAAACTTTTTTTGGTGCTAGCAGCGAGCATAATTTTTGCTGTTTATCTCTACCTCTGTTATTGGGAAACAATATTTTTTTAAAACGTCTTGGTGTTTTAGTTTTGTTATGAAAATGATTCTCGTAGTTGATATATTTCCGGGAAAATCAAAGCAAAAAGGAATGAACTATGTAGAAGGGGGGAAAAAATTCTGGTTATGTTTTAATTACAGGAGTTAATTTAATGAATATTTGGAAATGGCATTTAAAAAAAGAGAGAAATAGTATTGAAGAACCTAGTGAAAATTAAAAGAAATAGATCTAATTAAGTATGGTATAAATGAAGTGTGTTCTTATGATAAGAGCGACACAGACATAATGTGAACTTCCTGCAAAATTTTTGTAAGGCTCTGCTTTGATATAGGTTTTGGGATAGAATTCTGATTCAATGCAGATTCACTAATGTGAATCTGTGCACTTGTGCAAAGTCACATTGAAGTCAGTGGAACTCCACGTAAGCGAGGGGTCCACACTGGAGTATCCTAATACAGAGTCATGGTTCTAAGTAGGACATTATTGAGAGAATCTTTAAGACTATGTTGGTAGCATGTGGATAAGACTTCTGCCTCGGGAGAAACAGAAGAAACATACTGTAGATGTTACCAATAATTAGAAGACTTTGGGAGTGTTATAGCTGACTTTAGTGGAGATAAGGTTGGGCCCTTTATCATTGTGCTGAGGGATGGCCTCTGTGGTAGTACCAGTAACACATTTGATAGAAGTAGTCACTTGATACCCTTTGTTAAAATGTTAGAGATGTTGAGTCTTCACAACCTGGTTTTGGAGAGAAGATGTAAACTGGAAGAGAAGATGACAAGGCCCTCCCGTGGAGGACATTTTGAAGGGGTCAGAATTCATCTTCCATTCCACCCTTTGAGCCATTTGCCTTTTGATGGACAGAGCTATCTATGTGTGCTCAACACAGGGTAGCAGCCATGCAAGTTTTCCCGCACTGCCCTGAAAATGTACTTCTGTCTGAGTGTGTGTGTGGGGGGTATCTATAAAGTGTGAATAACCATAATATATAGATGCCAAACAGATTATTAAGATAAGAACAAAAATGGACTTCTGCCCTGACCCAGAAGGATCCCCTCCTGAGCAGCTAGGGGAGCTCAGTATTCATACCCATTGAATGCTCGTCATCCTTACTGACACTGCCAAAGGGCAAGCCAGCCAATAGCTAAGGGCCAAATTAAAGCCAGGCTGAATAAGAGTTATACAATATGTGGGTGTTTGGTAATCAGCGTAGCCAAAGGAGGCCTTGATCAATGTTATACTTTCTAGAATTGTGTACCTGCCACAGTTTTCCCAAGTACAGTTTAAAAGAGAGAAAGACGATCTACTGCAAGTATTAAACACATAGGTCCAGAGCCAAAGTTCGTTGAAAGCAGTGGCTGAGTCTCTCCAGGTACTTCAGTAGGCTTTGAATTAGGCCCATACTGGGTAATACAAACGTTGGTTATTTGTGTATTGCAGATGTTGTTTATGTTTAATAGAGATGGACCCAGACCAAAATCCTGGATTCAATCAGCTCCCAGATCTGATCCAAACTTCTTGTCTCTATGTTTGGAATGGGCCAGCCTAAATCCTTGATTCTGGATATCATCAAACTTTCCACCCAGCTCTGATTTCCTATTACAGACAGTTTAAAAAAATCTCTCTCAGTCATATTATTTTCCATATTTTTTCAGCTGTCACTCTGGATCAATGAGAAGATGCTTACTGCCCAGGATATGTCTTACGATGAAGCAAGGAATCTGCACAGTAAATGGCTAAAACACCAGGCATTTATGGCAGAACTTGCATCTAACAAAGAATGGCTGGAGAAAATTGAAAAGGTAAGAAAAGAACATTTTAGGAACTTCCACTCTTTTAAAATCATGGTTGTCTTCAGAGAAATGACTGTAAAAATGGAACCTCTTTACTCAACAGACGAGACCCCTATTGTCTTTGAGTCATCTATTTAATTTAGTCCAAAAAGGCTTTTATCACTGCTGACCAAATATAGTTATGAAAAGTAAGTCTGTCCAGTTTAATCTATTTGAAGCTCTCTCTCAATTTGTTTCATCCTCTGTGTAATCTAATCCAATCTCTTTTATTTTTTATCAGTCTATTCTATTTGATATTGTCTATCAGTTTAAGATATCCAGGTTTTTGGAGTGCATGCATCAACTATTTGCCAGTTCAGTCCAATTGCCAAGTCTTTCTTATTTGTGATGATGTGGGGAGACACATTGATTTTCAGATCCCAGGGTTGGAAAGTACAAAAATAATCCTTTTGATTTATAGACTGTACATATTTCCTATGCAGATCATTGGAAGAAAATAACTGTAGAGCCTAATGGTGCCATTTTGAATGTCACCGTTTTGGCATATAATCACACTACTAATCAGAAAACAAACCTAATGTGAGAAGTTAGAGCACAGCCTGTTTTGTGAACAATTAACAGCTCCCTTGAGTTAGATCAAGTGATTTTAATGGCTTTAATGTGCTGTACTATTTTTTCTGCTTTCCTATTTGGAAGAAGGAACACTGGAACATTAAGAAATTCTCATCTTTAGCTCTGACAATGGGTTTCTGTTCACTGTAAGTTAGCATAATTGCTCGTTTCCTTCCCAGTTTAGCACTCTTTGTATCCCATTAGTAGCTTTTCTGTATTTTGCAAACAGTAATCGCTTTCATTGGTGTAACTGAAGCACTGCTCAGCAGCACCAGTACCTTTTCAGCGATGCTAGTGTGTTCCCGTTCTCTGTCCCTGAAAAGTCAGATTGCAGCAAAGGATAAAATACCTGCACCAAAGTTGTGTGTTGAACCACAGTTGCAGAACATTGTATTTGGATCAGGTTTTATTTGTATTAAATGTGCAGTCTTGTGTACAGAAGTCACAATTACAAAGCTGCTTCTGTGTTGAGAGAGAAAAGGCAAATCACTCCGTTGGTGTTTTCCTTAAATAGGACATCTGTTTCCCTATATTTTGTTGCTGTTCCCATTGGAAGGAGAACTAGCATACAAAAGAAGCTAGGGCCTCAGCACCTTAAAGCTGGTGATATTGTGGGGGGGAGCCAGTGAAAGCAAGATATAGTCAGTCTCCTTGCCCCTAAAAGCTGCCTGGCAACACCCATCCTCTACCGCAGCATCTTGATAGCACAGTCATACAGCACCATATTCCCTCTGCCATCATTACCCTTGATATCCTCATCCACCCTATGAAATGTTCCACAGTATCATGAAGATCTTGCACAAGTTACAGCAGGTTTGTTCTGCGATAATTTGCTCCACGTTGTCCCACATGTTCCACCCCCACCAAAACTATAGATCTGGATCACCACAGAACCCCAAATGAGAAGGGACTTTCACAGGGTCTAAATGAAGTGGAAGAACATGATATGCACTTTCCACCCTTCCAGGTTCTCCCAGACCTTGGGTACAGCAACCTTGTTCCTTGTGGAAGTGGAGGGATCTTGGAGCCTTTGTTGTGGAAAGAATAACTGAGATGTAATTTTGATGGAAAAGGGTAGCTGAAGCTGCTAAAGTATAAGGAATCCTTAATTTACTGAAGAGACTAATTTAACATACAGACTTTCAGTGCTCTTGGCTGACGTGTCGCTGTGTTTGCTATGTGTTTTGCAGGAGGGGATGCAGCTCATTGCAGAGAAACCAGAGACTGAAACTGTAGTGAAAGAAAAATTGACCGGCCTGCATCAGATGTGGGAGGAGCTCGAATCTACTACTCAAACCAAGGCTCAGCGACTCTTTGATGCGAATAAGGCAGAGCTTTTTACCCAGAGTTGTGCTGATTTGGATAAATGGCTGAACAGCTTGGAGAGTCAAATACAGTCCGATGACTATGGAAAAGATCTCACCAGTGTCAACATCCTGTTGAAAAAGCAACAGGTAAACAAACTGAGCAATGAGTTTAAAATAGAATAGACATAAAGGCAGTTGTGAGCCAACAAAGGACCTTTCAGTTGAGAATAAGATTTACTTTGCTCTTTTCTTCCTGGTTGTCCCTTCTTCTTTTAAGAGAGAGCAGCAGCCATCAGATACCCCATCCCTACACCTCTCAGTGCAATCTGTCCTCTTCTCCTCCCTCTGCTCCCCCAACCCCCCTGCTGCCTCTGCCCCACATTGATGTTTTCTCCCAGGGGAATTCGCCAGTAACTGACTGCCTTCCCCACCCCACCTGTGAGTCCCTGGATCCCAGGAATTGCAGCAGTGAGGGAAATTACAGCACCTGTTGATAACTCTGTTTCAAAACTGTTCAGTGGACATTGTGAGCTGCTAGTACAAAATAAGAACTGGGGACCCAATTCACCATTTCTGGAAGCAGACACAACTCCTTTGAATTCAGTGGTGCTGAGTCTAGTAATTCAGCAATGAATCTGGTCTTAATCTGCTTCCATGCACCTCCTTCTGTAGGTCAAAACAGGAGAAAGGCACTAGCGCTGCCTATCAGGAAATAGGTCCAATCTGCTACTGATGCTGTCACTGTAAAGCGTGTACACTTTATGTAGTCATTTAATGTAGTCATTATCCATGTGGTGAATTCCTAGTTACTGTGATTCATCCTTTGTTCTTGCCCAGCATTATGAAGCTAATGGCATTTTTTACTCTTACAAATTGCATACACACACACACACACACACATATATGTATATGTGTATATGAGTATCCAGCTTTTTCAAGCTCTCTTGGCACTTTCCCTCCATTTAGATGCTTGAGAACCAAATGGACGTCCGTAAGAAGGAGGTAGAGGAGCTGCAAAGCCAGGCCCAGGCTTTGAGTCAGGAGGGCAAGAGTACTGATGAGGTAGATGGCAAACGCCTTATTGTACAGAAGAAATTTTTGGAGCTACTGGAACCCTTGACTGAAAGGAAGACAAATCTGCTGGCCTCCAAAGAGGTCCACCAATTCAACCGGGACGTGGAGGATGAAATTGTGAGTACAAATCACATTCCCTGAATGCTAGAAAATGCTCTGCCTCATCAAGGGGACTTGTCTGAATTTCTCTCTCACTAACACATTAAACTATTGCATGTCCCAAGTCATCTCTCACAGCCTCTGGCTCCTCTCCCAGTACTGTCATGGATTGCTGTTTTATGGGGTTTTTCTATAATTTCTCTTTTAGCTGTGGGTTGGCGAGAGGATGCCTATTGCAACATCTACTGATCATGGACATAACCTCCAGACTGTGCAGCTACTGATAAAGAAAAATCAGGTAAGTAGCTGTTGTTAGAGCTGTTTATGTCCCTGTTAATTAATTGTACCCAGTATCTACCAGGAAAAATGTTTGAGCAGGCTCTACTTGGAATGAGTCTGTTTGCTGTAAATGCTTAGGGCTGAATTATGGATGCTCCAGTGCGTATGTGCTGCTGGTTGAGAGAACTCAGGGAGCCCTTTCCTGCCATGTACTCATTCCGGAAGCAGTCAAGGTTTGTCCACACAAACTAATGGTGTGTGTTGCTACGCCCGCTACCCTTCTCCCTTAGGTGAAAGCCCTGCCTGGCATCATCATTTTGTAAGAGTTTGTTCAGATGCTGTTTCTAATTAGTATGTTGCTTTCCCATCTAGACGCTTCAGAAGGAAATCCAAGGCCACCAGCCTCGTATCGATGACATTTTTGAGAGGAGCCAAAACATTATTACAGACAGTAGCCTTAATGCTGAAGCGTTTCAGCAGAGACTTGCAGACTTGCAGCAGCTGTGGAATCTCCTAATTGAGGAGACAGAGAAACGCCACAAGCGTCTGGAGGAGTCTCACAAAGCGCAGCAGTATTACTTTGATGCTGCCGAGGCTGAGGCCTGGATGAGTGAACAGGAACTCTATATGATGTCAGAAGAGAAAGCCAAGGTGAGCAGCTTCACAGTGAAACAGGTCTGGTTTTAATTGTTATTAGCAAAGAGTAGATGATGACACAAGTTATCAAACAATCTATGTGTAAGCACCTGGAGGATAATAAGGAATAGCCAGCATGGATTTGCCAAGAATCCATCATGCCAAACCAACCTAATTTCCTTCTTCGACTGGGTTCCAGGCTTAGTAGATTGGGGAGGGGAAGCTATAGACATGCTGTATCTTGATTTTAGGCTTTTGACATTCTCCTAAGCAAGCTAGGGAAATGAGGTCGAGATGAAATTGCTATAAAATGGATGCACAAGTGGTTGACAGACCATACTCAAAAGCATAGTTATCGATGGTTCACTGGCAAATTGGAAGGATGTATCCAGTGGGATCTCACAGGGGTCAGACCTGGGTCCAGTACGGTTCAATATTTTCATTAACAACTTGGATAATGGAGTAGAGAGTGTGCTTATGAAATTTGCAGACGACTCAAAGCTATGAGGAGTTGCTAATACTCTGAAGGATAGGATTAGAATTCAAAATGGGCTTGACAAATTGGAGAATTGGTCTGAAATCAACAAGAGGAAATTTAATAAAGATAAGTGCAAAATACTACACTTAGGAGGAAAAATCAAATGCATATCTACAAAATGGGGAATGACTAGCTTAGTGGTGTACTGCTGAAAAGGATCTTGGGGTTATAGTGGATCAGTGACTGAATGAATCAACAATGTTATACAGTTGTGAAAAAGTCTAATATTTTGGGGGATGTATTGACAGGAGTGTTGGATGTAAGATGTGGGAGATATTTGTCCCCCTCTATACTCAGCACTGGTGAGGTCTCAGCTGGGTACTGTGTCCAGTTCTAGGTGCCACACCTCAAGAAAGGTGGACAATTTGGAGAGAGTCCAGAGAAGAGCAACAAAAGTGATGTAAGGGTTAGAAAACCTGACCTGTGAAGAAAGATTTAAAAAACTGGACATGTTTAGTCGTGAGAAGGAGAAGACTGATACATTTTCAGATATGTTAAGGGCTGTTAAAAAGAGGGCAGCAATCAGTTGTTCTCCATGTCCAGTGAAGGAAGGGCAAGAAATGATGGGCTTAATCTGCAGCAAAAGATACTTAGTTTAGATAGTAGGACAAATTTTCTAACTATAAGGATAGTTAAGCCCTGAAATAGGCTTCCAAGGGAGGTTCTGGAGTCCCCATCATTAGAGATTTTTAAGAATAAAACAAACACGTATCACGAATGGTCTATGTCTATCCAGTCCTGTCACAGCACAGGTGGCTGGACTAGATGACCTCTCAAAGTCCTTTCCACTATGTTTCTATTATTCTTTAATTTAATATGTCACAAATATAATGGGAACATAAATGAACTGAATTCATACCTGAGATCCAAAGTCAGTTCACAAGTTACTGTTTTCCTATAGAACATTGGTCTTGCAGTACCAGATCATGTTAACAGAGCAGCATAACCAGACAATAACTGCACCACTGATGCGCAACACTAGTGCTTTACAAGAAACTTCGTTTTTGCACATGGTGCATGGCATACTTGTATTTTCCTGTTTGCTGATATAGGTGTAATTAAGCCAAAATTTCCAGCTGTTTTGCATCACTGTAGCAGTGTTAAACAGCTAGTCCAGCTGGTGAATCTAGCACAGTACTTCAGAATCTGTAGCATTCTGTTAAGGGCCTTCTGCTGCTCCCATTGAATAAAGTCCAAAGAGGATCAGACTGCATAAGAGAAAACAGTCTTCTTCCTCTGTGCAGTTCTGGGGGGCAGGAATGGTGTGCTATATAGGTTTTATTATTTTTTTAAATGATCCAGTACACTAAATAACCATTTCACACCCATGTAACAGATTCCAGGGGCATTCAGTCTTCAGCTAACAATTATTTTGCTCTGATTTTTTTCTTAAGCATAACAAATAAAAGCAATCTTAATAATGAAAGTCAGTTCACCAGAATGTTTACGGGAGAGACACTTATAGGTGATTTTGAGTTACATAGTCAGCTATGCTTTGTTTTTCTTAATTTTAGCTGCTTGTTGCAAGTTTTGATAAAAAAAAAATACTGCAAGCATTTTGGGAACCTTTTCCAAGCTCCTTAGAATTTTTTATCTTTGATCCACGCTGTAATTCCAAAGCCTGACAGGTTATATGTCTAAAGCATCACTGGTGTTCTGTAAAGACACAAAGCTCTTCACAATCAAGGAAATTCAACATGCTTGATGCACAGCTCATTTTATCTTGCTCTGGATCCCAGAGGGGAGTTATTCTGTTCACCCTTTCACTTGTTTTGTCACTGTGTGTGGACACCATTTACCATAGATTTGGCTTGGATGTATATACCAGAGTCAGAACAACATTTCTTCAAGTTGCACTTGAGAGCTATCTTTTTAGATCTCTTAAACTGCTGCCAAGTCGATTGCTCTTATTTCACCCAGCCTGGTGAACTCGCCATTGCTGAGTATTTCTTCAGAGGGGAGGAGCACGACTGTAATTTTTTGTGTCTGTTACAGGATGAACAGAGTGCAGTATCCATGTTGAAGAAACACCAGATTTTGGAACAGGCTGTAGAAGACTATGCTGAGACCGTGCATCAGCTTTCCAAGACTAGCAGAACTTTGGTTGCAGACAATCATCCGGAAAGGCTAGTATTGCTTTAGAGTTGGTTTTTTAACTTCCTTTGGCAGTTAGATCACTTCACTGGTACCCAGTAAAAGATAGAGAATAAGGCAAATTGTAAGTAACTCAGGAAAATGTCCCAAAGTGTGGCCAAGTTCTCTCCTGTCTCTCAACAACTGAGGTATGTCTTGATGTATCCTTGTCAGGGTGCAATTTCACAGGGAAAACCAGTGTACCAGGCTGCATGCAAGGTGGTTTGCTGCTGCTCTGACCAGGACCAGTGTACACAGCCACTGACTGCTGCCTAGTACTGGGCATGTTGCTAAACTCCTTGAGGACATTGCATGGGCTGGTGCATTAACCATAACACCTCTATGTGCATTCCTGAGGGAAAAAGGAATCCTATTCTGCTGCTGGCATATGGGAGGAGTATCCAGATGCTCTTTCTTTCTTCCTTCCTTCCCATTGCACTTCAGTGGGGAACTCTGGGCCAGTGAGTCGGACTCATCCAAGCCCATTCACTCATGCATCCCAGGAGAAGTCAGCGGCCCCTCCGCTTCTCTCCCCCTGCCCCAGTGCTCCTTCTCTCCCTTGGGCTTTCCAGTGAGGAAGGGCAGCTTTACTTTCTACTGAGGACAGAGACTTGTCTGTGGAGACAGGTGAGGGTTGCACTGAACCAGTGCATCTTCTGTCTGTACTGGGAGCTTTAAAAAGTCATTTTGCCATAGTAGCCATAGCCAAGGGGACTGAATTCTCCTTTGGCAATACATTGGCTGTAAGGCAGATTTATTAAACCTACTCCTGCTTTGGCTGGAGTTGACACTCTCCATCGCTGTTGGAAGGGTGTGTGCTGCATAACTCGCGAGTGGTCGTCTTAGAGCTCTTATGGCTCAGCTGATTGGATACTGCAATAACATACTAGCCTATATATATATATATATATATGGCAAAGGAAAGGCAGCTTAAAGGGGATTATGCAGCTCACAGGAAATAAAACCGAAATCTGGTAAATGGAAATTATATTAATTTCCTTTGGAATATTGAGTCTTAGACTGAAAGAAACCCATTAGTGCTATTGACCATCAATATAGCGTGAACTTTTAATGCTGAAGGAAATTCTGACTGCCAGAGCTATGGGAGAAATGCCCAAGCTCCCTTTTCTCAATCCTAGGACAAGTGCATTGTGTGGTCTTAACCTCAGCAAATTGGGATCTTTGTTCATATTTACATTTTCCACAGCCAATGGATATGGTCTACATTTGCATGGTGGGTCAGATCCTTGGCTGGTGTAATTGGCTTTGCTCCATTGCCTTTAATGGTGCTGTACCAGCTGAGGATCTGGCCTGAATGTTCACAGGTCAAGTTTTAGTCACTTCGGAGACTTGTGTTCTGTAGGCTAAATATTCTAACAGTGATTTTTCTTCTTAGATTCTTTTTATCCCATGATGTATGTATGTGATGACTCAATGTTCTTCTTGGGGTTTTTTTTCAGTGAGCGCATTAGTATGCGCCAGTCCAAGGTGGATAAGCTGTATGCAGGCCTGAAGGATCTAGCTGAAGAGAGGAGGGGCAAACTAGATGAAAGACACAGGCTATTCCAACTCAACCGTGAGGTGGATGACTTGGAGCAGTGGATCGCTGAAAGGGAGGTAGTGGCAGGATCCCACGAGCTGGGACAGGATTATGAACATGTTACAGTAAGTTATTTGGTTATGGCTGCAGTCAAATGTCATTGTTCTGGGAGTTGTACACACTAGCTGGGTAATATAAATCAGTGACAGGGTTTGCTTATTTTATAAACAAGTTTGCAAATGCACTATAGTTTTGAGGCTGCTGGGTCATTTGCATGTTCTTTGCTTCTTCACTACAACATAAGTGATACATTGTAGGATTCCTGCAGTGGTCATAAACTACTTCAGGTTCCTGCTTGTGAATTACATTGCATGTAAGACACAGCAGTATAACATTCCTGATGATTTTACGTAATTTATTTAAAACAGTCATGTGCTCCCCATCACATTTGCATTGTATTTGTAATTCCAAATAATAGACTTACATAAAAACAAAAAAAAAACAAAGATAAAAACACCTGGATCATCACTGACTTAGAGCTGTTTGTTCACATTTTAGATGTTACAAGAGCGATTCCGTGAATTTGCCCGAGACACTGGAAACATTGGACAGGAGCGTGTTGATACTGTTAACCACATGGCAGATGAGCTCATCAATTCTGGACACTCTGATGCAGCCACAATTGCAGAATGGAAGGATGGTCTCAATGAAGCATGGGCTGACCTCTTGGAGCTCATTGACACAAGAACACAAATTCTAGCAGCCTCTTATGAACTGCACAAATTTTACCATGATGCCAAGGAGATCTTTGGACGTATTCAAGATAAACACAAGAAACTTCCTGAGGAACTTGGTAGAGACCAAAACACAGTAGAAACACTACAGAGGATGCACACAACATTTGAGCATGATATCCAAGCTTTAGGCACTCAGGTATGTATTAAGCAAACAATTTTTCAGTGTGTCTTTGGATTTAGGAATCTGGGATGACATCAGACATCTGCTAGTGACTGAGAGACAAGATTTTGGACTGCTTTTCAAAATGCATGGCTTCCACAAATAAGCATGGCTTATTTTACTATTTGTATTTGTAATTTCCTTCTCTAATTATCATTGTGGAGCTCTTAGTGTCTAACATAGAACTCACTCTAGAAGTCCTCAGCCTTCTATATATGCAGATAATTGTTTACAGAAAATTTGTCACCTGTTGCCCTTGATTAGAAAATAAATCATAGAGACAAAGGGCTTGTGTATTGCTTATGAAGATGGGTAATGAATGTTAGATTTTCAACCCCAGCTAAAGTCTTCAGCCATACATTTCCCATTAGTACTGGTGCTGTGTACCAATATAAAAACATGGATGGCAGGAAGGACGGTTGGATAGCTAGGTAGATCAGTCTAAGAGGCTCCGTTTGATAGGCATAGTTGTAGTGCCAGCATTACGTTGTCTGGTTTATGCAGCTGGAAGATAAATTAAGAAGAAAAAAGTTAACTTGAATTAAATAGAACACCTATTTAAGCAATTTCAATAAAAGGTATTGGGCTGGTATTGAACCTGTTCATTATTATTTTATTTTTTTTGTATATCAGTGCTAATATAAAAACAGATTTTAGCTGTTTCTGTGCTCTTAACACAATCTTGGGAAGAGTAGTACGAATTATACTAAAAATTTATCACTTACATTTCCTGTGCCCTAGTACCCATATTTGCACCCTTTGTGAACATTGCACAAAATAAGATGTCCAGTGGAAAGACAGGTATTCCAAATGGTATGTTGGGGGTAGGGAGGATCAAAAATTAAGGGAAACTTCTTAATCCTCTCCAGATTTTCTTATACTTGGTATTCTTGTTTGTAGTGACTAAGAGACTAATAAAGACCATCTATCTTTACCCTAAGTGCAATTAGTCTACCAAATAGCTATTTTTGTTATGCATTTGAACATTATAACTTGACCATTATTGCTTCTTGTAATAGCTTCTGGAAGTTGTACATGAGGAGATTTAAAATGGTAAAATTCCCATTGACTTCTGTGGGAGCAGAGTTAAGCCAAGGCCAAGAGCTTTTGAACATGTCACTCCTAAAAATCAGAAACCTGTTCATATGATGGACATAATGAGCTCATTCTGATTTGAGTTTACTCCATATTCTGTACTTATGCATACTTATGCATAATATAAAGATTAGTAGAGTTCAAAATGCAGTAACCTGTTGGAGTGGTAAATTCGTTAACATTTAAAAAATCTAAAATGTCAAGATTACAAATAAAAAAACTATTTTCTTATGGCAGGTATATTAAACAGTCAAAAAGAGAATAGCCATTAATAAATCAGACTAGGAATTATAATCTCCAGTAAGGCATATAGCTGTTTTTCAATGGATATTTCAGAGGGGAGGAAAGCAATTTAATAAACAGGGTTGCTATGAATTATTGAGTTTTTCTGCATTGTTTGGAGAGCCTGGGCCAAATCACCATGGCCCTGCACCTTGTGTAGCCATTTATACTAGGGCAAAGGGAGTGCAAAGTGGGTGTAACACACTACCATTCTGTTCTGGTTGTGTTTTGTACCTAGAATCTAGGTCACTTATACAGGATAGGAGACTGGAAAGGACAGTCTCTGAAATGATTTGGATAACTAACTGAAAATCACATCCCAGTGCAATGGTGTTGCTAGAAGGGTTAACATAATCCTTGGAAGCATAAGCAGGGAAATATCAGCCAGGAGTAGGGAGATACGTTACGTTACCTCTGTATACCGCATTAGGGAGACCGTTACTGGAATACTGTGTGTAGTTCTTCCCAAAGGATGTTGAAAAACTTAGAGCAGAGCTGCAAGAATGATTTGAGACCTGGAAAACATGCCTTGTCGTAGAGACTTGAGAAGGTCAGTCTGTTTAGTTTAGCCAAGAGAATGTTAAAAATTGACAATCTACAAGTTCTAACATGGGGAAGAGATTTCTGATAGTGGCAGGCTCTTTAATTCAGCATACAAAGATGTGATAAGATCCAGTAGCTGATAGGTGAAAATAGACACATTCAGAATGGAAAAAAGGTTCAAATTTTTAAAGTGAGGGTCACTAACCATTGGAACAACTTAGCCAGTCTTAATTAAAAGACTTCAAGTGATGGAGAACTCATCACGTCCTTAGCTATCTTTCTAAAAAATACGTTCTATTTCAACCAGAAGCTGTCGGCTTGACGCAGGCATTACTGGGTGAAATTCTATGACCTGTGTTATGCAGAAGGTCAGACTAGATCATAGTTTCTCAACCTGTGGTACTCCTGGGGGTATGCGAGACACAGGCAGGGGGTGCCTGGGGAAAAACAGAGTGAAGGGGAGGTGGGTGGCAGCCCCCAGCTTCTGGGGGAGGTGGGCGGCAGCCCCCACTTCCTGCCCCATCACAGCTCCCAGCTGGGAGGCCGGTAGCAGCTGCTGGCTTTTGGGGAAGGCGTGCATCAGCCGCCCACTTCGCGCCCAGTCCCAGCTCCTATCTGGGAGGCAGCTGCCTGCAACTTGCCCAGGTGGCAGCTTCCCTCCCTGGCTCAAAGCCCAATGCCCAGAAAATTTGCAATTCCACTGAGCGGTGAAATTGACAATTATGACAGCCCCAGATTTTACCAGTTACCCTCTTTTCCTCTCTCTCTCTCTCTCTCTCTCTCGCTCTCGCCCTCCTTCCCTGCCTCTCTTTCAACCCTTCCTCCTCTCAAAGCTATGGCAAAAAATTTGGCATGGCGTTTTATGTTCCCCACCATTGGCATGCGGCTCAAAGCCTCCTATCTTTGGCCAACATCACCTCTAGCCCAGGTAGTGCCTGAGTTGTGTACCCCTGATGTAAAGGTGGTAACCCTACCCACACTAGATCTGACATCTGTCATATTTTGGCCTTATATACTCAGCCCTTCTTCCAACGATAGCTCACGTTAATCTAAACATAAAATCCAATGAAAAATTGAGTGTTGAGGTACTTATTAAAATTTTCAGAAGTTAGGGGATCCTTGCTACTTAAAATGTTGAGAAACACTGGACTAGATGATCATAATGGTCCCTTCTGGCCTTAAAACCTACAAATCATTTTGCACTGCTATAAATGATCACACAAGATGCAGGCTACAGTGAATTGATGTGTGTTTCTTCTGAGCTTGTTAACCAAAAGTCTCCTCTTCTCTAGGTATGAGAAGTTCTAAAATGAAAGGCTGACAGGACACCACGAGTGAGGTTTTCACAATGCAGAGTTCCAATGCTGAAAGCTTACAACTTACGAAATACTTTAAGGAGCAACTCACAACATACATTAGCCTCTGAAATTTCCTTGTGCTGTGGATTGTTATGACTAAAATGCACACAGGAGCTGAGATGTTTTGTTTGTTTGTTTTGGTTTTTAAACACATTAGGTGAGACAACTGCAGGAGGATGCTGCACGCCTTCAGGCTGCCTATGCTGGAGACAAAGCTGACGACATCCAGAAGCGGGAGAATGAGGTCCTGGAAGCATGGAAAGCATTGCTGGATGCCTGTGAGGGACGCAGGGTGAGACTGGTGGATACAGGAGATAAATTCCGTTTCTTCAGCATGGTTCGTGATCTTATGCTCTGGATGGAAGATGTTATCCGGCAGATCGAAGCCCAAGAGAAGCCAAGGTAATGTGAACATCTGCAGTGGTGTATTGCTGTGTTATTACCGTAAGGCTGAGGAATATAGCAGCCTGTTTAAAGGACTGAGCCAAGATAATGAGACCATGGTTATCCAGATAATTTAGATGTCTCCAACCCAGTGAAATAAAATGGCTTTCTAACCAACCTTTCCATACAGACAGTGGAAAAGCGGGCAGTGGGTGGCATTTTGGCCACCCAGCCCACAATTAGGGGTGGCAGCCGTGCTGATTGGCAGATGGAAAGAGCTGCAGAGCTGACTGGAGAGAACTAGTAAAAAGGAAAGGTTGCAGTACTCTGGAGAGTGACCTCACCACGCATTAAGTGGCGTGGGCTGTTGTCTGGCTCATAGGAAAAAGTGAGGGGCCCTGTTAAGGGCTAGATAGGCAGAGAATGACTTGCTGCAGCAGTTTCAGAGCAGGTCAGCATGGGGACTCAGACCCACCCTTCCTCTCCTCCCTCCCCACTGCAGGTAACCAGAAGGTGGGGGGTGGGGACGGGACAGAGACTACGCATGTCCACACCAGTGCACGAAAAACCCTCTTTTAGTGGAGCAGGTGGAGCCACCCCCATCTTCCGTGGGGATGGGAGAAGTTCAATACCAGGTCTTCTCGTGATCTGCTGTGGGCATTAGACTAATTGTTCCTTTCTCTGGGGGGGGAGGCTGGGGCTGGGGCTGAAAAGGAATTTTTTCCCCTCACCAACAGACTGGCCAAAGCAAGCTTTGGGGAAGGGAGGTTTTTACCTTCCTCGCAGCAGGCTGTGGGCTTAGTTGTAGTGGATGTGAAATGGCAGTGAGGCTCTGATGTCACATTATGTAAGCATGGGGTGGATGTCCAGCACGGGTATTCCATAGGGAAGGGATACAGGGATCAGGTAAAACGGGTTGGTAAAGGATTTTAAAGAGGTATTCTTTAAAGGAGTGGAAACGGGGCCTATGACTGGTACAGCAGGGAGCCTGGGGCTCCCCCTCCTACCTCCCAATCCTCATTTGAGAGGGCGGGTGGCGAGGTGGAACAGGATGGGTGAAGAGGCTGATACCAGGCCCGCTCACCGAGTATATATAAATGAATATGGAATTACCTGTACTGAACGCTTTTATCTGCCAGGCGCTCCCTGACATTTAGGAATAAAGTTGCACCCTATTTAAACCACATCCAGTATCTCCTGTCCTTCTGGCATAGCCAGACAATTACAACTCTTTCTCATACAGCCTCTAGAGTATAACATAGGATTAAAGAGTTAACATCACATCCCTTTGCTCACTTCATGCCTGTGTTTCAGACCCAAATCGTTCCATCCCTAATGCAACAGTGCTTTTTTGTTTAAAAAAAAAAATAGCTTAAAAAAAAACTCTAGCCATATCAATTCATCATCAATCCCTTACACTACATCTCTTTCATAACGAGCTTTGCAACCTGCTGATTTCAGGAAGACAAATCATACTTTCTCATGTGGTTGTTCCATTGAATGTCAGCTGAGTAGAAATTCTTGGCACTTTCTTGTTGACTTTAAGGGAGGCCGCATTTAGATTCCTTGTGCCTATAAGGCACAGCCATAGTGCAAGCTCCAGGAGCTAATGTTGTCCAGGGCAACGTGGCCATTGTGCCACATTTAGAGAAGAAACAGTGTCTAGTTCAAGTGCAGGGGGGCTGGACCTGCGTCTCCCCTCCGATTTTGGAGAGGCAAGCACTAGTAGCAACTAGGGTGACCAAACGTCCTGATTTTATAGGGACAGTCTTGATATTCAGGGCTTTGGCTTATATAGGAACCTTTCCCCCCCACACACCCCTATCCCGATTGTTCACACTTGCTATCTGGTCACCCTCATAGCAACAATACGAAGTATTTACTCTTAGTATTGACCATGGCAAAAATGAGCCTTGTATCCTGTCCCCAGTTGTGCACACAATGCAGGGGTGGGGTACAACCTTGCTTCCTGTGCATAATGACAAACTGGGAATTAATAAATTCTAGGTTGTGCGTTTCTGTTTTAACTGATTTGTTTAAAAGAACAACTATGTAGTGCCATTAACGTTGGAGTTTACATTTCTAAACCACAATTTGTCATTTTAGGGATGTTTCATCTGTTGAGTTACTAATGAACAACCACCAGGGTATCAAAGCAGAAATTGACGCCCGTAATGACAGCTTTACTACGTGCATTGAACTTGGCAAATCTCTTCTGGCAAGGAAACACTATGCATCAGAGGAGGTATTGTGCTTTGCTGACTATACAAGAGCTGCAGTGCAGCTGAACTATGGGTTTTGTTTCAGCTAGAGAAGGCTTGCATTGTGTTATCTGCTGATTAATGAGGTATTCATTTTGTAATGACTGCATTACTTTCAGGTCCATTGCACTTGCTTTGGTGAGATTACTGTGTTATTTCTAATCTAGGGCCAGTTCAGTGGTAACAGTTTACATATCCATGTGGGGGATCAGTATTAGAGTCCCCAGTTTGGCACCTGAATGTACAAAACCTTTTGGCCCAGCTAACATACAGAAGTGACACTCTCAGTTCTGATGTGGAGGACAGATGTGAACTGTTGGGATGATAAAACCTATGAGCAAGGGGGGCAAACTTGAGTCTTGTCAGAACCAAGGGGAGCGGTGTATCACAGAACCTATTTGAGAAAGGAGTAGGACAAAAACAATATCTAGCTTTGGTGTGATAGAATATTAAGGGAAAATATATCCTGTTTTGAAGTCCTAAGGCAGAAATCTCTGATTTCCTAGCGCTTAAATCCTGGTTTTTATTCCTAATTTATCATGGTCGTTTGGGACAAAGTTAGGGCGGCTCTAAGCCTAAGGAGAGATGCACTAACCTCATTTCTTCATTGCCCCATTTAGGGAAGAAACCTTATTTTATAGCAGAGTTACTCTCCATCCAGGGAACTGATGATTTCTGTGTGTGCATTACAGATAAATACAGTGGAGTCTCCTCAGGGAGATACTTAGTGGGCAACTGGAGTGGCTTTTCTAACCAATGTTCTTGCTGAGAGCAATGTTGGATTCATGTAGGTGTCAGTGGATTTGACTTTTCTCAACATAAGACTGTGTAGGGGTGTGGAGCTGTCCCTTCTTGTCAGTACATGAGGGAGGCCACACCCCTGCGCTGTTGCACCTATGCAGGCAGGCTCAAAGTAGGGAATTAGCTCTCTCTAGTGCCCAGGCTCTAAGGCAGGGCCAGGCCACCAAGCAGTCGGCGGCCCCGGGCCCTCGGGCAGGGCAGGGCAGGGGTGAGCAGCAAACACATTCTAGGGGCTCAGGTAAAGGGCTGAGCACCAAGCAGTCTAGGGCGCAGTTCTTCAGTGGGGACTTGAGGTTCAGGGTCATCAGTCTAACGGCAGCCCCAGCAATTCCTTGGCGCCCCAAGCAGCAGGCAGCTCCGGCAGCTCCTTGGCGACCCAGGCATCTTGGATTTAAGCTCCAGCAATGAGAGAGAGATGTCTTTCTCCTCTGACAGTTTCTCCCCAACTGAGCTAAAGGGCCTCCTCTTTATATGCCCCCTTCCTACTCTGCTCTCTGCTTCTAGCAGGGTGGGCATGGATTCCTTGGGCACTGCCCACCAGGGGGCAGGTGCAAGTGTCTCTTTGTCCCTCTGAGAGGGAGGCTGCCCCCTCTTGCTACAGACTGTTACTGGCATTTAGTAGCCCCTATGGGATATGGATTATTTGCTAGAAACAAGTGGAATATGTACACAATGGTTGAATCAGTCAAATTTGATTGGCAAAAATAAGCCATGTTCAGTTTACCTTTCTTACTAATTAATCCACATGTTGTAGTTTTAAAATGTTATAGAAAGTCGTGTAAATGAGATATTTTAATTACAATATTGTATTTATAATCAGAATTCAGAACATCAGTGTGTCCTCGTCGAGATTACTCCTGAGAAAAAGCAACCACTTCCACTAAGTATAATTTTAAGTTCCCCACTGACAGCCTTGCCCAGTGCATCCTGTTTGTGAAAGTCAGCGTCTTTTGTTTGTGGTAACAGCTAATACAGTGTGATCGGCGGTGATGGGTTATTTGGTTCTTGTGTAACACTGGTCCATTCTTTTATCTCAGATCAAGGAAAAGTTATTGCAGTTAACAGAGAAGAGAAAAGAAATGATTGACAAATGGGAAGACAGATGGGAATGGCTGAGACTGAGTAAGAATGTATTTTAATTGCTTATTAGCAGGGTGAGATGTAATTGTTTCTGCATAGATATCTTTGACTACTGGAAGAACACACAAGTACTTATCTTTTAACTCACGCTGGTTGGAGTTGAGTTTACATTGAAATCATAACTGTAAGATTTGCTACTGCCAGTGGTACAACAAGTGAGTAATGGCTGCATCAAGGGCCAATCCTGCAGCATCAAAGTTCAAATGGGCATTTTGCCATTGAATTCAGGGAGGGCAGAACTGGACCTCTAACTAGCTAGAAGCACAATATCTTATGGATGTAATTATTTTTATTTTCTTTTTTACAGTTTATTGTATTACAATGGATGCACTAACAAAAAGGCATTTGAAAGGACATTCCAAGCATGTTACACATATGTTCAGTACTACCTGTGTTATTTGCTGTCACAGAGTCTACATGTTTGGAAGTGCATTGGTTCAGAAACTATATTTTTAAACCTATAAATCAACTAGTTTTCTTATACCAAAGACAAATAGTCGATAACCATTATATCATGACATCACAATACACAGTGACAGAGAGAGGTCACATTTTACAAAATCTTAAACATGTCCATTTACAGTATAAGGCCGAGCCAGCAATCTGTTATCTTATTAATGTATGGTTAATGCATGGATTCTTGCACTGAAGACACATACTTTGCATAGTTCTACCACTGCAGAGGTTCCTGAAACACCTACTGGAGTAGAGCCCAATTCAGCTCCCACTGAACTCAGCAGAAGTCTCTTCATGTACTTCTACAGGAGCTGGGTCAAGCCCATAGCTAGGAGTTCAGGTGTTGATTTGTGTGCCTTTTGCATCTCGATATAAGTATTGCTCAGACTACCTGAGCAAAACTAGAACAGCAAAATTACTGTCTAGTACAAGTCTATTCAATTCAATTTACTTAGTTCAGAGAGAAATTCAGCCAAAAAACACTTAAATTACTCCCTTTCTCCCCCGCCCCAACACATTTTAAAAACAAGATCTAAAGGTACCTGACTACGTTTGTGCCACTTTTCATGTCACTAAGCACTGACTGCCATACATTTTTGTTCAGTTCTGGAAGTACATCAGTTCTCAAGGGATGCTAGTGTGGCTGAGGCCTGGTTGCTGGGACAGGAGCCTTACCTGTCCAGTCGTGAAATCGGTCAAAGTGTGGATGAAGTGGAAAAGCTAATTAAGCGACATGAAGCATTTGAAAAATCTGCAGCTACTTGGGATGAGAGATTTTCAGCACTGGAAAGACTGACTACTGTAAGTACTCTTTAAGTCCCCAGTGGGCAGCTTTCTTGGCCATTTTCCCATGCTGCTTTGTTTTGTTCACTGTTATAGTCATCTTCTAGAAATGTTTATTGAAAATGGCTGAGCTGTGAGTCGTTACCAGATCAAATATTTTCACTTCCTTCCTGTAATTACTGGAAGTATGTTCACTGCAAGTCATAGTTGGGACTCTCCTTCCAGGTAACGTTATGGTATCCTCACGCATTGAGGATACCTTTCCAGGGGAGGGAACTCCAGTTATTAGGAAGAGACATACTAGTAATGCAGGATTCAATTGTTAGAAACATAAATAGCTGGGTTTGCGATGACCGGGACAACTGCATGGTGACTTGCCTGCCGGGTGCAAAGGTTGGAGATCTTTCGAGACATCTAGATAGACATATGTGTAGTGCTGGAGAGGAGCTGGTAGTCATGGCTCACGTAGGTACCCGTGACAAAAGGAAGGATAGGAGAAAGGTCCTGGAGGCCAAATTTACGCTGCTAGTTAAGAGATTGAAGTCCAGAACCTCCATGGTAACATTCTTTGAAATGCTTCCAGTTCCATGCACATTTAGACAAGCAGAACTGCAGAGTCTCAGTGCATGGATGAGATGATGGTGTAGGAGGGAGTGATGGGATGGATCATGTGATGATTGTGTTCTGTTCATTCCCTCTGAAGCACCTGGCATTGGCCACTTTTGGAAGACAGGATCCTGGGCTAGATGAGCCATTGGTCTGACCAGTGTGGCCTTTCTTATGTTCCTATGTAATATTTACACTTTCCATTCAGTTTATTAAATCAAATTGACCCTGTCACTCAGGCACTAAAATATCTTTCCCATTAATGCTAATATCTTCCCCAGCTCACTCCATCCTGCCTGTCTCCAGAGAGGGCCTGAATGGATGGCCTTTGCAACAAATTGGGGCTGTGTCAGACCAGGAGGCGAGGAAAGAAAGCAAGTTCCAGAATTGAGGGTCCCCTCTAGCTCACTGATATATAAATTGCATTACTTGCCAGGGCTTTAATAGTTTGAGATGTTTACTGTATATTTAATATAATGCATTTTTGGAAGGTAGGAACACAAACAGTAAATTACCGTGAAAATGCTCCATTAGTTGCTAGTGTAGGAGATAGTAATTAGGGTCCAGATACTGCTTGTCCTTTCTTATACGGACTGCAGTGTGACAGCACACTTGATTAATGCTTTGCAGGATGGAGCCCAAAAGTTGTATTGCTATAAACTTTAATTTTAATGTTGTATCAGTAAAAGCCCTGGGTTATAGTCATCTTCTAGAAACGCTTCTTGAAAATGTCTGAGCTGTGAGTCATTACCAGGCTCAAATATTTTCACTCCCCAGCTGGAACTACTGGAAGTACGTCGACAGCAAGAGGAAGAAGAAAGAAAGAGGCAGCCTCCTTCTCCAGAGCCAAGCCCAAAGGTTTCAGAAGATGCAGATTCACAACAATGGTAAGCTCAGACCAAAAAAGGCAGACTGCAAATAAATTACTCTTCCCTTTGGCCCCACCAATAATAGTAAACTTTCCTTCAGATAAAACTCTCCGGTGGACTGATGTCAGGACCCCAGGGTTAGAGAGAGAGAGCGTGTGTTTGTGTGTGCACATGCATGCACCTGCAGTGGAATGTTGTGTTTCAGATCATAAATGATAGTGGCAGGGTGGTAGAAGCTAGTACCTTGCACAGAGGTGCTCTGCTACTCTGCGGAGTCATTTGCCTGAACTCTGCCTGAAGGTGCAGGATATTTACTAATGAGTCATAGTGGAAGGTGCATTTTGTTAACTGCTACCAGGAGACAAGAGGGGCAGGATTGTCCTTCTGAGGCAGAGGGAAGTAGCCATTGGGAGCAAAGACCCCTAGGAACAGCCACATTTGGGCAGAACTTGTGTTCCGTTGTCGTTTGAGTTGCCAGCAAGGCCAAATGCAAAGAATGGGGTAAGTATGCTCTGGTATGGTGTGTCTGTGTTTTGCAGGGAGCAGGGTGGGAACTGCATCTGTCTGCAATGATTGCATGGAAACAGTTGTCCTCAATCACCTTCTCAAATAATCTTTGAATCAAAACTAAAGAATGAGGAGGAATTCTGAGTCCAGAGAGGAAGGCCCAAAAACAACAGCTCAGTTTCTTTTAAGTTGTCACTGGAAATCTCTGTGAGCCTGCAGGGAGCTTCGCCGACCTGCTTAGGCTAACACAGTGGGAGCTACACCCATTAAAGTCAATAGACAGATTGCTTTCATTTTCAGCGTAAGGACGTGGATAAAACTTTGTAGGCCTGGACTGTATTTGAGGAAGTTGCTCAGTGTGCGCCAATTACAGTTACAATTTAAGTCGTATACAAACAATGATTGCTATTATTTTCTATGTGATGTGGACAGAATCCTACTCAGACTATTATTATGTAAAAGACACGGGGCCTGATTCTACCCTCACTTACATCATTACATGTCAGGAGTGAATAATCCACTGAGCTCAATGCACTTTTAAAACTGGTATAATTGGACGAGATTCAGGCATTTGTATAACAATTGCTTCTATTTCTACAGTGCACAAAATTCAGTAGGAAAGCCTGTTTTTTGTGAGGAAGGTTTTGTGACTTTCTAGAATTTCATAAAATTTCGTTTTCTGTCTCCCAACAGGGATGCTACAAAAGGAGAACAAGTTTCCCAAAATGGTTTGCCATCAGACCAGGAATCTCCACGGGTTAGTTACCGCTCCCAAACCTACCAAAACTACAAAAACTTTAATAGCAGATGGACAGCCAATGACCGTCCATGGTCTGGACTGTGACATACAAAACCAATTGCAGCAAAAACCATCTTCATTTAGTATTTTATTAGTTTAATCTTTTGGCTTCAAATTCCTCTGCTGTTTTTTTTCTTCTCCCATCCAGTTGACTTATATTTAATTAGTAGACCTCTTGGATATATATTTGCTTCACTCTAATCCTTGTTTATTTGAATCTCTTCACTTACACTTAGTTAAGTGACACTTTTAT
This sequence comes from Mesoclemmys tuberculata, assembly GCA_007922155.1. Taxonomy (NCBI): domain Eukaryota; kingdom Metazoa; phylum Chordata; order Testudines; family Chelidae; genus Mesoclemmys; species Mesoclemmys tuberculata. The sequence continues at coordinate 22,629,805 of ML675614.1, read as the reverse complement.
TTCCTGTTACTTATTGTGAGTTTTTTCATGTCATTAATAGCATTAAGATTTTACAGCTAAACCATCCTTTAGATGAGTAATTGAGATTTAATGAGATTACATCATAATGAAGATGAAAACTAGAATCTGACAGGTATGACGCATCCAGTTATACTAACAGGTTTCCACGCGGCAATATTATTAAATGAACTGCATTAGCAAGTGAGTTATTTACAAGGCTGGAGAGAATACATGCAAGTGAGCTTGGCAGTACAGGCTGAGTGGGAGGGAAGAGTTATAACTACCAAAAATAAAAGCCTAAAGGTTAGTTGTGTAACGTTCCATGCAGAATGAACTCTTTAGCTGAAGATAAAAATAAACAAAGAACCTAGAATGCTAAAACATTAGCAACTGGATTTATCTTTGGTATTTAATCTTTATGAAGAGTTTTAACCGTTTAGGGCTAGATTCTTCCCTCAGTTCTGCTCAGTTTACATCATAGAAACTCCACTGACTAAAATGGAGGCACCCTGGACATACAACGTTGTAACTGAGAGCAGAGACCAACTCTGAAAAAGGAGCTGCAATGCTTTCTTTAAAAAAAAAATACATATGTATACACATAACTGTATAAGAACCCAAATGTTTAACTGAATATCGGCTAAGTCATCCTTGCTTCATTCATGGGGGTAATCCTTACAACCGGAGATGTCCAAGTGAAGTCAGTGGGAGTGTGCAAATGAATAAGGCAAGCAGGAGTTAGCCTCATATGTGCAGACTTAAAAAAGTCACCAGTAAATACATTTATTTATAACAACAGAATATTAGATAATTGGTTGGTCTGTTACCATTCCTGCCAACGCCTGAAATCAGGGACTGTTTCCCCTGCAACACTTGAATTTCTCTAACACTCAGAGTGCTGTAAAGAATGCTGCTGCTCCTTGTTAAGTCTTTGGATCTGATCCTATATGGTGCTGGCAGTCACCTTAAACAACCTAAATAAGGGCACCTTCTAAGTTTGAGCCCTTGGGCATTAAATTTATCATTTTTGCAGTGGAAATGCAAATCCTGAACTCGGCTTTTGGCAGGAAACATGTTTCAGCAGTTTACCTTTCAAATACCTATCCCTGTTGCTTTCGGTTCTGCACATATATTCTGTGAACATTCTGGCGTGTCAGACAGTTTTCTGTGTTGTTCCTTTCTCCAGTAAAGCATTTCCGTTCACCTCTAATATTAGAATGATTAAATTAATATATCGTTTGAAATGCCAGAGCTTTGCAGAGTGATGCCACAAGTAAATGTGACATGGAATTTGAGAGCAGGCCTGCAGTAACGTCACAAACTTTCCATATACAACCAACTTTCTTGATTGCTGCCATACCTTATTCAGCTTTTATTTTCTTTTGTTTTTTATTATGGAATCTTTTTATAACACATCTTCATTTTAATCTTCACCATCTGCATGTTGATCTCTTAATGAGAGCCTATAATTTAATGAACCACAGCTTGCAGATCCATCAAACATACACCAGTTTTGCTATTTGGGACAGAGAGTTGATACAAGCTACTGCTGAGTGTTAAAATTTAGATTTCGAAAGAGTGTCTTAGCAAAGGTGACTGATGGATTGTTCTCCAACAATTGTATTTTTACAGTAACTTGTCTTTCCACTTCATGATGCTTGTCTCTCTTCTTTTTTTTTTTTTTGTCAGGGTAACAACATAGTTTCTTAATCCTTTTTTAATTTCTGTATACAAATATACACAAATGTTCTGGTGGGTTCCATGCACCAGTGTTGGGTCTCTGTGCCTTTAAAAATATTACAGTAATCATGAAGCATTGCTGCTTCTTCAGACTTAGCAGACTAGGAAGCCTTCACGTGTATTCTGACTAACAAGAAGTCATTTAGGTAGATAAGATTAGATTTTATTATTAGGGTTAAATATACAAATTTTGCTTTTACTGTCAATAAAAATGAGTAAAAATCATAATGCCAGACACTAAGGGAATATAATATTTTACCTGTTAATCATGGCCTCCATTTTTGGATGAAAATCTCAAAATTGTATAATTGCCAGAACAATTTATAGGCTGTAATTTATTTGTATTTGAAGAAGACATGTATGTCTCTTTATTCTTTGAGTTGTGGTGCAGAGACTCAAGGCGATAAACTGAATGTAATATTGCTTCATGCACTTTGAAAATCAAAGGGGTGTTTCTAATCATGTCACCAGCTGTCGTGTTGCATGTCACAGTCATCATTTAAATACCTCATGAATAGTAGCTAACCACTAAAGTACTTTCAGCTAACCTCCCATGAACTGTCACAATGAAGAAAATTGTATTCATGTGTGTTACCGGTTTCGTTGTTGTAACGGTACAGTTTGCTTTTAACGTTTGTCCTCTCTTGTGTTGCTTCTGCATGCTCAAAGCATGTTTCCATTAAAGTTTGTTTAGCTCCTATTTTTTTTCTTATTTTCATAAGAATTATTTTTGGTCCCTGTGCAGATTTATTTTGCTTATCTTTTGTTCATTATGGATAACACAAAAAAATTATGCTGCAAAAATTTCCACTGAAGAGCACCCAAAGAGCTTTTCATAATCCTAACGTAAAACAGTAGTGTTTTAGTTTTCATATGCATTTTGGTTTTTATTTCAATCCAACAATTAAAATCAATAGCTAAATTGAAAGTGAAAGTAGAAGTTCAGGGACTGGTTATGTAATTAAAATTGGCAGTTGCCATTTAAAACAACAGGTTTCCAAATCACAGCAGTGAGCTACTTTATCTCCAGTGAAAGCATTCTAACTAGATACACAGTGGCTGTACTGAAAAACATCCCTGTTTTACCCACGAGTAGATATGGGTACCTCTGTATCTGTGATATTCTCATATCCTTCCTATATTTACTGTGGGAAATACGTTGAATCCTGCAAATACTGAGGTTCGCTAATAAGTAGTTTTATATAGTTATATAAGGCTATTGGCAAGTATTTAAGTTACTATCGTCCACTGTAATGTACAGTTTATACACATTCCCAGTAATTAATTTTTACTGTTTGTTGAAACTTGATACAGTCTCACTGTATAGATCTGTCAATTTAGAAGCAAGAAATTGTTTCAAGAACAGTAATTCTGCTAGCCAAGTAGCCTTTTGCTTAAGGTTTTGTTTTGTTTTGTTTTTTTAACATGACGAAGCATGATATTAGCTTGATTTGTTATAACATCTATTTCTTGGTAACCATTCTGGCAGTTTTGGGGTAATCATCTGCCAGGTTTTTTTCCTGTGGCATGTTTTATTATGATATTTGGTTAAAAGTAGCAGTTGTTACTGGCTCAGATTTCACACAGTTTGTAGAATAAACTCTGCCACTGCTTTTACCAAAGCTACATCTACACTGCAAGCTAGGAGTGTGATTCCCAGCTTGTGTACACATTCCTGTGCTAGTTCAATGTAGAAATAGTAGTGCAGCCATGGTAGCACTATCAGCAGCCACGTGGCTTAGCTCTGCTGAGTACAGACCCGCCTGAAATGGCTGGATACGTACTCAGCATCACTGAGCAGTGTTGCCCCTGCCCATGCATCAAGGTAGCATGTGTATGTGCACATGAGCTGGGAATCACGTAGCTCGCAGTGTCGGCGTAGCCGAAAGTTGAAAAATACTGACGGGAAATAGATAGAACCATAGTACAAGGTGGACGTTTTCAAGTGGCACTTGTTTTCCCAATAAACTGGATTGTAGGGTTGACCTTATTGATTGAATATGCCTGAAATTTAATGCGAGTTGTGAGTCGTTCCCTGTTTCAGTGGTGTCATGTAATGTAGTTTGCGTAAAGGCAGTTAACCAATCCTTCCCATATTCATAACAAGTGTGTACTTAGCTTTTTCTAGGGCTCAGTATATGAAGTACAAGGGTCTAAGATACAATAATTCATAGTTGACAGGCATGAAAAGTTCTAGCAAAGGGAGGCCTAATTTCTAGTTCGTTGCCTAATAATTCTGCTGCTTTCAGTTTGTTCAGACCCTGTGCAACAGTGAGAATGTCTTTAATTATTTTGCCGTTTTCAAATTCTTGCTTGCATAAAAATGGTACAGAATGTTTGTAATCTACTAGAGCATTAGCAATGAGCTTTAGTAACTTGCTAATAATAATACCAGGCACTCGTGTAATCTGTGGGCTGCTACCAAGGGCTCTACATGTCAAAGTAATGGTACAGGGAAAAAATAAAACTGGAACCAAGCTGCATTGCAAAAGCACTTAGCCATTAGGATTCCAATTTAAAAGATTTTTGGATGAATGGCTCCTGAAGACGACGACAGCTTGACCAGTCAGAGCTGCTGGAAACTTGGCTGCTCTCTAGGCTATCTCGAACACAGTGCAGCAGGCAACGCGATCAACAAAGCAAGTGATGGGCAAGGCCTTGGTTCTGTCTTTGTTTGGGGGTAAATAGCTGTGTGATGTTGAGTGATTGTGGTGGCTTCCAATTCCTTTAACATAAATCCAATCCACCTAATAATGAAGTCTGTAACAGACTTTGATAAATTGACGCTTGACCTCTCACATTTTCCCTGCCTTTAAGATCCAAATCCTAACTGGGATGATGGACATGAAATGCATGGTGTAATCTTCCTAATTTCTGCATGTTTTGATTATATTGTGTTATCTGGGGCATGGGGAGAAAGAGCATTTACAGAAACCAATCAATTGTGCAACATACCCTAAAGCTCTGTTTTTGTGAATGCTCCTGGACAGTTCTGATAGTATTTTCTATTTACTTTTATACATGTTTATAATTTATATTAAACTTACAACAGTAAAATTATAAATATATGTAAGGTGGCTGATGTCTATAACTTCTATTATTCCTCTATTTACAGAAGTGTGATTGTTACTGTTGCAAGTCTTTGAGTACTTAGCAATGGGATGAAATGCTCTTATTTTAGGAGTGACAATATATAAAAGAATATGGACTGACTAGCAGAACAAAGTGCAGTAAAACTCACACTGATGTTTAGCTTCTCTTATTTTTCCACCTGTAAAATGGGTACTAATACATTCATACCTTCTAATTTCCTTGGCCTTCTATGCCTCCATGGGGTGTGAAAGTGATTTTACTGGACTCTCTCACTCTATAGACAAAGTGTATACTCAGCCACATTGTGCAGGATAGCAAATTAACTCTAAGACGCTGCTGCTTTGTGTGGCCTCTAGCTGAATGTGTTTTCCACCCTCCCTAGATGGTAGAAACTGTGGAAACAAATGAAATGGTCAATGGAGCTGCAGAACAGAGGACAAGTTCAAAAGAGTCTAGTCCTGTTCCTTCCCCAACTGCAGACCGCAAAGCCAAGACTGCCATTCAGGCTCAGACGGCGGCTACCCTACCAGCCAAAACGCAAGAGATTCCCTCAGCTCAGATGGAGGGCTTCTTGCATCGTAAACATGAATGGGAGACGCACAGTAAGAAAGCCTCCAACAGGTAAAGTAGCTAGTGTTTAATGCAAATAAGTTTCATATCCAAATATACTGTAAAAACTACTAACCATCATTATTTGTACTACATAGCCACTAGAAGCCCCAGTCAACTTAAAGGCCCTATTGTGCTAGGTGATGCACAAACATGGTAACAGATAATTCCTACCCTGAAGAGCTTACCGTCTAAATAAACAAGGAAGACAAAGGATGGAGAAAGGAGTTTTATTACATTCCCTTATTACAGATGGGGAATTGAGATACATGGAAATTAAGTGACTTGCCCAAGGTGATGCAAGAAGTTGTTATAGTTGTTCATACATGAGCTCCTTCCATCCACGCTGCAATCTGCTGAAAGTGTGGGTTAAAGTTAGTTTGGTATGTCCTAGTTGATGTAATTTCTAAAGGACTCATTCCGCAGTCCCCATACTGGGAACATTCCCATTGTAAGTGTTGTCTTTGTGGGGAAGCAGAATCTAGTCCTAAATGACCATGGAGGGGAAGCACTGGGTAAACCAATACTATAACTTGTTTGGAAAGGAAAGTCTTGTCTGAATCCTGGTCTAGCTCACCAATCCCTACTTCTATTCAAGAAGTGAAATATTGGGTAGCAGCCAAGAGGCAAAGATTTGCATTACAGTACAGTTGCTGTCTTTTTCTCTCAACTAGAGTCCCACTTCATATGGAAAAACTATTTTTGTGTTGTGGCTACTGTTGAGGAAAAAAGTTTTTCCACAGAAATTGAGATTCTACAGTAATGTGTCAAACTGTAAAACTACGTGGATAGTTAGGTCTTAGGTATTAATATTTAGGGAGACTTGCTTTTAGTATTCCTTTATTTTTACAACCATGTTACAGAAGGAGGTAATAATTACTGCTACAGGGTGTATACAGGAATCAAGAATTTTATATACAGTTCCGCCACTATCTTATAACACAGTGAAAAATTCCTCTTTGAGAACAAGTATTAATTAAAAGGTCAAGCATATTCTGTCTCAAGCTTGTGAACTGCCTATTCTTCCCAACAATATTCCCACTCCTAGGGCATGCTAATGTGGTATAAGGGCGAGTTCTAGAAATCACCGTTCCATTTGGCACAAGATCAGTACTTTTGTCCCTGAAACAGCACTTGCATAAGAGAATTCGCAGCCTGCAGTTATGAGGGCAATATGTGCTTTGCTACCTCCCCAGACTGAGTTGATGTTCTTTTTATAGATGTGTAAAGATCATTGTGTTTGTTTCAGTCAGATTCATGGTTCATTAAAAAGAATTAGACTTACCTCTGCTTTGATTACTTTCCCTCTCTTAAAGATCCTGGCATAATGTGTACTGTGTTATAAACAACCAAGAGATGGGCTTCTACAAAGATTCCAAAGCTGCTGCTTCTGGCATTCCCTACCACAGTGAGATCCCCGTCAGCTTGAAAGAAGCAGTCTGTGAAATAGCAGTTGATTACAAAAAGAAGAAACACGTGTTCAAGCTAAGGTAATGTTGCTGGAGCACCACTCTGGGAAAGGAAAGATTTTGCCGAGCATTTTCTTTCCCTGACAAACAGTTCCTAATTCTACAAGGCACTGATTGCCCTCATCTCCCAGTGAAGACAAAGCAATTTGAGGACTCTCAGCCACCAATCCACTGTCTGGAAACTGGCCCTTTAATATGTGGCACCAGATTTATTTATTCTTTTAGTTTCTTACTTGCCAAAGAAGCTAAATTCAGTTTCACTGATTAGTTAATTATTTTGAATGACATTCTGCCACTCTTACTCATAGGAGCATTGACAAAAGTTCTACTCTGTGCTATCCAATGTAGAATAACGGGACACCTTTTTAAAATTTGTTAAAGAGAACTGTATGAGGGCTGATCTACACTACACAGTTAATTATGTCAGTGTCTACACTACTGCCTTCCTCCTGCTGATGCAAGTGGCTTACTACACAAACATAACAACTCCACCTCCTAGAGAGGTGTAACACTTATGTCAGTGTAGTTAGGGCAACAGGGTGTCCCTCTAGACACTTTGTTTCTTTCATGCGCTGTTGGCTGGGCAGCTAGAGCCCAGCTGCCTTCCTCTCCCTTGGCGAAATAGGCAGCTGGACCCTGTTCCTGGCTGGGAGCTGGGGCGAGAATGGACCTCACTTCTGACTGGGAGCTGGGACAAGAAGCCCTGGTGCCCCCCTCCCTGCCTGTTCCCTGCTGGGAGCAGGGCAGCTATGTCAATTTCATAGCTGTGAACTTGACAAGGCTGCCTGGCAAGGGGGGAGGAGGATGGGGGACGAGTAGTCCTGGGTGGCTTCCCCCCAATCCCCGTGGGCAAGAAGCCCTGGTGGCTTCCCCCTGTTTCTGGCAGGGAACGGGGAGGGCTTAGCCTGGTGAGAACCTGCTGAGAGCCAGGCTCTCAGCTCCCCACACTGCCCCTCTTAGGTCGGTGGAAGCGCTCCTGGTGAGATTGTGCACCACCAACCCAAGGACAGTAGTGTGGACATGCACCATGGCAGTAATTACTGCGGTGGCTATAAGTCGACCTAATACAGGTTGACTTACCTTCCTAGTGTACCCGGACATTGCAAGTTATTTTCTCACATGGGCCCAACTTTAAGTAGGTGTCCAATTTATAGCATCTAATAAAGGTATTAACCAATGACCAGGTTGCTGCTTTACAGATCTGTGTAGTGGAAGCACAAGCTCTTTCCACCCATGAAGTCACCATAGCTCTTGTGGTGGTTCCATAATGATGTCTGGAGCAGGAATACCTGATAGGCACTTCAGATGAAAGGAGACAAATGAGCCTGATCTTCTGTTGATTCAGTGTGCTTGATACAAATCTTCAGAGCTCTTTGAACATCTAAAGTGTGTGACAAGTTTTCTGTTGGACGCTGTGGGTTTGGACAGAATGAAGGGAGGACAATTTTCTGTGAGGCATGGAAAGATGAATTCACTTTAGGCGAGAACGATTCTGGGGTTCTTAGTACTGCCTTGTCATCAGGGAACACACACTGGGTTTCCTGCATAGATAGGGCTGCCTGTTCAGAACCTTGTCTAGCAGACATTATTGCAACCAGAAAATGATGGATAGATAAAATGAAGATATTGATGTCAGTCGCTCAAAAAAGGGTGTATGATTAGGGCTTTTAATACCACAGGTAGGTCCTACTTAGGAACGATTAGTCTGATCACAGGTTTAGGCAGTCCGACTGCTCTGACAAATCTGGATACATGATGTTTCTGTCCAGGAACCAGAGGATCTTGTGAATAGGATACTATTTATAGCTGACATCTGGTGTACTATGGTGCTGGGCAAAGACTCTTGTCTATGCCTTCCTGAAGAAAATCCAGGATAACTGGGATAGCAGGCTCCTTGGAATTTTTGTTGTGTTCTTGCCACCACGAGCTAAACCTAGTTCAGATGGAGGACTAGCCTCTAGTGTTGAAGGTCATCTGGAGGATTGTAGAGTTCCAGTTTCTTCGGAGGATAATCATAGCACAGTTAATGCTTCCCTCTCAGTAATTAAGCTGTCAGCTGTAGACATTCTGGGTCTGGATGGAGAAATGGGCCTTGGTAAAGGATGTCTGGTCCCACTGGTAACTGGGTGGTTCCAATTTCAGTTCTATCAGATTGGAGAACACTCATCTTCTTGACCAGTGCAGAGCTAGGACTATCACCTTTACGTCCTCTCACCTTATCTTCTGAATCACCTCTCTCTTTGTGAAAGAGTGCCCATCCCCATTTGAGGCCTCTTTCCCTGGTGAAGTACTTCATCCTCTTTTTGGTTTTGTGACTAGTAAACAGATCAACTGCTGGAAGGCCACACTTGTGCAAAATCAGAGTGAAGGCATCATGAGTTGGCACCATTCTGAGTTGTTGACTGTTCATCTGCTGGGCCACTCTGTCTCTTGTTTCGGCTCTCCTTTTACATGTGTTGCTCTTACAGAATAGAGAAATTCTCTCTGCCCATTCCATTGTCTACATTCCTTTTGCATGTAGGGTTATACTCCTTGATCCCCCTTGACTGTTAATACACACCTGAGTGATCATGTTGGCTGACTGGCCCAGAACACATTCACCGTCTTGGTCAGAGATCCCCAAACTGGGGGGTGTGCCCCTTAGGTGGACACAGAGTAACTGTCAGGGGGGACACGGTGAGGCCTTTGCCAGTGCCCAAGGGTGGAGAGGAAGTGCCACCCAGCCACACACTGCCCCCATCCCCGCCCTCCGGCTGCAGCCCCAGTCTCGTCTCCTGGCTGCAGCCCTGCGCCCCACTCCTGGCTGTGTCCCAGGCCTGGGCCCTACTCCTAGCCATAGCCTGTGCCTGAGCCCCAAGCCTTGCTCCTGGCCAGCCCCCAACCACAGCTTTGGCCCAACTCCAGGCCCCAGCTTCCGATTCAGGTTCCTAGGGGGTCATGGGCCAGGTGGGGGGTGGGCATGATCCCAAAAGTTTGGGGACTACAGCTCTAGGTAGTTCTGGAACCTAGTTTGACAGCTCTGAGCTCCCATAGATTGATGCTCTGTTTCTTTCCCTGAGGTTCCTAGTGTCTTGCACTGTTTTGTGCCCCAGACGCACTCCCCATCGCACTGGGCTGGTGTCAGTTTTGAATAACTGTAGATCTGTTAGGCAAACGGGAAAACACTGGCAGATGTTCCGTGGGATTGTTCAGTACCTGGTTTGAAGCCAGTACCTGCGTTACATGCGTTCCGGTGAATGGTTCCATTTGTTCAGGAAAGAGGCCTGGAGGCACTTGATATGGGACCTCACCCACAGGTGTTTCCTCTCCATGAAACCAGAATGAGACCTGGCTAGCACAGGCTGTGCTATACCTGTGAAATGCCTTCAGAAACTGCAGAGAGGAAGAGAATAGTCCAAACATACCAGAATTGTGGGAGACGCAGAGCTGCAGAAAACGATGATAAACAGTTTATGCACTTGAGTCGTCATCACCAGCAAACTGTCACAGCTCTTTAGAGATCAGCTGCAGAATTTTGCAGGTTACTGTGGAAGCTGGGAAAATTCTTGCTTTTATCGTAGATTAGGTCTTTGTAAGTAGGGAGGGAGCATCCAGATTGTCTTTTCTAATAAACAATGAATTTTTAGAAGCTTGTAACAGATATCTGAGCTGGTACTCGTCAAAGAGCTAATTCCAAAATTCCAGTCATAAGATCTACAATGGGATTTCCCAGGTCTCAGTGCATGCGAGCATCCTAGAACACATCTATCATATATGTATGTAGGCTGTTGCAGGGTGAGGGAGCGCCAGCTGGTGAAACTCCACTGAAGCCAACATCATGTTACAGCAGCCAGTCTACATCGGCTGAGAGGCAGAGAATGTACGACAAGGCTTAATTGTCTGAGACAGCCACATTATTTATTTATTTATTCTTGCACATTATGAAACTGCAAACAGGCAAAGGCATCAGTGAGTTATGCAGGTCATCATAAATGTGTTCCAGTAGAACCTTTATATCACAGCACAGTTTCACATTCTCTGCATGTGCCACATGTTTAACAGGAAAATACCTTAGGAATTATTTTGAGCTTTTGTTAAACCCCGGGGTTCGAGATGTAACTGCAATGGACTGGCGACACCCTTTAAGGAGACAGACACCAAATTTGAGTAACAAAAAGGGGATTTTATAGTAATTTTATTAAAAAAAAAACATATTAAAATAGCAAGGGAAGAGACATATGGTGCAATAAACAGCTACACAATGCAAAGGGTTATGCAAATTACAGGTGGGGTAATAAGCAGCTACACAGAAAAAAGCAAAGAGGAAAAGCAAACTATACCAGATACAAATAGGAATTAATTACACTTGTGGACAACACTTAAATGACTTCATAAAAAAAAAGAAATAAATTGAGAGACGTAGGGTAACCACATTAATTTATAATACCTGTTTCAGCACCGTGGTGGTACCCAAAGCGAGGAGGCAGACCAGCTGCAGCATTTTAGTACTTAATTGTTCGGCCGGCAATTCGCAGACACCCGAAGGTTTCGTGGGCGGGAACTTCCTGTCTTAGTCGGGGGATTAGTTCGACCGGTTCGTGACGTGCCCTTTAGCATTCGAGGGTGGGAGAACACCTGAGCTAACCGGGGCAGGAGCTTAAATAGTGTACTGCGTGGCCAGAATATAAAATAGCCAATTAAAAATGAGATGCAGGTTAGGACCAATGAAGGAACTGGGACCCCAGACAATGACCCCTCCTTTGTGGTGACAGGGGTGCCGAGAGGTAAACAGGGTGATTGAAACTCACCTGAGAAATTAAGGCCCAACAGGGGAGATCGATACTTAACATTCTCCTCCCTGAGCTGCATAGTCCGGAGACGAAACCCAACAGGGCAATTGACACTTAACATTCTTCCCTCCGGGCTGCAAAGTTTAGAGGGCCATACTGGGGGCGGGGTGGCCATTACATCTGCCACCTCCGTTAACAATAAAATTCTGTTGGGACTGTTTCTTGTATCCCTTCAGTTCCCATTAGACCCACTGTAGAAACATTTCAGCACAGATAAGTAAAAACATTCCATGTTTAAACCTCTAAACTATACCTATGTACCTGTATGTAAAATAACACAACTTGAAAGTTCAATATTTCAGGACCTCCCAGGCTAGATGTAAACGCTATCCCATTGGAAACTAGGAATCTCCCATTTATATTGGACTGGAGCTCCCATTTATAACCCCATTAGGTCATGAAGTATTGAACCTTAAACCTGTCACTAGCTCAGGATTGAATATTGCGCATTCTGCCTTTCAGGGCAGGTGGTTTTTGTTTTTAAATGACAGCTTCTCAGAATTGAAAACGTTGGTAATGGTCCCAGGGGCATGGATTAGAGGGCAGGGTGCAGAGCAGGTGGCTACAGATGCTTTGAGAATGCAGCTTATCACAAGGTTTACCACTCCTCCATGTAGTCTCATTTACCTCAGTGGGCTTACTTGCTTGAGAAATGAAGCAGGATTTGGACACGTGTATATATTATTAAGCTAAAATATGTGGTGATTGTTTTGAATTGCAGATTAACGGATGGCAATGAGTACCTCTTCCAAGCCAAAGATGATGTAAGTTTCTCTCAGGTTGTTTGTTTGAATGGTATTGCTGTCGTGCTGGTGTACTGACATATGCTGAGAAAAGAAAAATGGTTTAGATTTTAAGGGCTACTTTTTCAGCCCCAGTTGTCAGTTGTGCCTCCATGTCCATGTGCTTGCAGGTCCGCAAGCAGTGGAATTTGCTTCCTCAAAACCCACTGAGACAGAGGGGCTTTGAAGGCACAAGTTCCAATATTTGTATCCATTCAGGAGTTCGATTTCTTTCTTTTTCTTAAAGCACACATGGACATTTTTTGTATCTGCAAAGTGCGGGTGCATGGCACATGAGCGGCAACTGAGAAGAGGCCTGGTTGAAAAACTGGAACTAAATTATGACTTGGGATCATGTTCTCTTTAATTTTCTATTTCTATATCAATTAAAACAGTCTGAGCCGATATGCTGATGCTACATTTTAACTTTGATGTTTGTTGAAGGAGGAAATGAACACATGGATTCAGGCCATCACATCAGCTATCTCCTCTGACAAAATTGAGGTATCTCCAAGCACACAAAGCACTCCAGCTTCTAGTCGTGCCCAGACCCTGCCAGCCAGTGTTACAATAACCAGCGAATCCAGTCCTGGCAAGCGGGAGAAAGACAAAGAGAAAGACAAAGAAAAAAGATTCAGCCTTTTTGGCAAAAAGAAGTGAATTCCATCTCCACACACTGCACTTCTGACCTTTCCAGTGGAATCCCGGCATGCAAGCTCAGAACCAATACATTACTCTCTGTGCCTAATGTTCCTCACTATGATTTAATTTTTATTATTTATAGAGCATTAAAAAAATCTGTTACAAATGTATGAGGTGCATTGGGCAACTTCTGTGAGAGGGAGGACCAGGTTTTGGTTTTGGTTTTGTTTTTTTTAATGGAGTTAATGTAGATTAGACCTTAATATTTAAACTGTTCCTCAATTTTGTGAGGCTGTCTTGGAAAAGAACCCACATCTAGTGCTATTGGTATGCAAGGCAGCGGTGCTTACAAATTTACTGTGCACATCAAAGACAAATGTACAAATTTTCAAACATGTTCACTTCCATTTAAGGTTGTTACGCTGAGTCTTGACTATTAGAGCCTTCCATTACAATTCTAACCTTTATTAAAACAATAGTGTATTATCTTTGCTGTACCAGAGTGCAAAATATACATTAATTTACAGGCAAACCATTTGTATCCTGGCATCAGTTATTAACACAACGTGAAACTTTTCTGCATCACGTATGACAGTTAAGAATGTTGGTATACAAGAAGGACTTAGCATACTGATACAGTTTTAAATAATCTGAAATTTCAATTTTTTTTTGCTGAAATACATTATATTGTATGTTTCAAATCTAGTACAAAGTATAATAAAACTAGATGTATAATAAACCCTTTAAAATCATTGATAGGTGTAAAAGTGGAACTGAAGCATTTACTGGAAAAAAAAAAGTAATGTTACTCAAATGGTTACTTGCTTGTCAGCTACTGCACTGTGTGTTATAATTTTGCTACATTATCTTGCTATTTGATACATAGTGTGCATTTCTCTGTCACTGTAACTATTGTAATGAAAAAATATTCATCTTACTGCACAATCAAAAATTACATTTAATAGGAATGAACTTTCAATGACTGGGCCTGTAGTCAGAGCAGTACTGGAACTGGCTTTCAGTTGTATGGAATGTACCTCTAGACTTTTACCCCTATCTGTTAAATACATGCTATGTCATTAAAGGCTTTTAAAACTAAACATTTTGGTAGTTTTTATTTCGTTTCTGATCCCATCAAATAGTAATTCTGAGATGCCATCAAAAATAAATGTAATTCAAAATGACATTTTTTTCTTTGTACTGAAGCTAATGGGTTTTTAATATATATATATATTTTTTATTTCTGTTGTGTGTGAAATTCCATTTAGAATAATTCTCATGGAAGGACTTAAAAAAAAAAAAAAACAACGGGGGAGGGACAAGAGAGATCTAGAGAAACGTGCTGAGGAGGGGAAGTATAAAGAATAGCTTTATAAGATACTGGACAGTTTGTTTCACTTATTAAAGTAGCGCTAGCAGAATCAGTTTGACTATGCTTAGTAAGACCGGCTGTAATTTAACTACTATAATTTATTATTTGATCCATTCAACTTAATTCCATATTCCTTAATGTCAAACCTTTTTCTAAATATAGATTCTCTTGAGATAAAGCCATAATTAAATGTAAAAGTTCTTTCAAGGCTCTGTGTTCAACACAATACATAAAACAAGAACAATGGTCTAATAGGTGTTTGTTGATATTATAATGCAATTGAGATCCAGCTCCAAAGCTAGATATTTCTATGGCTTTATGAGCTATATATAAACAATATGGCATTAGGTTTCTCAGTCTTGTTTTTTTCTGGTGAGAGAGACTGATACCTCCTCAGTTATTAAGAACATGCATGAAGTTGGAGGTTATTCAAAGCAGCCCGCTAAAGGACTATCTCCAGCAATTCCCAGCAGATATTAGGGGAGAATTTTTAAGAGCTCAGTGAAAAACAAGGAATCAGTTTTTAAATCTTCAGTAAAAAGATTTAGTATAAAACACCCAGCAAAGTGTTTTCAAACCTAAATTTTAACATGCAGGTAATATAAAGTCAATGTCTTAATCCCTTTAATTGAAAACTAGTGTATTGTGTATTGGTATTTCTTTTGATTTTAAATGTCTGCATTATAATGCATTTTGAGACTTATGCTCATGAGTTTTTACTGGTATAACATTGCACTGTTTTAGTCTGAAATTAGTGACACATGGGTAGCAGGCTAACACCAGCAGTCTTGTATATGTAAAACTGAATACTAAAAAAGTGAAGGTTTACTGTATCAGAATAGAATATGAAATATTATTCTCAGTTGATTAAAACATACCAGAATGTTGATGACTCTATTAGTCACTTATTTATTAAAGCTATGATGGCCAGGAGCTCAACACTGTTACGGGAGTGCATGTTGTATGTGATGGTGGTGTGGTGAGTGGGTTCATAACTGGGTGTGTGGTTTGACTTTAGTGGGGATAATTTTGGAATTATACTGATGTAACCATCCCAAAACCTCAGGATTTCATGCCTTGTTAGATACAATACATCACTTCTGATTACCTATATTGAAGAATGAGGACATTGTTTGTCGTTTCTTAATACTACTTATTTTAGTCTATATTCCTGTGTCAGTAGATGCTGTAACATATGGAGTATACCGTCTTTATGCTATTTATGTCTCCTAAGACATTTGTAAAAGTAACACTTCCCTCTTAAATTTTTGAAAGAAAATGAGTTAAAAACTAAAACCTTTTAAACTAAAATGTTGTAGCTATTAGGAAGAACAGTGAGATTCTTTCAGCTGTTCAAAGAAAAGTTTGGATCCATCTTTCCTCCAGATGGGAGCCCCAAACCCAGTTCGAGAATATAAAAGAAATGGGGCCCCAAGTGGGTCTGCTACTTCCTGATGAATTTTGGAATAAGAACAATGAGAAAATGTGCTTTAAGCATTGGGATTAATGATCTGATGGGTGGGACTAAATTCCATTCAGACTGATGCAAAAAAATCTTTCAATCCAGTGCATCTCTGTTCAAAATGGAGAAGCATGATTTATGGTACATTCAGATAAATATATGATGCTTATGGTTAATGTTCTTGCCTCATGTTGTTCTAGTAAATTTTCCTTTGTGTTCCCTTTCATGTATTTATTTACATATGATGATTTAGTTGATAATTTAGTCTCAAAGTGTGGAAGGCCCTTTAAAATACTTTTTGTAATACACTCTTTGCATGTTTGATTTCATATTGCCTTTTGTTTATGGAACTTTTGGTTTTCAAGCTTGGCTAACCCAAGGTGATGGTTGAGTATAAATAGAAATTTAAATTACATGTGATTGGAACAAATTTTAATTGGCATTAATTCCAAAGAGATCTGTGGGTGTTCAGCACCTCTGAAAATTAGACTGTAAGTGACTTGCTTGAGGTCAAACAGTGAATTATTGACCAAGCAGAAGATGGACTTAGATCTCCTGACTCCCACTCCGGTGGTCTGTCTCCTGGATTGAACAGGCTTCTTCCTGGAAACAGGAATGAACTGGGAGCGCTCAGACAGCAGAGATGAAGAGACTCACAAGGTTGGGGTTGGTTTGGTTTCCTCTCTCCATTTTTAACTAAGATAATATAATACAGTCTGTTCTGGGTGATATAGAGGACCAAGAAAAAACTCACTGTCGTGTAAGAAATTATCCTTAATCCAGCACAACGTTAAAATCTGAGGCCACGTTCTGACCATATCTAGACTCCCATAACTCCTTTGGTGTCAATGTGGCTGCGCACAGAATTTGGCTCCGTCAGTCTAATACCCTGATCCTTCAGTGAACTCCATGAGGGCAGACCTGTGCATTCACACACAGTCCCAGCATCTTCAGTGGGGCTCCGCATTGGGCCACTGGCAACCCAAATGGATTGTAGGATCCAAGACTGAAATCAGCATTAAACATGTGGGTTCCGAAAGTCTGTGATATCCATGAGAGACCTTACAGAAGTGAATAATGCAAGTGCAGCCTTCTGCAGCGCAGAAATTCGTTCAAGGATTAAAATGGGCATTTATCTGACTTGTGCTTGTGGGAGCCTGTCAGAAGATGGCTGGAGACGCCTAACATCTGACAGTTGGCCCAGGGACATTGTAGTTCTCATGCTAAGTTCCTATTCACTGCCCATCTTGAAATTCGTATCACCATTCAGTGATATTTTTTTTGGTACTTACCTGAGGCTATCAGGCTCATCTGTGACCTTTTCAGCTGTTGCTGATTTCCAGTGTGGCTGTGATTTGTTTAATTAATCTTGGACCACGAGTGGGTTGGTTGAGTTCTGACACCATAGTGGTCTCTCTTAACCACTGCTCTCTAGCAGTTGTGTGAAGCCTGCTGGTGATAATGCTTGGTATCAGCTTGTTGCATGCTTCCCCCTCCCCAGTTCAATTTCTGCTTGGAAGCTGTGTCGTTACAAAATATTTAACGGTGACTGCTAACTTTACATATCGTGCACCATTGGGTGTAAAGAGAAACCCAAGAGAGCAGAGGTGACATCTCTACATCATATGTCAGAGAGATGCTGGGGGAGTGGAAAGGGACACGACAAGGACTGGAGGGGTAGTGACCTGAGCACAGCATTTTGGGCAGCAGGGCAGCCCATGGCAGCTGTGGTGGAGAAGCTACCATAAGTTAAAGCTGCTCTAGGCCATATTGGCCCCAAGAATTTGAGAGGTACAAAAGTGGTATTAAGGTGTGAGGCACGGTACAGAATCTGGCCTGTTGTCTCCACGAGAGGTTTCCCAAAAGGAAAGTGAAAGAATATAAAACTCAAATTATATTGTTTATATTCTTGTAGTAGTTAATATGCACTTGTCCCTTTTTTCATCTTCGGTTCTGTCCTCTTCTTATCCATTGCCTCTACCAAAGCAATTTTAACCTTCACCGATGAGAGAAAAAAAGACTGGAGTCTTGTGTTTAACAAGACAACTAAGGGTAAACAACATAATTGTTAGTGATACTTGCAATAACAAATGAGTCAGATCTCCCAAGGTGTGCTGCGATTGTCCATCTCCCCCCACTGGAATTGCCTCCTATTGCTCTTCAGAGACTGTAAAATAGGAGCCCAGGTTTCAAAACAATTGGAGAAGTGATCTGAAATCTTTACAAGCTCTTTAGAAAATACTCTTACATTTAACTAAACATTGCGTTTTCCTGTTTATTTGCCAAGTAATAGTAAAAAAAATAAAAAGTAGAAAAATAGTCTGTGCTCTTTAATGTAATCACTTTTGCAAATCTGAACCATCTGGTATCTTAAAATTTGTTTTGAATTTTGTTCATGTTTAAATCTGCAAAAAGTGTTGTATATTTACTGTAATATTCATACTGAGATTGAATGAGATTTTGACATGCTCATTTAAGTTTAAATGTTTAAAGGAACCTTGTCAACTTCAGTTTTTTAAAAAAAATTCTAATATTTAAAATTTCCAGTTTCTGACTAATCTTTTAAATAGCATGTCCTGAAGTATAAATACATGTATAAAGGTTTTTCTGCTCCCCTATTGATGTTCAGAAGGATCTTTTCGGCAAAAGAAGAAATTAAGGCACTTCACTCCTTTCAGACACTCATTTTACTTTCATAAGTAATACCACGGAAGTGCTCCAATCTTGAAGTTTCTGATCCTGCAAACAATCAAGTATGTAGCTGTATTCATGTGTGTTTTCTCATTCACTTCATTCAGACAACTCAGATAAAATTATGCATGTTTTAAGTGTGCAGTTGTGGACCTAACTGACAAAAGCTAATCTGAATAGATTCAAAATGCACTGAGTAAGTAAATTGGAAAAACAGCAGAAAAAAAATCTTTTTAAAATTTTGTTGATGTCTGTGATCTTAGGTGTTACTTGTAAAAAGAGCACGTACAACATTTTTAGGCAGACAAACAGGAAATTTGATTTTCAAGTTAAGGAAACTTTTTATGTCCTTACAGGCCGAGTCCCAATTATTGTAATGAAAGTCAATGGCTATAGGTACAAGAGGTGTGGGATTGGTCCATTAATAATGGGACAATTTTATTCTGGTAAGTAAGATGAACTGTTCCACTGCCTAAATATCCACATAAGTCTTTAGATACTGCACCTGTGTTCTGCCCTGTAAACATCAGGGGTTGAATCCTGGTGATTTTTCTGCCTCCATTTAATTTACACTATGGGACAGGCAGTGCTAACAAACCTTTCCTACATTAGGTGGCAATTATTTCTTAACAAATATGTATAATATAACCTGGCCATTTATTTCATTTATTTTGATAGACCTAAGAAACTGACACTTTTAAAGAGATGCCACAGGACACTTCAATCTCTGAAAATCTTAAGCAATTTTATTTGTCACTCCAGATCAAGCTCCCATTGACAGAACTGCAGTATCATTGACCACTGCCCACAGCCCCCATTTACTTCAATAGCACATGCCCCAGTCCTGCAAACTACTCCATGCAGGTGGACACCTACATCCACATAGAGCCTAACTGAAGTTAAACCGATACACACATCCATAGGGAGCATCTCTCAGCACATCTGGCCAACCTTGAAGGTCCTTTGCTCTCTGGTGTATTTGCACACTTATTTCAATCCAATAAAGCTACTAGGATGAAAAAGAATCTTCATTATTAGCCAGATATTCATTAAACCAGCTATGCAGTAAGCAAGTGTAAGGGAATGATACAAATATATTAAATCTATAAGTTTGCTATTAGGGGCAAGATTAACGCTGCATGCAGCTATGTGAGTGAAGACCTGCAATGCCTAGCCAATAGCAACACTGATAATTTTACATGCCAGCACAATTAACACAAAGCAGAGAGACTAATACATACTGAATAGTTGAATTGACCCGGCTTCATGTTGATGGTGTCCTTTTAAAAATTATGTTTTATTTCATTTAAATAGGGCGTTTTCTGGACCACGATGGTCACCTATTAGAGAATGTCCACTCTTTTAACCTCTAGTAGACCCTGTTCCTGCAAGTACTTATGCACATGCTTAACTTTAAACACATGGTTAGTCCCCATTGACTTCAATGAGACCTTCACAAGCTTACAGTTAAGCATGTGCATTTAGTAGGACAGGGGCCTAACTTTTCACTGTCCACTTATTATGTTTTGAACCAAATTAACCAGCATTGTTGTATCTATAAATCCTGAGTACAAAAAGCGATTATCTCCTACAGCAATGTACCTGAGAATTAGAAATGAATGTGCAGTGCAAAAAGCTGCAGATAGGTGAATCCATGTATTGTACTTCATTTCTTCTGTGCTGTCTGGATCACAGCAAGCAATGGTTTTTAATTCCTTATGTTGGTTTGCATTTGCTTTCTGTTCTTATATCTCTTTAAATTATTGAGAAAAACCTCTTCTGCCTTCATACTGTTTTCTCTGTTAATGTTGGGGCCAGCACTTGTTTTATGGGGTTGTTTTTTGCAGATCCGTAGCTAAAGGTGGATTCATTTTTTCCACTTAAATCTGGGATTGAGTCTTTTTACTTTGTTTTTTTATGACGAATACAATGCATCTTCCCAAACTACAACAAGGAGTATGTGAGTGAAGACGGAGGGCCAGATTCTCAGCGACACAAATTCTAATACTGTAGTTCTAATTAATATCAGTGGAGCTATGCCAAACAAAGCAGCTGAGATTCTAACCCTGAATTTTTGAAGGATTTTAAAGTAAATCAGTAATTAGTTTATCAGTTGAAATTAATTTTTTAACGGTCCCTTTCAGAAATTGTGTTTCTTTTGTCTCATTGTTTGGGTCCCTCTAGTTAACAAATGGCTTTTTCTAACTATTTAAAGAGTCAATAGCGTTTAAATTCCTTGAAATCTCTGGGAATAGGCGCATTTATTTTATATTACTGTTTGCCTTTTAAAAATGTCTACCATTTACATAGTGAGCTAGATCATGCCCATCCCTGCACAGTAGTACAAGAAGGGGCAAAGGAGTAGGAAAATGTTGCTTCCTACACAGGTAGGAGGCAGCCAATCACAGTCCTTTTGCTCAGGGAGCCCAAGAACTGTGAAATGTAGGACTGAGATTTGAGTTCTCAAAATGGGTGCAGAAAAGGCTTAGCCCTTCCAAATAGCAGAGGAGCTTTCCAGGGGGGGAGGGACTAAGAGCACAGCTGCACCCTGTCAAAGGGTGTCACAACAGCTGCAAGCTTGGAGGCATTTTGCCTGTGTCAGGTGCAGTCCTGCTGGAATGGTGCACTTAGTCACACTCTGTCCCCAGTGTTACAGGCTGAAGAACCACCATTTGGCTTTCTAGGCTCCATGTTCTCTCTTTTTTTTTCTAGTTTAGAAATGTTTAATTTACAATTTAACCTGTGTTGTCAGGCATTTCACTCTAATAGTGTGACAGCAGTGAGCAGCAGAGATTATTGTTTTCTGTTTCAAAGAAGTGAACAGATTTTATATTACAAATTAGGTAAGTGAGGCATAAAACAAAACAAGGAGCTCTGATATATATGCTTGGCATAAGAGAAAACCAGAGGTATCATTTTGTATATTCTTTCCCCTAACAATTCACTAACTGTAGCAATTCTTACTCAACATATTTGATATTTTTGCCTCCCTAACTCAACTTGTACCCTTATCTGCTCTGCATTCAGATAACAATTTATTGAGGTTGCGATGTCTTGTAATGTGTATTAGTGCTATTGAAGCAAATTTAGATTAGTTACATGTATAATCACTGGACATCTGAATCATTAAGTATCCCAATCATCCAACTGTATAGTTTCAGTAGGCTCATGTGATCACATCTGCAATGTGTCATAATGCAGGCATCCCAGAAGAAGAGTATTAAGATAGGAGGAATAGATATTACACTTGTAAATGGCAGAGGATCTTAAGTATATTCTTCAGTTTAGCTGTTAGAAGATTAGTGGTGATGTATTTATGGTAAAACATCTGTTTTATTCTGCAGAGTGGAAATGCAAGATGTACAGTACAATTTGTAATTCATAATGAGTCCTCCTCTGGCTTCTATCTATGCATGCAAATTAGTCTGGTGATTATGAGCACCAAGTGTAAGATACAATTTCAACAGCTCTGGTTGTTCTTTTCGCTTACAAAAGTATAATTTTATGTCTATTAAAATAATACATTTTACAGAATAAAATAATAATTCTTTGAGATCATCTGATGCTTTTTATTACAGATGAAGAAATTCTCAATCTTATTTGCACAAATTGCACAAATACTGTCTTATTTATACTACAATTATAATTTGGTTGCTTGATTTAGAAAGTAATTCATCTTGTTCACAGAATACCAGCATTATCCAATGGAGGGCACCCTAATCAGTGCTATACCAGTGTATTATTCTCTACACTTAGCAATATCACCTGAAAAAGAAAATTCAGACATTTTTGTGTGCTTGCCTATTTGGAGCAGATTCAAATTCCGGTGAAGTAAATGGAAAGACTCCCATTACCTTCAGTGGACTTTGGATCATGCCCTTTTTGTGAAATGGAAGCTACTTGACTTCAAGGTGCCAAAGTTACATTTGCACGGCAGATGAGTGATCTAGCATGGTGAGAGGGCCACCCCATTGCTTTGCACTTTTGTTGATTCTGGTATGCTCAATGCTTTAAATTAATTCAAGGAAGCAAATGAAGTTGTTGTTGCTTCAGGAACCATTTGTATCTATGCCTGTTGCCACTGAGAGCAGTTCAATAAAAGCCAACACTAAACATCATCTGACCGAGGATGTAAAAGCCATGTAAGGTAGAATTTGGCTTTTTTGTAACTTGAAGCATTTGACTGAACAAAAACAGGCTTGCTCTGTATTGTCAGTTGGAGCATGTCATTGGTGAGACAACAGGCCCCTAATAATGTCTAGGTAAAGGCCACAGAATCTTTTAAGTAAAACACCTAACATGCAAATTCCAGTTCGATGTCCCTAAATCACCATCAGTCATATACTGAAGGGTTCCATGAGGAGAGTCAGAGGACAAGAACACTGGAAGCACAACACTGCTGCTTTTGATCATTTATTGAAAATGGGGGCGGGGGAGAGAATTGTGCCCCAACCTCCAAGCGCCAGTCTTCTCCCTTTGGCATGGAAGCAGGAAGTCAGCCACCTCTACAACGACACCTATGGCCCAAGACTATGGGCCCTCCACTGATCTGGGGATCTATGCAGGGTTGAATGATGGAGACAAGCCAAGAGAAATGCACATTATCCTCTCTCTGGTCCCACACAGATTACAAAGGAACTATAATACTGACCTCACCTGTATTCTCTCTTTTGTGGTCTTGTCCTGGAAGCATTCTTCCATTTAAAGGCCAAGCCACACTCTCCACCCCTTCAAAGGAAGAGCCAAGAAGATAATCTCAGCAGCAATGTTTTGAACAGTCTTGAGGGGGCAAGGTGTAGTTGACAAGACACAAGATAGTGATACACTAGATGAGAATTCTGATGCTTTGGAAAGGCTATGCGAGATCTTAGAAATGTTACGTGAGAAGATTTAGACACAGCCTGGATGTGTGGGTATAGAGGGACAGATGAGGCAAAGATGGTGCCTGAGTGACTGGAGGATGGAGAAGTTGTCCACAGATTGAAAATGGTAAGGGAAGAAAAGGCTTTGTGGGAAAGATTAGGAATTCTGGTTTTGCGAGGTTCAGTTGAAATTGATGGTTGGACATCCCTGAACTGATGACAGAAAAGCTGGCTCAGGTGTGGGATTGGCTAAAGGAGTCAGTGCTGGAATTTAACCATAATAGGCCATCTGTGAATCAAAGAGTTCTTGGGATGAAGGCTGTTCTTCTAGTGATGATTCCTATTTTAATCCACTGAGACATGCACACCTTTTGCTCAGATTTGGAGAATATGAAAGTAGTGTCAGCAGTGAGTAATATTGTCTTACCAGTGCACACTCCATAGCAGGAGAGCATTTTCCATCAGTAATTATAGGCTTGCCAGCCTGGCATCACTCCCAGGCAAGATATGATGTGGGACTCAATTCACCAAGAATTAAAGGAGGGTGATGTAAATCAGCATGGGTTAAAGGGTTCTGATATCTTTTTTGGATGAGAATACAAGTTTGGTTGAGAAAGGTAACAGTGTTAGACTTCTGCAAGGCATTAGATTTGGTACCACATGACATTTTGATTAAAAAACTAGAACACTATAAAATTCACATGGCAGCTGTGAAGTGGATTAAAAATGTAGCTAAATGATAGGTCTCGAAATGTAATTGTGGGTGGAGACTCCTCACTGAGAGGATATGTTTCCAGTGAAGTCCTGCAGGGATTCGTTCTTGGCCCTATTCTATTTAACATTTTCATCAATGGCCTGGAAGAAAACATCACTGATAAAGTTTGCAGATGACACAAAAACTGGAGGAGTGGTAAATAGTGAAGATGATAGGACTCTGACAGAGTGTGATTTGTATCGCTTGGTAAGCTGGGTGCAAGCCAACAATATGTGATTTAATGCAGCTACATGTATACGTCTAGGAACAAAGAATGCAGGTTACGCTTATACAGTGGGGGACTCTATCCTGGGAACCAGTGGCTGTAAAAATTATTTGGGGGGTTGTGGTGGATAATTAGTTGAACATGATGCTGTGTGACACTGTGGCCAAAAGAGCTAATGTGAAACATGCATAAACAGGGGA
The DNA here is from genome assembly GCA_007922155.1 of Mesoclemmys tuberculata. Lineage (NCBI taxonomy): Eukaryota > Metazoa > Chordata > Testudines > Chelidae > Mesoclemmys > Mesoclemmys tuberculata. Next base: position 22,605,074 of record ML675614.1, on the reverse strand, counting down.
ATCTTGAGTAAGAAAAAAAGCAGTTATTTTGTTTCCATATTTGGCACTGGTGCTAGAATTCTGTGTCCAGTTCTGGTACCCACAATTCAAGAAGGATGTAGATAAATGGGAGAGGGTTCAGAGAAGGGCCACGAGAATGATCAAAGGATGAGAAAACATACTGCATAGTGATAGACTCAAGGAACTCAATCTAATTATTTTAACAAAGAAGATTAAGGGGTGACTTGATTAATCTATAAGTATAAACATGGGGAACAAATATTTAATAATAGGCTCTTCAATCTAGCAGAGAAAGATATAACAATCCAGCGGCTGGAAGTTAAAGCTAGACAAATTCAGACTGGAAATAAGGTGTAAATTTTTAATCATAAGAGTAACTAACAGTTGGAACAATTTATCAAAGGTCAAGGTGGTTTTCCCCATCACTGACTATTTTAAAATCAAGATTGGTTGTTTTTCTAAAATACGTTCTACGGCCTGTGTTATACAGGAGGTTAGATTAGATTATCATAATGGTCCTTCTGGCCTTGGAATCTGTGACTCAGGGTGTTCTAGCAGCTGAGTGGGTCTTGGGGGACTGTCATGATGACTTTCAGTCTTTGGCTTTTGACTAAAGGAGATGATGGCCAGACTAGGAAATGGCCAATGGCTCACCACCTCTGGTCATACCTACTACTCGAGGAAATGTCAAGCTTGGATTGTATTTATACATCTAGTAAAGCAAGTAGGCCCGGGATGGTCTAAGCTAGGTTTACGAGGTCTTGTACATTCTCTTTGCTGAGGCTTAGGGATCTTTTGAGGTCCCTTCCAGCCCTACATTTCTATGATTCTATATTATGGGTCATCAGAGCATATACTTAGTACAGAGAAGATATAATGGCACTTCATCTTTACAGATTAGAATATGGTTCTGTATAGGATACTTTATGTCTGGGAAAGTGAGCTTGCTACTGATTTTGAATTTATTTTATCTCACATGTGGGGGTGGGAAAGGCCCATGTGCTTTCATTTTGGCTTTTACTAATTGCAGCTGTGGGCAAATCTTGGGCTCAGCCCCTGGCCAATGTAAATTGGTGTTTCTACATAGCAGGATTAGTCTAAAAGAGATTAAAGCAGCCCAATGCTCTATATGTGTTATGTATTTATACTGTAGTAGTGCCCAGAGGCCTCAATCAGGACTGGGATACCATTAGGTGGTGTATATGCAGAGGTAAGACACCATTCCTGCCCCAAAGAATTTACAATGTGAACATCTCCTCTTATTAATTTCATGTACATTGTTATTTTAAAAAGCATTTAACTCACAGGTGCATTTGACCCATGAGATTTTTGAAGAATGATCATCTGAACTCTAGAACTGTAAATAACAAAACGCAGCAGTCAGGCACTACTTTAACCAATAAAGAGGTGAGCCATAGTAAAATATGTTATGTCAGTGGCAGAGATCTAGGAGAAACCCTGCCCATTTCTGTGAGTGAATATCTGAGTGTTGATTGCAGCATAAAGATCTGCATCAGAAGAGAACAGGATCCATCAGCAGACATTTAAGTCATCTGAGGCATGGTGCTATCAGTATTTGCTATACATGCCATATAAAAGAGCACAAAAACAGCAGCTGGGTCCTGTAATACATGGGGTTGGAACAGATGTTATTTAGATGCTGCTAGGACAGGATGCTAGTTTGGCCATATTTCACAAAATAATGGTGACAACAAAACAGATTTCTTGAGGCTGGAATCAACAAAAAATGTCATCAGGCTTCCGTGCCAGCCCCAGACTAACTTACAAAACAAAACTTGGAAAAGATAGCAAAGCAAATGGTGGTTTGGGGTTTGTTTTTAACTGAGAGTGGCTTTCAAGAGACAGGAAAGAACTAACAAGAGGAAAGCAATACGGCCTGTTTTGATGGCCTGGTTTATGTTCATATCTTCTATACAGTTGTACAGGGATAGATCCTCTAGTCTGCTTCTGTTTCCCTTATGCCTCAGAGACCTTTTAGCGTTAGCAGTAATATAGCCACACACCTGACTGAATCCAACACAGTGAACATTGTGTGTTTTCTAGTTTTATAAGTTTACAAATTTTACAAGTAAAAAACAACTCTGACATTATAATCAAAAAGGTAGACAAAGGAGGTGCTGGTGTCATCATGAATGGGTTGGATTATGAACAAGAGGCTGCCAGACAACTCTCCAACACCACATTCTACAAGCCACTACCGTCCGATCCCACTGAGGAATACCAAAAGAAACTACAACATCTATTTAAGAAACTCCCTAAAGAAACACAGGAACAAATCTACACAGACACACCCCCTGAGCCCTGACCAGGGTTATTCTATCTGCTACCCAAGATCCATAAGCCTGGAAATGCTGGCCACCCCATCATCTCAGGTATTAGCACACTCACAGCAGGATTGTCAGGCTATGTAGACTCTCTCCTCAGGCCCTATGCCACCAGAACTCCCAGCTATCTTCATGATACCACTGACTTCCTGAGAAAACTACAGTCCATCACTGATCTCCCAGAAAACACCATCCTAGCCACTATGGATGTGGAAGCTCTCTACACCAACATTTCACACACAGATGAACTACAAGCCATCAGGAACATTTTCCCTGGTGGTGATATGGCACACCTGGTAGCTGAACTTTGTGACTTAGTCCTGACCCACAACTACTTCAGACTGGGAGGCAATCTATACCTTCAAGTCAGTGGCACAGCTATGGGCACCCGCATGGCCCCACAGTATGCCAACATTTTTATGTCTGACCTAGAACATGGCTTCCTCAAAACTCATCCCCAGGCACCTCTCCTTTACCTATGCTACATTGATGACATTTTCAGCATCTGGACCCACGGGAAAGAGTCCCTTGAAGAATTCCACCAGGATTTAATAATTTCCACCCCACCATCAACCTCAGCCTGGACCAGTCCACACAAAAAATCCACTTCCTGGACACTACAATACAAATAAAGGACAGTCACATTAATACCACCCCATACCAAAAATCTACTGACCTTCAGCTTCCACCCTGGACACATTACACAATGCCAAAGGAATTCATCAAAGAGCAGGACCAGGTACAGCAAGAGCTCTTTCAGAGGCTGTTTAATGCTAGTCAGGGGACTGGGAATCAAACAGTGGGCTTGGGGCTATGTAAAATGGCCGTGGGGATGGCCCAATGCCTTTTTAACAACTTGAATGGGTGGCTACTAGTGCCAGACAGAGGAGAAGAGTGAATGGACACTCCAGCTGGCCCCATATCTGGCTGGTGAAGCTCAGGCAGCCTATATGGCCCTGAGTGAATACCAGGCGAAAGACTATGACTTGCTGACGGCTGCTATTTTGAGCAGAGCCTGTCAGCTGAGAAGTACTGCCAAAAGTTAATGACAGCCAGATGGGAGAGTGGGCTGCACCCCAGCACCTCTGCACAGAAGTTGTTGGACTGGGCCACTTGATAGTTGCAGCCAGACAGGCCTCGTGGACTCCACTATTATGGAACAGTTTATACAGAGTCTCCCCAAGACTACAAAAGTCAGGATTCAGACGCACCAGCCAGAATCACTCAATGTGGCCATGGTATTAAAGGAGGAGGATGGGGAGGTGGACTTTCTGGAAAAATTGCTCCACACCCTAAGGAATAAGAGTGGGGGAAGGAGGGCTGAAGAACCCCAGACAGCGAAGCCCAGGAAGAGCATACAGAAGGCAAAAGAGGGTGTCCCAGCCACCAAAGTGGTAGTCTGCTACAAGTGCGAGGGCAAAGGACACATAAAGTGGGATTGCCACTACAGGGACTGTAGATTCACAATGCTGGGGGTGGACAGGCATGAAAGGGGGACCTGGGATAAGAACAAGTCCAGTCAAAGAATGCTGAAGAGCAACATGGGGTGTGGTGGATTCAGCAGCAGCATGTTCCCTTGTACGGGGTGCCCTCATTAGGCCACAGTGGCAACAGGAGGGTGCAACAATAAGGATCAATTGGATACAAAGAGGTGGGAGGAAGCACCTATCCCTTGGCTGTCATCCCTGTGGAAGTAGAAAGGGTTTTCAGATTGCAGTGCAGTGTAGCCCTTCCAGGACCAGGCTGCGATGACCCTAGACCTAAGGAAGCAAGCTCAGAAAGAGATGTCACACTGGAGGACTTGGGAGAAAAAGAAAAATGTGAGAAGAGGATAATGAGTGGCAGAGCTGGGACATTCTCCATAATACTTGTGATCAAAGGGGGAGGGGAAATTTCCCGAGGCATGGACCACTAATTTGCATGGGTGTCATTTGGGAGGTGCTGGGGGGCATTGATGCCCAAACAGAGAGGGAGGTGGGGAAAGGTATTGACTGTAGTTCATTTGTGGTTAGAAGGGAAGTCTGGCTCGGATATGCTTGGAGTGAAGGTTAATGAGGGTCTTCAACATCTCTGTCTGGCTCTCCAGGAGCTTTATCATCCTTTCCTGCCAATGTCCTTTCCTGGCAATCCAGCCAGAGTCTCTCATTGATTGCCTCCCTGCCTGTTCTTGTTTTGCTATGTGCTGCATCTATTGACTGCAGCATGTCATAAAACATATTCCTCCTGGGTCTGTGCCTTAGCTGACAGAGGTGCTCTCAAGGACACATCTGCAGAAGTCAAAGTAAAACAATGAACAGAGACCGTATTGTGAGTGCATTCAACCATGAACCACAAAAGTTACAAACACCTATTTCTCACTTTCCTTTGACTAGCACACAGGTCAGCGCGAGTCCCAAATATGGTGAGTTTGCATGGGGGGAGTGGAGGCGGGGATGGGTTAGGGGGAATGGGAAAGAAGGGACAAAGGGTGGTTTGTGAAGGGGGTTACTTTTCCACAGGCTAGAGCAAGTGAACCTGGTATTTCACTCCTAAGGGTAACCCAGGATGCAGGCGTGCATCTCTTGCATGTGTGTGGCTTCAGAGCAGCTGTGTGTGTCGCTCACCTATGTGCCGCTCTGGTCCCTGCACGCATAATTTCCAGGTGCCATGGCAAAGTTTCCTACAGTGTGAGGGAGAAACAAAGCTACTCACCCAAGGAACCTTTGGCAAAGGATTGCAGAATACCTACAGGAAAGTTTCCTAGAGGTCTGTGGAGAATGCCCGGGACCAAGCGCGGTGTCTAAACTGACACTGCATCGCTCTAACTATGTTGCACAAAGCTCTATGCCGCTCGTTGAGGTGGTTTTATTTTATCAGCATAGCAGGGGAGTTATAGCGGTGGGAGGAGCATTTCAGTGTGTACAACTCCACTGTTTTGTTGACGAAAGCTGACTTTTGTCGACAAAACAGACAAGGCCATAGAAAACAAATGAGGATGATATAGGGATGGTGGGAAGTTAAGGGGCCCTGAAAGGAAAGACACAACTTCTTCAAGGGCGCTGCACCAGGGGCCAATACAAACAAAACACCGAGCCAGCAGAACACTGATTCTAAATAAGTGGGGGAAGGGCAGAACACAAGTCTCCGGTGAACAGTACTGGTGCTTGGGTTGAACTGCTATAAACTCTAAGGCCACCAGAGGCTGCTGGTTAACACTGTGGGGGAAGAAGAGGAAGGAAGGCGATGTGGATAATAGAAGCACATTTGCAGAAAATTTAGTGAAATTATTTGTTTTCTTGAGTTCTGCATGCAAAAATTTCAGTAATTCAAGGAAACAGAAAAGCACAGCATCCAGCCAGGCTAAACAATGGAGCCATAATGGCCAAGATCATTGAAAACTGAAACATGAATAGCTACTGCCTCTCACTTCAGGGTAATGTGGAGTTACTGTCAGAGCTCTTCTTTGCTAACCTTCTTCTGCAGATTACCTAGCAGAAAGTCATCACTGGACATGTCGTTGCTCCCTGAGATGCTTGGGGAAACAAAAGGAAATGTTAGCTAGATATATATATATATATAGATAGATAGATAGATATATTTATTATCAGCAATACAATTTGTGTGGTTATGAAATGCACGTGTGGTTCTACTATTCCTTTAAAATGAGAGAACATTGTTTTTGCCTTTAATTTCACATTAGTCCGTTTTACCAGAAATCACAAGACTCCCTCCACCCGAAGCTCTGTGTTCCCGTTTATTTAGAAGTGAGAGCACTAACTTTTCCTTACCAACAGCTTGTTTGTTTCCTTGCATTTCAAGAATGCAAGGTTTTTACATGTATCATGCAGCACTGTTCCAATAACAGCATTTTATAGTTTCTGAGTCTCTGTAGTTTCACTTTTTGCTTTTAGCTTTTTGGTTCTGTGAAAGGCTACTTGTACCTGTACAGTTTTTGATATGGCTTATATTACTAATACAGTAGTTATTTATGAACATATGATGAACTATTGGTAATTGACATGCCAATAGTACAATAGTTATTGTTGAAAAGGACCACTTAATAAACTGTGATTAGAGGGGCCAAGGTTATGAATATTATTATGAGAGCTGAAGCCTAATAATTTAAAGTAGCTGAAAGAACTGAAGATGAGTCTATCACAAGTTTACTTGACATAGACCTATGATAGTTGTGGATGGCGTGAAGTTCAAAACTATAACTGGGCTCAAAAAAGAATTAGATAATTTAATGGAGGATAGGTCCATCATTGGCTATTAGCCAAGATAGTCGGGGTCAAAAACCCATGCTCTGGGTGTCTCTAAACCTGTGACTGTCAGAAGATGGACAGGACAACAAGGGGTGGATCACTCAGTAATTGCCCTGTTCTGTTCATTCCCTCTGAAGTCTCTGACAGTGGCCACTGTTGGAAGACAGGATACTGGGCTAGATGGATCATTGCGCTGACCTAGTATGGCTGTTCTGATGTACAAGATGGAATAACTGAGAAAAAAATGTAAAATAGCTTCTGGTATGTTAATACTTGCTGACAGATGTAATTAACTGACAAGTGAGATCTTGGAATACCTGAGTGGCAACTCAAAGAGACATGGCTTCTTCAGATAGCATTTTGCTGTACATAAATTTTGTGACACACAGATACCACTGTGGTGGGCACACTAGAAATACAAATATAGAAAGATTAAGAAATAAGTAGTTGGACTACACATCTCAACTATCTGGGGGCAAATAGATTGGCTGTGAATATGGAAAGTTACAGTACATGGCTTGACATCATCCATTGGATGATAATGAGAAGATGAAGAATAGGTAAGGCAGAAGAAAGTAAATCTTTCAAACTGATGATAGGATCATATGCAATACGACTACTGAATTGTAAATATGGATGATATTTTCAAATATAGGTATGTTATTATTTATTGAAATAATAGAGAGAGGATTAAACTGAACAACAAGTGAAAATTTAAAATACTTTCCAAAGTGATATGCCAAATAAAGCAGGACTAATGGCAAATTGGTTAAGAAACATACTGATTTTACAGACAGAAATCTATCCTTTTTTTGGTTGTCAGAATACAAGGATAACAAAGGTAGTTAGGTCAGATGATTCTTTAATTATGTTAAATACAAACCACCAAAACAATTCCAGAAAGTGAATGAGTAATTTTTATTGATCTGGACTCTAAATGTAATTACACAAATACTGATTATGCCACCAGCCGCATAAAACTAAGGTAACACTACACAGTGCAGGAATGATTTATCTCACACATACACAGTTTGTTCCATGGCCAGAATTGCACCATTGCCTGACGTTCTTCCTTTAATACAAAATTTTATATAAAAGAATTATATAAACCAGTACAATTATTTTACATACAATAAAATAATTAGATTAATTAAAAATATTGGAGATACTAGAGAATCACAAAATACTGGGAAAACCATAGCTCTTCTTTATCTTCAAAGGCCTTTGATTCCTGCTTTCTTCAGTGGTTGTTATAATGTCTCCAGCAGATGTTGTTATATCTCCAGTACCAGTCTCACCATGATCCTGATCCAAAGTCCAATGAAGTCAATTGAAAAACACCCATTGACTTCAGTGGGCTTTGGATCACACTCCAAGTGGTAAACAAAAATAATACAGGGAAAGTCAGTGATCTAAGGAAAACAACTGTTCAGAGACCTACAGAAAAATAGGGTGGGGGGAAGTTTGGTGATGAGATGTTCTGAAATGCCCCAAGTAGTAGTAGTATTGGGAAAGACATGCTGTAAATCTTAAATTTCTTATCTATAATTCAAATGTCTTTAGACTACCTTTAAATTACCTGTGCAAGGGGCAGATAGGAAGATCTACAAGGTATAAGCAAAACTAAATTAAAAATTAGATCAATATTGCCCCAGACCTGCAAAGCTCTGAATACCTCCAGAGAGGTGCTGAGTACCCTCCATTAACTTCAGTGCAAATTGAGAGTGCACAGCACCTCAGAAGATCAAAGGCTCAAAGGCTAACTAAAGGACTGAACAAGCCAGTTGTGAGATCAAAGTTTGATGATGATACAAAAACTGTGATAAAGGAAATAGGAAAAATGCTTATTCAAGATTTTAGTCTTTTGGATGATTAAGCCAGTAAATGGAATTTATGTAAAATAATAACTCTTGGGACAATGAGCCAATCTAACCAGCACTTTCTAAATAGAACAGTCAGACAGGAAACTGGCCAAGAAAAGCATTTTAGAATTATTGAAGCCATCATATCAACATGCAGTGCAATTAAGGTAAAATTATAGCAGGAAAAGAGCTTTAGCTCCAGTGCATTTTACTACTGAACACCATGGAGTTCAGTAGTAAATCTACTCTAATATCTAACTCTAATATCATGGCTGTTGTTATATATTTAACTTCAGTAATGCCCTTGTAATTTTTTTTTAAATATAATTTTACACTAACGGTGGGGGAGTATGGAGTGAATAGGAATTGGGTAGTATCCCTTTATCCTTCAAATAGTTTGTGAGCAGGGCTAGTGGCCCTCACTACCTTCTATGTTTCAGAAGCTACCAGAATCCAGACAGATTGTGAATAATTCGTGAGCCCTCTAGTGGCTTCTGAAACAGAGCCATAGTGAGGGCCACTAGAGAGACTATTTAAAGGGATATTACCTAACTGCTATACACGTCAGCAGTTTTTCCCATTCTGGGGGCTTAGGGCAGAGGAGAAGACAATCTTCAATCTACAATGAGATGAAGAAAACTGCAGGAAATTAGTTCAACCTCAACTTCCACTGCAGATGTGCTTCTATAGGTGTAAGTAAAGCAACGGGTATCTCCTTGAAAGCTATCCTTGCTGTCACAGCAACCAATGCAGCTGCCCCCAAAAGTGGCTCACAGAAGTGCTGTAAGCACAGGCAGCATCCTATCAGATAGGCTCTCTGACGGGTGGGGGGAGCAAAGGGGCAAATTTCCCCAGGAGCCTAGCATATTAAAAGGGCCCAGGAGGATAAATTCGTACATATCTGCCTTGCCTCCACACATCCCCTTCCCCTGAGGTCTCTGCTACTTGTGCTTTCCATCCCTCTGCTGAGCCAAGCTTATATATTATGTGCCATTCAGGTTCCTGGGCAGCTGGGGAAGTGGTATCTGTTACTCAGCTTCCCAAGTTCATTAGTAATCTCCCTGGGGAGTCCAAGGCACCCAGGAAGATGAGTAGCAGATACCAACTCTTCAGCCTCCTGTGAACCTCCGTGGTACAAAATAAATAAGCAAAAACTGCCAGTGGAAACCCACTTGGGTCTCAGCCATGAACCGCCTCTTTCTGGGGGGCATTGACTGTTCTGCCATGGGGTCTGGGATAGTTGTCAATGGGCCTGCTATCTGACCAAGCTCCTTTTCTATGTTGTCAATGCCCTTATCGCATGTGGCCCAACTCTACTCAACCACCAATGGACAATCACCTCCAGCTACAGTGAATGGTGAGCAGCGAGAGGGGAGAAATAAATCCTGTGTGTATTTTAATATAATTTTCTTTGGTGTTATAAGGAAGAGCATGAGAAGACTGATGTTTACAATTATCTACCCACATATAGAGCAGCTAAAATCCTACTAGAGCACATTCAGTTATATAAGATATGTGGTGTAGTATTGACTCTTATCTTAACTTTTAGTGACTGTGTTTTATAGAATATTTGTGGAACAGAAGAAATCAGTATTCCTTTTGTGCTCTGTGCAGTTGAACTAGTGCCATATTTTACTAAATGACAATCTTATCTACATTAGGGAATGAAGAATTAGGATTTTGGGGGTATATGCTGATGCTGCTACTTCACAATGTTTTTGTTTCAGAAAAAGGTCTGATTAGATGTACTCATTCACATTTATATAAGATATAAAAATAGCTCTATGACATTTAAATAAAGAATTAAATATAATATATGGTTTAAAGAACTGAAAAATATTCTCACCACATTTAGTGGGGAAAAAATACTGTAGTTATATAAGATTCAGTTTTCTAAAACCAGTCATCATTCAGTGTGCAAATAGAGTTTCCTAATTACAATTTAGCTAAGCCCTTTGAAATTCTATGAGAGTATATCCATTTATTAAGCCTATGCTTGGTTTGTCATATATATGTCTTTGGGATTCTTGGTCCTATAAATCTTTTAGTAACCAACTTTACTGAACAGGGACTCATTCCTCACAATAATTGTTAAAACTGCTCTTTCTTACAATTACCAATGTAAGTTACCTAGTTCCTAAGCAGCATAATACACTTCCAGGCAGAAGTTTTATATTATTAAAATGTAAAAGAGTGTGAAGTATCTTAAAATGTATACTTCTGTAAGGTAAAAGTTAAATATGTATTTAAATGTTTTAAGCTACTTAGCTACCTTAGCTTCTATGGGTGGGATCCACAAAGGTGACTTAGGTTCCTAACTGCCACTTTAGGTGCCTAAGTCCAACATTTTGGCACCACTAACATCCACAAAATTCCTGCTTAGCTGATGCTAATGCTGTAGCCACCGAAAGTCCCTAAATACCTACATTTCTACCACTGAAGTCCACTAGACATCTACACCTCAGCAGCTGGGCATGGACACAGCTGCCTAAATCTTGATACCACGCAGCTTCTTGGCACCTGATTCAAGCTCCAGGGGGATCACACCCTAGGGTTCCCCCCACTTATCTTGCCTTTGGGGCCCAATCTAGTATGTATGCTCAGAGCATTCACTTGGGAGGTGGGAGACCCAAGTACAACTGTCCGTTCCACATCAGACAAAGGGGCGGACTTGAACCAGAGCCAGGCACATTCTGGGTGAATGCTCTAACCACACAGAAAGGTTATGAGGGAATTTATAGATATTTAGGTGCCTAAAAATGTAAATAGGTGTCAGGTGGGATTTTAAACTTTTGAAAAATCCCACTATCTGTATCTTTAGGCACCTAAATAATTTTACACATCTGGCCCTAAGAGCATACAAAATTATACATAGAATTAATCCCCAAAGGGATAGTTTAAAACTGTGCAGATATATAGCCCTCATATGGTCAGGATGGGAGATATTCATGAAAGTGTACCTTACATGATGGTCTGAAGACTGCCAAATCTATTCTCTGGCATATTACCAGAAGGGAGTGAATTCCAAACACAAAGGACTTCCACTGTGAGCTCTGTTGCCAGTTCTAGAAAGTTCAATCTTAGCAACCAGCAGCATAAGCGTCCCAACAGATCTTAACTGCAGTGAGGGGTATAAGGAGAGAAGCAGTTTCTCTGGTAACTGGCTTCCTGGCCAATCAGGGCTTTCAATATGTATCCAACACCTTATACACATAGTTACAAAGGCTTACAGAAACGTTATGCTTCAAACATTCAAAATCATTTAGCTCCGGCTTCTTCTTCTTCCTTCTTTTTGTTTGTTTGTTTTGCTTTTCCACAGATTTTGTTCTGCAAGCAGAAATGTTTGCTATTTTTCTATTTTTAGCTATTCATTTAGAAAAAGGCCTACATCCTATAATAACAATCTGAGAGTATGGTAATAACAATAAGTAATAATTTCAATAGCTGTATAATGTTGGACAAAGCAGGAGGCAAATTTTCACAGAGACTTGGCATGCGACTGCTGAAAAAGACAGCTAAATTCAGTGCAAACGATGGCTGTGAAGAAAGAATCAGTTTAGCTTGGTCTTTTATGCATTTTAAAAAATTGTTTATGAAAATAGGGAGGATGGTATGGATCTGGGAAAAGTTGGAAAGAGGTTTTATTAATATTAAGAAAAGAAACTTGGGAAGGGAAATGCTCCCCGCTGCTGCACCAATCCCAAGAAGCCAACCATAATTTCCCCATTCACCCCACCTGCCCTCAATGTTGGAGTGCCAGCAAAGCCACTTTACAACCACTATGGCTGTATCAGGTATAGTGTCACCTCTACTCAGATTGTGCCCATAGATATACCTCTACTCAGGTTGGCCCATAGATATACATACCTGCAGTCCCCCTTCCATGGCTACGTCAAGAAAGCCCCTGCAGAGATGGCCTCTGCAACATGCAGATGTGCAGAAAGCCACGTAAGCCCTACAGCTCTTACATACTTTGTGCCAGAACTACTCCACAAATGGGGAGGAAGGGACCAGATTTGGCTTTAATTGTTGAGTGAGTTTTTATGAAACATTTAACTTTTATTTTGCAGACTTCACGCAGAAGTGCTAGAATAAGAGAGTTGAGTTATGTAAAAAGATTGAAGGCACCATCTACAATACACAGCAAGCCAGTGAAGAATGAGAAGATTGCAGATATTTTATAATAAACTAAAGCTTGTGTACATTTTTGGTCCCTTGAGGTTTTTATAGTTTCTGTTTCTCATATTTGAGAAAATATGGCTCCCTTTTTCACCGCATCTGCAAGGTGGTTTCCCATTTCCCTCTTAATAAAAAATATCACAAATTTAGCTAAAACATGTAATAGTGGTTTCTGTTAGCTGGCGTAACCAAGCTTGGAGGCCTCTGGTGGCAAAAAGTCATTCTGGAACACAAGGCAGTAATACAAACCAACCCAACTCTTGCTCAGCCTAGCTGCCTAGAGCCAGCCAAAGCAACATCTTCTGGAGATTAATCGCTGGTTGGATTAATGTAGCTCGCTAGCCAGAATTTAAAGGTGGTTTTCCCTGAGAGTGAATCCCTCTAGGGTGTAGCTTCCCAGGTGGGTGTAGTGAAGTATATTTCCTCATGGTCATTGAACTAAATCTGACCGATTACCTGGTCCCCGCGTTGGCTTTCAAAATTCTGCTAAAGCACAATTCCCAAAAGCACCACCAAGAGCTCAAAGAGTAACAGCCTTTGTGGTACCAAAAATCAAATTCAAAACCTTGGATCAGCACTTTTGGGATCTAGGGCACTCCTGCCCCATCTAAAGATAAGTACTTTTGTGCTATGCCTTCTAAGGAGGCAGCACAGCATAGCACACTGGGTCCTGAGAGTCGCATATCTGGTACTTGACATATTCCCCTTGCTCCTGGACTCCTTTGTGAGATTCTCTGCTTTAATTAAAAAAAAATGGTTTCTAGCCCTAATTGTTGCAGAGAAAAGCTAGAAAAGACGAGCACTGAAGGGCCGGACCCCAGAGGGCAAATAAAAAGACACCAAATTTTCATTTTTTCTAAACGCTTCTGCTCTGTCAGCCAAGCTCGGGCTTTTGACTGGTGGCGTTTGAAGGCTTGAGGTTGGCAAACCATTGGGAACAGATCAACAGGCGGGTCTTTAAACAGGAGCTGCAAGGCAGGCAAGGCAAATGTAGTTAGAAACAGCGAGCGGGGAAGGGACATCCAGCCCCGACGCAAGCAGAGGCTCTTCCCACTGTGTGTGTGTATGGGGCGGGGGGCTGGCTGGGGCAATCAGGGGGTTGGGGGAAGGAGACTGTGAGCGATCAGTGGCGCAGGCAGGGTGTGTCCGGCGCAGGACACTCCCCCGCCTCGGGCGGTTGCTCCGCAGCCCATTCGTTTCCCCTCAGCCGCAGTTTCTGTCAGGCGGCCACAAGCCAAAGCCGCACCGCAGAGCCAGCGCCACAGCAACCAGGGGGGCGGGGCCCTAGGCGCGTTGCCCCTTGGGACTTGTAGGCGCCCATCGCCTCTCCCGGCCCGGCGAGGCGACGCAGAGGCGCGGGTGAAACTCCAATCCCCATGATCCGCCGGGCTCGGGGAAGCCGGTTCCGCGTGCGGCGGCCTGAGCGGCGGGCGCCCGGGTTTCCAACCCAACCCCCCCGATTCTCCAAAGCCGCTTACGACAACGCACTAACCTTCCCGCCCACGTTGCGTGAGGCGCCCGAGCTGCCTAGGAAACATGCCTGGCCGTGTGCGCTGGAGACGGAGCCCCGGGAGGGGGGAAGGAGGGGACGCCGGTCAGCCAGCCGAGGGAGTGCCATTCTCCTCCCCGCGCTGCCTGGCTGAGCTGCGCCGCGCCCGCCTCCGCCGCCACTCGCCTCCGGGCTGCGGTGCACACGGACCGGGCTGCGGGGAAGGGCCGAGCGCTGCTGCCAGGTGACGGGTAGCGACCGTTGGGGCGCGCCGCTCTGGCTGTGTGCGGGGGCCCGCTCAGGCACGCCCCGGGGCTCAGTGCCTGGGTTATGCCCCCTCCCCCACACGGACGGACGGAGAGGGGAGCGTGGGCCTGGCTGTGGGGCTCGTATCCGCTTACCCCCCCCCCGGCGCACGGGGCCCGGTTTATACCCGGACCCCTCCCAGGAGCGTTGCTCTGGCGCCGGGCTAGTGCCCGTTCCTGCCCCCGGTACAATCACGATGTCCCCCGGGCTGGGTGTCACCCCGCGTTTATCCCTCCGGCGGGGACTGTTGTGACCCGAAGTTTAAAGCTCTCCCGTCCCCTTTCTGGGCGCGTTAAACCGCCGGGTGACATGCCGTGTGGGGAGTCCGGTTTTACCATCAGCTCGTGTTGGTCTCAGTGTGGATTCGCTGCTCGTAGGTTATGTACCGTGTGGGGAACATTGCGTAGGTGTAGCCTGGGGCGAGGCTAAGTCTAGTTTGTTGCCAGGTCGCCATACACTCTGGTTTAGTTTGTGAATATCTGGTTAAATAGACAGGATAACGAGCATGGGCAGAGGCATATTCTTGCTATGGGAATAGATGCATGGGGTTAGCCTTTGCTGGTTAGTTTATTCCCCCTCTGCCATCTAGGTCTGTACCGTGTTATCTGCGTGAGTGTTTGCTTTGCTGCTTCTCCGAGTCAGAAATCTCTCTCTGACGTTTGTGACTGGCTTTTTGGTGAATGAGTGGTGTGTGGGGGTGAATGTTACAAAAGGATGGGGAGAAACCGCATAGGACGGATAAGAACTAAAACATTAATTTTGGGTTTTGGGTAAGGAAAGTGTGTGTTGGAGCAGGGGAAGAATTGTTATTCCTGAACATGCTAAGAAGGATTTTAAAAAAAAATGCTTTACTTGATGGTAAATTGAAATGTTTTGGTGGCTGCAAAATGGAAACATGGAAGTGTTTGAATTACATTCTTGCTCGGAGAGAGCTATATTTTGGGACAGAAGGCGGGAGAGGTTTGGGTGTTTTAGATTAATTCTGTTTCTCTTTAACATTATGCGGCATGCAGATTGACAATTGCAATTGGATCATGATGGAAAAGCTTAGGAGACTACCTTATAACGCGCTTAGAATTGACAGAATAAATTCAGAATCATTGCTGGGGGGAAACCCCTGCATTTTGCGTTTTAAATATACTTTTATTTTACATTTTAAATATACTTTTCTTCTTTTTATTTTCAGTTTAAATCTACCGACATAAATTTTAAAAGGGAAAAATCCCGGAAGCCTCTTTTTGCGGGAAGAAAAGAAGGTGCATTAGAAGAGACATAACCCGGAATCTTCTGCAGGTGGTGGTGACATACAGAAGTTACTTTGCCTTTGGAAAGAAAGGACTTGTATGGTATTAATTTACGTGCATGAGCGATACCCGCCACCCCCAGAAGTTGTCTGGCTTGCAAAGCAGCGGGGAGGCAGCAGCTGCTCATCTCGGGCAGCAGAAGATTATGGTGACAGCACAACGGTAGCGGCAGCAGCGGCTTGTCCGTGAATGTGTTTTCTGATTCAAATTAGCATTGGAAAGAGCAATCTGAAGATTCGGCAACTAGGCGGGAATTGATAACGTTTAAAAGAGGGAAACATTTTAAGGAGAAAAGAGGTGGGGAGGCAGCCTTAGGTTTTGTGGTGTGATTGGGGGGAGGGGTTATCATGGCGGATCGGACAGCACCTAGATGCCAGCTCCGTCTGGAATGGGTTTACGGGTACAGGGGTCACCAGTGTCGCAACAACCTGTACTACACGGCAGGCAAAGAGGTGGTTTACTTCGTGGCTGGAGTCGGGGTGATTTATAACACCAGAGAGCACAGCCAGAAATTCTTCCTGGGGCACAACGATGATATTATCAGGTAAGGGGGGCCAGACAGTTGGTAGGGTGGGGTTAATAGGGAGGGGTGGGGAGCGGAGAGGAGAGCTAGTAAAATACAGCCTCCTCTACTTCTCATCCCTGATTGCATGTTTCTGTAATTTTAGGGAGAAGCCCAGGTTGTCCTCAAGGGTCTAGGTGAAATCTGGATCTATCTGGATCCTACTGATCTTTTTTATATGGAAGCCCCCAAATTGTAACTCAGAATAGAAAACAAGTTTAGTCTCTTCTACTGCACCACCACAAACAAAGAACCCACCACCACCGCCAAAAACAAACACAACAAATAATACAGTGCAACAGCACTGCAAATCCTTGCCAATTGTTGGTCTACAATCCCTCAGTTATAATGTTTAAATAGAGAATATGGTGTAGATGCTATTCTTAGACCAATAAAATCTTCAGATATCCCACTTAACAGTAGCACAAATACTCAGATCTGGCACCTGAATCCAGCCAATTTTGGTCCCCCACACTGCAAACTCCACTTCTTCAACAAAGAACAAGTTTAGCTGTTCATGTTCCAGGAAAAAAAAAATCTGGATGCCACTGCATTCTATTGTAACAGTACCACAAAAATCCAGATCTAGCACCTGAATCCTGCTGGATTAATCCAAATTCTGCTGCCTAAATAGAGAACTAAAAATTCAGCACCAGTATGATAGCACTGCAGAAACTTGGATTCAGTATCTGGGATCAACTGGATCCTGCCAAATTTTAATCACAAACACAGAAATTGTACCAACCAGAGAACAAGTGTTGCTTCTACTATTGCACCAGAAAAATCTCGACCCCAGTACAAAAAAACTAAATGGCCCTGGGACTCTGCTGCATCCAGTTAACTTTTTTTTTACCTCCTAAATTTAGTATAGATGAAAGTTCTCTTACTCAAGCAGAATAATTTGGATCCAGAATAGTCCCGGATGATCTTGGTGCCAGAATTCTGCAGAAAACACATATCTGGCAACTGAATATGTGGAGGTGTCCTTCTTGGTTTTGGCACTGAATACCCAAATACTACAATTATCATATAATCATACTGGAGTCATAGCTTACAGAAACCCCTCGACCTTGTGCAACATAATGTTTTTGGCTGTCACATACATACCTTAGTTGGCTTGTTTACCATTTATGCACCCTTTCATTGGGTGCATTTACAAAGTTAATGCTGGTTTTAGAGGTATTATCAGTCCATGTGGCATTCTCTATTTATGTTTTATTTCTGGAAATGCTAATACCTCTAAAACTAGAATGAACTTTTTAAGTGCACCCATGGTATCTCATTAAATGCATGGTACCTCCCTGTTATATGGCTCACCATTTATTTATTCCTTGGAATCTAGAAAGTATAATACATCAGGGTACATATTTAGCAACCTATATATGAGTTTTATTTTATTGCACTCATTCAAAGCTTTGATTTTGTTGCATTTCCATTTGCTAAGGAAATAGTGTCTTGATTATTACTATTTTATGAATTGCATGGTTGGTTATTTATGGAACATTTCAGAGGATTGTTTTCAGCATGCTGCATATATATTAAATTTTGATGATAAAATGAGAGGAGGGTATGTAGGTGTTCAGTGCTGGCATTTTGACACTGCATACCAGTTTTACCCTAAGTTTAAAGGATAGTAGTATGCATGTCAGTTATTTAAATAAAAAAGCTGTCTGAGGACTAGACCTGTGGTTAGCATAATATGCTGGGATTTGAGACTAGAGTTCAATTCTTGAGCCGTTAGGGCTGAGAAATCTGTTAAGTCAGCATGCTGCATTCCTAGGCTGGGTCCACACTGATGGTGGCAAATTTGTTGCTGTCAGATCGATTGCTCTGGATTGACTGAGTGGACTGTGTAGACCCCCTCAGTTGATCCAGCAAGTGACACAGGAAACCCACTCCGGTAAGTGGCGTAGCGCTGCATCGAAGGGAATGCTTTGACGCAGCGCAGTGTGGACGGCACGCAGAGGAGATGCAGCGAAGTCAACGGGAGATACGCAAGTATGTCACTTGCGTATCTCCCATTGACTGCCGCCGAATCCTGAAGGGGCCCTAGAAGTGGCTGCGCTCTGTTGCCAAAGAAGTAGCAGCATCAGTTGAAGGGTGACCAACTGACATGAGTCCAATTTCAGGACAGCATGATCTCATTTGTGGGACATTGCGGGATGCAGTGAAATTAAATAAATCTATGCTATGTAACCAAGAGCACTAATTTCACCCTGCAGCAAAATAACCCATTTCGGGAAGTTGTACACAGTTAAAAAAAACATGTAACTAAATTCTACATTCAGTAGCTAGCTGCTAGCAGTAGTTAGCAAAATAGTAGCTTGGTAGCAAGGTGAGGGCCGGGTATGCAGCTGGCACCTGCTCCTTCCATCTGAGACCCCCTTCCCTTCCCACCTGGCCCTACCCCTTCTATGCCTCTTCCCACTCACCAGCCCTAAGCCCCCCCCCCCAAAGTCCCCCAATCCCGCCGCAGAACAGAGCAGCCTAGCCAGGCAGCCTCTGGCTCCTAGCCCTATGTGGCTGGGCAGCTCCCCCCCCCCCAACTCCCGATCCTGACTCTGAGCCTGGAGTGGAGCAGAGCAGTCCAGCCAGGCAGCACCCTCTCCTCCTCAACTCTGTATTTTGTGGGACATTGTGTAGTTGCGGGACAAAGGATCCAACTGCAGGACTGTCCCACAATTTGCAGGATGGTTGGTCACTCTCATCAGTTGGATCCAAAGAGGAGTCCCATGTATCTCTTCATGACAAAGGAAGGTTGCTGTGATGTGGGGCTTAGGGAAGGACAAGTCTTCTAGTGAGGTCCCCTGGCCTTCCGAATATTTATTTATTTATTTTGCATTGTAATACTTGATGCCTTAATTTCTTTGGTACATTTTGTGATTCTCGTTAACTGAGTATCCAGACATAGCATCCACTATAGCCACTTTTAGCTAGATGTTTTCTGGTATGATCAGCAGTGAAGTACTTAAAAATGTTAGTATTTAAATTGTCACAATTAGGCATCAGAGCCAACATCTTATTGAGATGAATGGGGAATAATTCTTCAGTATTGCCGTTGGTGCTGTTTTATTTTTTCTATATCCAGGCTCATGACAGCAGTGCATAAATTTGCAATCTGAAAGTTCATCATAACTAAAGGGGTTTGTAACATTTAAAAAAAAAAAAAAGAAACTTCAGACTTTTGAAAATACTGCAAAATCTGTATGAAGGCCTTGTAATGTGTGGATTTTTCTGCTTCCACAGGTTCCTAGTGTCGTCATTTGTAGGGAAAGCTTTCAGGGAAGTACTATTTTTGTGAGAGGTGTTGATGAACCCTATAAAAACATCCATAGAGAATGAGATTCGCTACCCTCTCCCCCTGCAGTGTTTACCAAAGTCATGGGCATTAATGTTTTTCCATAGTGAAAAGGTCACATTTTAAAAAATATTAAATTCGTTCTACTTTTCACAAATTGTCCTGTCTTTTGCATTGTGTCAGCACCATGCCGTGGATACAATTCAGTTTTGGCTAACTTAGATAAGAGCCTCTTAAATTATACTTAGAGTTCAAATTGAATGTGGGGAAAAATAGTGGTACTTTTCCAAGACCCATCCCGCACAAATCAATTTCTGCGTACTTGAGACACCACTCTGGGTAGAATGTCTAGGTGTTCAAAATCTGATCACGTGAGCTCTGCTATAGTCTTTCTTCACTGAGGAACAGAAATAAATGGTGGTATTCTTCCAAGAATCATCTACTTCTGGTGCAAAAATGAGATGTCACTCACAGTTGATTGTGCTGTCTTCATAATACAATTCTCCCTCTCTTTTTATGTGCTTTCATCAGCTGTGAAATAATTAATGATGTTG
The DNA here is from genome assembly GCA_007922155.1 of Mesoclemmys tuberculata. Lineage (NCBI taxonomy): Eukaryota > Metazoa > Chordata > Testudines > Chelidae > Mesoclemmys > Mesoclemmys tuberculata. The sequence goes on along the minus strand of ML675614.1, from coordinate 22,584,931 downwards.
ATATTTAAATTATTGTTGTGAGTTTGAGCCATCACATCACTGAATAGGGACAGTTCACGCCTCACAGGACTATTGTTACAGTCTCTCTGAAGATTCAGGCAGACATAGAATCATAGACATCAGTTACATTTGATTTTTATGGCTTTCTTCAGAATCAGAGGGCTTAAGACTTTTTTTTATTTTAAAGGAACACATAAATTCTGGAGCATAAAATAGCCACACAGTGGTAGTAAGGGTACAGCATATTCCTGCCTATGTGCCAAAACCTGCAAAGACCTACACATGCGACTTACACCCATTGAGTTCAAAGTTTACTCTCATATCTTAGTCTTTTCAATATTAGGCCTGTAGTGAGCTGAATTCAGGATGAGTTGTAACGCTAATCCATTCAGATGCTAGGGTCATCATACTGTTTGAGTGAGATGAAACTGTGGGTTTGAAGCAGACAAATTATAGTGACAGGAAAGCAAAGTAAATACCAGAATATGATGCAATAAGTTATATAACTTCTTTATTTTAAGACTGCTTCCCACAAAATGCTCCTTCTACTAAGAGAAACAGCATACACTTTTAGGTCTTAATCCTGCAAGTAAATCCACTAGTATGGATTCTTTTTTATGGAATCCCATTAACTTCAGTGGGAGACCTCATAAGTGCAAGACTCTGGAGCCTTTATTTTGACTGGAATCTTTCAAGAGAACTTGGCACTTGCATTTAAAATTATTTGTAAAGCAACCTACATTGTCATCTTTCTTCTCTCTTAAATGAAATGTTGAAAGGGAAACTTTATCACTAAATGTATGATATGTTGAAGCTTGAAATTTCTTAATAATAATAATAATAATAATAATATCTCTTATATAGAGCTTTTCATCATTAGATCTCTAAGGAAGGTAAGTATAATTATTTCTATTTACAGATATTGAAACTGAGGTATAGGGAGGTGAAATTGGTTGCCCAAGGTTACCTAGTAGGTCAGTTGTAGTGCCAGGAATAGAACCCAGGTGGCAAAAGTCCCAGTCTAGTTCTGTACTCTCTAGGCCACACACACTCTTATTTTAGTCTGAAGATATCCAGAATAGTAAATTTTTGCAATCTTTCTATAACCTGTGTATATGAAGGTAAAAAAAAGTTTACTAATGGAAATAACTAAAATACAAATTGCATCACTTTAGATTTTTTTCATTATAATTTTTGAATGCAACTGATATTTTAATTTTTTTAATAGCTACAATGTCTGAAATTGCATAGTTAATCTGTAAACACAGATACTTCTAATTTGTCAAATTCATTCTTTCATCTCATCATTTTTTTCCTACAACAAAATGCAGCCTTTTGAAACTTGAGAAATATTGCCAATGGCAGCAACGTAGTCAGAATATTCCCTTTTTGGTGGATTTCTAGAAACTACATTTCCAAGAATTTCTATGGTATTTAATAATGTTTCTTAACAGCTTTGAAGTCATGTCAGAAGACCGAATGAGAGCTTTTCATAAATCACATAGTTTTTGTTGTTTTTGCAGTTCTTAAAACGCTGTCTAAATCTTAACTGTGTTTCCCTCGAATGATCTGTTGAATATTCCGAAATAATATAATGTTATGCATCTACAAGACCACATCTTGTATTCTAGCTGGGGAAAAATAAATCAGCTGTGAGGCAGGAAACCACAAATCACACCACATTTACTATAGTTTTATTATAGTAGTCTGTGTCTATGGTTATTAACTAGAAAGCCAGTCTGCTAACCTCTGGTAACAAACCATGTTATTTATGTGAGGGAGACTGCAACTTAATAATAATGTGGGATTTGTCAGAATAACTCTCTAAGTACTCTGGTATATGTGTTCCACTGTGCTGACAAGCTGCGAGGTTAAGACAGATTAAAAAATGTTGATGTGCTGTTGGATTTATTGGATTGAGTGAGTAAATGGAGGTTTGGTTTATTTCTTACAGTGATCATTTCAGAAGATAAAAAACATATTAGAGAATGATTACAGTTTTGCTGGGCTGATAGGGTTGTGAAAAAGAAATGTGATGCTTGACCCAATGCCACTTGTTCCTGGGGATATTATATATTATTTTAGAGAAAAAGAAAGAAGACAAAGTCATGGTCATCAATCATCTGGTGTTAAACTATTTTAGTTTCATTGGATAAAATACAATATTTTAAAAATTGCATACTGTAATAATGTTATGTTTACATGCTGTATCTTATGTCCAGTGATTCTAAAGTACTTAACAAACTTTATGTACAATTATCATTTTTTATAATGGTACCTGCTGGTGAATGTTCATCACACAATGAATGATTAACCAAACTACCACCATTATTTCCTATGCTACCTGTAGGAAAAACTGACTTGTATATGCTGACTTTAATTGCAACCATGCACATAGAGCACCACTGAAATGCAACTTTCTCTGGAGTAGCAAGTGGTACCAGTTGGTACAACTTATTGAATAACAGCAAAAATACCCTGTTACTTACAGTTTCAATGGTAATCCCCAAACTGTTTCAGTTCAAAAGAAAAGATTTAGGAAGAACTAAGGTGAAATAGTGAATTTTAAACCATATCTATTCTCATTCAAAATATATTCCTCTTCTTTATAATATACTTCTTTTTTCCTTTTTCTCAAGTTGACATTCATATCTCTCTCAAACTGACCGTCAGTATATCAATTTAAATCAATATTTCAAGTAAACTTTAGGAACAATGTCAATTTATTTCCAAATAATTTATCCACAAAACATTTTAATCCAAAAATGTCCATTTTGGGTAATTGTGTTCTGGCTATGTAAATTCCTTTGCAGTTTCAATGGACTACAGAACATTCTTCCTAATTTCTTTCCCTAAATAATTCATAGTTGGGTGGCGCTGTTAAATTTCTGTTATATTCCACTTCACAATTGCATTCTGGATTTTAATAATGAATGAAGTGATTTCTGAATATAAACGTTTATAAAACATGCCATAAGCCTTTTAGATGAAAGATGCTATTCAATGAAATATTATTTATTATGAAAATGAGATTGGACAATACCCTCAAGTGTATGGAAGAGGCAATTCTGCATTTGCTGAGCAGTGGGCTGGATGATCTAGTGTAGCTTTTTATTTCTCTTGGTGCTGGTATTGTGTCTCAAATCAGTGTATGCCAGCATGCTTTAGCAGGTGAAGAGGCAAGTTTTGTTCATGAAGAATTTGGGGATAACTAATCAGGTGGAGAGAATTAAGAGATAGAGAAGGGCGTGTATCTTAAAGTGGTTTCAAATGGAAGAAATGAATCTCCCCATGTAAACTTACGCTGTTCATTTTATTGCCTTTTTTGTCTTTTGACTACTATCTCTGTATCTTATTTCATGCCACACCATATGTGTTAGTTCACTGTTAACGCATACTGAGGTTCCTTTGCCTTCAAGAAAAAACAGAAAAACTCACCTTTTCCACAATACACTAAAGCTCTAATGGCCACTCCATTCTCATGTATGGTCTATCTGTTTGTTCTTCCACATTTAAATTGTAAGCCTATTGGGGGACATGACTGACACTCTACCATGCCTCGTAGTTCTTTGATACTACACAAATAGTCATATTGTTAAAACTTCAGGTTAGCACTTCAGGAACATTTGCAATTTATCCATGCAGTCTCCTGTTGATTCTGAAATTTGTATATTTACCTTTGTTGTTCGCGTTTTGATTACACTAACTTCCCATTTTCAATTCTTCTAGTGACAGGTTACGTTTCCTAGAAAAAAGGTATAAAGTTGCATACATTACTATAACAAGCATTCCTGAAAGCTGTTTGTTTTTTGTTTACTTGAATTTAAAAATAAACATCACATGATACATCTAATACATGCTACTCTGTTCTAACATGTTCTCTGATCTAAGGCTATATAGTGTGCATTGGGCTATGGTTAACCTGTTATGATGAAAAGATTTGTATGACACACTTTACTTCATAGTATGGAGACACAATAAGGGTGCATTAGATTTTATGTGTTTATAAATTTAAATCTCATAGGTATTGTTTTGTTTTTTTTGTGCACCATAAAATTATTTAACAGGAAGTTTATCAAGTTTGTAATAATTGCAATAATCATTTAGTACATTGTCTTTTTTCATGTGATTGCTCTGGACACTGTTTTTGAAATCTGTTCTTCCATGTGTGATAGAGGATCTTACAGCTGAAAAACAGGTGAATCATCTATATTTGGGAGTGGAGAATAATAGAACTACTTCAGTAATGTGAAATGTTTAAGAAATAGATTGTAGGGTGAAGATTGGGGTACTAAAGTTTACTGAAATTGTGAGCCAGTATTTTAAGAAGAGCTGTTAGCAACCCCTGTCTTTAGCTAGCCTGACACTTTTTCTCTTGTAAAAGATTCTTGTGACCTTTTTTTGAGAAACTCTGTCTCCATTGTTTGCAGCAGGCTTTTAAAATTTGGCAGTTTGAAAGCCCTCAGTAACTACCTGTACAGTGATTACTGATCAATAATATAGCTTGCATGCAGTCATACAAATCATTGGTGTGTCTACTTCAAGAGTATGTATGTATGTATTCACAACACTTATTTCCCAGTCTTCAAAAACTCTCTGCCTTGAGCCTGCACAAATACATAATGCAAGTCTTATTCACTGTTAGATACAGACTGCAGTGAGATATATACCCCTATAAATATTAATATGTGAGTTTGTGCAAAGAGTTACTGCACAAGAAGGGTATTTATAATAGTTTTAGGTAGGATGAGTCTAAACTCCAGCATGAGCCACGGAGACAGTTTCAGTTTTCTTTTTATTCTTTTTCAAGGAAGGTTTCTGAATAAGAGTTAATAAATCAGTTACTTGGTAATCTGTAATAAGAGAGAGAGTTTATAAATAATGTCTCCAGTTTCTAATAACACTAATTACAATTAGAATTTAAGGATTTCTTGTTCCCAGTCCAGACTACTAGACCATGTTGCCTCTTTCACATTAACACTTAATTACCTTAAAAGATACGTCATATAAATTATGAAAGGATAGTCAAAATCAGAATCCGAGCCAGCCACATAATTAGTAGTCAGTGGCCATTTTCCATAATCTTGTATTTTATATGCCCATCTAATTGTTCTCTGAGTATTAGTGGTAGTAAACCTAAAGGATCTTTCATTTTGGTTCTTCAAGTCCTGGAAACTGGGAAGCATGATTAGGTAAATTAGTTACTGTATCACCTTTGAAATTAAGCAACTCTCCTCCTCTTCTGCCTCTTCTTACACACACAAGGATGAGTATATGTAGAGCCCTGCAAATCCACAGATATCCACTTTATATCCACATATGCCATTTCCCTTTAGCTGGAGAGAGACTTTAGAAGGAAAAATACCCTTGTCTGACAGTCTCTAAGGCCTGGTCTACACTTACCTTTGAGATTTGGTGGCAGTCGATGGGAGATACGCAAGTGACATAAATCACTTGCATATCTCCCGTTGACTTTGCAGTGTCTCCTCTGCATGGTGTCCATACTGCGCTGCGTCGAAGGGAGTAGCGCTCCCTTCCACGCAGCTCTACTCCACTTACCAAGGTGGTTTTCCTGCGTCGCTTTCTGAATCGACTGAGCGCGTCTATACAGACTGCTCAGTTGATCCAGAGCAATTGATGTGATGGCAGCAAATTTGCTGCTGTCAGTGTAGACCCAGCCTAAGGCCTAAGTGATTTACGTCACTTGTGTATCTCCCGTCGACTGCTGCCAGATCCCTAAGGTAAGTGTAGACCAGGCCTTATATGGTATTAAAGATTATGATAACCATCATTTTCAGGAGAAGAGAAGAATTTAGTTGAGATGGGCCAGAGGTGGTGGTGGTGTTGAAGTTCAGTTCTGTTCTGCTTTCTTTAAGACAATACAGATGAACACACACAATAAGGGGGCAGAAAAGAGCTGCAAAGATAGAGAATGCATCTTCTATTCCCCATGTTGATTCTAATTGGCAGCTCACTGCTGGAAAAACACGGACACAGCATATTGTCTTGTCAGCCACTCCAAGACCTGGCAAATTTATACCAGCATTGGGCTGTTTAGGACATTGCTTTCAGCTGCCTTTCTAGTCACAGGCTAAGAGCAGTGTTGCAAAAAAAAGACATTTTTGGCTGGTTAACGGAACTCTTATTAGATGGACAAAGGAGAGACGTATGGAAAGAAAAGGACACTGGGGATGAGGGGGAAACAAAGTCCCACATCTCAGATGGTGTTTGGGATTTAGCTGGAGCAGCTGGAGGTAGCAGTGTCATCTGGCTCCCTTTCTTTGGTCCTGTCTTATCAGGATGCCTCTCATGATTAAGACAAAAGAGGTCTGGGATCCTCGAAAATGGTGGGGGTGGCAGCCTTGATGATGACAGCTTTCTCCTTCACCTTCCCCTTCTTTCAGTCAGCCAGTGTCATGGTAGCTAGCTTTTCCACCCAAAGTTTCACTTTTTTTTTTAAAGGACTCCAAAAGAGAGTGATGGATGGAATAGCCTGTTCTCTCATTTTGTCTACCAATTAGGTATAGATCTTACGGCATCAATTTTCTTCCATAGATTTCTGGTCCAACACCTCTCCTGCTTACCAGGCATGACCAGTCCTTGAATTATATCAATAAGCCTTTTTGCTTAGATTAATTCAGTCTTTCTGTCTGTGATTTGCACCTACTATCATCAACATTTATTATTATAGGTTATTGTGACACTTAATAAACTTTCTCACAGTTGAGCTCATAATTAAGATAAATTTGTAGGCCCAGTTATTGCAGCAGGTCCCCTGTTATGTTCTTCCTTTGCCATGCAATCTTCTGTTGAGGACGAGTGGTATTGGTGGAGCCCCAAGTGTAGCGGTCTTTCAATTAATAACCCATTGACATGAATAGGGCAATTCATACCTCTCAAAGTGATTGTTTCAGGCTCTCTGCAGACTCAGGCTGATAGAATATTCTTCATTCATTTCTTCTCCAAGCTCCTCTTCCTAACCACAAGGGCTAGAAACTTGTTTTTCTTAAAAAAAAAAAAATGTTGAAATGGAATCACATGAGTCCAGGAGAGGGGGCCCTAGATGTGGCCTATCATGCCCCTGGCTTAATCTAGCCCTTTGCAGATTTAATTGGGAATAGTGCCTTAATTGGAGATATAATTATTTTTCCTTCAATTGTGTAAAAAGGCATTATGTTTGGCTGTTAATAAGGTTGTCTATATGACCACAGTGCTGAAAGAATTATTTTAAAACAGTCTGCAAGCAAGGCTGAAACATTTTTCCTGGCTACTCTGTACATTAGATATAACTATTTCAAACAATTTCATAAATCTGTGTGGGGGACTTAGGGTGAGATTCTCTGCTGAATTTCTTAGAGGTCTAAACACAACCCTCAGCCCAAGGAAAAGGGGTCAAAGTATATTAGGCAACCGTTCTTTCCCAACCCTGAGCCACCCTGTGGCCTGAAGAGGCCCCCAGCATAATTTGGCCATGAGCTCCTGTCTAAATTTTAACAGCCTCCTTAGGTTGCCCTATGGGCTGCAGCTCTGTCCTGAATCTCCACAGCCTGTGCCCTCCACACACCCCATCAGGCCCCCCACTTATCCTACTCTGGTGCTTGGGATAAGACTCTCCTCAGAAGACAACTTTATGGTTTTCTTCTTCAGTGTTCATGCCCAAAGACTCTGGCAGCCACAACCAGGGCTTTAGAGCCCCTTTCAGCAGCTCTAGTCCTTTTGCCCACCCTAAAGGATATAGTATAAGGATGAGGAGTCTGCCTAAAGTTACTAGTAAAGAACTCAACTCTGAACACTTCATTGGAATAATAACGTGCATAAATACAGCTATTGACTGAAAGTGTTTCACTTTCCTTGTATTTGATTTTGATGCAAACAACTTGGCACTTACTTGGCACTTCAGCTTACACTTGCATAAATAAAACATTTTGCTTTCTGAACAGCAAATTGAATCCATTACTAGATTCTTATATGAGAGAACATGGCCTGACCAGAATGATTTTATTCATGCATCTTTCTCATTATATTAGAAATCAAGAATCTCACACAATGGGGGAAATGTACCATGAAATATTACTTTTGCCGAAGAAAAAAGCAAAGCCTGTTTTAAAAGAAATTTTCATCTTTGGTCCTAATAGAAATTCATTCCTTGGTCTAAATGACAAAAATGTAGCAAGTAAAATTTCCATTTTCAAGGGGGGGAAAAAGTATAAGCCATCTTGAAAAATAATTTTAATTTTAATATGCAAATGTTAAGTGAGACTATAATGAGTGTTAAGTCTAACACTTGACATTAGAAAACTGCCTGGGAAGTAAATGGTTCTGCATGAAGTTTGTTGTTGTTAATATATTTTATTTATTATCTGTTTTCCATCATTTCAGAAAACAGTCTGACAAAGTCTTTGAGAAACCTCTGACTTTTAATATATTTCGGGGGGGGGTTTACAATGAAATAATTATTAAAATGAGGATCTTAAATATAGCACGTTCTCCTGAACAAAACAGTATGTCTGAGGTTAAGGGATGGGAAATAGAGTTTTTAGTACCTTGTCGTACTCCCATGAGAAGGACCCCTTTCAGATGCACAGTTGTAACACTGTTATGGGGGAAATTAGGGCTCTGAAAATATGCTAAATAACACAGTACATTTAGAATTGTTTCCATTATATTATTAATGGAAATTTAAATAAAGCAATTCAGTTATGAGCATATTACCTTATGCAGAATTTTACAATTGTTTTTCTCTAATAGAAAGTGTAGGGACAAGCTCTCTAGCCCAATTATATTATGTAATTTTTTTTTGATGGCACACCAGTTGGAAGAAATAATGGTCTTTTCCTTTGAATATATTTTCCTCAAAGATTTGCTTTACGTTTACAACACGTTAGCGTGAAAGTGGTTGGAAGAGATCTCACATTTAATTGATTGTTGTTTGCTGGTAACTCATTTCCATTTTTATTTATTTTTTCCCCTAGTGCTTTAAAGTAGAATTTGATCTATTGTAGACATTATTATATTGTGTTCCAGTAAGATATAAAATGAGGCAATATCAATACAAAAGAAGTGGTAGTGTACAAAATTACATTTTTTTTCCTTTGCTGGGATCCATTGAGCTAACAAAAGGTCTGCTTTTGCTTATATAGGGTTTTTTTTTTTTTAAACATGGCCTTTAAACTCAAAAGCAGACTGGACCAAATTCTGTTTGTATTTACGTTTCAGTGATTTATTTGGATGTTTGCACTTTGGCTGTCACTACTTTTAAAAAGCTTGTAACATTTTCTTTATTATTAATAACATTTTTATAAAATATTTATAAGTCTATGCAATTCTTATAAGACTGTAAGCAAAATAAATGGGATTAGACAATTTATTTAGTTTAAAATGGAACCTTAGTTCAAAAGAGAATTTTTGAAGCTGCTGAAAGACACTCTTTCTTCAGCATTCTCTTTCAGCTACGTCAGTCCTGAAGAAGAGGATTGTCTTTCTTGGGCAGTAAAGGCAGAAGGAAAATTAGTTATGCTTTTGTCATCATTAGTATATTAAAAAACTCAACTGTATAATTCATTTTTTCTGTTTCCAGAAGGCAGGCAGGCTGGCTTTAGCTCTTGTCTCCAAGGCACATTATTAATGTCTCCTTAACCTGTTTAAGTGCTGGGCTTTTATCCAACCCATCACATAGTCCACATCTCTGCTATAAGACTTTTATCCAGAGTATATTTCTATTTCTTTGCCCCATCTAGATTTAAGCCTTAACAAGGATAGGTCTTCCACAGTCTCCCTAAGACTCAGCTTAATACATCTCTCTGCTAGGAAATATTTTCTAATATTCAGCTTAACTTTTACCTTCCTTAATTGTATCCATTCTATCTAGTTATCATTTGCATTACCCTACATAATTCCTTTTTCTCCTGTGCCCCTTTCAAATATTTGTAGACTTGTTATCATGTTGCTCCTTATTTGTTGCTTAGTCAAGTTAAATGTATTAGCATCTTTACTTTTTCCTCATAAATGAATCCCTCCATCCTCCTTATTTTATTATTGCGTATTTCTAATAATTTGATTTGTGAATGTCTTTCTGGTAACGAGGTACGCAGAACTGCATAGACTATTCTAGATGCTTCATGATGCAGTGCCTTTGCATATGCATCCCAAATCACGTTGGCTTATTCTATTTTATTTAGGAAAGCCTTATGGCATTACAAATCCCTTTCTATTTTCTGTCCACTGTCCTTAGGTCTTTGTTGACATTACTGCTTCTCAGGTTTCCCTGTTTCTGCCCATAATATATGTGTATTTTTGGCCATTTAACGTTTCATAGGCTTTGAGAGATCTAAATGTCATTTTCTAAGCCAACAGACATATGCAAAGTAAGATCCTTGATGTTTTCTAAGAAACTACAAAACTGCTGATGGTTCAGTGCTTTTGTTTAAATATAGTTGACAGTTTTAAGTACTGTAGTTATGACCTCATCAAATTTCAATTTATTTGCTCACAAAGCCTGCTGACGGGTGACTCAATGAAAAAACTGCACATCTGGGACTCATCATTTTTCACGAGGTTAAGCAAGGTCTGAATGAACTCTTCCCTGCTGAGCTAGCTGTGGATGGGAGGAGGCAAAAGGCTTCAGGACCATACTGTATTGGCATGAGCACACGCGCCTTGCCTAGGTACTCAGCATAATGGGACTGTTTGATTATTTTGGCTGGTGTTGGGTTACAAATCACTTTAGTTTAATTGAGGGGGTAATGATACGTTTGCCCTCTAATTGTATGAATAAATGGCAGCAGAACTGTGCTTAGCCTGTTCTGATGGAAGGGTTGTTCTCATCTGAACAGAACGAGCTAAGCAGCTCAGATGCCAGAGCTCTGTGAAGGTTGATAGAGGGTAGGGACAGGTATTCCTACCTGTAAGTGTGGTCTCTGCCTAAGAGCCCCAGGCATGGTTTAACTTCCCCCTCCCACTGTTCAAAGATAGAGCTAATTAAGATTCCATTAGGAGTCTTTTGTTAAGTGCTTTTTAGAGCTGAAGTCTTCTACTGTGGGACACCGCTCCTCCCTGCTTCAGCATCAAGGTTTCTCCACCAGGAACTGACAATCACTGAGAACTGAAATCACTGGAACCTGGAGAGACTGACCCACAGGGATCATAGTAGAAGCAGGTGTTGGCAGAGTGACTAGTCGAGTGGCTGGCAGGGCAGCCGATGGAGCAAAAGCAGCCAGCAAGGTGGCTGACAGCAGCAGGCAGGGCGGCTGGTGGAGTGGCAAATGGTGGGAGGTGAACTCACTCAGATGCACCTCTAAGCTCTAGGTCATCACTGACCAAGGACAACAACTGTGAGGGGAGGTGTGAGGAAGCAAGAAGGGAGAGGCAAAGGACACTGCTCAACGTAGTCTGGAGTGGTGGTTTTGCTCATGGTTTTTTGTGTTTATGAATCCTGCTTGTGCTGCTTTCGAAAACTAGTGCTGAGTTACTTCATTCCTTTTAATTAATTAATTAATCAATCTACTCTTTGTTCAGGGGGTGGTGTGCAATTTTCCAGGTGACTGGTGGAGGCTTGAGCTGGTTCTGTTATATTGTTGGAAAGGGATCCCTAGGTATTGAACCCAGCGCCGATTGCTGCCAACTCCACCTGGCAGAAGAGTTACTCAAGAATACAGTGTCCAGTATCTTTCCCATTCAATTAAATGGCTCCATCAGTTGTAATAGAGGATAATTTCCTCAGAGGAATCTGCAGTTGTGATAAAAATGACTTCAAAGAATCAAAAATACATTTGTGCTTGAAGCAAGTCTTTCTTTGCAACTAAATTAGTTGCTGCAATAATGAACGTTGCCAGTTATTGGATATCACTATCTGTAGATTTGGCAGTTGCCAGTGAGCAGTGTTCACAAGTGGTGATAACAGCATGAGGTTAAAGAGATAGGTCCGATCCTCAATTGTGAAAGAGCTCCATCTGCTACTCAAAGCTTTTCATGTGAAACTGTAGGAGCCTGGCAGTCTGAAAAGCTTGAACACCACTTAAAGCTTTCTCTGTTGAAAGCATAAAATATTAAACAGAGCAGATATAATAGCTTCAGCGGCTTCCCAGTTTCCCTGTTCCATAGCCCTCTCCACATTCAAGTCCCTCAGCCATTTGATATGGGTCTACATGGGGTATTATTAGTTAGATTGGAAAAGATGGGGATTAATATGAAAATTGGAAGGTGGGTAAGGAATTGGTTAAAGGGGATACTACAACGGGTCATACAGAAAGGTGAACTGTCAGGCTGGAGGGAGGTTACAAATGGAGTTTCTCAGGGATCGGTCTTGGGACCATTCTTATTTAACTTTTTATTACTGACCTTGGCACAAAAAGTGGTAATGTGCTAATAAAGCTTGTGGATGACACAAAGTTGGGAGGTATTGCCAATACAGAGAAGGATTGGGATATCATACAAGAAGATCTGAATGACCTTGTAAACTGGAGTAATAGAGATAAGATGAAATTTAATAGTGGAACGTGCAAGGTCATGCATTTAGAGACTAATAACAGGAATTTTTGCTATAAGCTGGGGATGCATCAGTTGGAAGTGGCAGAGGAGGAGAAGGACCTGGGCATATTAGCTGATCACAGGATGCTTATGATGTGATGTGGCCATGAAAAAAGCTAATGCGATCCTAGGATGCATCAGGCAAAGTATTTTAAGTAGAGACAGGGAATTGTTAATACAGTTATACACGGTGCTGGTGAGACCTCATCTGGAATACTGTGTGCAGTTCTATTCTCCCATGTTTAAGAAAGATGAATTCAAGTTGGAACAGGTGCAGAGAAGGGCTACTAAGATGAGCCGAGGAATGGAAAACCTGGCTTATGAGAGGAAACTCAAAGAGCTTGGCTTGTTTAGCCTAACCAAAAAAAGGTTATGGGGACATATGATTGCTCTCTATAAATACATCAGAGGGATAAATACAAGTGAGGGAGAGGAATTATTTAATTTCAGTGCCAATGTAGACACAAGTACTAATGGATATAAACTGGCCATCAGGAAGTTTAGACTTGAAATTAGTTGTAAGTTTCTAACCATCAGAGGAGTAAAGTTCTGAAACAGTCTTCCAAGGGGAGTAGTGGGGGCAAATACCTAGCCGGCTTCAAGACTGAGCTTGATAAATTTATGGAGGAGATAGTATGATGGAACAGCCTAATTTGGCAATTAACTGATCTTTGACTACGAGTGGTAAATATGCCCAATGGCCTGTGATGGATGTTAGATGGGCTGGGTTCTGAGTTACTACAGAGAATTCTTTCTTAGATGTCTGGCTGGTGAGTCTTGCCCACATGCTCAGGGTTTAGCTGATCACCATATTTGGGGTTAGGAAGGAATTTTCCCCCAGGGCAGATTGACAGAGGCCCTGGTGGTTTTTCACCTTGCTCTGTTGCATGGGGCATGGGTCACTTGCTGGTGGATTCTCTGTACCTTGAAGTCTTTAAACCATGATTTGAGTCTTCAATAACTCAGTCATAGGTTAGGAGTTTATTACAGAAGTGGGTAGGTGAGATTCTGTGGTCTGAGTTGTACAGGAGATCAGACTAGATGATCATATTGGTCCCTTCTGACCTTAAAATCTAGAAGTCTATGAGCCAGTCTCTATCCATTCCTTTAAGTCTTAAGCAAACATCTTCTGTCCCGTCCCCTACACTTCATTGAATGCTGCTGGGTGCTTAACATTTTTGAAAATCAGGCCACTTACTTTGATGCCTAATTATGGATTTAAGAGCCCTATTTTAAGCATCAATTTAAAAAAAATCTTGGACTTAAGTTTTAGTTGTCTAAAATTTTGTGTGTATACATTTATGTATAATAATGTATTCATATTGAATTTATGTGCTTATGTTTTACAGAGAGGAAACTGTTCAGGAGTTAAGGGTCTGTGAAAAAGGGGGCCTTTTAAGATCTGCAGGAGGGCCAAGAGAAGAGCTCCCATGCTACATAATTTAGGCAGTGCACAGAAAAGGTTATTCTCCTGTAGAGCATCTCCCCTCCTGTGGACTTCTCAAGATTCAGGAGACAAACTCTAGGAATAGATGCTTGCTTAAAGGTTAGCCATTGAAGTGCTGAATTGAGTAACTGGCTGAACTTTAAGACAGAGATAGTCCTTTTGATGAATGCTATCAGCTTTCCATAGGTGACTTGTCATACAAAATATGTTGTACAAACCATCATTTGGAAAGTAATACAAATCAGTTACACATCCTAATGTAAAATATATAGTACAAACAACATTAATCTGAGAAAATTATAGAGCAGACATCACTGCAAATAGAAATGATTATGTCTAACAATGTTCGTTATCAAAATTAACATTATTAATACACAGTAAAAGTCATTTATACCATAGATTTTGCTACAGTCTAGTAATAAGTTTTTAAATCTAAAAAATCGGGAAGGATAAAAAAATAAACACAAGTCAGACTCAGAAGAAGTCTAAAAGGCCCAGTTAAAAACGTTTATAACTGTTTAAGTTTGTGGTGGATACAGTGTTATTCATACATAAAAAGATGTTTAATCCCTGTTTAAATGCAACTTTCAAAGTTGATTCACTCTGGCATCCTGCTTTGAAAACATGGGGCCTGATCCTTCATTTACTTCAATGGGACCTAGAGTGATTTCAGTACCTTGCATAATAGTCCTTGTCTGACAGTGTCAGCTAGTACTTCTTATATTTAAACAGCATCAGTTTTAAAGTTGTTTAAAATGTTTATATATAGAATACACCTTGCTATAGACAGAAGTTGGAACATTGCCTGGCACTGGACTAAATAATGTTGTTGTTCCTATTGATCAAAAGCTTATTGCAATTAAAGAAAAAAATAGAAAAACAATAACTTCTTTACTTTCCCTGCTGTTAAAAACCCCACAAAACCATCACCATCAGTAAAAAAAAAAAAAAAAAAGATGCCTCCTTGAAATCCTTTTAAATTCTGCATGATGTTGTGTTACGTCACTCAGAACATATCTGCTATGTTTGGCTGGCAGAAAGGGAAACATTAATGAAAGTACCGGAACATTTACTGTCACCTCTCACCACTCCCTGCAACTATTTGGCAATGTTAAACCCATAAGTTAGAACTCTCCCCTCAGAGCCATTTGGCGTTTTGCTCTCCTACATGTGGAGATTTTTCATTGGTGTGACCAGGAAAGGATTCATAGATTCCAAGGCCAGAATGGACCATTGTGATCTAGTCTATACTCCTATATTACACAGGGCATAGAACTTCACCAAAATAACCCTTAGAATGTATCTTTTAGAAGAACATCGAATCTTGGTTTTAAAATTGTCAGTGATGGAGAATCCACCACAACCATTGGTAAGTTGTTCCAGTGGTTAATACTCTCACAGTTAAAACTTTACATTTTACTTCCACTCTGAATTTGTCTAGCCTCAGCTTCCAGTCATTGGATCACATTGTTCCTTTCTTTGCTAGATCGAAGAGCCCATTATTAAATATTTATTCCCCATGCAGGTACTTATGGAGTATAATCAAATCATTCCGTACCTTCTCTTTGTTAAGCTAAATAGATTGAGCTCCTTGAATCTATCACTGTAAGGCATGTTTTCTAATCCTTTAATCATTCTTATGGCTCTTCTCTGAACCCTCTCCCATTTATCTACATTCTTCTTGAATTGTGGGCATCATAATTCAACACAGAATTCCAGCAGCGCTTGCACCAGTGCCAAATACAAAGTTAAAATAATCTTTCTACTCTTACTTGAGATTCCCCTTTTATGCATCCAAGGATCGCATTAGCCCTTTTGGCCAAAGTGTCACAATGGGAGCTTGTGTTCAGCTGATTATCCACCATGACCCCCAAATCTTTTTCAGAAACAATGCTTCCCAGGATAGAGTCCCCTGTTGTGTAAGTACGACCTGCATTCTTTGTTCCTAGATGTATGCATTTACATTTAGCCATATTAAAATGCATATTGTTTGCTTTTGCCGATCTTACCAAGTGATCCTGATAACTCTGTATCAGTGCTTGTCTTCTTCATTATTTACCACTTCACCAATTAGTGTGTCATCTGTAAACTTTATGCAAATTGTTCTGTTTTCTTCCAAGTCATTAATAAAAATATTAAATAGTGTAGTGCCAAGAACCGATCCCTACAGGACCCCAGTAGATATCCACCTGTTCAATGATGATTCTCTATTTGCAATTACATTTTGAGATTTATCAGAGAGCCATCTTTTAATCCATTTAATGTATTTCATGTTAATTTTATACCTTTCTGGTTTTTTAATCAAAATTTCATGCAGTACCAAGTCAAATGCCTTACAGAAGTATAAGTATATTAAATCAACACTATTACCTTTATCAACCAAACTTGTAAACAAGTTATTTTGACAGGATCTATTTTCCAGAAACCCATGGTGGTTTGCATTAATTATATTACCTTCCTTCAATTATTTATTGATTGAGTCCCATATTAGCTGCTCCATCATCTTGCCCAGGGTTGATGTCAGGCTTACAGTCCTATAATTACCCACGTGTTCTCATTTCCCTTTTTAAATATTGGCACAACATATTCTAATGTTCTAGAACTCTCTGGTCTTTCAAGACTTATTGAAAATCAACACTAATAGTCCAATAAACTCCTCAACCAGTTCTTTGAAAACTCTTGAGTGCAAGTTATCCAGATCTGCTGATTTTAAAAGGTCTAATTTGAATAGCTACTGTTTAACATACTCCTGACATACTATTAAGGATAGCAGATGTGCGTGGTAGTTCTAAAAGGAAAATTCTACACTACCTGTGAATGTACATAGCCTTCAACACTAATTGTATTAATTTTTAACTCAGGAAAAAAGTCATAAACTTGAGGAAAATCACTTTCATTGGTACGTGCAGAATGTTTCCACAGATACATAGCTTGGAGCAGCTTCTTTAGTATTTCACTGAATGCAGCCAACAAAAGCAATGTCTTCTAAATCACCCCCAGAATAGTGCATGAAAGAAGAGGTTTTACCTCCCCATTTTTTATATTAAAAGTGCTCTCATTTGTCAAGCACAGTGTAGTTGAATGCAACTAAAATTGGTTTTAAGCCATCTTTCATTGTTAAATTAGTCACAATCTTCCTTTGGTTCTTCCTGCTGCTCCAGGGAGGAAGTAAACTGTGCCAAGCTGACACCTGGTGCAGCATTTAGCTGAAGATAGTCCTGCTTTGAGCAGGGGGTTGGACTAGATGACCTCCTGAGGTCCCTTCCAACTCTAATATTCTATGATTCTATATATTCCCTGAGGTGACAGTGTAGTTACACCATTGGGCATGTTGGGGAGCAAGAGCTCCCCTTATTGCCCTCTCCTACACACCTATGTAGGGGAGGGAATGTACTGGCTCTTGAAGAGCCTGTTTCCCATCCTGTACTGCTATCCCTGATATCATTAGCCAGCACAGGTTACCTTATTGCCCCTGCATTGCTTCACTAGCCAGGCCAGTGTTCATGCCTCTGTGTTTTGATATTGAGGATCATTTTTAATGGCTTGTTGTAGTTTATGAATTTACTTATATTTTCTAAGGTATTTTAAAGGGGAAATAATCTCAATATGAGGGCTAGTTACAACCATTTCAAAAATCACCATGAGACAGAATTTTCCAGTTTCAACTATCTTCATTGGACCCCTCTTTAAAACATACGAAAGCAATCTGAGGTATAAATTAATGTGTGAAATAATTTGCTGAGTTGTTTGTATAAGTATTGGCTAAGTTGCAACCTTTTTGTCTGACTACTTTTTAGATTTTTAAAAAGACAACATTTGAAATGGCAACACTAAATGTTGTTACAAATTTAAGAGTTACAATGACACAATGTTACTGACAACATAAAAATGGAATTGAAAAAGCCTAGCAGGTATGTTTATAAAAACTCTGTTTAAAAAAAAACACACCTAAACAACTGTAGTGTTTTATCATTTTAAAATACCTCTGTGATTTCAATGTCTGCTTTTGCAGTATTTTATTTTTATATAGTTCTTGTGCCATCATTCCAATTTAAGGAAAGTCAAATTTCATTTAATCAGTTTTAATATTGCTTGACACAGAATATATGTTCTTGAGCATAACTTTGCCAGTTTTAGGACCTGGATTGATCTTTCTGATGTAAATGTATTTACTTTGCATCTGGACAGTTCTGTTTCTTAGGCTGATACAGAATCATAGAAATGTAGGGCTGGAAGGAACCTTGACAAGTCATGAAGTCCAGCCCTTTGGGCTGAAGCAGGACCGTCTAAACCTAGATCACCCCTAGCAGGTGTTTGTCCATCCTGTTCTTAAAAACCTCCAGTGATGGTGATTCCACAATGTCCCTTGGAAGCCTATTGGAAGCCTTTAACTGCCCTTATAGTTAGAAAGCTTTTGCCAACATCTCACCTAAATCTTCTTTGCTGCAGATTAAGCCTATTATTCTTGTCATCACTTCAGTGGATATGGAGAACAACTGATCACTCTTCTCTTTATAACAGGCCTTCACATATTGGAACAGTTAAGATTTTTGTCAAAGATATTTTTAGTAGAAGTCAAAGACAGGCCGTGGGCAATAAACAAAAATTCACGGAATCCCATGACTTGATCCTGAGTTTTACTAAAAATATGTGGGGCGCTAACAGTCGGGGGTGCCAGCCTCCAGCTCCGGACCTAGCCTCCTGGCTGCTGCTCCAGCCCTGTGGTGGGGACAGACAGCTGCTCTAGCTTGGCCACTCCGGAAGGGCTGAATCTAAAGAAGTCACAGAGGTGTGGTAAAGTCGCAGAATCCATGGCCTCCATGGCAAAATCTTATCTTAACATATTTGGAAGACTGTTATCAGGTTCCCCCTCAGTCTTCTTTTCTCAAGACTGAACATGCCCAGTTTTTTTAACCTTTCTTCTAGGTCAGATTTGCTAAAACTTTTATAATTTTTGTTGCTCTCCTCTAGATTCTCTCCAATTTGTTCACATCTTTCCTAAAATGTGGCAGCCAGAATTGGACACAGTGCTCCACCTGAGGCCTCACCGGGCGCTGAGTAAAGCAGGACAATTACTTCCATATGACACTCTTGTTTTTACACCCCAAAATGATATTAGCCTTTTTTTGCAACTGTATCACATAGTTAACACATAATCAGTTTGTGATTAACTATAATTCCCATATTCTCTTCCAGCAGTATTACCTGTTGTTCCCAATTTTGCAGTTGTGCATTTGATTTTTCCTTCTGCAGTGTAGTACTTCGCACTTGTCTTTACTGAATTTCATCTTGTTGAATTCAGACCAATTCTCCAATTTATCAAAGTTTTTTGGAATTTTAATCCTATCCTCCAAAGTGCTTGCAACTCTACACATCTTGATATCATTTGCAGATTTTATTAGCATACTCTCCACTCCATTATCTAAGCCATTCATTAAAATATTGATAATACTGGACCCACAGCTGATCCTTGTGAGACCACACTGGATATGTCCTCCCAGTTTGTCATTCATAACTACTCTCTCAGTACTGTTTTTCAACCAGTTTTGCACCTGTCTTATAGTAATTTCATATAGACCACATTTCCCTCGTTAGCTTATGAGAACATCATGCTGCTTTTTTGTATGCAGTGTTGGTCCCAGGATATTAGAGAAAAACGGTGGGTATGGTATCTTTTATTGGACCAACTTCTGCTGGTGAGAAAGACAAGCTTTCAAAATACACAGAGCTCTTCCTTAGGTCTGAGAAAGTTACTGTACTTAGAGCGTCAGAGCTAACTACAAGATAGACCAAATAGTTTAGCATTTCTTCAGTCTTGTATTTAGCTATGACACTCTAAATATCTTTTCCAGGGCTGAGGAGGAGCTCTATGTAGCTTGAAAGCTTGTCTCTCTCCCTAACGGAAGTTGGTCCAATAAATGATAACTCATCCACCTTGTTTTTCTAACAGTGCTTTTTTGACATAGGAAGATTGGGTAAGTAATACTAGACTAGAAGAGTTCTGTTTAATGTACAGTTTGCTGTCAATTTAATGTATTTGATGGAGTAACTTTTTAACCTGTTTATGTTGAAGGCACAAATATACACATGTGCAATTTAGTGATATTTATATAAGGCAGACATAAGATATTTCTTATAGGAATATTCTCTGTGTTGCTACTTGCAGCAATTCCTTATATGGCAGTAATTGAAGGTTGTTTGGGAAGGCATAAGACATCATAGCAAAAGACAAAATTGAGTTTTCAGGCATCCAGAATTCATTGTGTTGAGCAAGCTATTATACCTTTATTTGAATCCTTTATATAGGTATTTTCTTACCTTAATTATGAAACACTTGGCTTTAATGACAAAAATAACAATAATATCCAGTTATTGTTAGATATCTGTAATTATGAGTGACTAAAAAGTTAATAGTAAAGAGTACATTTCCAAAGCTGTGCGCAAGGATTAACTGCATGATTCCTATTGACAATAGTGGGATTCATATAGCGGAGAAAACTGCATATGCGCTGCTTTGAAAATGTACATCTAAATTACTCTGATTTGAGGAAAAGCAAGAGTAAGTTAGAGATGTCCAGTGCTAGCTTTAATATAGAAGTTAGATATTTTTTCCCCACCTTACTTTTTAGAGCAGAAGATTGGGTTCAGATGGCTCACTTTGTGTGCATTCTGTCCTGTTCTAGAGAAAAACATCTATTCCGCAACTAGAAATCACTCAAAAAAAAAATTTAATTTCTGGAGTAGCGGATTCTTGTATTAGTTATGTGACATTACAATGTTAATGTATATTTTTATGTAATTTTAGTGGAAAGCTAAACATAAATTGCACAAAATACTATATATAAGCAGTAGAATTTGTCTGCCTGTAACTCCCAATTGGCTTTATTTTTAAAGTTTGAAAGTTTAAAATTTGTTCAAAATCTAATTATTTTGGGGAAAATTATTTAAAATTGAGCAGATTAATTGGTATAAAAATATTTTTGTTACTCCATGTTTTCCACTAAATATTCATATTGTTACTAAAAGCTCTGGTTCTCCTTTGAGTGATTGCTCATATGCATTCCACTTAGGTGTGTGCGCCCTCGTGCACGGCCCTCGGAGAACTTTTTCCCTAGCAGCCCCCTGTAGGGGCTGGTCTCAGCGCCCCCTGGAGTGCCGCCCTCATGCGGCGGTACATAGGGTGCTGCTGGCCCCTCCCCTCCTCAGTTCCTTCTTTCCGCCTGTGACGGCCAGTTGGGAACAACTCTTACTCCTTGCAAGTTTTTTCCTTGCAAACGTGAGTAGTTAGATAGCAGTTCGCCCTGAACTTAGTTAGTTTTATAGTTAGTTAAGGTATCTAGTTAGGAATAGGCGAGCCTTCGGGCTCTAGGCGACCCAGCTATGCTGGGCTCGCCGGGGTTTAAACCCTGTGCTGTTTGCGGAAAGGTTTTTTCTGTCAGTGACCCCCATGACTGCTGCTTGAGATGCTTGGGGGAACAGCACCGTAAAGACTGGTGCCGTATCTGTAAGGCCTTCAAGCCGCGCACTCAGAGAGAGAGGGACGTGAGGCTGAAGGTGATACTCATGGAGTCCTCGTTGCGTCCGGCGTCCGAGCCGTCGCGGACTCCCTCGGCACCGAGTGTATCCTCGGTGCAGAGTGCACCACCGGCACCGCAGGTGTCTCGGCACTGACCGTCCCTGGTGCCGAAGAAGAAGAAGCGCCGTCCGCACTTGCAATGCTCCCCCACACCGCAGGAGCGGCCGGGGTCGAGCCCGGAGGTGCTTCGGCTCTCCGATGTGCCGACTGCTCCGGCTCCGGCACCGGCACCAATCAGGGAACCTCCCCCGACTCCTGGGAGTGGGGGACCCCCTGTACAGGACCCTTCCACGCCGGTGGCGTTTGAGGCGGCTCGAGCCTTGTTGGCCTTGCCCACGCCTCCGGCCCTCTCTCGGCTGAGAGAATCAGGGCCTGTGACCCGGGGCAAACCCGCGCTGGGTGTCCCCGAAGGGTTGGTGGCCCCGGCACCGGAGGATCGGCCGCCCACCACTCGACGCCGGAGAGTTGAGCTTGGAGGCTCCTCTCCCTCTTCATCATCTGACAAGGCGTCGCGGCACCGCTCCAGGTCGCGGCACCGCTCCTCAACGTCCAGCTCCAGCCCGGCACCGAGACGGCGTTCTCGGCACCGCTTCCCAGTTTCTGGGAAGAGGCGTCGCAAGTCGTCCCTCTCCCGGTACCGGTCTTCATCGTCGTCATCAGTGTCGTCCCGCCGTCGGCACTGCAGATGCTGGTGCGCTTCGGGATCGTCTGGTAGCGGGTCCCGGAGCAGCTCTTCCTGGCGTCATTGCTGGCACCGATCTCCTGGCTCGGGATCCTGGACCCGGCGCCAGGAGCAGGTACTTCTACCGGCACCACAGCCGGCACCGGCACCACAGCCGGCACCGACACCGACACCTACAGCAGCACCAGCATTGCCCTCGGCACCAGTGCCGCCCCCCGGGCTGGCCCCAAGCCCCCTGGCAGTGGCCATTTTGGGGCCCGTGGGCAGCCCAGATGAGGCAGGGAACTACGTGGGCCCCTGCCTCGGTCACCCAGTTACCTTCCCAACAGGCACCTTCAGTGCAGGAGGGTGACCACTCCTCAGAGGAGGACCCTGGGGAGGGCCCCTCTACTGGACCCCGCCACCCATCCTATTCATTGTTGCCGGACGAGGCGGCTGTCAGGGACCAGGGGGCCCCTCTTATTGACTTCAGGGCTCACCAGGAGCTCCTGAAGCAGGTAGCCTCGAACCTTGGCCTGGAGGTCAAGGTTCTGGAGGAAGAGGTGGACCCCCTCTTCGGGCATGTGGGGACACAAGGACCGTCCAGGGTAGCCCTCCCCATCCATGAGAGGGTCCTGCACCTGGCTAAGGCCGTTTGGCAGACCCCTTCCTTGGTCGCCCCCACGTCTAAGGGCACCGAGAAGTACTACTGCGTGCCAGCTGAGGGGCACGAGTACTTGTATACGCACCCTGCCCCAGGTACTCTGGTTGTGGATGCTGCCAACCAGAAGGACAGGCAGGGGGCTCAGAGCGCCTCCCCTAAGAACAAGAAGGGTAGGAGATTAGACCTTTATGGCAGGAAGGTCTACTCCACGGGGGCGCTCCAGTTCAGGGTGGAAAATGGAAACTTTACTTTATTCATTTACTTTATGTAATTTTTAGTTGCTTACTGTAGATCAAGGGGAGTTCAAGTACCAAAGGCTTCATCAGCTGTTTGTTTCATTTAAATTAAGATGGTTAAAAGCAGCATTTTTCTTCTGCATATTAAAGTTTCAAAGCTGTATTAAGTCAATGTTTAGTTATAAACTTTTGAAAGAACAACCATAACGTTTTGTTCAGAGTTACAAACATTTCAGAGTTATGAACAACCTCCATTCCATGATGACTGATTATTTCAGTGTCACTTGAGACAACCAGCACAGGCCGCTGTCCATCAAACTCTGTCTGTTCAATGTCTTGGACCTGAAATTAAACAAAGAAAATTTGATGTTATTGGCTTTGACAAGGATAGAATTCGTCAGGGAGGCCGTAAAACTTGTATGCATTCGAGAAAGGGTATTTTCATCTCTGAGCTAGTGGATGTGCCAAGATAACATGTACAGGAATTCCTTTCCCTCCTCCTCTCCTTTCTATGACTTTGGTTAACGGATGCTTCAGCCAGGTGATGGGGAGTGCATCTGGGTGTCCTTCAAGCTCAAAGTTTGTGGATGGCCTATGAGGTCAGGTTATGCATAAACAAACTTAAGTTGCTTGCAGTATTCCATGCATGTCTGTAGTTCCTGCCTCACATTCAGGACAAAACTCTGTAGGTACTCACTGACAACATCCCCACATTGTTTTATGTGAACAAGGAAAGGGGCACCAGGTTGGACAACCTGTTTCAGGAACAACTTATTCATCCGGAGCACAGCCACTCTCAGGGCGTTTCTCTTGCCAGGATTCAAAATGGCCTGGTGGATCATCTGAGCAGATTTTTAAGTTTAGATCACAAATGGTCTCTCACTATGTTCTAGCTATGGTGTTCTACTCCAGGGGTTTTCCATTAGTGAATCTGCTTGCGACTCAGCAGAACAAGAAGTGTGTCATGGCCCCCGATTAATATCAGATGCTTTCCTGTTCTACACGTACTTGCCAGTACCTCTGTTTCCCAGGGTGATTCTCAAGCTCAAGCAAAATCATCGCAAAATGATCTGACATGGCAGGATTCATCAGTGGTTGAATACGAGGGAGGCACGTGGTTCAGTGGCAGTCCAGAATATTCTTCTTAATAGCCGAATACCTTCCACAAAAGCTACTTGTCTGAGTAAATGGAAGTGTTTCTTCATCTGGACAGCCTCCCATAAAGTGTCCCTAGCTCAGACTATAAGATTCAAACCAGTCTGACGCATCTCTTGCACTGTAAGGAGTTGCATCTAGTTATCAGCTTCATTAAAGTAGTGCTGGCAGACGTCTCAGCATCTAGTCCCATATAAATAGTAAGACTGTTTTCACTTATTCCATCACAACCAGATTCCTGAAAGGTCTGGATAGATTGTTTCCACCTGTTAGGGACCCAACTCCTTCTTAGGAGCTGAATTTAATATTTTCCATTGTGATGGACCCTACGTTCAAGCCTTTAGCATTGCACTTGCTACTACACCAGTTGGCCAAAGTAGCTGTCTTAGCGGCCATCATCTCAATTAGGAGAGTGGGAGAACTGAATACACTAATCACTGTGACAGGGTGTTGTCCTGTTTGTGTATCATTTCTAGCCACAAACTGCTTGGAGACCTTCTTCTGGTTGGTGGTGGTAGTGCTGCCTACCTAATAACTTTTTGCCTTGTGCTTAGTGCACTCACCTGAGATGTAGAAGACCCCCATGTTCATTTCCCCCCGAGGCAGAGAGGGAGAAAGGCTTTGAACAGGGGATATAGCCTTTCAACAGAGTTATAGCACTCTCTTAGGAGAGTGCTATTGTGCTAGGGAATATTCTGATGTAGGGTTCTCTCAGTCTCTCCTATTGAAGCTGTTTCACTGTAAATAAATAATAAAAGAATGATTAGAACAGGGTGGAATGATAGATGAAAGAATAATGAAAGAATGATTAGAGCGAGATTAGTCCAGCTGGGTGCCCTAACCACCGGACTGCAAAGTCATTCTCTCACTCTGTCTGGCCTAATAACTTGCACTATGGATAAATATTTAAATAGTCATTGAGCCTGAGAGATGGGTGGGACTTAGGCCCTCTAGTTAGGATCTCCCATTGTCTAGCTTAGGTGGCTCCACACCTAGTGTACTGGCTTTTGTGGCTCACATTCTAAGGTTCTCCTATCTCCCCCCAGTCATTGTAGAGGGAGAGTACACACCTGACTTGGCTTCTGTGGAGTGTGGTGGTATTCTTGTGATTTTTCTAGGCACCTAAAAGTGAGGCACAGTGATCCTCAGCACTGCAATGCCTAAATTCCCTCCTGGATTCTACCCTTAACTCTTTGCCAAGGCCAAGTCCAAGTAGTCTGTCAAACCTGTAAATCCTTACAAACTGTGGTGCAAAACCATAAGGCAGTAACCAGGACATGAAAAAAAGAATATAAAAAAATTTATATATTCAAGATTTTTTGGAGTACAAAAAATCACTAAGTTGTGTGGATTTTGTAAAACTTGGATTTTGTGAATGTATTTAGAATATTAGAAACAGCAGTGAAAGCAATATATATCTGCCTTTACTGGTGAACAAGCATACTGGACCATAGGATTGCAAAACCAGTGCTGGTAATTCACACAATTTATCTTATCAGCAGTGTCACATGTTAATTGTTTCCTCTTTGTCAAATTGTGATAGAGATGCTGTTATATTCAAAATAAAGATAAAGAACTTTTAAAAAATTTGACATGTCCAAAAGTTTCCCGAACTTTCACACATCTTGCAGATGAGATATTGGAAATAAGAATTATTGAAAGTAAAATTTACAAACATTGAGGTAGAAGTTACAATATTCTGCCTCAGTTAAGATTTCTTAATTTAGAAGGAATTTTGAGAGATCCTTGGCTAGTGTAAATTGTCCAATTTCCATTGGCTTCAATGGAGCTATAATTGACATCAGGTGAGGATCTGCCTATTGTTCTCAGACTACCATGATGCTATAATGTCTTTAGATTTCAAATGCTCGCTGCTCATGTACTTAAACTTGTTCCACTGAGTACTTTTAACTGAAGATGAGCTGCTAAAAATTATTTTTAAATTCTGAAGCACTTCTCCTGGTTGACTAGTGATCTGTATATCAGCCTCAAATGGCTTACATCATCTTCATACATTTAAATCCCTACAGGCAGCGTATAAGATTTTTTAATAATGTAATGATTTTATAAACCGTTGACTCTGTCAGAAGACAATCAACTTTAAAACAAAATAACTCCCATTTCATAGGAAGGAATCTAAGATCTTGATTAAATTGTAGAAATTTGAGGTAGTTATCTTACATTTATTTATCTTTTTGTGGATGGGATATTATTTTTAATTCAGCCAATGGATCAACATGTTTGGCATTTCCCCCTTATGTTTAAATAAATCCTTTAGAGCTATAAAAAATAATTTAAAAAAAACCAATTAACATTATTTCAATTGAGTTTGCAGAGTGAATGGAGTGCAGAGATGGTAGCAAACTGCAGGTATGGGACAAATACAACTGTTAATTGATTTTGGCATTTCACCAGAAGGACATCATGATTATGTTTACAAAAAGCCTTAAGAGAACCAAACTGTATACTGTAAGACTGTATAGTGAAATGTCTGAACAATTATTATAAATAGTCAGCAATACCATAATGATATATTCAGGGAAAACTATACCCAGTTTCCATGCAGTAGATGCCCACAAACAGTCTTAAAGTTTCACAAAAAATGTTGGTGGTTTCTTAAGTTTTTTGCAGAATCAGGGAGTTTTTAATTGAGTCTATTTTACAGATATTTATGCAAATCTTTGATATAATAAGCACTTTTTAAAAATGTTTGGAATTGTGTAATATTGATATGCAGTTTTCACATCCTGATCAAAACCAGTTCTGTTCGTTTATATATTGTAACTTGTATTGTATAGCTTCACAATATATATGATACTTTAAAATAGGATCTGCGAGCATTTTCTTTGACCAAACTGTGAACAGGGTTTCTGTTTGTGTGGAGTGCCATGTGTTTGTTGCAGTTTGTCACCAGTTTTCAAAAAGGGCAGAGTCTTTCTTGTCCAGTCTTACTAGCTTTCTTTCCCCATCTGTTTATGAGTGGTCACTTCAGTAGTCACTGCTGCTTGATGATATTAGCGATTTTCAGATATCTACCCATTTGTAATTGGCAGGTGATTCCAGATTAGCCTTTAGAGTTTATTAAATAGTGCTTCTGATTAACCTTCTACTTGCCTGAGTGTATTTTTGACTTTTTGAACAGTTCGTTATGCTAGCACATTTTACCTTGAGCATTTTAGACTGTAATATGCCCAAAATCCGAACACTGCAAAAGTGTTGAAGTAAGCTAGTAAGATGTGGATGACTACCTGATACAATTTACCAGGAAATCCATATCTTGTAAAGATGTTCTGGTATTTCAGAGTGGATGCTGCATGTGTCTCAATCAGAAATATTGTAGAACAGCAGTCCTCAATCTTTTCCATACTGGAATCTCTCCTCCTTTTAGCAAAATGGGAAGGACAGGATGATTTTGAACTCCAGATTGAGAAAGAGTGTTGTAGAAGGAACTAGAAGTATGTTGAATTGAATTGAACTACCATTAAACTGTTTTTGCGTTCGAAGTAAAAGAACTTTTTGGTGCAGTATTTTTTTTTATTTTTTTTACTTTTTGCCAAGGCTTTTCTGGTGCTTGTAATAATCAGAGTGTTCCTTAAGCTGTGGTGACACACACTATCTATATCAGAATCATATCAGAAATCTGTCTTGATTCCATGCCAGTAAAAGATTTCTCTTGCTATCCTTTTTGTATAATTTTATATTTATGTAATATGTCCCTCTGTCTTGTGTAAAAGACCACATTATTTTCCTTATGCTGTTTGTAATCACTGTGTTCTTGAATTACATCAACAACAGAGAAAAACTCAGCACAGACATCAGTAATGATGAGCATGGGTGAGATGTCTTTCTTTGTCCTTAGCCATTCTCCAAGTGTTATTCCTTGGGAAGCTTGCATTTCTGCATCTTCAAAGGTTTCTTATATAATTTTTCTCTACTATGGCTTAGTTTTTTTCAGTAAAGCATGTGCACTTGTGCTTCTATAATGTATTCTGTATTACTCTGAATGCATCTCCCACGACGGAGGTCTTATCCAGCATAAGTTTTGTGCATCTGAACATTGAACTAATACAAATTTCAGTTGATCTTTCTGTTATAGAAATGGGCTGTAGAGGACAGATTTGGGTTCTGCAAAACGATACCAAAATCATATCTTGTTCATATCTCAGTTCCATTTTATTTGAATCATCAATGTTTGAATAAAAGATTCCAGTTTGTTCCTGTCTATGATTTGTAACAATTTATAAAGGTAAAGGATTTATTTATCTGATTAGTGACTTAATCATTAATATTATGCAGTGATTAATCACTGAATATTCATAAATTTTGAAAGATCAAGTATATTTAGAAACTGTTAAAGTGCATATTAATGTACGCAGTGAATCATATTTACATCTAAAACTTTTTTAAAAAATGATTCACATTTTAAAATGTGTAAGTAGATCAGTTCATACACTAACATATATGGTAATGCCTAGATAGGCTTCTGTGGGATTTTCAAAAGCTCTTAGGTGCCTAATTCCCATTTGACTTCAATGGGAGTCAGGTGCTTTTGAAATTCTCAGTAGGCTGTATCTTTCAGCATCTAAATAGATTTAAAAATCTGTCCCAAAGTCATTTTTCAAAATGGAACTTAGTATTTTTGAAAACTTTACCCCAACATTTTCTTTTATTCTTTTGAGCCCTTCTATGATAAAGAATGGAGCTGTCAGTGTCTTCCTGGTGGAGGGCAGGATGGCTCAATGACAGCAGGAGGAATCATGCTGTGAAGCAAACCTTACTTCTTGAAAAAGGATAGGTGTGTGCTCCTTCCTAAATCTGCTTCAGATGGCACTGTAGGTGCATGGGACCGGGCCTGGGCCAATTTGATATACCACATTCTTGGGCTTTTGGAATACTGGATTCAAAAGACACAAGCAAACCTATGATGGAATCCTCTGATGTTCGTCTGCAGCTGTGGTTGTCCATTTGGTGGGGTGTCTATCCTGTTTTTTCTTTCCCCTCCTGTTAGTGCTCATGCACAACAGAGGAGTAAGATTAATTCCTGTTTTTTTGTCATGTCATACTTTTTACTCTACTCTTTCTCTTCTCAAATCCCATTGTATGTGAATTTATTTAAAGATTCTTCTTATAGGAAAGCATTGCTCTATTTTGATTAGTGTTATACCCTATTTTTGGAGTTTGTACTACCAAGTAATTAATTCCCTGTTTGATGTAATTTGTGATTGCTGTTCTTTCCCTGTCCAACAGCGCCCTCTTAGATAAGATGTATTATCTCAATGTAGCTTTTCTGAAAAATAAATTAATTACGGTGGATAAAAAATTCATTAAGGTCTTTGAGAAGCTCAAGTCCCATTAAAAGTTAATGAAACTTGAACCTACTAAATAACTTCGGTGATTTTGAAAATTATATCCTGTGTGTTGATGGAAATAAAGCCAAGATGAAGAGTCAAAAGACATTCTGATGGCATCTAGTCCCTTTCAGAACCTTTGTAGGAATCTGAAAGATACCATTATATTATTTGCTCTCCCTATAAAATAGAGCAAAATGATAATTTACATTTTGAATACCAGTTTCAACTATTCCGTGTTTCTTTCCTATCTGATTTCCTATGCTTCAATCTTAGGCCCAGTCTACACTTACCTTGGCGATTTGGCGGCAGTCGACGGGAGATATGCAAGTGATGTAAATCACTTGCGTATCTTCCGTTGACTTTGCAGCGTCTCCTCCGCGTGGCGTCCATACTGCGCTGCGTCAAAGGGAACAGCGCTCTCTTCCACGCAGCGCTACTCCACTTACGGGGGTGGTTTTCCTGCATCGCTTCCTGAATCGACTGAGCGCGTCTATACAGACCGCTCAGTCGATCCAAAGCAATCGCTGTGACGGCAGAGAATTTGCCGCCATCAGTGTAGACCCAGCCTTAGTCAGCCATTCTGAATGGTCCTTTGTCTTCATGTTTGTGGTGAATGTTTATTGGGCAATTCCTCATAAATCATTGCAGTTAATTTTTTTTTTATTTTTGCTAGAGCTAGCAACATTAAACACCACCATGACTATAGAACTTCCTTACTGTGCAAAAGACATAAACCCTTTACATGCAGCATAACTCATAAATATAACAAAAAGCATAACTAGAGAACACTAAGTATTCAGATGAATTGTAAATTTTATTTGTATGTATTTTTTTGGACAGGCCAGAGAGTGTGTCACAGATGTAAATATCAAAGAGCAAGTAGTTAAAATTATTTTACTGAGTAACAATAGGCAGGAGATTTTGTATTGAACAGATGTGATAGTTAGCATTGTTAGATAGCATTGTTTCTCCGACCTTCATCTGGGTACCTGAGTGATATCAGAGCTTATCAAAATTATGACTGTTTATATATATACTGATTTCTATGTGAGCAATTCCAAATGACTCTTTCTCTTGCCTATTATTTCCCTATGTCTTTTCTTGATTTTCTTAGTTAATGATTTAAAGCATTGATTCTCAGTCTAGGATAGACTACTTTTCCCTTTAATGGAATTGCAGAGAGCAGACAAATAACTTCAGCCTGATATTTTGAAATTGCTTTGTGGCTTTGCACACATTACATTGATGCGTATGCAACAGCTTCATTTATTGACATATCATTACAGCACAAATACTGTAATGTAATCTGAAGGAGTTTTTTTGTGTTTATTTTATGGCATTTTGGGATGTCTCTTCTCTCTTTCTGGCTACTGGGAATGGGGATTTTTTTAGTCTCTCTGCTTACAACCTCATGGGGGAGGAAGGGGGGAATAACAGGCTTCTAATCACACCCCAACTACCCAGTTTCTGTGAAGAACATATTTATTTTTTCCTCTATCTGCCTCTTCTTCTTTCCTTTCTATTTCTGGCTAAATGGAGGAGGGATCACTTTTCTTGCTCTTCCTGAAACAGGGAGCAGCTCCTGGTGGTTCACCTTATTGGTCAGATGCTTCAGTTCAGTAAAGTACTTAAGCAAACACCTATCTTTAAGCATGTGAATAGTCCCATTGAAGTAAATTGGATTACTTGTGTGCTTAATGTTAGGAATGTGCTTTGCCTAAATCAGGGCTATACTGCTTAGTACAGCCTTCCATATTTAACAGTATGTATTATGCTCCATGATCAGTGGTCTGTGTGCTAAAGCTGAGAGCCTGGCAGAGGAAGAGGAATGTTGTAGACATGGATTCAGTTAGCTGTATGACTGAGGGATCCTGAAGGGCTGCATGCAGTTCAAGAACCTGAGCTGTGCATAACTGTAATACTAAGGTAGTTAGTGAGAAACTTATTACATTTACAGACAATAAACTTCATTAATGCAGCATTAAGGATGTCTGGTGGCATCTCATGCTTTTCTGGAACAATGAGTTCAGCAAACCTCAAACTTCTGAAAATCAGGAAATGAAGAGTTGTGGTGTACCCGCCATGCATCCTTAACTCTGCCCACCCTGGAGCTGACAGTAGCCACTGCGAATCAGCTACATGCACTCCAGCTGTATTCACTCTACATATTAGGTGTAGCTGTTTTG
Source organism: Mesoclemmys tuberculata (assembly GCA_007922155.1). NCBI lineage: Eukaryota > Metazoa > Chordata > Testudines > Chelidae > Mesoclemmys > Mesoclemmys tuberculata. The sequence goes on along the minus strand of ML675614.1, from coordinate 22,553,130 downwards.
AACGGTAGAGGGATTAGTTGGAGCAGCTTGACAGAGTTGTGATTTGTGACATGAGGTGTGTGAGCCCCTCTCCATGATAGCTTTATGAGTGATCAAATGAAAGAGGTACATGTGTACCTTGAGAGATATAGTATGCCTCATTTCAATGTTGTGTTGTGTAGGCTATGGTAATAGCAGGACACAGGGGTCTTCTTGCTATGGGGGTTATCAACAGTTAGGTGGGATATGCGTGTGATCTGTTGGCTTATTGAAAAGTAAATTAAAGTATAGCATTGGGATCATATGCATAAAGGTAAAGGGGTTGTAAAATTTAGAAGTATTCTTTCTGTGGAGTAGGCTGTTGTGTGGAGAGCAAGTGTAGGTAGCTCACAAAGGGTGAGATTGAGTATGATTTATGGGCATATTGGAGCATCGCTCAAAGAGAGCAGAATTAAGGTTGCATGGGTTGCCTTAACTCTATTTCTTGTTTTTCAGAAATTTAAGTTTTTCTGAACTCAGTTTTCTGGAAGGACACTAGATACCACCAAGCAAAGTTTTTTGTTAGTGAATTTTCGAGGATTGTGTTTGTTTTGTTTTTTTAACAGAAAGAGAAATGTTGTTGGTAGAAGTTAGTGGTCATTTAGGCAGTTGTAGTTATCATGTAGGAATGCAGTTGAGATGATCCGTGGCCAGTTAATGATGATAATACATAGTTCATACATAGTATGTTTCATCATTATGTCTCGTAGCACTTTACCAAGGAGGAAAAAAATCATTATTCCCATTGAACACATGGGGAAACTAAGGCACAGACTGGCACAATGACTTGGTCGAGGTCACCAAGCAGATCAGTGGTAGGTCCAGGAATAGAGCCCCATGTTTTTCAGTACCAGTCCACCAGTACTCTCTAGTAGGCTACAGGGTTGCTATGCGATCCCTAAGTGCCCCCTCTTTAATCCTACCCCTGAATACACTTTGTTACAGTAGCATGGGGATAATGGTCACGTTTTGAAACGTTAGGAGTATGTAGTTGCTAACAGGGCTAGTGAGAGAAATCTCAGATATGGTCTATGTTCCAATAACTTGTCAATTATATGCATGGTGGTTACAGTAACTTTAAGCCCATGAGAGGAGACTGGTGTGTCTCTCCTTCTTCTCCACTTCTCATCATCCCTGCAACATGTAGCCCAGGCACCATTTCCAGTTTACCCTTGCCTTCCTGTCCTATTAAAGTCATTAGCATTTTAGAAGCGGAGTGTCAAAAAACTTTAAGAAAAGCTGTTTTTTTTTCAGGGGAGTATGTCTTGGGAATCTCTTGCTCAAATAACCGTAAATTGGGACAACTAGCCTTACCTCATGCTGCCATAAGGCACAACAAATTTCAAGAAAATCCAAATAAGTATGCAGATATTAGAGCACTTCAAGAGTCATCCTTTAAACAGGAAAGTCTTCTCAACCTTAATTGTAGCAGAACTAGAGCTCAGCTGTAATATTGTATGAACTTAATCACCACCACCAATCCTCATTTAGCCCCCACCTCATAATCTCCTTTCCCTTCACTGCATCCCCAAACCCATCTTTCCCTATTCCTCCCAATCCACCCCCTTCTGAGTTTTGTTTTGTACTCAGAATCCTTTTTCTCAAAATAAAAAAACAAAACAAAACCCTTTGACAGTGTGACACACTGTACCCCACGTATACCCATATAGTGTGATTTATGTATCATTCATGGTCACCCTTTTAGTGTAACTGTGTATTGTCTGATGGAAAGTATGTCATGTAAGGTGTTTTTTGAATACTCATGACATGCTGAACATTATTGTTATGGTAGTATGTTTCCAGTTATGTCATACATACATACAGATATAAAACTCTGCTATGTCATATCCCAAAATGTGTATCTCACATGGCTTGAATAGATGCAGACAAACACAAAGCTGAGAGTTCATGCCTTGCAGAGGCATGTATACAGGAACAATGGACTGGCCTGAGCACCTGATAAGGCAATGTTCATTTGACTCAAGTGAGGGAAATTATGCCTACTGCAGGACATGGCCCATCACCTGACCCTAGGGGGTATTGAGGAAACTTGTTAAAAGAAAGAGGCATCTTTGTCTCAGGGCTCTCCCCTGGAATCGATCTACAGAGCAACATCAAGGACTCTGACAACTGCCCCGGCGTGGGGGAGGGGAGAAGAGGAGGGGCTGGCTGAAAGATTCATTTCAGCCAGCTGTGAGTAAATTAACACCAAGGACTGAAAATCTACTGAAATATTAAGCTTAGTTTAGGATGCAAGTTACCTTTTAGTTAATTGTGACCAACCCCTTGATTCATATTAATCTCTTGATTTATATTAATTTGATTAATTTAAAATCTTGCTGTAGTCAATAAACTTATTTGTTGGTTTTATCTAAACAATGCATGTGGACTGAGTGTGTGTAGAGACTTCACTTAGAGTGACAGAGCTGGTGCATATCAATTTCTTTGATAAAATGACGGACAGATGTAAATGAGCTTGCAAGCTGCAATTCGTGGATTTGCATCTGGGACTGGGGGGGTATTTGTTGGGGGTCAATCCCATGAGTAGCTAGCCAGAAGCGCTCCTTGGCTGGGCCAGAGACCAATTACTTGCAGGAGGCTGGGTGTGGACTAACCCAAGAGTGGGTGGTTCACACAGCAAAGCGGAGTAAGTCAGGGCCCAGGAGTGAGGAATTGGGGTGACACAGCTACACACCAGTCCAGATTGCGGGAGGAAATGTCACAGGCAAACAGTAGATACATGCCTAATCCCACTCCTATTCCAAATTTCTAGCCTGCATTAGATTTGAATTTATGGGAGTTACCAGAATGTTGCTCAGGTTCAATGGCCATAACATGTCCCCTTCAGCTACATAGATACTGTTATTCATGGCTGGCTATTAACTCTCTTTAGCACTCCTGTTTACACATGTGCAGTATAATACATTTGTCACGTATACAGAGTTTTACGCACATTAGGTTCATGCCTATCTGTAGAGCCAAACTCTTTTTCAAATACCATTTCAATTTTGCTCCTCCTAAGGGTTAGTCTGTATCATGCCCTTGCTGGGGTAAATGTTGTGTGCCTGAGACCATCTGGGGCAAGATCAGAGCCATGTCTTGATCCTTGGGTCCACACAAAATAAATTGGTAGAACTTTAATAAAAGCTGTGTTTTTTTCCCAGGGGGCTGTATCTTGAGAATCCTTTGTGACCCCACATTTGCATCAATAATCCTATCCCCTTGAGGCACACAATAATTGCAAGGCAATCCAGATAACCATGTCAATCTCAGAGTACTTTGAAGAGTTGATGATTTAACAGAAAGGATGTTTTTTAACATTAACTATAGTAGAGCTACTGCTCCCCTATAATAGAATTTTAGACCATCAAAAGAGGTTTACTTTTGGGAAGGTGTCCTGTAGCCTTATGGACTTAAAATAGCCAGGAGTTGGACCAGCTCATTGGCTTCATGACTTCCCATCATAGTTCAAGAGCAGCTTTGGTCCACATTGCAGAGTTGATGTGGTTGAATTCTAGGGAGAAAGTGACAGCTACTCACTGTATGAGCACCTCTTGGCTTAACCTCAGCAGAAGTAATTTGCCTGCTCTTCTAGCTGTGTGGTTTCAGATAAAGAAACATATACTGACCCATACTGCGTTCATCCACTTTACTACTGATTCACTCTATGTTCCATTTTTCATCAATGTTGATACACGTATGAAGTGTGAAAATGAGGTGCTGCTGCTGTTACAAGAGTTGTTGCTGTTGTGTCCAATGCCCAAAATATTCCCTCCAAAAATGTGTCAAAGCTGTTATTTTAAACTACATTGAACTGCTTCTGAATGCCCAGCAAGTCTCTTATATAACCTGAACACAATAGGATAGTTTGCCTCTTTTTTCCCCAACTACAAATTTGTAAGTACAATATTATGACCTGTTGTAGAGAGAAAATACAAAGGATATTGAGTGTAAAGCATACTGAAAATGTATATTCTGAAAACTTCTAAGGGTTTTTCTACAGGGTAGGGTAATAGTGTGCATTACGGAGGTGTGATTTCTAAAGCTCACTAACATGTTGCACATTAATTGATCTGTGTAGACTCTGATGTCATGCACTAAAAGTTCCTTAGTGAGCTTTTATGTAGTACGGTTTCAAATAGCACTACCTTAAAACACATTAGGGAACTTTTAATTCACACCCACCAGCAGGGTATATGTGGACCAATTAATATGCAGTACATAGTATGCTTTAGCAATCACACCACCATAGTGTGCATTGTTGTTCCATATAGATAAGCTCTAAATCAAGAGCTGGATTGGGTGGGGAAAAAGGCAGTGAAACTCTTCCAAGCTGTTCCCACAAACCAAGCCCCACCCACTTGAAACATCAAAATGAGATGTCACTTAAAATAGCTTGTGTAGATATTGAAAATATAATTATACACATTTTGCTGGACTACTCAAGCTTGTCTTCCTCCTGGCACAGATCAACTGTTGAGCTTTGCTGGGCTTTATTAGATTGGGGAAATAAAAAAAATTGTAGTGTTAGATGTAGAAGACCCTACACACACCCTGTGCCTAGCTCTTGAATGGAAGGTTGAAAGAGGAGGGGAAGTAGATAGTGATCAGTTTGGCTAATAATGCTTTGTGTACCATTTATATAAAATTATTCCTAATCATTCTTATCTATCGCTGGATCTGAGGATGGAGGACCTTATGTGCAGCAGTGTGGAAAATGAGTTGAGTGTTTTGGCAGACTTAATTGAGATTAGTTTTGCTTTTTGTGGATGCATGTTTCTACACTAGTAGCATTTTAGAAATTTCTTTTTAGTTTTTGGAGTTAGAGATAGGCCATGGAACTATTTCAGTTATGGACATTTATGGTAAATTACTGTACAAGAGAAAACATAGGTTAGATGGAACACGAGCATGCTGACGATCAAGGAGAAACATCATTAGAATTTAGAATTACTTGCAATTTTTAATCATTTGTTGAAATTATTCTTAATGGATTTTGTTCACAATAATATGTTATATTTCACTCTTACCCAATATTATCTTTCACTTTTGTCTGTGAATCTATGGGACTCCCTTCTACCTTAAGGTAACTGCTCCTTTACTTTGTCACTTATTCTTGAATGAGTTACTTTATATGTGATGGCAGTTAAATACACTGGAAATATATACTTGTTCTCTCTGGTTTCCACCTCCCTTTGGGTGTAACTTTTTTATCATTCAAAAAAAAAAACAACTCAGTGAAACTATCACAAATCACTATGAATTTGAGTTGACTTGCAATCAAAATGCAGAGCTATATGGATAGTTTTTATGTACAGATCTGGTTTACAGATCTTTTAGTATTACCCTCAAGTCAGGATTCTGTTGTTTTTCCATTATAGTTTCAAATTAATTGTTTTAACTAGTCTTCTCAAGTCCATTTTGTAGTACAGAAACTTTCTACTCAATTAATTTATACCTGTTTGTGTACTTTGAGGTTATGGACAATCAGACTAACTACAGCCACACCTTGCTAATAATGTGCTAATTATAGATAAAAAGGATATACCCATACCAGAAATACTTTTATATTTTGTTATGATATTTGCACTTGCTCCACAAAAACATCCAGAATTACAGGAAAAAGGAAAATATTACATCCTCAAAAAGCAAGGTATTAGATGTCATTTAGTTTCTATTATAAGAATTAAATCTTCAATTTTGAAAACAGGATTATATTAAAAGTATAAATGGTGCAGGCCATTTTCTCACACATAAAGGTAATTCAAAGAAAACAGGAAATCAGGACAAAAGAGAAAATGCTTTAGCTAATCATGTTAGCTATCTAAAAGATAGGGGATTTCTCTTATAGTGGTGCTACTGGACAAATATTCCCATAGTTTTGCATCTCAGTTCAGTAAATATATTTAATTCTCACAGCAAAGTAGGCATGAGGAAAAAAGTATATGTCAATAGATCAAAACTCAAAAATGTTCAACTATTGTTAATATCTGTTAGGTGAAATTATAACATGCTAAGAAAAATGCAGTATAATTTTAGAAGCTGAAAATGTAATGAAGTTCCTTCATTATGCAAAATGTATGTATATCTGAGACCAATAACTATTTGGAAGATTTGAACTGCAAAAGGAAGGACCTGTAAGCTGTGGTAAAGTCAGGCCAGATGGCTACAAAAGAGTATACCTGGGCCGGTATGAGGGCCTGGAAGGGTTAAAACCCCTCTGCCTTGGAGGCAGAGGGAAAAACACAGCAGGGCAATTAACAGCACCTGGACCCAATGAAGGGCAGGGCCAGGGGTATTTAAACCCTGCCTTCCCTAAAGGGAGAAAACACCTACAGGAAAGCTGCCAGAAGGTCTGGGGCAGTAGCAGGAGAAGGTTCTCTCCCGGTAAGGAGACAGAGCTCTGCTACAGTCAGGGGAAACGAAATAGCTGGGGGCGTCCTGACGGTGTGAGGCAGAGGTAAAGTGTGAGACCCACGAGGGGGAAGCTGGCAGTCTGCCACAAAGCATATATTTGCAAATTATGATGAATATGATTCTGGTTCAACTACTAATTTCATTTATTGTTTCTTGAAGATGACTAAATTAATTTTCTGCTCCAATATGAAATTGTTACCTCTTATTTCTAACAGACCATTATTAATACCATCCACTCAAGTGACTTTTTGGCTTCAGTAATCTCAAGAATACTCATCTACATGTCCCTAAATGACTCCTTTCCATCAGTAGTATGTAGGAGGAATTTTTTAAATATAAAAATGCTCTTTAGGCTAGCCTCCGCTTACAGAGTTTTTATGAAGATGATGAGCTTGTTAACTGTAAACCTTAGACTAGGGTTTCATTTTTATTCTTTCATAGACATTTGACTAACAAGGAGAATCATTTTCAGACATTCAGTAACAGTATGGTTAGTAACACAATGTTTTCAGCAGTGTGAACTAATAGGCCACTAGAAATAAGTACATCGGTTTATCCCATATATGCTAACCCTGCCCACCCCAAAACAAAAACAATCAATTTCAGAGTGAAGATCACATCTCAATAAAGAGATTGTCTAGTAGGTCATCTGCTCTCTAATTCATGATGTTTCCAAACACTTCTCTTTCTTTTCATGTTCAAATTTCATCTGTGTAGCAACTACATCAGTGGTTTACATGGAAAAAAAAGTGGTATTAAAGAAATGATGTAGTTTTAGCTATGTTTAATTGAATTTAGTAGTTTGAAATGAGCAGCAAGCATTATGTGACCAGACAGCTCTCCATGGACAAACCATAAGTTGTCCATGATCTCACAGTTCTCCAAAAACTGGAGTAATAATGTAGATTTTATTTTTACATCAATCTTGAAGTTACACCAGTAAATTAAAATTCAGTTTGTATATAGTGCTCATGCTGCTGTATAATAAACATTGAATGTTACTTAATCTAATTCTTTATTTTCAGTGAAACTGAGACTAAGGTGAACATAAGGCTAATGGACAATATTTCTCAGAAGCAACCTAAATCTCACTTTTAAAACAGATTTATTCCATTGATTCCCATTGACTTTTCAAGTGCCTAAGTCACTTTTGAAATTTTTCACCAAAGTCTTATTTTCAGCTGCTTCCCAGAACAGAGTGCAGTCTCAGAGAAATCTTGAAGCACCCAGGCTCTGGATAAATTGGCAGCAGCTCATAACACATTTCCATAGCATTTATTTAAGTACTTCATCCTTTTTCCTTATTTACAACTTTTCACAAACTAAGAAATAAACACCTTGGCTTGTTTGCTAAAATGTATTTTGCCAGATTTCAAGATATGCAAGATAACTGATTACATTGTTGCTAAACTAAAATTTTAAAAAATCTGCACTGAACTAGTGAATAAAAAGTAGCTCTTTTTGGCTAACCTTTAAGGAAAAATGACTTCTAAGTTACCAATCAAATTCCTGTACAACTCTAGCAGTCTGCTCTGATTGATGACCTCAGAGAGGCTGGCCAAAAGATTGCTTTTCTTTTAATTAATTTAGAGTTCTTTTTGAAGTACTGCTCACGTAGAGCTCACTTACAGGGTCTGTGCCTCAGCACAAGAATTTAGAATGTTTTCGCTAATAGTGTCCAATGGGGTCGTGTATGTACCCTCTATGCTTTTGAACCCTCTCTAGGATATAAAGCTGTGGTTCCCAATCTTTTTGGCTCGAGGGCCACAGATATCATTTTTACAATCCTGAAGGGCCACCAGTTTCCATCAGCAGCCATCCTCTCACTGCAGCCAGACAAAAGGAGTTCAGCGAGGAGGCTGCCTCCCTCCTCGTTGATCTCCCATCCGTATGGCTGCAGCAGGGAAACTGCACCCATCCTATAGCCCCTGTGTGCTTCCTGGGTCCCTAGGAGGTGGCTCCCTTCTGCAACCACTGCCAGGGGGACTGGAGATCAGTGCTCCCCTCTCTCTGGCTCCATCAGGGACTCCAGCACCTAGGGACCAGGCAGAGTGCTTTGCCATGCTCCCTGCTACAGCCAGTGGGAGGGGGCGCTGATCTCCCATCGCCTTGGCTGGAGCAAAGGGTCTGCACCAATCTTTTAGCCCTATGGCAATGTGCTTTGTTTGGGTCCTTAGGCAGCGGCTCCCTATGCAGCCAGCAGGAGGGGAGCATCGGGCCACTTTGAAAGTCGCCATGGGTCGGGAACCACTGGCATAAAGAATGGAGCAATTCTGCCACTGAGTTCCTTCGAACCTGTTCAGGCAGAGTTGAAACAACACTGTCCTTACTTTGCTATGTAGTAGTTAAGAGTAGTATTGGGTTTTGGTGGTTGTTTTGTTTCCAATTATTAGTATGTTTGGTTTTAATTTAGAATGATGGCAGTTTAAAAAAAGAAAAAAGACATGTTGGGAGCCGTGACTGAGCCTAGATTTCCTGGCTTAAAGTCATGCCCCTCTTCTGGGATGGGGGCTTATTCTGCTGACTGATGCCTGTGACCATTGTCTATTGTCTGGGCAAGGAGCATGTCATTGCTACTTGTGCAATTTGTAAATCCTTAAAAAAAGCCAGATTCACACAGAAGGAAAGACAGTCCTGATCAATAGTTTCCTCATGGAAAAATCCATCAGAACAATGTCTGATTCTGAGCACAGGAATAGCTGCTCATTAAAGCTCCTCAATAAAGAGTTTCTCTTTTTTTAGTGCTCCATTCACCAGCAGGGGTGCATGCAGTGGAGGAGGCAGGCCCAAGCCTACCCCTGGCCACACATGAGGCAGCAGCAGTAGCTGGCAGCACCTCCCATTGGTGTGTCCAAGCCCAGCAGCATGCAAGGATTGGGCCCAGCAGCCAGGGTGCAAGGTCGGGAATCTCCTTTATGGTCCTAAACCCAGCAGAAGCCACTGTAGGGCCTGCCAGCAGCTGCAGCCAGACTTGAGGCCCCTGGGAGACTCGCTACCTTCTATCCCAGTGGCCAGCACGCTCCTTTTGTGCTGCTGGGCTCAGACATGCCGAGGAGCTGCTGGCTTTGTTTTGTGTGGCCCTAGGTCCATGATTTGTGGAACTGGTTGGCTCTGGCCCTGATTGTGTGTGTGGGACAGGGATTGGCAGGTCTTGCAGTGGCTGCAGCCAGGTCCAGGGCTCCAAAGGAGACCATCTGCCCCCACACCCTGGTGGTCAGGCCCTTTGCCTGTGCTATGCTGGGACCAGACCTGGCAGACTGGGGTGGTAGTGGGGAGCAAGTGCACCCAGAAAAGAAATAATTGTGGAGGGCTGATCTGTGTTTCCACCCCTGTGTATCATTCCCTGTAAACTCCGCACAGACAAGAGTGGCTGACTTGGCATTCAATAGCCCATAGGAACACTTGACTTACTCTGTGTTCTTCTGGTTGGGACCCAACCCCCTGGACATCAGAGATATGTCCATTCCTCCAAGCTCAAGAAGAGTAAAAAAACTGAAGGAGTCACTTCAGAATCATACAGATCAGTCAGGGAAGTCTGATGTTCAAGGATGAAAAGAGAGAGGCTCTAAATCAGCTTTTCAGTACCATTATCTGTCTCTGGTCTAATTAGGGCTTTTCCTCCTGTGAAAAAGATTGCGCTGTTGTTGGATTTAAAGTTAGTGCTTTCTTCACTTATAGACCCTCCTTTCGAACTCATGTCAAACTGTCCAATTCATCTGTTATTCATGACAGTAGTGTTCTGGATGGCAATCATATCAGCAAATAGGATAAATGAAATACAGACTTTAATAATATACCCTCCTTATGCTTTTTTCCCCAAAAAACTTAATTCATTATCAGCTGAATTTAAATTACATACTTTAGATGTGAGAAGATCATTGTTGTACTAACTGGATATAAGTAAATCTTTTCTTAAACCACCAAGATTTTTTGTTGCTTAAGGTAATTAATGTACAGGAATGGCTACTTCATTAAAAAGACCCTCAGAATGGGTATTGGACTGTATAAAAACTGTAAAATATTAATAAGTTGATTCCCCTTTTGAATATTCGGCCTCTCTTCATCAGGGCATCACTAACCTGTCTAAGCTGAGTGCAGGTATCAGAAATCTGTAGAGCAGCCATTTGGTCTTTAGCTTCTATGTTTACAAAACATGATTCATTAGAGGCTGCTTCATGATCAGATGCATGCTTCAGGAGAGGAGTTGTCCAATCTCTTTTTAAGTAACTTCTAGATCCTACCGCCATTAAAGGTGACTGATAGTAATCACCATACGTGTGATCCACATGTGCAGTACATAAAGAAGAGTGGTTACTTATTTTACAGTAACTGTCAGTCTTCTAGATGTCCGCACACATGAATCCCATGGCCCACCTTCCTTACCCACAGCTCCGAGTCATTTAAATATGGATTCTGGATGACAAAGAAAATGAGTGGCAGTTGTGGTTGCTGCACCATATATGCCCAAGATGTGGGGGTATGGCAGGAGCATTCATGGCCCCTAGTGGACACTACTAGGGAAAACATTCCAGTGTCCTGTGCTGGGGTGCACAGATACCATGAGTGTCCAGACATCTTGAAGAATCATAGTTGTTTTCAGATAAGTAAACTCTCTTTTTCTGTCAAAAGATTAATCTTTTTCTGATTTATTTTCTCCTCCTTGTGTATGTATCTTCCTCTCTTATCAACAAAAATGTTCTGTCTTTAGTCTTCTGTGTCAGTCCAGATACTTGGGTAATATTTCCTGCCAATCAGTAGAGAGAGAGAGAGAGAGTACTCTTAGTGCAAGATCGTCAGTTGGTGTAAATCAGGATAGTCATTAATTTCATGACATCCAAAATCTGATTTACCTGGCTAACTGTATGTAAACTATTTATTTACCTCTTTAACAGAGCTAGTGAACATGGTGTATGTGGAGAGTCATAGCCTTTTGATAGGAGGCAAACATAAGTATCAAGGGACAAATCACCTTGAAGATGAGTGTAATTCACTCTATTAGCCTGTCAGTTGGATGTGCTTACTGAATAACAGAGGCCTTTGAGTTAAGATTATTGCAACCATGTTGCATTTCAGGAAACCATTGCCTTAAATACATATTTGAGAGTTTGGAAGACTTTTCTCTGGTGTGATAGGACAAGGATAGATTCATTTCACTCCACAGTACCAGAGATTCCAGGTTTCCACAAGCAAGGCTGGATGTGGGACTGAGTGCCAGCTACATTGAATCAATTTGCAGCAGTAGCAACTTCCAAGTTCTCATAGGTGGATATACTTATGTTTCCAGATTCCTGAAAGATATAGGTAAAACAAAGGCAGCAGTTTAGCCCTAGTTCTCATACAGGACTTGAATTTAGTACTGGTATCCACTATTTCTGCAATTATTATCCTTAAAGATTCTTTTCCTTGTGTGGCTAGAAGGTCCAGGCAGCTGCAGGCACCCTGAGGCAAAGAATGTGATCTTTCACCAAGATAATATTATGCTTGGAATGTTTCTAGAGTTCAGATACAGGACACCACTGGTTTTCCATCTGAATCAAAAGATTGCCACACTCTGCTTGACACTTTTTACAGAAGAAAGGAGGACTGCAATGTCAGCAAATCTATCTAAACAGGATTGATCAATGGGATCACCTGGGGTTGAGATGGCAGAAGGAGAACTTCGCTAGAGATTTGGAAGGTGGCTACCTCTGTATCTGCCCACACCTTTTACAAAGCATTACAGAATTGCTATAGATAGAGGATTCTAGGGAAACAGGCTTTGGCAGAAGAACATTGCAGGTGGTTGTCAAGCACTAATCTCTCCCGTATTCAAGTGAGTGAATTGCATTGGGCAATCTCAAACATCTAGGCTGGTTTTGAAGTTTAATGAGAGAAGGGGAAATTTCCCCTACCTGTTAATATTTTTATTTTGAGATATATACCAGTCCAGACTCTGATGCTGTTCAGACTAGCATATATTCTTTATAATTAATTCTGCATCAGAATGTAGTGAAAGGTTACATTAATTTTATCATTACAGCTGTAGGTTTATTAAAGGATGTTGTCAGTCTAGTTTCTACCAAACTGTTTTCAGAATATTCAACTGAATATTTCAGAATATTCAACAGCTAAGATATCATCAACATACTTAGAAAATTGTGTCTCTCTGCTGTTTGGGAGGAACTGTAACTGAAGTGGCTTGACTGTCTTAAAGGAAAAAAAATTGATAGGTAGGGAAAATGTCCCTTTCTAATCTTACCATGCAGAGTGAGAGGTCAGTATAAAAATGAGGTATTTTAGGAAAACTTTTTAAAAAAGAAACTTGAGTAGAGATAAGTGAACTGAAAATAGATTGCTTTACATAGTAGTTTATTACTTTTGATTTATAATATGAATAATTAATTAATAAAAAACCTATTGAGGCTTGTTTCCAATATATACAGGGCATAGGATTAGAAGGAAATATCAAAACTTTTCTTAAATGTGATGCAACTCTTCATTTTAATTTTGAAAAGCAATTATTTATTTTTCTAAAAATTATAGCCTAACTCTTATTTGCAAATACAATCGGATAACAGGAAGTTAATATTAAACTGAAAGATCTCATATTTAGTCATTTTCCATTCAACTAAAGATATGATAATCTAATGTAATGTCAAACAACATTTTGTATTCTTCAAGATCAGTTATCTGCATGTATTCTTCTGGTGCACATGTACATAAGACCAAATTCTTTTCAGAAGCATTGTTCACTGGGCTCGTCTGTGTCCTGTGCGCATATTGGCACTGGGTAGCTGAAGGCATAAAGCATGGCACAGCTACAGCCACTCTCCAGTTCCTTATTACCATCCCTGGCTTCAAGATGGAACACCTACAATGTCTGTGTAAGGCTTCTGACCCGTCTGGGTCAGCAGTGTCCTGTCCCTTCCTTGTATTTAGGTCTTGAGGCTGGGCCCAGCACCTTTAGTTTGGAGAATTAGCTCCTCCGTGGGCTGCCACAGAGTCTATTGCCCCGGCCCGTGGCAGGGCGGGCGAGCCAAGCAGGCTATTGCCCCGGCCCGTGGCAGGGCGGGCGAGCCAAGCAGGCTA
>ML675614.1:22318777-22539617 GCA_007922155.1 Mesoclemmys tuberculata | reverse complement strand
AGGCTATTGCCCCGGCCCGTGGCAGGGCGGGCGAGCCAAGCAGGCTAGTGTCGGGGTAGGGTTGTCAGGGCTAGGGGCACTTCTTAGCGGTCTAGGGACGGTAAGGGGGGAGGGGGATGCAGGCCCACCCGACTCCACTGCGTCCCAGCCCAGGGCCCTACCAGTGGCACGAGATGACTGCCACTAGGTCAGTGGGGCTCTGGCCGCAACATGCTGACTTGGGGTTTGGCCCCTATCTCGGCCACAACCTGTGACCTCCCTGGGCCACTTCCTCCCACCCAGCCCCAGAGTACCTGCATCCATGTGGGGCCCTCTGGGGTATGGAGGGAGGTGGTGAGCAGGCATCCGGCCAGGCCTTAGCCGTCGGTGGGCGGTAGATCCGGGAACTCCTGGAGGTTGTCAGCCAAGGGTAGCTCCTCCAGGTCACAGAGCCCCGGGGGTTCCCGTGGGCGGTCAGGGTCTCCACACACTGGGGAGGGGTCGTCCACACCAGGCAACTCCTCCAGGTCGGGGCCGGCCTCCGGAGGTGTGTCTCTCTTTCTCTCCCTCCCTCCACGGGGCGAGGGTCCTGTCCCTAGTTGCTAGGGTCTGGTGGCCCACCCTCCTCCTGGGGGCTGGGCAGCCCCCTCCACCCGCTTGGGCCTGGCGGCCCTACCTGGTCCCTGGGTTCCGGCCGCTCCCACCAGTCGTCCAGGTCAGGTAGATCCGGTCGGTCCCACCAGCTTTGGTCGGCTGTGGGGTTGTCTGGATCAGTCTCGGGATCTGGGTCAGGCCTGGGCCGCTGCCTCCGGGGAGGCACGTCTGTCTCCGGCAGCAGCTTCCCCCTGACTGAGCTGTCTGGCCTGCCTCTTATACTTCCTTCCTGTACTCTGGCCCTGCCCCTTTGCTTCCGGGTGGCTCGGCTCGCAGGGCCCAGTTCTGTCCACCGGGGGCACAGTGAGCCCTCCTCAAACCCAGGCTCGGCAGCAGGCCAGAGCAGCTTGCTACAGTCTGCCTCAGTGTTTGCTGTTCAATTGATCTTCTACTTAGTTATAGTTGTTAGTTTATTCTTTTAGCCAGTTTTCATATTAAAAAAAAAATAAAATTTTAGGTTCTTTGATCCATGTACTACCCTTGGCCCTGAGATCCCCTTCGCATGGTAGAGTCCAAATTCCCTGAATTCAAGACCTGTCACTCTTACAGGAGAGTGATCCCATCAATAATGCACACTCTGAAGTTCCTCTTCTATCAGAAGGAAGCACATATACCACAAAGTTGTTCTATAGACGGCTCCTTTTCCAAAAGAACCCAGAAATCCAGGGAGTCTCAGCTTTAAGTTCTTCCTACTTGAGAGCTCAATGAGGGTTTCTTCTCTACTGGTAGGTGGGAAAACTTTCTTTGGACAAGTGCACCTCACAATCACCCCTTTAAGCCACTGGTCTACTCTGGGCTTCAGAGTCCATTCATAATTGAGGAAATCCCCTTGCTCCACTTCAGAGTTGACCAGAACCTCCTTAGGTTCCTCAACCGAAACCTCTGAAGAGGGAACATGGAAGGATTACCATTCATGTGCTGATTGGAGGAATAGATCTTTTTTTCCAACCCCAAGCAGATCTAGCCTCTGAGACAGTATGATGCCCAGATTGGGTCCCACTGATACCTCAGCGCCAAGTGGCACCTACCAGCCTCAGTAAACTCTTTAGAGCCCATTGATGCTTGTGGTACTGGCAACAGGGGATCAAAGCATCTGGCCCTAAAATCATTGGCCTCAAAGCAGCTGGCACTAATGCAGAGTTCCAAAAGCCTCTCAGGAGACCAGGGCAAGGTCATCAATGCTTTGAAGACCTCAGGGTCACTCACTCAGCTATCTCCTATTGCACCTGATGTAGGGAGTGAGCAGAAAGACTTACAAAAGATAGCAGGCCCGACTGTCTTAACAATGATCTCCTCCTCCTTATTGCATGGGGCCATGACACTGGTGGTTCCAATCCAGATGGACAGTTAATGGATCTTCCAGGAATGCCTTAGGAGAATAGCTGTCTCCCTGGAAATTCCAGTTGAGTAGAAGAGAAATCACAGAAACTTCTCAGCATTCTGCACTTGGTTCTTGGTAGATTGGCAATGCCAATAAATGATGGCTTACTGGAACTAGCCAGACACTTTGGCAGACTCCTGCCTTTATAGTGTGTACATCTAAAAGAGCAAACACAAGACACACCCTATTAGGTCCCTCCAAAGGTTTTTAATATTTGTTTAACCACCAGGCTCTCTGGTCATAGCAGCCACCTACATGAGGTCCAAGCAACAGGGTACACTTAAAGTGACTCCCAGGGATAAGAAAGCTAAAAGATTGGATCTCTGAGTTTGAAGTTGTGTTCTTCAGCTAGCCTACAAATGTGCATTGCCAGCTACCAAATATTCCTGACTAAATACAACTTCCTGAGCTTGTATTCTATATCCCAGTTTGCTGACAGACTCCTGGGGGAGTTCAGAGAGAAGTTCAAATTCCTAGTGCAGCTCATAGACTCATAGGTCAGAAGGGACCAATATGATCATCTAGTCTGACCTCCCGCACAAGGCAGGCCACAAAACCCTACCCATACACATTTATAACAACCCCGAACCCATGACTGAGTTATTGAAATCCTCAAAAATGAGATTTGAAGACCTCAAGCTGCAGGGAATCCACCAGCAAGCGACCCATGCCCCACGCTGCAGAGGAAGGCGAAAAACCTCCGTGGCCCCTGCCAATCCGCCCCGGAGGAAAATTCCTTCCTGACCCCAAATATGGCGATCAGCTAAACCCTGAGCATGTGGGCAAGACTCACCAGCCAGCACCCAAAAAAGATTTCTCTGCAGTAACTCAGTTCCCATCCCATCCAGCATTCCCACAGACCATTGAGCAGACTTATCTGCCGATAATCCAAAATCAATTGCTCAAATTAAAGTATCCCATCATAACATCCCCTCCATATACTTATCAAGCTTAGTCTTAAAGCCAGATAAGTCATTTGCCCCCACTACTTCCCTCGGAAGGCTATTCCAGAACTTCACTCCCCTAATGGTTAGAAACCTTCGTCTAATTTCTAGTCTGAATTTCCTAATATCCAATTTGTACCCATTCGTCCTCGTGCCTATATTAGTACTAAACTTAAATAATTCCTCTCCCTCCCTAACGTTAATCCCCCTGATATATTTATATAGAGCAAGCATATCCCCCCGGAGCCTTCTTTTGGCCAGGCTAAACAAGCCAAGCTCTTTGAGTCTCCTTTCATAAGGCAGATTTTCCATTCCTCGGATCATCCTAGTAGTCCGTCTCTGAACCTGTTCCAGTTTGAATTCATCCTTCTTAAACATGGGACACCAGAACTGCACACAATATTCCAGGTGGGGTCTCACCAGCGCCGTATATAAGGGCACTAACACCTCCTTCTCCTTGCTGGAAATGCCTCGCCTGATGCATCCTAAAACCGCATTTGCTTTTTTAACAGCCATATCACATTAGCGGCTCATAGTCATCCTGTTATCAACCAATACCCCAAGGTCCTTCTCCTCCTCCGTCGTTTCCAACTGATGCATCCCCAACGTATATGTAAAATTCTTATTATTAATCCCTAAGTGCATGACCTTGCACTTTTCACTATTATATTTCATCCGATTACTATTGCTCCAGTGTACAAGGTGGTCCAGATCTTCCTGAATAGCATCCCGGTCCTTCTCCGTGTTAGCAATACCCCCCAGCTTCGTGTCATCCGCAAATTTTATTAACACATTCTTGCTCTTTGTGCCAAGATCAGTTATAAAAAGGTTAAATAAGGTCGGTCCAAGAACCGATCCTTGAGGGACTCCGCTAGTAACCTCCTTCCAGCCTGACAGTTCACCCTTCAGCACGACCCGCTGTAGTCTCCCCTTTAACCAGTTCCTTATCCACCTTACAACTTTCACATTCATCCCCATCTTTTCCAATTTAACTAACAGTTCCCCATGCGGAACCGTGTCAAACGCCTTACTGAAGTCGAGGTAAATTAGATCTACCGCATTGCCCTTGTCTAAGTAATCCGTCACCTTCTCAAAGAAGGAGATCAGGTTGGTTTGGCACGATCTACCTTTAATAAATCCATGTTGCAATTTGTCCCAGTTACCATTGACCTCCATGTCCTTAACTACTTTCTCCCTTAAAATTTTTTCCAAGACCTTACACACGACAGACGTCAAGCTAACAGGCCTATAATTACCCGGATCACTTTTATTCCCTTTCTTAAAAATAGGAACTACGTTAGCAATTCTCCAGTCGTACGGCACAACCCCCGAGTTTACCGATTGCTTAAAAATTCTCGCTAACGGGCTCGCAATTTTACGCGCCAGCTCCTTTAATATCTGGTCACATAGAACTCATTATAGGCCATTCTCGAGATGTCAGATTCAGCAGCAGTATGGTTACCCTAGTAACACTGCACATGGCCTCCTGGTTGCAGTCTTCAGGAATATTAAAGGAGGTTTGAGCAACCATCAAGGACCTCCCATTCACCTTTTTAATAAGAACACTGGTGAAGCTTTTCACACACTGAAGGACTCATGGGCAACCTTGTACTCCCTGTGCATATTCGCCCCAACTCTCAGGAGACAGTACAAGTCTCAATCCTGTCAAAAACAGAGACAACCTCCTCACATTATTAGGGTCAACAGAGATCATCCGAGCTCCAAAGAAGAGGCAAAGGTTCCACAGAAGAGAACCTCTGCCCTTTCCTCCTCTACAGCGTACCATTCATTTATCTCAGGACAGTAGGTTTGATGATGGAATTGAGAATTTGGTGGAACCAGCAGATAAATAGCTGTCAAAGGGAGGGGAGAATTGTAAATTTGTTTTGGGGAACATGGAGCCAAATTACTGGACCAGTGGGTCCTGGCAATTGTTGGTAAGGAGTTCTCCAACCAGTTGCAGTCCCTCCTCAATACCACTCTCCTTCTGCCTTCAGAGACCATTCTCATGAGAGAGTGCTCAGGAAAGAAGTGTACTCTCTCCTACGACTGAAAGCAGAACAACTGAAGATGTTCCTTAGAATAACTTTTTGGTCCCAAAGAAGAAAGGGGGATGGCATGCCATCCTGGATCTCTGATTACTCAACAAATTCATCTGTCAGTTCAGGTGCAGGATGGTGAACCTAGCATTCATAATCCCCACTCTGGCTCCTCAAGATTGGCTTGTGGCTCTTCATTCACTAAATGCATTCTTTTATATTGCAAATCACCCAGCCCACAGGAAATACCTCTGGTTCCTTGTAGGAAAGTGTCATTAACCCTTCAAAGTGTTCCCTTCAGCCTTTCCATAGCCCCAAAGCTCTTCATTAAGTGCCTACAGTTGCAGCTGCACATCTGGGAAGGCAAGGAATTCAAGTTTACCTGTACCTCCAGGCAGAATCTGATTATTAATGATTTAAGCCTCACAACATTCTTGTTACAAGTTAGGCAAGTATAATGATCCTCATTCTACAGATGGGGAAATTGGCATGCAGAGGCTTAGGACCCAAATTTTTAATGCTGTCCACTAATTTTGGGTGCCTTGATTTTTGGGTTCCCAGCTTGAAACATCTAGTCCAAGAGTTTCAAAGATAAAAGCCTAAAATTAGGGTCCTGTATCCATACTTATCGCATTTAAACAAGGGGCCTAATTTTCAAAAATAATGATCTTGCAGCAACATTGACTGATTTCCATAGGACATACTGGGTGCTCAGCATTTTTAAATTCAGGCTCTTTATTTAGGTGTATAAGTACAGAGTCCTACATTAGGCATCCATTTTTTTTTAAAATAATGGTCCTCAAGCCATAGTATTTAGCACCAGTATGTCTGCTGCAGAAATGGTGATTCTAAGCCAAATACAAGTTTAGTTTTTCCTTCTTTATTTTTCTCTTAGGTATAGGTATAGGTAGCTTTTGTCTAATATTTATTTTCTGTCACCTATCTCCAAAAAGCAGCTTGAGTTCTCTTTTGACAGTATTGCAATGATAGAATGTTAACTGGTGCAACATAAACACAATTTAACTCAACAGTAACATGACAGTTTGATGTTCCTTAATCTTTTCAGTATTATATATTGAAAAACTGGTATTTCCTAGGTACAAATCAATTTACTATGGCAAATACTCAGAGAATGCGCCCTAAGCTTTCTAGAGATGCACACTAATTGTAAACTCTGTGGATACGAATAAAATATCCATAGATGGTACTATATAGTATAGAAGAATGCATTTTATGTTCCAAAATATTTGACAGATAAGATATTGAACATCTATTTGAGCCTTCTTGTGACAATTCAGAATGATGTGTGTGTGTTTTGAACGCTGTACTTTTAAGACTTTGTATAAATTAACAGTTTTTGAAAATGATTTTTTTTTTAAAAACTCAAGTAAGTAATTTTCTAAAAGAGTAGAGTACAAATACTATTTATCCACTATGTTGTGCAGATTATGGACCAATTTAGAACTGTGCATGTAACTTGAGAAAATGAACGATACGTGAGGGAGTTCTGATAGAAATAATCTTCCTCAGGCTACATAGCATCTGTGAAGCCATTCTGTTGCTGCTTATTGTAAGTCTCAAAGCTACAGTAGTTCCCATGGTTGCTATGTCCTTTCTTCCCTGGCCTCCTTAAGTAATGAGATTTGACCTGTAGATCAGAAAAGGTGTGAATCCACCCGTACCACCCCACAAAAGCCGTCTGCATTAGGGATTGATCCAAAGCCTACTGAAGTCAAAAGAAAGATTTCCATTAACTTCATTGACCATTAGATCATGTCCTAGGGCCAGTAGGGATCATGGAACACTTTGTATAATACATGGAATACTGTTCATCCCTGTACAATAGAATAACACAGGTTTTACTATGTTCAGGGCCTGCTGAGCCTGTAGGGAGATAGGATTATCCCCAAATTTACTGTATAAAACAAACAAGAAAAAATACCCTGCTCCAAAATGTCTACAGTCTAATACAGATTGAAATATAATAATGAAGGAGAGTATGGACTGGAGACAACTTGGTAAGAAGGATTTGTAGAACAATTAAGGGGAGATATAAAAGAGGAAAGGGAGACTGTTGTCATAAATTTTAGATTCAATATTTAGGTATAATGATTTAAAACCACTTAAATAATATATTTGCATCTTTAGAGCAGTTAGACTCTTGTGATAACCAAGTAAACTTTATGCCACAAAATGGAATTCATTACTAGAATTGCTAGTCTAGAATGCTGTATTTACATATTCCGTATGTTGACATGATTCATCCTTATTCTGAATAACTGTGCCATGTATAGAAGCAGAAATCAGAATTGGAAAAGACCTATTAGGTCATTCCCTCCATCTTTCTGCCAAAGCAGAATTACTATCCTCCTCAGGCTTTTCGTATTTATTTTGTCAAGTTTAGTTTTAAGTGCCCAGTACTGTAGAGCTTCCACTACCTCTTTAGGGAGATTATTCCACAGCCCAGTATCTCATTCCAGTATTTTTTCCCCTGATATTCAGGCTGAAATTTTCTCTAATTCCATCCCATTGCTTCTAATTACAGCCTTGTGTACCAGCCTAAATAATCATTCTCCATTTCTGAAATATTATGCTGTTTCTCTGTGCTTCCTTACCTATTATGTAGCCAAACAACATACATAACCCAGTTCTACCAGATGCCTGATAATTGTTGCTCTTCTATGAACTTCCTTCAACTTCTCAATATGTGGGGTAATGGAGTGCTCAGAGTTGAATACAAATTTCTATTTGTGATTGCACCAGAGATCTGTGAAGCTATAATTTTATATGTGCATCCAAAATTTTATGGGCAGTTTTTTGCTGCTATATTGCACTGTGAAATGTATGTGTAATTTGTTGTTCAGAATTGCCTTTAAGTCTTTCAGCATTAGTACTTTTTTCTACTTCATATTGAATCCCAGCATTTCATATATTTTCCAGAATTAGCCAAAATTAATATATTTTATGTCCATGTAGCCCATGAAAGCTTATGCCTGCAGAAATTTGTTAGTCTTTAAAGTGCTACAGGATTCTCGTTGTTTTTGCTGTATACAGACTAACATGGCTACCCCTCTAAGACATTGACAGGATATAATACCTTTATAATGACCAAAAAGTTACAAAATAGTCAGCAAACTTGTAGGACTCTCAGGCTGGGTGTTATATAAAACAAAAATAGCAAAGGGCAAAAATAGCAAATTTCAGAAATATCGAATATGTAACAGTAATTTCAGAATTCAAAGTTTTTTCATGGCTCATGAGATTGTATATATGGGATGAGGGATTGTGGTGTGTATGTGGGAGGGGGCCCATGTTACAAGTTTGTTCTGGGCCCAAAAAAATTATGCTTGGGCCCTGCATAGCTCCACTAGCTCAATTTATACCAGCTGAAGATTTGTCTGGGTACTCAGAAAAACCTGCTTGCACAGTAAATGTGAGATACCAATTTTACTTACAAATAGAGCATTTTGAACAGTTGCATTTGGAGTTGTGAAGAATTCAAAATAAGTTTCAAGAATTAGTAAAATTGTATGTTTATTTTCTGCTCATTGGTATAATAAAATACATTTCCCCCTAAGAAATGGATAGGCCATCAGGTTAAAATGGAAAAATATAAATGCAAGGGCACAAAACTATATAGATAACTAATAATGGTGGAAGATAAAGTACAAGTAATACAGGATATTTGGAGTTGGGGCTGAATCTAAATCCCAGAACTAAACACTGAGGAAGTTCTTTTATGAATCTGAATTATGAGGCTTAGGTTCACTTCTAGTATTAGTAGAATATATTTCTAATTTGACTGAATGGAGGTGGTGACTCTTTGAATGTAAAACAAGTAAAACTCAGCTTGAAAAGCCAGGACTACAAAATATGCCTGGTATGATTTTTAAGCTTTATTAAGTATGAAAATGTAATAGACTAAATCTTGGTGCATACTAACACTGTAACCCACTTTAGCATGGAGTAAAGCCATTATGCTTCATATTAATTTTAGCTTTTGGCTAAATATATTGCTACATAAATGTTCAAGATGAATAGTGACATAAAAAAGTTTCAACATTTCTTTATAGCTGACAAAATATGGGGAGAAAAAAGATGGACTGTAAGCATGTGTGATGGGGTATCAATTCCACACAAGGCCTGAAGGCACCCAAGGGGTTTTCCGTGA
Organism: Mesoclemmys tuberculata; assembly: GCA_007922155.1. Classification (NCBI taxonomy): domain Eukaryota; kingdom Metazoa; phylum Chordata; order Testudines; family Chelidae; genus Mesoclemmys; species Mesoclemmys tuberculata. The sequence continues at coordinate 22,530,449 of ML675614.1, read as the reverse complement.
GACCTCTCTGATCTGCCAGTCTTCTACCAGGATCTCATCCAGACCTGGAGGCTGGTCTCCGCAACCAGGTCCGTGGCAGCCGCCAAGGGGTTGGATCTCCTTGCAGAGCCTCGGCTACACAATCCCCATCTCAGTGTGCAGGTGGTAGAGTCCTCGTTGTGCCAGAGGCTGATCCTGGCAGGCATCACCAAGATTGGAGGCCTCCTGGGCTACGACCAGGGGAATTGGGTGGATCTTCAAGTGCTGAGTCGGCACATGGGGCTTTCCATCCTTCGAACCCCCCAGTGTGTACTCCAGGAGGTGAGAGAAGCCTTGCCTCCCACTGCTTGGGCCTACTTCGAGTGGGTCCTGAGGGAGGGTGCTCCCCGCCCGCCCCTTACCCCAGGCCCTCTGGACTTCTTCATTGGGTCCCTGCCCTGCGAGCCCCCTGACCATCTCCTCTGCACACCCTGAGCCAGCTGTGGAATCTGCAGCTGGCGCGCTTCCGAACTGCGCCATGGGCACATCTCCACACGCTCATGCTCCACGCTTTCCATTTCCTTGCCCTCATGTTCCGCCCTGACACCAAGTGGCAGGACCTCTTACTACCTGTCAAGGGTGAGAGACCCTGGTGGGCCAGCCTGTATTCCACGTTGGTTCCACAGCCCTCCAGGGATAGCTGCTGGAGGCTCCTTCATGGAGCCGTGAGCACGGGCAAGTACCTGGCACAGTTCATCCCCCATCCTGAGGGAGATCCTGGTGCACATCTACCTGGAGTGCGCCAGGTTGCAGCCCTATTCCAGCTCCTCCAGAACCACCTCCTCAGGTTCTGGCTATACTTCTCCCCTCACCTCCTCATCTACGGGCCCCACAAAGTCGCAGGACCTCCTTGTCAACCTCCTCCTCGCCTTGGCCAAGGCAGCCATCTACAACGCCACAGAGAGGAGGTTGGCCGAGGAGGTGCTCTGCAACTGTGGGGCCTCCTTCCATTCCTCTGACTGATCACATCTCCTAGCAGATTTCGTCTGGGCCGCGTCCGCTGATTCCCTGGCTGCTTTCAAGGAGCAGTGGGCACTCGAAGCAGTGAGTCTGGGGCTCTGCGCTGAATGTCCCCTTCAAGTTCCCTCCATTTAGCCCTTTGACTTCCACAGCCATCCCTGTTTTTCCATTCATTGTCCCCCATAATTAGTTGAGTCCAGATCCAGTAGCTCCTCCCTTAGGCTGGGGGAGGGGCTTTTAGCTGTACATCTTGGTACTCAAATAGTACAAGGCTTGAAAGGATTAAGGTTAGTTAGTTAGATGAGGATCAATTGGATGAGAACAGGAGGGGCCTGTATAAAGCACAGGAGCTGAAAGCAGAAAGAGTACTGCAGGGAAGTAGTGTGTAGTCACTTCCTGGGTAAAGGAAGGCATGTGTGGGACTACAGAGTGTAGTCTACATTTACTCTCTGGGAGGAGGGAGTTTGGACTGGCAAATCTAGAGACCGGGGAGAGCCAGAAAGGTAGGAAAGGCTCAGGGGAAAAGCAGCAAGGTATAGGATAGTGCAGACCTATGATGCTGATAAAAGGGTCCCTGAGTGGGAATTGGGAATAGAGGGCGGGCTCGGGTTCCCCTACCAGCCACTAGGGAAGTAGCAGACCAGGCAGTGGAGAGTGTTCTTTCTGGAAGACTTTGATACCCAAGGCTTTGAAGGGAGGACCACAGTGACCTGGCTGGAGGACCAAGTCGCAAAGAGACAGCTGCAGCTTCTGGAGTGAAAAGGGCTTCAGGGTGAGAGGACAGCAGGTGGAGAGACCACCAGAGGAGGGCGCAGAACCTAGAAGGAGCTAATCACCAGAGTAGTCAGGAGGAGGTGCCCCTAGCAGTGAGTGGACTTGTGACAACATCTATCTACAAATGAACATTTTTATGACAATATGTTGAGCAGAAAGAAATGCTATAGGTGGCACAAACAAGATTTCACTATTTTTTTCAAAGACTTACATCACTGAATACTTATGTATGAATTTGTGCCTGACTCAACTACTGATTATACTGAGCATGACAGGGTCGTGTGCCCATTAAGGGCCAGGAGGTCAAGGGCTAGCCAGTCCTGTTCAGTTATCTTTGCCTGTGCCATAGTCAGCTGCCTCCCAGCTTAATGGGGCTGGACTAATTGGGGTCAGGTGACAGCCTGGATCATCTGGGCCTCATAAAAGGGCTGAGAAAACTCAGTTTGGAAGAAGGAAGGAGCCACAGGGAGCAAGCTGGGTTTTTGTGGCAGGTCCTGAAGTAGGGTCTGAAAAGACTCCAGGGAAGCAGTCTGGAAGTCACTGCTTTATTCCAGAGCAGAGAGTATCCAATATAGCTCAGATGGCGCAGGGAACTGAGTCCAGAAGGAAGGCTGAGGAGAAGCCCATGGAGTTTGGAAGAATTTTTGTTACTTACTTTGGGCTTTTGTTTATCCTGGAAAAGGGAATGGGCTCTGAGGGTTCCCAACTGGAGGGATGAGCCATGTGAATCCTCAGAAGTGATCGAAAACCCAGGAATACTGAGGCAGAAAGTGCCTGCAGTGCCACACTCCATGAAGCTGAGAAACAATGTTAAACACTGAATGAGGTATTATTTGTTTCGATATCTTTTCCCAGAATCAATGTTTTAAAGAATGGGTTCTACATTCTAACAAGATTTTTTTTGTTCTGTAATTTTTACAGAAGTGAGATAGCAGGTAACTGTAAATTTAAATATATATTTCTTCATACGTAACATGTAAATGTTTTTAGATTGTAGATTCATTACTTATACTGAAGTAAAACCTATAGTAATCACTGTACATAGCACCATTCCACTGCTGGAGACTCCACCTTCTGTCACAGAATTGTGCCCCAGAAACAAAGCTTTTATTAAAAATATATGTGTGTATATTGTCACTCTCATATTGCAAAGAACATATTGAAAACATCAGCCAAGTGTAGTCTGATTCAGAGTTGTCTTCCTGGATCTGCAGGCAGCCTGGAATACTGTTGAAGTGTGACCTTCCTCATTCATCTCAGTGGGTTGTTAAATCAAGAACATAAATAAGACAGTTAAATGTCAACATTAACTATTTCACTGCTGATCATTTCAGCAAAAACATTCAGGTAATACATTTATCCCATAAATTGATAACTGCCCCCCACACATCCTTAGTTGCTTGGTCAGCTACCAAAACAAAATCTTTGGCATATCAAAAACTGAGCATGTACTCTGGATAAATTAAAGCATAAAATAAATTGTCTTTAATCTATAAAGGCAGAGATTTTTAAATTGGCATAAGGGAGTTAAGTGTCCTGCTTCTACTGCAAGGCAATGGGAGTAGGCCAGCCAACATATGGGTCAGTAGTTTTCTGTAGATAACAGTTGTGATTTTAATATCTGAATATTTAAGACTGCCGTGAGCATAAGAAGTCATGGACACTTGGAACAAAGCAGACTGATTAATTAGTATGATCCCAGATTAAGTGTTTGTTTAACATTACCAACATATTGAGGTTTTAATAAAACCCACAATTTGAAAAATTTTATTTTTGTCCACACTGATAGAGAATTCAGAGAATGTCAAGAGACCCTCAAAGATCTAGCCTTGCACAGCTACTTTTTGCATGGCAAATAACACTTACGTGAGACTGATGTGTCCTCTATATTTCAGTTTTCTTAACCATATGTGACATAAAATGGCTCATCCTTTTTTGTTGAAAAGAAACTGTACATTCTGCTGAAAACTTCAATAAGATATTGTACATAGTGAGATGCATCTTTCACTGTGTATAAAGTATTAAATCCATGTGAAAAGCAATCTTTCATTTAAAACTGATACTTTAGAACCATCATTTGTGATACCAGCAAAGATGGCAAAACATTTTCTATCCTATTTTATTGCTGCTTTAAAAGTTAGAACGACTTGTTCCCAAGAGGGATGATGGTCTTATGATTAAGGACTTGGACTGTAACTCAATATGTCTGGGGTTAATACTTAGCTCTGCCTCAAATTTTCAGTTATCTTGGGCATCTGTCTGCCTCAGCTCACCATCTATATAATGAGGGTAAAAATAATTCCTTACCTCACAGTGATTGTTTGTTTTAAAGATAAACTCAATAATATTTGTGAGGTGTTATGAATGTGTGTAAGTATATTAATAGATTCAATTCAGCTTGTTTCTTGCCTCATCTGGTCATTTAAAATTACCCTCACCCCATCTTGACTTTGCTTTTACACACAGCACTTGTCCCTTGACATGGCTGGCAATCACATAAAGTTGTGCAATCATCATCAATTTAATTCTGCATCTTGCTAATTCTGATACAGAGGCTGTTGTGGAAATGGGAAGTGAAAACATTTTTAAAAAATTAATTAATTTTTAAAGATCCATGGATCTTCCCAGATGTGTATTTCTCAGAAATTTCCTGGGGCTAGGAAATAAGTCATATTCTTATTAGCGTTCATGAATGTCACATCTATATTACACTCATACATTTAACCTAGTGGAAACTAGGTCAAATTACAAAGGATGGATATAAAGAAATTACACAAGTATGTAGGACACAATTAGAAAGGCCAAGGCACAAAATGAGATTAAATTAGCTAGAGCCATAAAGGGTAACAACTAAACATTATACAAAACCACTAGAAGCAAGAGGAAAACCAAGGATGGGGTAGTCCTGTTACTTAATGGGGAGGGAGGGGGAAACAATAACAGAAAATTGTGGAAATGGCAGAAGTCCTAAATGACATTTTTGGTTCAGTTTCCACCAAAAGTTAGTAGCCATTGGACATCTAACAGTGAACATCAGTGAAAATGAGGTAGGATCAGAGGCTAAAATAAGGAAAGAACAAGCTAAAAATTACTTAGATAAGTTAGAGGTCTTCAAGTCAGCAGGGTCTGATGAAATACACCCTAGGATACTCAAGAGCTGACTAAGGAGATATCTGAGCCATTAGCGATTATCTTTGAAAACTCATGGAAGATGGGAGAAATTCTAGAGGACTGGAAAAGGGGCAAATATAGTGGCAATCTATAAAAAGGGGAATAATGACAACCCGGAGAATTACAGACCCGTCAGTTTAACTTTTGTACCCGAAAAGATAAGGGAGCAAATAATTAAGCAATCAGTTTGCAAATCTGTAGAAGACAATAAGGTGATAAGTAACAGTCAGCATAGATTTGTCAAGTGCAAATTATGTCAAACCAATTTGATAGTTTTCTTTGACAGGGTAACAAGCCTTGTGGATTAGGGAGGAGTGGTAGATGTGGTATATCTTGACTTTAGTAAGGCTTTTGATACTGTCTTGCATGACCTTCTCATAAATGAACTAGGGAAATACAATGTAGGTGGAGCTACTATAAGGTGGATGCATAACTGGTTGGAAAACCATTCCCAAAGAGTTGTTATCTTGGCTCACAGTAAAGCTGGAAGGGCATATCAAGTGGGGTCCCGCAGGGATCAGTTCTGGGTCCAGTTCTATTCAATATCTTCATCTATGGTTTAGATAAAGGCATAGAGAGTACACTTATAAAGTTTGCGGATGATACCAAGCTGGGAGGGTACGATTAAACAACACCAAGTGTTTTGGAGGTTAGGATTAAAATTCAAAATGATCTGGACAAACTGGAGAAATGGTTTGAAGTAAATAGGATGAAATTCAGTAAGGACAAATGCAAATTATTCCATTAAGGAAGGAACAATCAGTTGCACACAAACAAAATAGGAAATGACTGCCTAGGAAGGAGTACTGTGGAAAGGGATCTGGGGGTCATAGTGGGTCACAAGCTAAATATGAGTCAACAGTGCAACACAGTTACAAAATAAGCAAACATCATTCTGGGATGTATTAGCAGGAGAGTTGTAAGCAAGACACAAGAAGTAATTCTTCTGCTCTACTCTGCACTGATTAGGCCTCAGCTGTTACTGGAATATTATGTCCAGTTCTGGGTATCACGTTTCAGGAAAGATGTGGACAAATTGGAGAAAGTACAGAGAAGAGCAACAAAAATGATTAAACGCCTAGAAAACCTGATCTGTTAGGGAAAATTGAAAAAATTGGGTTTGTTTAGTCTGGAGAAGAGAAGACTGAGAGGGGACATAACCGTTTTGAAGTACATAAAAGGTGGTTACAAGGAAGAGGGTTCTTTTTAACCTCTGAGGATAGGAAAAGAAGCAAGGGGCTTAAATTTCAGTAAGGGCAGTTTAAAAAAAACTTCCTAACTGTTAGGGTAGTTAAGTACTGGAATAACTGCTTAGGGAGGTTGTGGAATAATTCAAGATTTTTAAGAGTAGGTTAGGCAAACACATATCAGGGATAATCTAGATAATACTTAGTCCTGCCATAAATATATGGGACTGGACTAGATGATTCCTTCCAGTCCTATGATTCTATGATTACTAGAATGGGGCCTTTAATTTATTTTTAAATGTGCAGTCTAACTAAAATGATAGATTGCCATTTGCTGCTTGATATTTAGAATAGCAATCACAGAAGTAAGATCTGAAGTCATAGAAGTGTTAGCACTTAATTTGATCTCCTGAGGTAGCTTAATTGAAAACTGTCTAGTTTGAACATGCTGCTGAAGCCCATGCTAATCTGCAAAATGTATTTTTAGGGGTCATGCAGTTGTGTGGGTTTCAAGGGTATAAAAGTCAGATTTCACTTTAGTTTGTATGATCAGCATTAATAATTATGTCTTTGAAGCTGTTTCCTACTGTTGTTTCGTTAGACTGTTGGTGGGTTGACAGAGTAAAATAATTGACTTTCTAATGGAGAACTCCCAAGGCAAATGGCCATTGTATGGGCCAGTGTACTAGGATGAGCCTGTTGTAGTGAGTAACTGATAAAGCTACTGACTTTTTTTCCTTTCCTTTCATTCATTTATTTCAGCCAAGCATGGAAACTGCTTATATAATATAGCAGTACTTGATTTGGAGAAAATGCTCATTATTACCAAAGGCAAAAGATAAAAGGTTTAAAAACAAATTTAAAAGTGGAATAATTATATCATTCTGTAAAATGAGTATATAAAAACCATTGATTTGGGAATAGGTGTATATTCTGTTCTTGTCTACTAAGGTTCCTATAATGCCTTGATCACCATGGTATCTGGTTGCCTGGTGGGACATAGAGGCCAGAAGGGTGTGTATGCAGGTGCATGTGTGCTGAAGAAAGTGGAGGGGAAAAGTGGGATGATCTGGAAGTCTTTCCATATTGTTCTAAAATTCTACTCTCATAGGGGAAATCTGGAGCAACTCCAATTTTTTCAGTGGATTTGCTCCACAAGTACATCAATGCAAATGACAGCAAACTTCAGCCCAGTAGTATCTGCTTCAGTACATAGGTTATTTCAAGACTAAGCAGAGCTAGTACAATTATTTCCTTTAAGATACATTAAATATTAATTATTAGTTCCAAACCCTAAATATTTAAACTGGTAAGCAATTATTTTACAGTGCAAATTATTTTTAAAAATGCATTTGACTGTATTTAATTATTAAGCATAAATTGCTTGAGACAAGCTGGTTTTACAAGTTATTCAATGTTTTCTATATTTTATTTTAAATTATGCAGAATGGCATTCTTCTATTTAAAATTATAGTATTTCTGAGATTGCACGTGGAGAAAAAACATTCTATAAAGTTCTCACTCCATCCTATTTAGAGTATGTTCCCATTAAAAAATCAGAAGCTAGAAGCATCAGACTTCAAGTTAGTAACAAATAAAATTCAAGTATTACAAAAACTGCATTAAAATAACATTATTAAGGTTGCACACGCAGATAAAGAACTCAAAAGTTAGGAAATGCCAGTATTAAAGTAGCATGTACAGCCTGGCCCCTTTGCGCATATGCATTGTGATTAGTCTCTAATTATATGATCACATACTGTTAATTTTTTACTGCATGATTCACTCTCTCATTTGGTGAACGTGAAGGGATAGTGCTAGCAGGTTGTGAAGATGTCACACAAAATATTGAATCATTGTTACTAAGTGTGTGGTTCCTTGTGTTATTTACTCACCATCCAAATCCTGCTCTGAATGCAGAATTATTAATTTCTTTATGGATTTTTCTATGGTTTTCAGCATTTATAGTATTTGAGTGTTTCACAAATGTTAAATATATTTTTATAACTCCCCTATAAATAGTTTTATCATCTCAATTTTACAGATGGGGAACTGAAGCGCAGAGAGAATAAGGTAATAAGTATCTACTAAGTTGGGGTGCCCAGTTTGAGACACCTAGCAGCTGATTTTTCAGAATATTTAACATTATGTAGTGCTTTTTATGTTCAAAGCACAGCTAATATTGACTTCAGTTGCTGAATGTCCAAGACTTTTGCAAATCAGACCTCAGGGTCAAATACCCAGAAAATGAGCAATATGATTAGTGACCACCTGTGAAAAGTTTGGTTTTAAGTAACTTGTCCGAGCATCCTTCACTACACAACCCTCATTCATACCCAGAGTACAATCCTTCCTGTGCACTGAGTGAGGAAGTGGTTTGGTGGAAAAAAATGTGAACAAATAATCACAGATTGTATCATAATGCATATGCATAAGGATTAAATTAAGGTTGCAAAGGCTACTTTAAATCTGGCATTTCTTAATTTTTGAGTTCTTGAGTTTGCAACATTAATTTCTTTTATGTAGGGTGTGTGTGTGTAATTTCCTGCACTCCAAAAAAAAAAGCAAACTGAAAAAAAAATCCATTATTGGAACCATATTGACCCCTGTGACCCATCCATGCCTAGAGTAGCCCACCTGAAAATGCCAAAGGCTGCAAAAAGAAGAGCAGATTCTCCCAAACTGGTGATTGACATTGCAGTTAGATTCACAACCAGTTACAAACAGTGTCTCTGATTCCCCACACTGGTTATTAAGAAGCTAAAACAAGAAGTTACACAGCCCCCTTTATGGCAAATCAAGTCTCTGGCCCCCAATTAGCAGTGGGTCCAGTAAAGAGATAAGTTATTTAAATTCTGTTTCCTTTACCAAAATGTTCTCCTGATCCCCAGAGGGTCAGCCACATTACCAAATCAATATAAGTTTGGATCTTACCCAATATATCACACTGCCAGCTAATCTTTTAGTAAGTAAAATTAAAGGTTTATTATAAAAGGAAAGAAACAAAGAAGAAGAGAATATTAAATGGTCACAGCAATCAGATACATACATGGACTTTAAAGTCATTTGTATATCAGATTCTCAGTAGAATTATGGAGTTTGCAGGCTTGTACAGTCCCTCAGGTGTACATCCAGTACCTGGATGGGTCTCAGTCCTTTGTTTCACAGCTTATGTTGCAGATGAGTTGATCCAGAGGTAGGAAGCAGGAATGAAGACAAGATAGAGATAGTGAAGCTGCATTTTATAGTCTCTGGTCTGCCGTGTGGCTTGTTTCAAACACAAACTCATGGCACATGGGCAGGGAAAGGCACTTGCAGTCCCTCTGACCATAGGCATGTCCCTACATGTTCTATCATAGATGCCGATCTGGCTTCTCTCACTGGGCTCATTGTAAAGTTAATGGCCCTAGATGAGTCATCAGTGCTGACACTAGTCTGCCTGGGGGGGATGTAACCCAGTAGCATAGCACTAGTGTTTGGATACAGACATATCATACATATCCATAATTTACAGAATGAAAAATACATACACATTGTTATCATATTTAGCAAATTATAACCTTTCTAATGGTACCTGACATGGCATGTCTTATACGAATTATTGTAATTTTGCAATATTGATATCAATAATATTATAAATGGTCATCCTTAATCCGGACAGTGTCACAATTCCTATTTTGGTCATCAGCAGGATTTAAACCTTTATATCCACGTCAGTCCTCTATAGCTAGAGCTAGTGGAGTAACTGATAGCAGTAGAAGGTTGTCACCCTCTATATGGACCAGTATTACAGGTGGATGAAACACGTTTTGCAAGTGGATTTCAGTTTGCTGATAGTGAAAGAATGTTGAAATGCAGGAATTTTGGGTTTAGTTCCTGATTCTGTAGGGAAGAGGTCACAGACCATTCTGTCCTCTTGTCCCCCAGAGGCCTGACTCTGTTTGCCTCTGTCCTCTCCAGGCTATCTTAATCCCAATCCCATATATCTTCCATCACCAATTCCTCATTCTAAACTCCCCAACCCAAGATGCTCATCTCAATCCCAATCTTCATGTCCTGCTAGTCCCAGTTTACCTTTCTACAGGCCATTTTAGTAAAGTCCAGTCTTCCCCCTCCCTGGCCCAGTCTCACTTGGCTCCTCATCCCAGTTCTAGTCTCCTGCGCTCCTCATCACTGTATTAGTTTCCTTCTGAAGACAGTCTGTTTGTTTTCTCCCATCCTAAATTTTTCATCTGAGCTCAGTCTCCCCTGGCTCCCTTCTCCAGTCTCTTTCACTGCCTCCTTGTTCCAATCCCAGTCTCTTTCTAGTTTATTCACTCCATCCTTTCTTCTCCTGACCCAACTTTTGTCTCCATTCCGGTCACTCCGCTTCCTATGCTTTTTCACTGTTTGAGTGCCAGTAGCAGGAGCATTGGAAGCACAAGAGAGACAGTCTCCCTGCTCTCAGTTCCCATGCCCTGTGCAACAGCAGCCACTGACCGGTGGGAGGAGCAATTACAGTGAAGGTCCTCTTCAGCTCCTGCAACTCTGAGCTGGATCATGCTCGGTGCAGATGGAATCTTTGAAGAATTTCACTGCCCAACTCTAGCAAAGTCTCTACCAAGCATGTGCAAACTCAAATTTGTCAGAAGCTTATAACTTGGCCAGATTTATGCATATTTTCAGAAGGGTGGTAAAAAGTACATTCTTGACACTTGGCAATCTTCCTGTCAAACTTCAAGCTCCTTCTTTAAAGCATGGAAGCTCTTGAGCTTTTCAACAAAAGGTTGTAAAAAGCCTAACATGGACAAAACAACGTTTTCCCTTTAATTTTATTTTTGGAAAGGCTGAACCATTTTTGCTGAAGTTTTCCACAAAAAAAAAAAAAAAATTCAGCCTGAAGCAGACACCTAGCATGGAAAATTTCAGTTTGAACAGCTAAAGTTTGGCAAAGTGATAAATAACTAAAACACGGGTATTATAATGGAACTATTGAGTAACCTTAACTACAAGTGTCACCGAAGCTCTGACTACAATAAAGGCTCAGGTCTTTGGCTGCTTTGACTATTTTATGCTGCAAAGCCAACATAAAATGGCCCTAAAACTGGTGTTGGTGGCCATGGTTGAAGTACGGTGGGGTGAGTGGTACATAGGGTCACACATTGAATGATGAGGGTAAAAAGAAACACTTTTTTTAAAGACCTGCCTCATTCCCTGAACACTTCCCTTGTGCACTAAACGTAAGGCAGTGGTTCGTCTCTGAGTGGTTACAGACATGTATTCCACTCAGATGTGAAATTGCCCAGTATAACGAAACCCAAGATATTTGCCTAGCAGTACCCATAGGAGTAGCACCCTATGGCCCCTTATTCTCTCCTACAGTTGTTTAAGGGCCGCACTGTCCCAACTCCCTCAGTTCCTTCTTACCACCTGTGTCTTGAGTCAGTGCTTTCTGTTTACTATTTATTTCAGTTATCTGTTATGGAGTTTTTGGTGCTTTTGTGTAAATTGTGAGACAGTCCATAGTAGTACCTTAGAATTACTTTAGTAGGTTTTAGCCAGGTATCATGCCTTCACCAGGTTTTAAACATTGCCCTTTGTATGAGCTGGCTAATCTTAATAGTGACTCCCTCCCCCCGATGTTTATTGTGTATTGCGGGAGGGCACAGTAAAGAAAGGTGCTCCATCTGCAAATAAAAAACACAGGTGGCCAGATTTGCTCTTGAAACAGTATCTTCTGGAGCAGGCCACGAGACCTGCTTCGGCACTTAGGATATCCATAAATGGTGAGGCTCCCCAGAGGGCATCTATGCTGCCATTGGCTGCTGTTGGTCTGGATTTGGATTCCATTCCCAAGAGGAATTTCCTCTAGTCCTGGGAAAAGGATTCATGAAACAGATTGAGGCTGTTCCAGAGTTACGAGACATTCTTTCTCCCTGTCTAAGAAAAGTGAAGACCAACACCATGATCCCTCTAGTACAAGGGAGAGAGGAGGGTCAATTACCCACTCCATAGTGCTGAGATGAGAGCAATTGGACTCCATACCATTTATCCTGATACTCTCCGGGGAGCTCTGAGTTCGGTACCAACTATGTCAGTGTTGACACCAACCATTTTTACGCTAGTGGCCTATCAGGCAGTATCAGACTTGCTTTCCCCTCTCTGCTCCTGACTTTCTAGTAGTTCAGGAGCATTCAGCTTTGGTTGCTTCATCTTTGTCCTTTGGTGCACCCGGGACTGCTGCAGACCTGCCATTATTGGCAGCACCATGTTCTGCATTGCTTCCAATTTAGGGTACAGAATTGAGCTCACCCTCCTTTTTGGTACCGAAAGGCTTCTCAGCTAAGTACTATCCTTAGTGTCAATGATGATTTCGGTGCACTCTGCAGCTATGGCACTGGTGCTAGCTTCAACTTTGGTACCAGTGTCTGTTCCAGTACTGACTGTGAGACCCCTATCAGGATTTAAAATGCCGACTGCTTTATCTTTGTTGGTACTGATAAATCCTGTTTTCTGGGCTTTGGATGAGGCTGAACATTTACAGGCCCCTCTGGGGGTGGCTCCTCCATTGCCTGTCGACTACTTGAAAGGTTCTTCAGGTTTGAGCTCAGAGGCATCTTCCTCCTCTCCATCATCTTTGTGGTATCACTCTTGGAAGTTAGAGACATCTTGGGGATTACCATTGGTATAAAGGTCGGCACTATTCCTGTAGCAGGGTTAGGGGTTTTTGGCCCAGCTTCTACTGGCCACCAATGCTGTACCTTCTACCACAGTGGTCTCCTTGGAACCCCTGGGATGTTCTGCAATCTGAGGTCCTGATCCTCAGCTCAGTCCAGGACAAGGCCACCTATTCCGACAGATTCCCCTCTTGAACCTCTGACACTGCAGCCACAGATTGGGATTGCTCCTACTGAACTGGTTCCACCTGAACTGTTGATACAGGTGCCACAGGAGATTCCATTGGCTCTGCTTCCTTCCTCTCCTTTGTCCCCAGGTGACTTGGTAGTGCCAGATTCCTCTCTTCTGTATATCAGAATTTTAAATGGTATCAGGACCTCCTAAGACACACAGTCCTTGGGCATTCTGTTTGAGTTTGTTCAAGAAAACACCCATAAATTGCTGGATATTCTCTAGTCCTCCACTCAAGGGAGAGTTTCATTTATTGGGAGAGCCAATCTTGGAATCTGCAAAGATGCTATGGGATACCCTGGCATCCTTACCAACCACAGTGAAGTGTACAGATAGGAGATACTATGTGCCTATGCAAAGTTTTGAGTGCTTCTATTCACATCTGGTGCCTAATCTGTTGTCATAATGGTGGCTAATGAGCTTGTTGCTGTGAGATAGGCAAGGAGAGTAAGTGAGCTGCAGGCTTTAATGGCAGAGCTCCCGTATACACAGTTTATCAAGAACAACTTGGCCCCTAAGGCCGCATCCACAATTTTTGTCTAAAGTAGTTTTGTAGCTGCAACTTAACCAAATAATATACTTACCAGTTTTCTTTCCTAAGCCACAATCAAACACAGATAAGCAACACTTTCACACTTAAGATGGTTGGCCTTTTATTTGGAAAGGAGTAAATCTTTTCATTCATTACCTCATCTTTTTGTTTCCTATGTGGAGTGGATGAAGGGTAAGTTGGTCTCCACATAGACTATTTCCAGGTGGATAACTTCCTGTATTACGATGGCATATAAAATAGCTCAGGCCATGTTTTCACAAAGATTATGGGCTCATTCAACTGGGGCCCAAGTGGCATCGATCACATTTCTCAGTGATTTTGGACATTTGCAGGGCTGTTACTTGGTCTTCCTTACATACTTTTACCAAGCACTGTGCTATTATGGCTTCATCTAGATTGAATGCAAACTTTGGGAAGATAGTTGTAGTTATTCTTTAAGTAGACTCCGAGTTCCACCTTCTGTTGATACAACTTGTCACCTGAGTTGAATACAGGTTTGCAACCACCCAAAGAAGAAAATACGATTACCTACCTGTTGTTCTTCTAGATGTGGGTGCAGACATGTATTCCACAACCCACTCTCTGTCTCCTCAGCAATAGAGTCTTAACTCTGGATGCTCAGTGCAAAGGAACTGAGGGGATTTGGGGTGAAACTGCCCACAAATAGTCATGGGGGGGCAAGAGGCCAGAGAGTGCAGGCATTGCCCTTATGGGTAATGTTACTAGGCAGTGTTCTCCAGTTTGTGTGCTGGGCACGTGCACACTTGACTGGAATACATGTCTGCACACACGTCTTGAAAAAATAAGTGCCACCATACAGATAGGTAACACATGGAAAAAATAGTATGTGGTCATTTAAAGACTGTATCAAAATGTTTAATTCTGTAAAGGAGGGAGGCAGACTTAAAGTTTCATGGGCTGCCTTAATTGTAGCATTTCCTAACTTTTGCATGTTTGACTTTCAACCGAAATATTATTTTAATGTCGTATGTAGGAGAGAAAGTGTTAGATACGCAAAATTATTAAATTTCAGAGCCATGAACTTTTAAAAATATCCCCTCAAATTTGCATATATTGAGCCAAATTCTAACCTCACTCCAGTCAAATCAATCAATATATGATATTTTTAGCAAAACAGCGAGAGTCCTGTGGCACCTTAAAGACTAAGAAATTTATTTTGGCATAAGATTTTGTGGGCAGAAACCCACTTCGTCAGAGCATTATATGATGGTTAAGGTTAAGATTCTATCAAAGGTATTTTTAATAAAAATCAGGGACAGGTCATGGCAACAAATAAAAATGAATGGAAGCCCATGACCTGTCCCTGACTTTTACTAAAAATACCCTGTGGGAGGGAGGAAAAACGGAGCACTGCCAGGGCTTGCAGTTACTCCAGTCCTGCCACTGCTCCTGCAGCAGGTGCTGACCCAACCCCACCCCCTGCTGTGGTGGGCTGGGGCTGCTGCTGTGGCAGCCCGGGCTGGCTGCTGGTCAGCTTTTTGGCTGCCATCGGGGGGTGGGCTGCTACCGGTCAGCTGTTCCATCAGCTGCTGTTCTGGCAGCCCCAGGGATGACCGCTACTCCAGCCCTGACTCAGAAGAATTCACAGAGGTCCTGGAAAGTCATGGAATCTGTGACCTCCATGACAGAATTATATCCTCAAAGATGTGACAGACAACATAATCTGTCTGGCCATCATTCTGAGACTACAGAAGTAACCCTAAATCTAAGCACTTGTTGTGCTCCGATAAGCATTCTTCTGCCTCCTTTAAGGAGGTCTGATGATCATTCCAGGTATTATACCTTGATTGAAAAATAGCTAAACCTGCCAGTGGTTTTGTCTCTGTCCTTTTGTAGCATAACGATGTGTTTCTTGTCAGTGTTAAAAAGTGCAACAATACTGTGATGCTGGTAGACCAGGTGCCAGCTCTTACCAAGACTTAGGCCTTAGCCAAGCACTGACAATTTTATTATGGAAACTAGTCCAGCTCACCTGTTTGTCAGTGGTTAAAATGGGTATTAGACTTGTAACAATGTGTTTAGTGTTTCGACTTTATGAAATGCTTGTAAATTGCTACATGTATTAATTCTTGTTATAACGTCTGTATCCCATGCCATAAGTGTTTGCTATATAGCAATAAAACGTTTGTTCTAAACTATGGCTATGTCTGCATTAGCATTTTTGTCGGTCAGTTGGTCAAAAAAACACACGTGACAGAAATTTCACTGACAGAAGCCCCTGTGTAGACAGGAGACACTCTCCCACCAACATAGCTACCCCTGCTTGTTGGGGGTGGTTTAATTATGCCAAAGGGAGAGCTCTCTCCCACTGGCATAGCGTGGCTACGTGGGAGAACTTACAGTGGCACAGCTGTGCCGCTGTCAGGTCTCTACTGTAGACATAGTCTGTGTAACCCACCAGACAAGAACATTTTATCTAGTGCAAAATGCATAGTTAAACTCCTTGTACCTTGTAAGAAAATCTTTTATGAAGGTCATGAAATTTCCATCGTCTATGTATCTGTTGAAGGGAAACCTGTGTGAAATTGATCTTTTAAAATAATATCCATTGGGTTTCCTAAGAAGTTTTGTGTTGGGATTTTTATTCAAGTATCAAGACTCTTGAACAAGTGGTAGAATCTCAGATTAAACTGGGGATAGCCCAGCAAAGCTGGGATAATGGCTACTATTCTTTTCCTCCTCTGTCTTGTCTCTTCTTTTTTTGTTGTCCTCTTGGTTTTTCATTTGTTCACCACGGGTTTTTTTCCTGTTGCATGTTTCACTCATTCTCCTCTTGTATTCCCTCCCTTGTCTGTCATCTTTACATTCGTTTCCCTTCCCACTCCTCTTCTCACTTTCTACCTGCCCAAGAGTAGATGTTTCTGCACATGTTGTGCCTCACATTGTGTCTGAAAGTGAGCTACAAAGATATAGACTGTACTCACTGATATTCATGTTCACTGTTAATTGTATGAGCAGTATAGTAGGTCTAAGGAGTCCCAAAGCAGTTAATTACTGATTCAGCCTAGGGGGGGAAAAGCCATGAGCTGAGCTGTCAAGCACAGAACAAATCTTCAGCAATTTAGGGTGATTTGAGTGACATTATCATGCTGTATGTGTTTTAATTAGTGCACCTACTTGAGATATTTGCTATTCATTACTGCCACCAGTTTTAAGGCTAATTGGCATATTCTTTGTTTAAATTATTATCAGATATGCACATTTGGAAGCAAAGACGTGGTTTAAAATGAAGCCTTTTAGTTGTTGCGGCTCCAAAATGTGCTGAATATAGGAACTGGTCAGCCTGATTATTAGCAAAGGTGCACAGTTGATGTCATCTGTACATCAAGTACATTTGCATGCTGCAAAGAGGTCTCAATTAGTGCAACCAGTCACAATTTTTTCTGAGTAAAAGGCTAACTGAAATGGAAAAAATACAGGAATAAGGAATAAATCCTTAAACTCTTCCCTGTTGTGTGGTTTTTTGGGGGGCCCCATTAATGTCTGTACTGATGTGGCTGAGTTCTGTCCAATGATTTATACTATATTTTTCACCTTTGTTGTTGTAATAATCTATTTTGGGTGGAGTTTGCTCTAACACAATGCAGGTTTTAGGAATGTATATGTCTAGTATATAGGAGCTGGGAAAATCCAGAAACTCCAGGGCCAGGACACTATTAAAATTCTGAGATCTTGTGCAGAACCCTGAAGTATTGTTCAGACCCACTCCTGCTTTCCTGACCTAGAAGCTTGTTAGCCTATTATTAACAGTAGTATGCACATGCAGAATGGGCTGACCTAATGTTGCAGAGAGAATCCTAATTCTGGCATTTTAAAACTTTTGAATGGTTAATTTGCCTATAGTTCTTTGAGTCATTCTACGTATTCCACACTCAAGTGTTCATGGACCCCAGCACCAGAGACTGGAACTGGTGTAGGTTCATGGGCACCTTTGGTCAAAACAATTCTGTTCTCCAGCATGAAAGCATGTGAATCAAGAGTGAAATACATATAATCACTCAAAGTTCTATAATGTTCTCAATTGTTAAACTTTATCATCTTTATTTGCCTGAAACACTCTCTTTCTGCAAGACAATTTTGGTTTTCTGATGTTCTTCAAGATGTGTTATCTTTAAGGTGGGAGGGAAGAAATTCTGTGAGGAGTGGCAGTATGATACAGCAAAATGTAGACAATGTTAAGTGTAGGCTAAGAAAAGGAAAAGATGGAAGAAAAAACATGGAGTAATGATAAGTTTGCTTTACTCAGCATTTTGAAGCTGTGAGACACAGGTGAGTTGGCTGTTTTACCTTAGGAATCATAGAATATTAGAATTGGAAGGGACTTCAGGAGGTCATCTAATCCAACCTCCCAATTGAAAGCACAGTCCAGTCAAGAGTTTACAGTCTTCCCCTCTAGCACAGAAACGTTATTGTGGGTTGAGCCCATGAACAGAGCTGGTCTCTGACCTGGGCAAAGACTCTTGGTTAAGTAACATTCTCTCGGAGTGGGTGGAGGAGCAAAGGTCTGCCCTCTCAACTGGGCTCCAGTCCAGGACCCAATGGTGGGCAGCTACCCCTGACACTTTAGGGTGCTAAGCCACTGTCCTCACAGACCTTCCTACCCCAATCCCCTTTAGTTTCCCTGAGTAAATCACTCCAGTCAAATCTCTGAGCTGCTCTGTCACCTCCCTCTCCTTTGTCGGTTTGCACAGGTCTGTGTTCCCAGGCAATGAGCTCCTGGGTAGTACTTTCCCTTCAATGCGGTCCTGGGCTCCCTTCCACTGTCCAGCTCTGAACTGCTCCGCTCTTCTTTTTTTTTTAAAGCCCTGCCTCCAGCTTGTGCAGGCTTTGTAGGTGTGGCTGGGCAGGACTGCCTGAGCACAGAGCACAGAGCTTAGCCCCTTGCTCTCTAATGTGGGTTTGTATACCCGATCAGAAGCATCGGCAGATCCGTGTGTTTAACATGGGTGTTAATTAAAAGAATCAAGGATTTCGGACAGCTGCAATGTTTCTTTTGATTTTTTAGATTTCTTTTTGTATGGAGATAAATAGCTAGTCACAAATGCAATATATTCGGCAACAAAATGTACTCTGTATGCAAACAAGCTCGAAAATTATACATGCCAGCTGAATGTTTTTATCTCCACTGGGGAGCAGTGACTTTCAGCTATGCTTGGTTTATATTCCTTTACATTTTAAAAAAATAGCAAATAAGTAATCTCATTTCTTCCCATTTTTATTGTTTGGTTTCGGTTTTTTTCTTCCTGGTAACATTGGGCCAAATTCATCCCTGGTGTATCTTCTCTGATGTCAGTATTTTATGCTATCCATATAGTGTATTGTGTTAAGCTTGAAATAAAGAGATAGAAACAACATAGAAAGAAAAGTTTCCTTTATTCCAGGGAATTATTGGTGTCCTCCACAACCAACAACATGAGTGTTGTGGTAATTTTGGAAGCAGAGCATCACCTACTGTAATAAAGATTTTTAAATGTGAGTTCTGTGGGTAGGGGCTGTTGAGGACTACTTAAGCTTTCAGTTGGCTTTGGAGGCTAATGTTAGCAGGTAGAAATTGAAATAGCAGCAGATTGAAAGTGAATTGGGGAAGAGGAAGAACAAAGAAAGAGATCCTAAATAAATAAATAAATTGCTTGAGATTTTAGATTACAAATCTGGGGGTGAGGTAATGAATGGTTGTTCTTAAAAATGTTTTGAAAAATATATATACTCTGGAAGCAAAAGTAATGCTAAAAGGAAAGACACTTTTTTCTCTTGTTTCCTTTAGTCTTCAGTCTTCAGATTTTATTTGTTTTCCTTGTCTTGGTCAGTTGATTCATCCTTTTCTTATTAGTTTTGGCCATTCACAGTGCTTAAATCAGGATTTACATGTATTCCATTATCTGTATGTCTGTCTCCCCTTTCCTTACCTTACAGAAGGGGTGGCCAAACTTACTGACCCCGAGACCCACCTGCCTGCTGGGCAGAATCCTCTAGCCCCACCACCCTGCTTCAGGGCAGAAGCTCAGAGCTCCACACCCCAGTCTGGCAGTCAGAAAATGGATGGGGGCACAGTGGGTTCTGCAAGCCACACTTTAACTGTAAAAGAGCCTCATGCCACTCACGAACCACAATTTGGCACCCCCTGGTCTATAGTGATAGTCAAATCAATCACACTCATGGAGGTAGGGCTGCTGGGATCAACTGTATATGCTTTTTTACTATCCCTGCCTTTTCCTTTAGCTGTTATAATTTGCAGACAGTGATGCATCCAGCACTCTAGAGCAGAACAAAGAATGGAGACAGCACAGCAAATTACTGTGAAACCTGGAAGCATCAGAGAAGTACCTCCTCCCTCCCACTTCTAGGTTATAATTTTAGCAGTTTACTGCTCTGTATCTACACCAGGAACTACTGAAGTTATGTGTCAATGTTGAAAAAAGTGCTAGTGTCCTTCTGGATTGCTGCAAACAGTCTACACAACTGTCCACAACTCTAAAATAATGCAATTTATCTTCCCTCTAGTAATGTGTCTCCATCTGTTTTCCCTCAGAACTGCTTATGGACTTCCCCCTTTCCAGTCCATCTTTGACTTTTTCGCATACCATCCAGCTCTGCTACTCTCCTCACTGTATTTCATTCTTCTCCTATCTTCTTTACACAGAACCAGCATTTTCATCTTAATGTGGGATTATTTTTGAATGTTCATAGGAGGCTTCATTATTAACGCAACAAGAATTATATTAGGCTAGAAACTCGGGATCTGTGCTTGCAGGTGAAAGTTGAAAGAGAAGGCTGGTGTATGTTGGTTTCACATTGAAAATTATTTAGTAGAGGATGGTATGGGTATGCCTTGGCTATTGGTGTGCAATGGATTTCCTTGACCTGCAGCTGTACTCCAGCCTGGAAAAGAAGTACTGGATAGCTTCTGCTGACTACTTCATGCTCATCAGGAACCTTTCATGAGAACATGGATAAGCTGTTTTGCCTGACTTTGTGTCCAAACTGAGCACTCATAGGTGCAGCTGGGGTAAAACTCTTGAGACTACATTTCACAAGCTGAAGCTCAGAGTTTCAAAAAGAAATGCAAAAATATCATCAGAATTGTGACTTTTGTTCTACTAAAGTTCATGTGTGATTATGAACCAGAGGTCAATAAGATTGTGCTGCAGTACCATTCTGCTCTGTGGTACTGTTCAAATGTGCCAAGGTTGTTCTATGTTCAGCACTCTTCGGTGTAAATCACATCTTGCTGCAATGAAAATTCTAGACCTTTTTTATTTGCCCCGTTCTATTAGCTTGGGTAATTTGAATCACATGATCAATATCCATTTAGCCTTTCAATTCTGGCCTACTGCTCATTGTCCCCCTGCACTGTTACAGCCAATTTCCCTCCTTGGTAGATTGTTATGCAGCCCTGTGGATCTGTTCTGTCAAGACTCCTGATAAAGATTGAATTTTATTGAAAATTTTAAGCTAAATGTTATTTAATATTGTCTAAAATAATTAAAGGAATATTGAAATATTCCTTTCTCTGATGTTGAATTTTTAGAGATATTTTATAAAGTTGCAATTCATTCTTATGAAAGAAGCAAAGAAAGGCATTTTAAATAGATAATAGCTATTGCTTTCTATAGTAATAATTCATACTAATACTAATGCAAAGATATTTTTAAAAATACTAATGTGTCCTATTTATTACTGATTTTCATTTTCAGTGTATTGTGATAAGAAAACAAGGCAAACAGTTTGTATCCCTTGTAGCTTCTCAAATGTCTGTATGATTCACCAGTACAGCTTCTGAAACAGCTGGCTTCTGACATATCCATAGTGGAGACACCATTTAAATTCTCCAAAAACATCAGCAGAACTCAGAACAAATAATTTCCCTTCCCTTAAACAGCATTTAATTCCCTGTAGGAACTCAATATTGGTTTTCACACATCAATTTTTTATTTTAGTAAACTCAGAATCAGTTTATATTGTAAAATAATCTTTATGTTGATTTTCTTGCTTGAGTAGATTTTTTTGGTAAGAGGGCTTTGAAACCTTCAGACAGTAGTAGGATATATATGCATTTACTAAGATTAAGAGCTGATTCCTGTTCACATTACTTACACAAGTAGTCTCATTGCAGTCCCTTCTTTTTTCACCTTCTGTTGAAGTCAGGGGGACTAATGTGAGTGAGGCAAAAAGGACTGGCTCCAAGTAAATGAATGTGTTATTTCGTAAATTGGTGTTTGGTCACCATGATTCAATAATGTGCACTGTGGCTTATAGATGTGATTAAAAGTTTATAACTACTCACATGGAAAATCTCTAAAGATTTAACAAAATAACTAATGTCTGTGTACCATTGACTACTGCATGATGATATCAGAGTTCCAGCCAGTAGGGACAGAAGCCTCTAACACAGGGACTGCTGCACTGGAAGGATGGGTGTAAAATGGGGCCCAGCCAGGGCCACCTCTTCTCCCACAGTGCCCCAGAACTGTGCAAGGGAGACATCCTACTCTGGGGACCTCAGAGAGCTTGTAGGGACCACTGGGACCTCAAGTGGGCTGCAGAGAAGATACAGCTAGAGAATCCAGCCAGTAGGACCTTCGATCCTTTGGACATTTGGAGAACTTTCTACAGTTTTGACTGGACTCTGTCTGGATTTTGTTGGTTGGCGGTTTGCTCCAACACTCCCTCTCCCTCAGTTTTTTTCGCTTCAGTTTCACTCCATATATATGTCATAGGTTGTATTCTGCTACAGTAATATCACAGTAAAGTAGTAATACAGTAAAGGAGAAAAATTCTCCTTTAGCCTTTGTGATAGAGGTATGTGCTTTTGGAGAATAAAGAATTGAAGTTCTATCCCAACTGTGGCTGTGAATTTCAGGTGGTCATGGTGTAAAATAGTGACAAACTGTGGTGGCCATACATTTGTTACAATATCTTGCATGTTCTCCCTCCCCATCTCTCTCTATTATTATTATTAACTCATAATACCATCTATTTTCCTTATCTTCTATTTAGCAATTGTATTTCATAGCATATTCTCTAATCAAATGGATTTGTGTACCAATACCTGTCAAGGTTTTGGCACTGTTATGTGACTGTTCAATAATCCCTTCCATCAGTGGGTTATTTTGGCTGTCCTTCACACTTTTAAAATGATATAGATAAATGACAGATCTCGATCTTTAAAATGAACCAAAATAATTTTTATTTTTGTTTTGAGGCCTAACCTCCTTTTCCCTCCAGTTGTCCTTTCATGGAGACTTGCCATTAGTGTAATCAACAAGGGATGAAGGGCGCAGCAGACACACCTGCCAGCAAATACAACACCGAAGAGCAACTTCAGGGAGAGGTGGTAGAAAGAAGCACCAGAATAGGAAAAATATGTGAGGATGGAACTAGCCATAAAAGACCAAGGCAGGAGGGATCTGGCAATGAGGGGGGAATATCCTACACTCTCAAAAGTGAGATCACAATCCTGGGTAACCACCAATGAGCTCCTCTCCTCATGGTTTCTTCTTGATCTGCTGGTGATAGCAGTAAACTGGGGCCTGTCTCACCCTTCTCCCTCCTTCCTATCTCGACTATTTCCCCTGAGGTGAAGGGTATAGTACCTCTCGGTAGGCAGAACCAGGAGAGAGGGGAGGGATATAGAGGTCTCTATTAGATCCTGTGGAACGTTTCAAATTTTTTTCTAATCTGTATTTTCTGATGGAAATTTGTTCCTTAGGAAACATGTTCACCCAGCTGTCTGTTCTCACCAACACTTAGTGATTCTCCTTTGCCTCCAGAGTGGTAAGGGGTTTCTTGTTTTTCTTATCCCTTATTTGGATATTTATTTCTTTGACTATGAACATTTTCCGTTAGTTGAGATGCTGAGCAGTGTATGATGATAACTTGAAAATGTGATTTTTTTATTATAAAAGCCAATCTCTTTAGGCCAGGGTATTAAACTGTATAAGTAGATTGTAGTGACTCTGAAGGGAGACATTTTAAAGTAAGAAATTATATATGGTAGGTCTCAATTGTCATCTCTAAAATTGATGTTGCAGAGCCAAGAGATCTGTGCTGCTCCTAGGAGGCAATCATTATTGTTCTGTGAACTCAGTAAATGAAATACAGTACTTTTGATGAAGGTGTTTGCTCTGATATGGAGCCATTTTGTGGGAAATATAAAAGCAAGAGGAAAATCAATGATCCTCCAGCCTTCTATTCATAAATAGAGCTTTTGGCATACAAAAGACTTTTCCTTTGTTTCTATTAAACATATTTTCCATATGAAGTGTGTTATGAAATCTAATATGTAATATTTGAGCAGCAGCAACGTCATAGATTTGGAAATATTTTTTGTAGTCCATAAAAAGATAAAGAGCACTTTTCATCACAGTCTAGGAATAAATAATATATAAATAAACATTTATTAACCCCACTACATTGCACTAAAATGTTGTCCATTCAATTTCTTTCCTTCTGATCCATTTCTGCAATGTTTACAAAGAAATTAATGGCTTATAATGAGTAACTATTCCAGCTGTTAGTTTTTTGTTTGCTGCAGCCACTGTGGACTGTTCTCTCATGTTGCCCTGAAATAACTCATATAGGAATTTCTGATAGTTGGGGGCGGGGAAATAGACTATTGTATTTCTTGCATAGTACCCTGTGCAAATTTGACTAAGGATCTGAGAGAGTGACTTGTAGCCAGCACTGTTCCTGGCTCTGTCACCGACTTAGGGTTGGTACTGATTTTAAACTGTATATGAATTTTAGAAACCAGTATAATTAAAATGGTACAATTCCTAGTGTGGATGCATGTATACCAGTTGTTCCATTTAACTATACCAGTTTCTAAACAATATAAATAAATGGCTACAGAAACTCATGTAGAAAAAGCCCTTTGTATATTAAATTGGTCAGGCTCTGTATCTGTTTCCTTATCTTTAAAATGACCATGTTACCAACATCACAGAGATGCTGTGAGGCTTAATCAATGTTTGTATCTTTCATCCAACTTTATAATTTAAATGAAAGATATTTGCTCAGTTTGGAAGGTTATCGGGCATGCCACTCAAAGTCTACACATGAAAGCAGGAAAGTCTAAGGGTATACCTACACTGGCAGTTTCGTCACTGGTGTGCCTTAATGCAACTGCAGTGATAGTGCATTAATGCAAATGTATATGCACTTACTGGTGTAAAGAGTGGCTCAGACTGATAGAGCTTACTCAACTTTGACAGGAGTAGCCTTGGAGTAAGGAAATCTCGGACTCCATTCACTACAATGCTGAGGTGATTGTTGCATTTGAATTTAATTATAACAATACAAGATGTCCAGTAATTAATCCAACTGGAATTAGTTAATCAGGGGTTTAGTCAACAATTAATACAAAAAGAAAGTATATTTTACCACCCTCTTCAAATGGTGAAGAGAGGGCGGCAGTTTAACTCCCAACCTAATTCCCCAGAAATCTTTCCTTTTTTATAGGCTGAGAGACACAGAAATTCCTTTCTGGGGAGGGACAAGTTACTTTCCAACAACTGATCCCACCATTTGTTGTGTTTTGGATATCTCAATTTACCTCATTATTGGAATTTCTTTTACAAATATCTCAGTTTACATGATTGATAAATTAAAGGGATTTCTAATCCAATTACTACTAACAGCTGAAGTAACAGACAGTTCCTAATATCTTTCAATGAGTCATTATTTCACACATCACAGAAAAAAACTTCAATCACAGAACTTAATTGGATCATAAGTACCCCTTACAGTTACCCAGTCTTGTTTATTATAACACACTTCCATAGTAATAGATATTCTTTGTTAGTTTCCAGGGGTCCTTTCCTGTACATCTGGACCAGATTAATGGAATTAAAAGATTATACACATTCCTCCTTCATTTTGTCACACACACAAAACAAAGCACATTAATTTGATAGATAGAGAACATTTAAATTTAAATTTTAGTTTATATACAAAAAGGATTTTGGCCAAATTATAAAAAGAATTGTAGAGGTTTTAATATCTACTAACATGATACATCAGAAGAATCCCAGGCTGGGTTGTTTTCTGGCAGTGTAAAATGAGTTTCGTTCATTGAATTCCTAGTAGTGCACCTTAGCAGAAATCTGTAGTAACATGACTTCATTTAATTTTTAATCTGCCTGTCAAAGATGATGATGATTTTATTTATTTATCAGTGAATTTAAATGAATATGGACTGAGGGAGAGCTGGTGTGGAAGTCCCTTTTAATAAGAAGTGAGGTGGTGGTGTTAGGAGTGAGGGTTGGATAAGTGGGTCTGTTACTGACCTATGCCTAGTGTAGAGTGAGAGAAATCTCATAATTCCACAGAATCTTTTTCTTCCCTTTTGTTTGCTTTGGATGACTTTTTAAACAAAATTAGATTTTAATCCTGTGGCAATTTTTTTAGTTTAAAAAAATTACAGTTGGACTAGAGAAAGATGATTAAAAGATAACTATAATGCACTACAAATTTGTTTCCTACTCATTTGTGGAATTTCTGAAACAAATATATTCAAGCAACCTATTGACTTTCTCCTGAACATATAAAATATTAGATTTATTTAGATACTATTGTTTTTAATTAATGTTTCTAAAATCTAAAAGTTGCTCGCAAGTTCTGTAGTTAAAAACTTAATTTTAATAAAACACCAGACTCATAAAAGTACAGTTTAGAAATAATTGCAGTGGCTCCATTTGAAAGCTGGATATTTAATATTGGTATTTGTTAAATTTATAGTGTTTTTACAGTATTTCCTATTTGAAGCACAGGGAATGCTACAAATATTGTGCTAAAGATAAATATTGTGCTGCACTAAACATCCATTGTTATTGATAGACTTGTCCCAGCCAATAAGAATACATGCATTTTGTACAGTTACTAACCTGTTGCTGTACATTTTTCTTTTCTTCTGACAGTACTTTATAATCTGGTTGTGGAGGATTTGATTTATATGGTAATTGATGAACAGACAAGGCCATAACCAAGACTTTATTAA
Source organism: Mesoclemmys tuberculata (assembly GCA_007922155.1). Lineage (NCBI taxonomy): Eukaryota > Metazoa > Chordata > Testudines > Chelidae > Mesoclemmys > Mesoclemmys tuberculata. Next base: position 22,503,880 of record ML675614.1, on the reverse strand, counting down.
TGAAAATGATCTATAATGAAGCACAGACTTTTGGGAATATGCCTTTTTCTTTTTTTAAATAGCAATGCTCATGATTTTAGCATCCACAGTAGGATGCCTGTTAAAGTAGAATAATTAAATGTGCCAATCATGTGTTCCAGTAGAGCCTGATTAAACACTTTAAAAAAAACTCATTAGTGAATCAATCTGTTCTGGGAGCCTTGCCAGATGGTAAATACTTACTATACCAACACAATTTCTATTACAGTAATATCCATCTCCAAAAGTATCCTTTCTTTCTAAAACCATTCTTCACGTTTACGGGAAGGCAAAGAATTGTTTTCTGTCTCTAACATAGTTTTCCTGGTTTTGTGTAGTCATTTGTACATATTTTAAAATATCCTTGTCAAGATTGGAATGATCAGGAACTTGAGTCAAGATGTTTAGCTTTGGAATTCAAACTTCTCCAAGGAGGTGTTTGGACTTGGTGATCCACTTCAACTCTTTATAAAGTTATTTCCAAGTTTCACTAGCACTAGCTACAAGAAAAATTTTAGCTTGTTGGCTAAATCTTTACTATGACCTATCTCTACCCTCCTAATATTGAACAAATATTTCTAACTTAAATATATCTTTCTCAGATTAAACGGGGATGACATCGACATCTCTTGTTCCTCCCCAGCCAAATGTGGGAAGCTGAGTTGAACATGTAGAGCTCTTTGTCCTTAGAGAACATAACTTTTTTTAAAAAATTGGAGATTTAACTTTAGGGCTCTAAATCCATATTTAGGTTCTGATCCCGTAAACTCCTAAACACATGCTTAACTTTAATCATGTAATTATATAATTGATAGCAATAATTCTACTTATATGCTTAAAATTAAGCATGTTTATAACATTATGTAGGACCAGGGCCCAAAGTATTTAAATAATATTTGTGTCCTGATATTCAAATTGTGGGTTACCTAGCAGTTCCCACTGAGAACTGAAATTGGAGATGCTGGTTTATCAGCACATTAGAAAAATCAGGCTACTTATTTAAGAGTCTCAAATTTTAGGTTCTCTTTAAAAATGTTTGCTCAAGATTTTAAAATAAAATCAACAATATTTGAAATACAAAGAACTAAAATTCCTGTTATTGACTGTAGCTATATATTGTCTCCAAAATCATCGTAAGAAAAAATTCTACAACATTATGTTGGAGTCAGAAAATGTAGAAAAATATTGATGTAAAATTTTACTTGTCAAAAGAAAATGGATGCTTTTTCTTGAATTCACAGGAAAATAATTCTCTAGTAGTCAAGCCCAGACAGTTAGGCACATTTGTTTATTAATTTTTGCAAAATAGATATCATTATTATGTATTGTATTAGAGAATTGACTTTTTATATTATTTCTAGTTGTTTATGCTGTTATGGAAAACAATACAATTTATATAAAAATCTTCCTAAAATGTGAGGAATTCTTGTTAATAACTACTGTTATTCATGCCTGTGACAGAATCAATGTACAGCTGCCATAAGCCATCTGTTGGATGCCAGTTTATTTATAGAAATTTGTTTTTATTCCTCCTATAGTGCATGTATTTCTGCATATTTCTAATTTTGTTTCTCAGTAACACTTCAAGGTGGTCATTGGATTAGTGTTAAAACAGTTCTTGTTATGAATATCTCTGAGTTCAGTTTCTGAAAGCTCTGGTTTCTGTAACAGTTTCCAACCCTTGAAGAGCTCTATCTTGACAGTAGCTCAAGGTTAGTGTTAAAAGAAGAGTCTGATATTGTGCCACTACAAATAGTATGCATTACTGTCTTGGAAAAAACAGGATTAAAGTTTACGAGAGGAGCCCTTTTTGTCTTGCTTGTGTAATAAAAAACAGTGCTATGAACGACAAGCCAAATTTTAAAAATTGCACTACTGCATAATTCTGGAAGATATCTGACGTATGAAAGAAGTGTTGCCAACATTCCAAAATGGAAGTAGAGATTAGTATGGATATGGGAGGGGAAAATACAGTGGACTGGTTGGAGGATGTTCTCTCCATCTTCAGTGTTTGTAGGGCTGAAGGGAGAAGTGTATGCTAGGAATCCTTTGGATCACTAGAAAGGAAGTTTAGTACTTAAACCAAGAGCATTTTAATTTAATCTGTAAAGAGAATAACTGTGTGTGTGTGTAATAGAATATACACGCACATGCTTTAAGAAGATCTGTGACTAGGAGGGGAAATACTTTGTCATCAGTATGTAGTGAAGGTCCACACAGATGAGCAGAAAACTTCTAGACCAGTTACCCAGTTAGTGTGTAAGTGAATCCTGGAATATGGGTAAGTGCTTATTCAAGTTATAGTTGCTATATTTTAGAGGGGTATGTGTGAATCTTTAGGTTATGTCTGCACTTTGAGCTGAGAGTATAATTTCCAGTTCAAGAAGCTCTGATGGAGCTAATGCACTAGAAACAGTGTAGGCATGACAGTAGGAGGGCTAGATGCCCTGAGTAAGATCCTGTTTGAGATCCTAGACCACTGGTTTTCAACCTGCAGTCTGCAGACCACTGATGGTCCACAGACTGTCTAAGATTTCCAAAAGGGTCTGCACCTCCATTCAAAATCTTTTAGGGGCCTGTAAATGGAAAAAAGATTGAAAACCATTGTCCTAGACACATACTCCAGATGACTAGCTCATCCCACTGTTAGTGCCACCACAACTACACTATTTTAGGGTGGGTATGTCTCCTTGAACTGAATTGCAAATTCAGCTCAAAGTGTAGACATTCCCTTTAGCTGGCAGACTTCCCTTTTCTTTCAGTGAACACATAAATGCAATTCAGTGGCAGCCTCTTTAAAATTTACTTACAGCCATATAATTGCTATTCAGATATAGACTACATTCCTGGGGAGAGAGTGGGTATGGGAAAATGTTGTAGTCAATGCATTGTAGACAGGGAGTACTTTCTCCTGAAAGGAGGCAGCCTGTGAAGGCAGCAAAAAATCAGATCTTCTTTGAGCAAGCAGCAATGAGCTCTTTGCAGCTGGTTTAGGTTCTAACGTGGCTATCCCCAGAGCCATAGGTAGGAATTTTAGCACCCAGAGTGAGCAAGTATATTTGTGTCCCTTACCAGTTTTCATCATTTCCCATCTCATTCAGAGGTGACATGTAGCTGTTGATAGTGGGGGGAAGGAGGTGGCACATGACCACCCCACATAAGTCTTCAAACTGTGGGGCGTGCCCTCCAGGGGCTGTGGTGGAACATTTGGGGGGCAAGCAGCGACACAAGGTGGGGCTTAGAGAGGGATCATCAGCTCAACCCTTGGACTCACCTCAGTGGGGCCACCCTGCTTGTTTGGGTTGGGGAGGCATAACCAAAAAATTGGGGGGGCACCTGATCCCTTGAGCTTCCCCCCCCACCCCACCCCCCACACATCACCTCTGACCCGATTTTTCCACCTGCACGGCTTTGTGCCCTGAGCGCCTACCCCACTTGCTCCATCCTGGTTACAGCCCTGGCTGCTGCTTTATTGCATTCCTAGAGCAGAAATGTAATGGTGGCACATAAACAAATGGTGCAACGTAATAAATAGCATGCTTTCCAATACTCTCATGATCCTCAAAAGTATTCTCTATTATTTTGATTTATTTTTAATGGACAGCAACAAATTGGGTAATTCTCTTCCAAACAAGTTATTTATTTACAAAATAATCATAGTGAAAGATGTTTTATTTTGGGTCCCATGTGGTCCCAGCTAGATAATTAGCCCTCTAATTCATCTCCTACCACAGAATCTAAGTATTTTTCCCCATGTCTAGCTTTTAAAAAAACAAACCATGAATGGAGTGTAAACCGATTCAGTGTTCTCTCCTGATTCTGCAGTCAGCCTGAAATGGTAGTTCTAAGAACACTTAACTACCCATTCAGGTGAATGGGGCAATCTCTAAAAACAAGTGATGGCATTGTCCAAATAATTAACTATTTCACTGCTGATCATTTTGGACATCCAGTTAATGTGCTTATCCCTAAATCTTAAACCGCACAGCCCTTTCTCTGTGCCAAAAGCTCCAAATATTTCCCACTTAGTGCCATAGCCGTAGTTTGGTTTCTGTATCTGAGGGAACAGCTGCAGTCAGGCCAATGGGACCCAAGGCTTGCAGTTGCCCCCCCATCCTCTCCAACTATTCCCATGTTCAGCTCCCAAATCTCTAGTTTCCTCTGACTACTTCAACATAAATATTCATTGCTAATACAAAGATTGAAAATATTAGATTATTGTAAAATTTAACTTAACAATATAAACAAAACAGGAGCTACTGTGCTGATTGTATCTCTTTTGTGTCTAAGTCATTAATCTCCATTTTAATATTTATTTGACGTTGCCTCTGAATTTGCAGTTTGCCATGCCAGGGACTCTTGCTTCAGTAGAGCATTAGCTGAGATCGGCGGGGCAGAGGGGTTGCGGAGGGGACTGCTTACCCTTCTGTGGGGGGATCTGACATCCCTCCTCCCAATTCTGTATTTTCAGGAGTTTGATATGAAACTTTACTCTTCATTTCCTGGTTATTACAACTTTGAGTTTGTTGGTTTGAGATTAATGTTCCGGAAGAGCATGATACACAATCAGGCAACCTGAACTCTGCCATAACAATGTGGGTTTTTTTTTGGTCCAGTGAATTTAGATCTAGTTTGCAGCCAAGTATGTGGGACCTGGGTTATACTTTTTTCAGTAACAAGCATATCCAAATAACAAAGAGTGTAAGGATGTTGCATGACATACTGTATAATGTATTAACTTAAAAGAAATGCCTGGGAGCAGTGTTCAAAACCAATAGCTCTGTAACCCCAGTAGAAGTTACATAACTAAAAAAACAGTATAATGGTTTTATAACATTGCTATCTATATACAAAAAGGAGGTAGCACAAGTACTGTTTGATATGGCTGTTGCTAATTTTTCTTAACTATTAGAGAAAATAAGGTAAAATATATAGGTACAGTATATTTCAGCTCTCCTGAGACTGTAGTAACTAAAAATATATCCATAAACACATGCAATTCCTTGTCTCATAGGTAGAAGCCGTAGTTTGACTCCACATCCCCTCTGAAGTTTGAGCCTTTAAAAATATATAATAATGATGATTAGAGCCTTCCTGCATATCATTTGTGTGAAAAATACACTTTACTTGGCTACTGGCCTATTTTTTTTTAAATTTAAACTGACTTGTAAAAGATAAATAATTTGTTATAAATTTGCATTCTGATTTCTAAAAGCATGGACAGATAAGGGAAGACCCATCACAGAAACAGACCTATCAGATCCACTAAACTATCTAAATACAATAGTTTATATTTTCCTTGACAATCCACTATCTAAAATGTGATTGTGTGCTGAATTGTACTCTGTATTGATCATCTTAGTCTGTCTCAGTTGAACATACTGTTTAAATTTAGCAGACTAATGAGTGGGAAACAATATGAAACACTCTTCTCTAGAGATTGTTATAAATGTTCTGATATGTTAAAAGAGTTGGGATTTTTGAAAACTGAAAAAAAAAAACATTTGTTTTCATCTTTGATTACTCTACAGTGTTGTGCTGAACTAGAAAATGAAGTGTAGCTTAAACTATATTCTCTTCTAGCCTGGCTGTGCACCCAGATAAAACCTTAGTTGCGACAGGGCAGGTTGGGAAGGACCCTTACATATGCATCTGGGATTCCTACAGTGTACTGACTGTTTCTGTTCTTAAGGATGCGCATACTCATGGAGTTGCCTGCTTGGCTTTTGATTCAGATGGCCAGGTTTGTATATTTTCCGTTTCTATTTTTCTTCCTTTTAAGTTTACACATAAAAGTATATTTTTATATATGTAGACTGCGTATAGAATTATAGCATTACATCAGAACTGTGTATTGTTTATGTTTATACAATATTGTGTATTGTTTATTATTTAAAATTTTAATGCGAATACAGAATCCAAAATACGGCAAACATCTCTCTCTTTCAAAAATAAATGTTTTTCGGGCCAAGACCTCAGCCTAGCACTCCAGCTAGTTGGGTGGGGCACATATGCCAATGGTAGACAGCCCTCTATGGCCCAAATGCAGGCCTGTCCCCTCAGTAGTTAGCACTTGTGGAGCTGCACAGTGAGGTGATCCTTTGGTTCTCAGAACCAGTCAGTGTCCACCTGTGCCTGCTGTTCAGGGAGCTTCTACTATATAGTGCTTTGCACTGTGTCCCCCAAACCCTGTCCTTCCTTGGGCAACCACATTGGTCTGCTGAGGGATTCTCACTAGCTGTGATGCACAGTAAATTTAATTTAATAAAGTGTTTGAAATAGAAAAACTGTGTGACTTGGGAATTTAGAATCAGAACAACAAACAAACAAACAAAAGACCACTCACAAAGCTGCCTGAAAATCAGTGTGTTTTAAATCATATGAATAACTTGATGTTTTAAGACAGTGGTTCTCAACCAGGGGTACACGTACTCCTAGGTATACACAGAGGCCTTTGCGGGTACATCAACTCATCTAGCTAGTTCCCTAGTTTTACAACAGTCTACATAAAAAGCACTAGTGAAGTCAGTACAAACTAAAATTTCATACAGACAATGACTTGTTTATACTGCTCTATATACTATACACTGAAATGTAAGTACAATATTTATATTCCAATTGATTTATTTTATAATTATATGGTAAAAATGAGAAAGTAAGCATTTTTTCAGTAATAGTGTGCTGTGACTCTTGTATTTTTATGTCTGATTTTGTAAGCAAATAGTTTTTATGTAAGGTGAAAGTTGGGGATATGCGAGACAAATCAAGCTCCTGAAAGGGGTACAGTAGTCTGGAAAAGTGGAGAGCGACTGTTCTAAGAAAGATGGGAAGTCAAATATAAATGGAGAATTGGATTTCTCATTATTAGGTACAATAAGTAAGTTTCTAGTAGAAAAAGTAGTGATAAATCCAAAGGATGTTAACATGAATGGTGTCAAAGGAATGCATATTTGTGCTTCACACAGTGACCTGAACAAATTATTCCAAACAGTTCATCCTGGTATAAAGATTACCTGTGTAGTATTACCACTATCAATATCTGCTAGAGTATTCTGCTGTGTAATTTTTTGTTACATCTTAAAATTCCTACCCTATGTTAGTTTAAAGGAAGCTAATGGGCTTAATTGATGCTTAGTCTAGATCCTTCTACAGGCCATCAGCTCTAGGGTACATTTCACCTTGTGCTTCTCCATGTAAATCAAAATTTAATCCCACCAGAGAAAGAATTGAATTTGGACATTTAAAAAAAAATCAGCAGCTATATTCATACTGGGAAATAGTGCACAATCAGATGCACAACTATTCTCCCACTCTTGTCACTGAGAGTTGGATTGTGTGGATATGAGAGCAGAATTGGACTATGATGTTTTAAAAGAATAGTTGTCATATAGAACAAAACTATCTTTAATTTTTAATGTAAATTGACATCCTTTCACTCAGTTTAAAATTTAATCTGAAAGGAAGGACGCTGTTAGAACCAACATCCCTTTAACATGTCTTATTTGTAATAATAAATTACTTTCGTTTCAACTTAATAAATGTGAATGTTAATTTTGCTACCTAGTAACATCTGTGAAATCATTATTAGGCATGAGAGGAATGAGAAATTTTAGGAAATTTGAAGTGTCACAGGTATTAAACCAATTCAACAGCTAATTTTTCCTTCCTTCTCTATAAAGGTAATAATACTCAATACACATATATAGCATTGTAGTAATAATAATAATCACATAGTGCTTTACATTGCACAGTGTTAACAAGTTAACATTATTATGGGTTGCTGCTCAAGATTTAAGCTTGTTTTCTATTTCAAGCCCAATTTTCAACCCCCTTCCACTAACTTCCTCAAAAGGAAACCAGTCCCTCTGAAATTTCATACACCATATCTCATCCCCAGATTACAGTCTTTCTGGGAAGACTAGGAAAAAACAGAAAAAGAGTTATAATGTTACAGTGTCCCAAAAATTCCTGTTTATAAAATAAAATAAATCTCTTAACTTTCTTGTGTCTTCATGCCTCCAAAATGACTGGGGTACATATTATTAAAGGTATTTTAGTGCTAATAATGCAGCTAGGTACCTAGTAGGAATTTCAAAAGTGCCTTTGCACCGAAGTCCCATAATACTACTAAGTGCTTTTGAAATCCTACTATGTGCCTATCTGAATCTTTGAGGCATCTAACTACCCTTATAAGTTTGGCCCCTTATCCTACAAATTCCAATTTGTTGACCATGCAGAACAGTCGTTAGTTCTAGAGATGCAGTGGTCGTGGGGGTTCAGGTTTAGTGTGGGAATTCCAAAGATATAAAGAACTATTTTTACAAACATGATATATAAACTGACCAGCTGCTAAGTATAAGATTTGTAGCAGCAGCTGCTTGGCTGAGCCAGAATCGGAGGGCATGGATTTGGCAAGGAGGAGACTGGGAGGAACTCATGGAAACTGTGGTATATGGAGCTTATAGCTGCCAACAGTTCCATTTTGGCCAAGATGGTCCTAGGTTCTGAACACCATTGTGGAAAATTTGAGTCCTGTTCTAGGACTAGACAGATTCCACCTACATATGTATTCCTAACTTCCTTCAAATCCATCCTTTTACACTGAATGCATTTTAAAATAGAAAAACCAGTAAATATTTTGGGCCGAAAAGGGAGAATAAGGTTGTTCACATGTTACTATACTTTGATCTTTTGTATGTTTTACTAATGATAATCTGCAGTTGCAATCTGGAAATATTTTATGTACAGATTTTTATTTATGTATCCTTAATAAGATGTTGAGCATTTCAGAGACAAATATATTTAGTTAGGTGTGGGAGAATTTAATATTTTTTAAAATAATTTTGACAGATATTTTTTATTTTTATGCTTTTATCTATTTTCATTTTTACACAAAAGTAGGGTTTTAAGCATTTTTTATTTTTATAGGTTTACATTTTTACAGTTGTGGGAAATAATGGGGGAAGTCAGACAATTATTTAATTACAATAGACATTGAAATTCAAAAAGTTAAAGCCTTAAACCATTAAAACACAACTTGTCAACATCACATGTCAAAGTATACAAAGAAACTATCATAAGTCACACTGTAATGGGTTCTCAAGCAATGTTTTTCTTATTTTGCCTATTTGAAAATTCCAATTATTATCACTGGACATTTTTTCATCACTTTTGGGGGGGGGGGAACGGTGAAATTGACAATTACTGACAGTTAGAGATACAAATCTAATCCTGCCCAGCCTGTATTTAGTATAAACTTGCTATGGAATTTTTTTAAATTAACACCAGATTAAGTAAATACGGAAGTGAAATTCATCCTTAATAGCCAGCACACCAGTCTGAACTGCTGCCACTTAAGAATACTTTTTTTCTGTTTGATTGGGAAAATGTTACTTTCTTTATCAGATTTTCCTCTTTTTTTCTGGCCTAGGTAGTTTAATGAAAAGAACTGTCAATTTGCATATAGCTGAAGTTGGGTTTCATTGATAGCTAAATATTTTTGTATTTTGCTTCTTTAGAATTTTTTCTTATCTACTGTAAAATTAATGAGGAAACAACTTATTTGAATCAGGAACTATTACTCCTATATTGCAAGCTGTTCTGTGCTGAAGTCCAGTAGGCTTCTCAAAAGTGCTGGCATCTACCTTTTATGGAACAGCCTGTAGATTCAGAGCTGATATTTTTACATGTTAAACATATTTCAAATATAGGCTACAATTTATCATTTTTGTGTTTTAAGTAATAGGACTGCCAAAAATTATTTGACACTTTTTTCTTTCTTTACACTTAATTCAGAAAGAAATTAGTTTTATTTTTGATGCCAAGATACTGCAATGATGGATTCAGTAGAATGCAGAGATTTCTGACAATTAAATGTATTTTGTACATTAGGTCCCTTTGATATATCTTCTAAATGTGTAGCAGCTTCAAATCTTCTGATGAATTTAACCAATGTTTGGCATGCTTAAAAGTCAATTAATTAATATCAAGCTTTTAGAAAAGACTAGAATTTTTGACATGCTGAAACAAATATTTAACATGGATATCTTGATGGTATCTTTAGCAATTTAGTTGTACTTTGAGTCATATTTGGAGAAATCCTTCCGTACATATGCAATGCTGAATTGTAAGACTTATTTTGGGCTGATCTTCAATTAACTAGATTTTTTTTTCCCCCTTAGCGTTTAGCCTCAGTGGGACTGGATGCCAAAAATACAGTCTGTATTTGGGATTGGAAGAAAGGAAAACTACTAGCCACAGCTACTGGCCATTCAGATAGGGTAATGATATTAAGAAAGTATCTGAATTTTGTTTGGGGCATTTCCCAATAACTTCTGTAACATTTTAATTTCTATATTCTATATTTTTTCATTACATTCATTCATAGAGAGGTCCATCAAGTAGATCTGAGTGGAGAATATTGCCCAAAGTTAGGAAATGTAAAAATAATTTCACCACCAGTCAAAGACACACACACACACCTAAATGCACACATACATGTTCATTACGATAAATTAATAATTTCACTGTACATATAATATACTACTATGCATGGAATATGTGTGAATATTTTACATGATCGAATATACATAAGTAGTAGCAGCAGAACAAAACAATAAATTACGTGTTTATACAGTCTGTATGTACTAAGTTTGTGAATTGGGTGAATTCAGTGCTTCAGTGTTACTATATGTCTAACATATCAAGATTAATTTTTTATTCAATTTTCAAAATTACTCTTTTAGGGTCTGATGCAACTCTCCTGAAGTCTGTGGAAGTTTTGCTAATGACTTCAGTGGGAGCTGTTTCAGGCTCTGTTTCTCTAAGCCATGACTGAAGTGCTTAAAGACTTAGTCCTTCAAACCCTCCACATAGTGAAAGTAAAAGGGTGTTTAGCCTGGGGTTATCTAATCAGGTTCCAAATTTTGGTAATTGAATATTTTTGTTCTGGCGTGGAAGTCATAAGGCATTGCTGCAATCTGACTGTCATTTACATATTTTAAGAAGTATAGTACTTAGAAAAGACTGCAAAATCACAACTTTTTATATAGAAAATTTACAGTTTATATTTCAAAAGACAGCGTAGTTTAATACACTAAATGATTGGCTGCACAATTTAAGTTGATAAAATACTTGTTAGCTGACTGGAATAGCTGCTGTGCTGTATATTTAAAAGTTCAACTCAAAACGGAGGAAGTAGGTAAGGTGTGTGTGTGTGTGAGTGAATAATAGTAAATGAAACAGTAAATTCACATAACTGTGGCGCTCTTGGGTAATGTTGATTTCTAATTTGTCTCCTGAACCTCTGATGTCTGAGTATCACTGGTCTACATTTTTAAAAGAAACTAGTGATTTGGGTGCCTAAATTTTTTGGTGCTCAACTTGAAATACCATAAAAGGGCCTGAATTTCAGAGATTGTCTGCTCAGTGTTTTCTGAAAATCAGGCCCCTGTAAGGGTTCTGGAGATGGACACCCAAAAACTGAGGCACTCTTGAAAGTTTGGGCCATAGTATAAACTCTTTATTTTCAAGCTTTAAACAGTGTTTCCCTGAGGGCCTGATTGTGCGATCATTACCGAAGCTAAGTTCTCATTGATATCAACAGGAGTTTGTTCTGAGTAAAAAATGTGGGATTAATTTTCATTAATTTTGAAATATACTTACATTGTATTATTGACAAAAATATACATTGCTTGCCAAAATGACAAATGTAATTTCATTATGTAGATTTATTTCTGTGTATATTACCACTTTAGCTGTGTGTTACAAAAGTTGGCATATTGGGTTAGTATTGCCTAGCCTGAATGGGTATGCCTTTTCCCACAGGTAATGAGTGAAGATGAGTTATGGTCTCTCATTTTAACTTTTGGGGGACATTAGCTCACAACTTGCACTTTATTTTCCCCAGTTTGGCACAGCAAATGTTCTCTGTTCACTAGTGTCCTGGGACTACAATAGGTGGGTTGTTGCAAGTTATAAATAAGGTCTGCTGGCAGAGCTGTGTGTGGAAGCCTGCAAGCACATGTGTCTGCATTCTCTCTCAGTCTAGCTATAGTTGTACTTGTCATTCATGTCAAACAACATTAAATTCACCTAAAGGTTGTGCTGTTAATTTAATCAGATACAGATCAATGGAACTGTATTTAAAAATATGCAAAAGCAAATTAAATATATGGCAGATTCAGCTGGTTTATAATTCAAAGTAGCAGCTTTAAATATTTTTAACAGATTTTTGATATTTCCTGGGATCCATATCAGCCAAACAGAATGGTTAGCTGTGGAGTGAAACATATAAAGGTAAATTGATTTTGTTGCTTTTTTATTTTTATTTGTTAAAGTTTATAAAGTTGTCTGATGTCTTGAACTGCTTGCCATCCTTTCTTTCAGTAGGTGGCTTCTTGCCACCCCCAAAGCCCATGAACACTATCTAGATTTCTAGATTTGCCAATTCAAGATGATAAGACAGACTTTCAGAAATATGAAGTGGATTGCAGTGCAGGACAGCTCAACAAGTAAAGTGTAAAGGACATTTAATGTCTTAATATTTATCAGTACTCATTCCCATTTTTGTTTTCTGCCCTCTCCATTCTACCAAACTGCTCACCAAAGTCTTCAGTTATTTCTTCCTGCTAAGTCTCAATAAGGCATCAATGAAAAGCTATTAAAAATGGATGGAGTCCTGCTTTGCTCACTGAGGCTAAGAAAATTGCACTGAATGAGATAGGGATCCTAACTGCCTGGCCACAGCCTGGACAGAGACTACCGAGAAGGTACGAGAGTAGTCACTCCATGCTGTTGGACATCCTCTGCATGTTTGGGGGTCAGGTTCCTTAGAGATCTTTGGTTTTCCACGCCATGTTCAGACCCATCTCCCTGCCTTTTCTGTACCTCTGATCTCATAGAACTGAGGAGAGAATATGAGTACTCCACAGCTCCAGTACTTGTTCCTTCGAACACTTCTTTGCATGGGAGGCAAGCACATGAATCTAAGAACATATTTTGTAAATTGTCTTCCTGCTGCCTTACTTTGTTGTCTAGTATTAAAATTTAAATAGGACCAACAATTTAAGTAAAATTGAAAACAAAATGAAAGTTTCATATTTTGGATAAAACCTCATTGGGCTTGTGCAAAGCTTTGCCAAAGTTTTCTGTTATCCCCTATCTTTGTGAGATGCATCTATACCAGATGTCAATTATTTCCCATGATTAGGGGTGGGAAAAGCTTTGAACAGATATTGTAGGAAACCTGCTAATCAACCTAGCTCTGGTGGCTGTGAAGTTTGAACCCCTAACTGGCACTGTTTTCCAAACAGTGGGGTGGTTTTGCCAGTAGTTATGCCATTTGCTGAGTTCTGCAAGCTGCTTCTCAAAACCTATCTTTGTCAGCACTCCCACTATACAAATTGTTCCAGCACCCCTGAGCACAGGTGCTGACAGCCACTGAACCCTGTATATAATGGAAACCACTTCAAGCCAGTGGGTGCAGTGGCACCCATGGTTCCAGCACCTGTGCCTGTGCTCTGTTAAAATGGTCATCATTAACCAGCCAAACAAGCAGATATAGATTAAGGCATCCAAGAAAACTGTGTGTTGAAACATTTGAGGATTAGGTGTTGGGTTCCCATCAAAAGATGTACAAAGAGCAGCCAATAGTATTTCTGCATCTTAAAGTCAGAGGGATGGAATCCTTGCTTGAATTTAGAGGTGAATAAAATAAATAGCTTCTCCTGCTCTATTACTATAGGGCAATTACTCTGTAGAATTAGGATTAGTATTTGGGGAAGGAGAAATGGGGAGAGTGTAGTCTTTTCTCCGAGCGTCTCTCTATTCAAGCAACCCAAAATATTTCTGAAGTATACTGCAGCTAAGCTTTTTGCTCAAGGCTAGGCTGGGTTTCAAAGCCAGAGTTGCAACCTTCCACATTTCTCAAAGTCTGTGCAATTTCAAATGAATTAAGTGTCATTCACTTTAAATATATTTAAAAGATTGTGAAGAGCTAAAAGGTCTATGGATGAAAACTCTGTGTAAGAGGTAGGTGTTCTTATTTTTCTTATTAATTATATTGCAGGATCAGGCATATTTAGCTTCCTAAATATGGATTTAGGTGCCTAACTTTAGCAAAAGTCTTGGCAAAAGTGACTTGCCATATATAAAATTATTCCGAGGTGGGAGCAGAGTCTGAGTTCTCTCTCCTGTAGACACGCAGTCCTTGCAGTCTCTGTCCCACAGACACTTGGCTGGGATGGAGGTGAGTCTGTGGATGAGCTTGCTGTAGGCAGGATTCACAGCTGCAATCTCCTGCCTAGTCAGAAATGTCACCCACCTGCATCTATGGTTAAGAAGTGGATGGGGCCAATGTTGAAAGGGGGATAAATCCCAGTAGCAAGAAAGGGGGTGACACTCACCAAGGGACAATAGGTAGCTCTTCCCTTGGGAGGCACCCATTGGTTATCTTGGGGGAGGGGTGTGGATTATCCAGCATTCCCCAACTCCCAGGATTTAACCCAGTTCAGGGGCCATGTGGAGCCTCTTTCGGCTTCATTCCAGCAACCTACCCTACCTACCCAAAGCAGGAATGGGAACCCAGACTGAGATTTGCTGCGGGTCTAGCTGATCGCCTGTTTAGGAAATAATTGTTTATTTGTTGCAATTTGTAGCTGGTTTCCAGTGAGGTTAAGAGAATAAAATGAGTGGCTCCAAGAGGTAAAAGACCTGGGATTTTGGTGATGGGTCTTGGGCTTATGTGATAGAGTCAGACCTTGTGGCCCTCACAGGCCTCACACTGCAGCATCCACTGCACCCTCACAGGAAGGAGGATGCTGGGACTCAGAAAGAGCTAAATCCTGGGGATAGATAAGGAAATCCTACCCTGCGTTATGGGTTATATGGCAAGGAGCCCTGTAACCTATTCACTGGAACCTATTAAATGCCTGGCACAGGAAAGTATGGGTGATGGGCAGGTAGTGCCCCTCCCTTTTGTTAAAATTTGATAAAAGTTGCAGCCTGCCACTTAACTCCTGGAATGTGTCTGTCCTCATTTTTCTCCCGTGTCCACACCAATATCCCCTGCTTTGATGGAGGCTACACTGCTTCCTGCTGAATTATTTAGCTAAACTGCTGTTAGAGGGGCAGTAAGGGCAGGGGAGAGTTATGAGTTCTAATGAGACCTAAGCTAGGTTTAAAGTAATCCTCCTGCCATTTGCTGCCTTCCCTTTCTTTCTCTACAGCCAATTAAAATTAGGAGATGGAGTGTAGTGTTCTCCAAATTTGAAAGCTGTGTGGAAAATGTTCTTCTTCCACACCTGTAATTGAGCCTATGTTAAAAAAATAAGGAAATTGGAGATGGGCCGCAAACCAAAATTATTGATCCAAACACTTTCAATTGTACGTAAGTTCATATTAAAATCTGAATTTTGTTATAAATGCCCAAAACATGTTCGAAATTTTGTCTCAGATTACAAGATAAAGGTTATAAATGGCTCATCATCTTGTCTTTCATGACTTCCTAAAAGCACACTACTATTGGGCCAAATCCTGAGGGCCTTATCTGATCCTCGCTCAGGCAAACTTGATGGGGAATTTATATGAATAAGTACTCAGAGAAGACCTCAGGACTTTCTTTTGGTTTTATTTATATATTATTTCTACAGCCTATAGGTATTGTGGAGCTCTGCAAACAAATAAGACAGGTCCTTTGTTTAAGAAGATCACACATCAAAAGGTGAAAGACAAAGTGAGAGTGAGGTTATCGGAAGAATGAGGGTAACAATAATAAAACACCAAGAGTTATTCTTCAATTACACACACACTAGCAAGTCGTGTATGTGATCTTCAGATCTACGGTGGTAGTTTTCCATTCTTTTAAAGTTATTTGTGACATGATGGAAAAGTCCGTTAAGAGTCAGGAGCCATATAAGTGTCTAGCTCAGTTATTGAACAGTACAGAGATATGTCTATAAGACCTGCAAACTGATATCAAAATCAAAAATGCTGCAGAGACTTCTCTTCATATATCATTTACATTTCATAGTTTTGGACGTTGTGTGGAAATGCACTGACAGCAAAAAGAGGAATATTTGGCAAAACAGGAGATCTTCAAACTATCCTTTGCTTAGCATGTGCGAAAGAAGATGTCACATACTCTGGTGCTTTAAATGGAGACATCTATGTTTGGAAAGGGCTAAACTTAGTCCGCACGATTCAAGGAGCTCATAGTGTAAGTTGTGTTTTTAATGCTAACTTATGAAAATTAACCTTCACTGAATTGAAGAACTGTAATGGAACTGTGATATTTCAAAAGATTATAGTCTGTGTCAAATCATAACAGAATGTGCAGAGTTCACTATGACTTTATACTCTGATTATGTAGGTATTTATGTATTAGCTACAGTATCTTGTTCTACTGACAGAACTGCTGTTGTTTTTGTAGTTTTGACACTGATTTCAGCAAACAGACTTAAATGTAAGGTATCATCTTGACAGATTTTGAAGTGGCTTCAGTTCTGCATAAACACAGATTTTAATCAGCTAGTCTTATTTAAAATAGGATTTCCCCACTAGAATTCCCAGTATTCCGTACCAACGTTTTTCATAAAACTGAGATCTTAAGCATAACAAACATCTTCTGTGTTTTTCTCAGTAACCAAGGCAATAGGAACCTGAGCAAATCTCCTTTACAGTGGAGTTCCTCTTTAGCTCACTCACATAACAAGGAAATGATTTTAAAAGCTCTCGTTAAATACTAAAAATGTAATTTGAAGCAAACAAAAATCCCAGTCCATTCAGAGTAAATGAACATTGGAGTTAAAAAAATGGTACAGGCATATTTTACTACTGTAAATATTTATTTCATATTCTTAAACATTCAACATTAGTGCACTAATTAGATTACATATGTTCATGTTATGTTTTCTTCTCAAGGTAAAAGCAGAGTGTCCTTTCATCATTTTGTCCTCAGTACATTTCAAAGTGCTAGAAACAACTGTATTGAATACAGTAGTTGCTAGCAGTGTTCTACTGTGTTTTCTCTGAATAAGTGGATCGGGATTGTTTCCCGAGAGCAATGTTATAAATCCCCTAGGTAGCTTTTATAGCATAGTTCTGATACGTTGGTTGAAACAAGAATTTCAATATATAGTTGTTGCTGAGCCTAAGAAAAGCACATTTGCTAACATTGTATGAAGAATCTGTAATATTCAAAAATAGCCTGTTCCATCATGGAATTCTATCTAAATACCCCATAGAACTGGTTTCAATACAGAAATAAAACCCTCTCCAACCCCAGTTGTCACCTACCAAACACTGGAACCCATACGGGGTATCATCAAACTACAACAACCTATATTCAGTAGGGATCCCATCCTGAAAGAAATCTTTCCTGAACCCCCTCTTTTGGCCTTCAAAAAACCTTCCAACCTTTCCAAACTCATTATCACACACAAGTTCCCCATAGATCAGGGCACACCAACTCAAAGTGGTGCCAGATCCTGCAAGAACAACAGATGTAAAACTCACAGACATATCTCCCAGTGCTACATTGGTAAATCTCCTCTCCAGAACACAACTTGCAAGATCCAAGGGTCCTACACATGCCTATCAGAACACGTGGTGTACATTTTCCAGTGCACTAAATGCCCCAATAGCAACTATGTAGATGAAACCAGACAATCACTATGCTCTCAAATGAACTTACACAGAAAAATGATAAAAGACCAAAATACCACTTCACCTGTGGGTGAACACTTTTCACAGAGTGATCACTCTATATCTGACCTCTGTCCTCATCCTTAAAGGAAACCTGCACAACACTTTCAAAAGACGAGTCTGGGAGCTTAAATTCATATTTTTGCTAGACTCTAAAAATCACAGATTGATAGAGATGCTGGATTTATGCCTCATCACAACAATTTATAACCTACTAACAGGCCACTTCACCTTGAATGATCCCTTGAAATATGTGTAAAATACTTATGCTAAACAAACTGTTCCATCTTGTATTTAGCTGTGACACTCTGATTTAAAATTTCCCAAACCTGACTAAGAGCTCTATGTAAGCTTGAAAGCTTGTCTCTCTCACCAACAGAAGTTGGTCCAATAAAAAATATTATTACAGTAGAGACAAGATGGGTGATGTATCAGTATGCATTCTAACAAGTATTGTAAAAATATTTTAATGTAGAAGAACATGGTAATCCATCATGTAAATTTTGCCTTTTCAAAAGTGAAAAAGCAATTCAAACAACTGTAGATACTTTTTGTGCCAACAAAGAAAATGAAATTCACACTCTTTCAGTTTCAGTCAGATTCCAAATGATGTCTGAACTGAATTCATGAAACATTGTCTGAGCCATCTCTGCACCTGTAAGAATATTTGTATCAATTGTTTGCTTGTTTTTGTTTGTTCTGGGTGACAGTTTATTGTAAGTGGCCCATCATTTACTTCATACTCTTTTGTAACAACATTCATTAAATTTAATTTACAGTCACATATGTATGCCATCTGTATGGTATTTATACAAAAGTTCCATTATAATTCATAATCAATAGACTGATAAGACAGCACTTGAAATAAACTGTCATCTGTGTGTGGTTGGTTTGTTTTCTGGGTGGCAAACATTTTGCCTTCTAAACAGTGCTATCTAACAGTTCTTAACAGTTTGGCCTTTAACAAGAGGCTACTCAAACACACTTGGATTTGTTTTTATGTTTAAACTGTAATCAACTTTCAAAACTATTATACTATTGATTAACAGGCTGGAATTTTTAGCATGTATGCTTGTGAGGAAGGGTTTGCCACTGGTGGGAGAGATGGTTGTATTCGGTTATGGGACACCGATTTCAAGCCAATAACTAAAATTGATCTCAGGGAGACTGAACAAGGATACAAAGGTAATACAAATGTTAGTATATTTTGATATATTTTGGATAATGTATATTGCATATTAATACGATATAAAGTGTTAATGCCTCTACATACTGTTGAATTTCACCAGACCTGATAGACTACATACAGATTTTTAAACTAAATTCATTTGGCAATAATGTTTTTTAATATCTTTGTAACAGTTTTCATATTGCATAGTACAAACAGAAGGGTGCTTTGTAGTCATTTTTCCATGCTGTGGAAGTATCACTACATGATATATAAAGGTATTCTCAACACAAAAAAGTGTGAGAATGAGATTATTCGTGCTTTCTGAGCACAAGAGGGGGGAGGGAAGCCAGTCAGTCTGACTCTTAAAATGTTCAATATGTTCAATATTCTGAAAAGAGGTATGAGGAGCTGGGTAATAGCACAGACTCTCCAGGGTACCTGGGAATATTTATGGCTGGTGATGGAGGGAGCACACTGCATTTTTTTTTAATGTACAGATCTACATTTTCAAAACTGGACTTTCATTTTGGGTTCTGAATCTGAGAGCACTGGAGCCTCATGTTCAGAGATGCTGAGCACCTGAAAATCTTGTTGGACTCATATGAAGCTGTGGTTATTCAGCATGGTGAGTAGGCTCACAAAAATTGAGGTCCACTACAAATTAGAGGCTGCTTTTGAAAATTTTGATCATAATACTTTTTGCATTTAAATGCACTTTTTTCTCAATTTTACTGGAGACGTTCTGCCTGTTGGAAGCAAAATACCTCCACCCACAATACCTTATAGCTCTGGAAATCAGTCATACCTTTAAAAGTTTGATTACAATCATTTAATTTGAGCAGAACAGAAAACCTCAGAAGGTTACACACCAGAAAGGTGCTGTAACCAAAGAGTGTTGCCACAATTTTTAAAGCTCCGT
Organism: Mesoclemmys tuberculata; assembly: GCA_007922155.1. Taxonomy (NCBI): domain Eukaryota; kingdom Metazoa; phylum Chordata; order Testudines; family Chelidae; genus Mesoclemmys; species Mesoclemmys tuberculata. Next base: position 22,484,069 of record ML675614.1, on the reverse strand, counting down.
AAGCCATACTCCTCTTCTTAAATTTTATAGATTTATGGCTTGATTTGCATAAATGCTGATCATCCATAGTTTCTGTTGAGGCCAGTGGTAACTACAGGAACTCAATATCTCTGAAAGAGAGGCCATTTTATCTTCTGGAAGCTATACAATTCCATTTTGATTTAAGGGTGCTTGTTGTGATAAGCAGCTGTCACATATTCCTCCAGTTCTTAATTTACATTTTCAGAATCCTGTTCTATATTAACATTGTTATTGGAATCATCAGCAGGCCAGTAAGAAAGTTAACAATTTTTTTTCTTAGAAACTTTATAGTTATCATGAATGTCTATACCTTTTCTATTTTCTGAACTCTTGTCTTGTCACACCTGGTCAATATATTTGTTTGTTATTTCCTTATTTTATTTCAATGAGGTAAGTCACTTGTTATGACACTTGTAAAATGTATAATTTTTTGCTGCATCTAGTCACACTTCCGACAAGCAAAATGCTTCCAGTCACTACTTTGTGGTTGCTCCAGCAAGTCTCCTTAGTTTGTTCTCAAAGTTCCCCTCTAGTTTTCAAAGCTTGGAATTGAGGTCTGTATACATAGTTTTTAGCTTTCAAAGCTCTCAAATGGACCCTCCCAGCACAATATGTTTGCTGACCCAATTCTGCCTTCATGCGTTTTTGGCAGCCAATATTTTTATAACTAATGTCCATTTCAACAGAAATAATCTATAGAAACTGCTGTTAGTATTTGTATCAGCTTATAATCAATTTCTGAAGTACTAAATTCCAAGAAACACTTTTCTAAAAAATTTAAAAAAAAACAAAAACCAAGGAGTGGGCAAATCCTTACCCCTTTGACAGATCTGGCCCTAAGAATTCAAGAAGGCCAAACTCTGATATAAAGAAAAAACAGAACCACCAAATCCTAAATCTATGGTAAAGCATTATTGTATTCTGCCTGAGAACTGCCCCTCTAGCAGTCTGTTCCTAATAAAATTAAGAATAACCTATATGTAGAGCTGTACATAGAAGCCAGTGTTGGCTACTGGAATGCGCACACACACAAACATTCAGCCTCTTTGGTTCCCCTGTGAAGCAGGCTCTATATTTTGGAAAGTCCAATATAGTAATAATACATTTCTCTCCTGTGTTCTGCTTGCTGCCCATGAACTTTCTGGCATGTGCCTGTTTTGTCTCTGAATTTACTGAGTTAAGAGAATTCTCTGCAGAAAATTATTGCTTCAAAATAATAAATATCATTAAGAAGCCATAATTTATTTATAAAAGTCATCTGTTCCTAATGTGCTATCTGCAGAGACCATCTTACTGTCCTTCTGCGGGTGGTCTGAAGAATGCATTTTGATCTTGGAGTAAGTTAAGTTATTTAAACTTCCTTTGCTAAAAGAATTAGAGTTGCTATTAAATTATACTTATTTGGTACCATTACCTCTACCATCTGTTAAATGTTAGAGGACACAGAACGGTTAGAGGAGAGCAACTAAATTCAGAAAAAAATTACATAGCAACAGCAAAATGACAGGGAAGTAGACTAGGAATGCTAATTCTTACTGTCTCCTTACAAGACAAGGCTAATTAGTACAAAATTCCATTTTCAGAGCAAACAATGAGCTCAGTTTCCACTTAAACGTAAATGTGAATGTTAACGTAATTCTTTTTATTAGTAAATAACAAATTAAGTGACTTCCGAGTAGCAATAATCTAAAACTAGAAACGTTTACCTAACACTTTCCCTCCTGAACTTTGGGGTTCAGATAAAATAACATTAGAACCACTCGTATTTTAGATTTGTTTTTCCAAAACCAGGACAGGTTTTGTCACTGTATACTTAGATGGCAGCAACAAAGACTAGAAATCTTACTTAAGCAAGCCAATAAATTCTGAATTACACTACAGCTGTTCCATTGGAAGAAAGTGATTTTTTAAAGGAGTTCTTCCCATGAACATAATCATGTAGACTAAGTAAGAAGAAATTTATCTGTGCAAACTGATTTCTAACAGGCAGACTCCTAAATAATTTAGCGCATGAGAAAAACTACAGATAATAACATTCAAGCAACCGCTGGTGGTCTAATCCCTCCTGTCCCTACCCTTTCATTGTCTGTTGTCTTGTGGCCTCTTTTCTGTTTTCTCTCTCCACTGTGCACTTTCAATGTGATGCTTCTCTCACCTGCTTCGTTTGTTCCTCTTCTGTCTTTCCTTTCTTTGGTTCCTGTATTGTGACCCACTGCTAATCCATTCTGTTTGCTAGCTGCAGATTTAATTTGACTAAAATTCTCATCACTGGAGCTTTGCCACAGAGCACTTTAGACCTCAGGGTTCTTGTCTGTTTCACTTACTGGAAATACACATAGACTTTTATCCAGTAAAGCATATGGTTACCTATAAGTGTTTGAGCAGCCCCATAGAAGATGACAGATAGTGTACATTCCTGCCAAGGTCTTGGAATTCTTCAGAAATCTGGAAAATCTGTGATAGCTAAAGTTATCTTCTATGTGGCCCCAGTTCATTTAAGAATGTGCTTAACTTTAAGTATGTGAGTACTCCCAATTTCTGCCCTCCTCTCTCCCCCTTTATTTCTTTCCTAAGCAGCTTGCAGAGAGAGCTCATTGCTGGACTTACAATTTATTACTAAAGTGCTATGAGAAATTTGTAAATTGTTTTGTACCTAGTAACTGATTAGCCATTCCCTTCCTGCAGTATACCAAAACTCTTCCATGGTAGGAATGCCACTGTCAGAGTTCAGAGCAACTGCACCTGTATTTCTCTTCAGTGGTCCAGCCAAGGCACCCAATCTCAGGCTTCCAGCTCTCCATCTGTTGCCTCTCTTGGGGTTGAGACACAAATCCCTCTCCCTTCTGACCACGGTGTTTTTAGGTAACATAGTTCCCTGGCATCCTGTGTATTTCCCAGCACAGACAGGTTGCCTAAGGATACCTGCTTGCTTTCTCTTCACAGACTGTTAATAGATAGGTGTTATTGTTAGATATGTTACCACACATTCCAGGTGTAGGGCTGGTGAGTCTTGCCCTCGTGCTCGGGGTTTAACTGATTGCCATATTGGGGTTGGGAAGGAATTTTACCGCAAGGCAGATTGGCAGAGGCCCTGGGGTCTTTTCACCTTCCTCTGTAGTATGGGGCACTTGCTGGTGGATTCTCTGTGTCTTGAAGTCTTTAAATCATTATCTCAGGACTTCAGTAACTCAGACTTAGGTTAGGGGTCTATTACAGGAGTAGGTGAGGTTCTGTGGCCTACGTTGTGCAGGAGGTCAGACTAGATGATCATAATGGTCCCTTCTGATATTTGAGTCTATGAGTCTAACTGCATTCTCTGTGCTGATTTTGATGCCCTTTAGGAAGAGGGTGGTGTAAGTTTTGAGCTTGAGCCGTTTCCTAGATAATGTATAGAAGCATAGACTAAATCATCTTCAGATTTTTTTGGAAGCTGGCAAGACAGAAGGCATGAATGTTCTTTTATCCCTTTCAGGGGGACATCAGAATATGCTAATACATATGTTTTATTCATACTGAGAATTTTACTAGCAAGCAATTTTTCTACCAATATCAACTACTTTTTATTTAAATATTCTTTTATTATAAAATTTGTAGCTGGGATTGACTTTGTTTTAACATGACAATTTGATTTTTCATTCATTCATTTCATCCCCCCATACTTCATCTCACTATACAAATTACTGATTTTTGATAATTTACTAAAGCAGGCCAGCAAACAGAAAATGCTATCAAGTTATTATTGTCTTTTAAAGTGTTCTACCTCGACTAGGTCAGCTAAAGGGAAAAGTCAGCAGGTCCCCTTGCAGTTTCCTCTCTACATATTTGTCAGCAGGCTTTCTTCTCTTGAAGGAGATATTGAGGTGGAGAGCTCTAATCTTCTAATTTGGAAATCTAAATTGACACCCAAGCCCATATTTAGTTCTTCAGATTGGTACTTACTGTGCTAAAAATGGACATGCCCTAATGGCTATTTAAATGTCCAAATACAGTACTGGGCTACCTAAGTGAAGAGCTTAACTTTACAAAACTGAGCTGAGAGTCTCTATGCTCTATGTAAGGCCGGGTCAAGAAGTTAATTTCAGGGATTTTCAGATTGGGCAACATGAGAAAAATCCAGACTGAAAATTCAGTAAACATTAAAGTATCTGTAATGCTACATACCTGGTTTAAAGGGTGGGAGGCTTGATTGGATCTTCCAGGTACACCATAGCTTTAGAACGGGGTGGGCAAACTATGGCCTGCAGGCCGCATACAACCCATTTGAGCCTGTAAGACCCTCTAGATCAACCAGTGGTCCACAAGCTCAAATCAGGTGGTCCGCGGAAAGGTTGTGGAACAAGCTGTGCAGCGTGGCAGCAGCCACTCCCCCACCCAACCCCCCCCCTCTCCCACCATGTGGGCCCAGCTACGCCCTGGCCAGAATGCAGCAGCTGGGTTCCCAGTTCTGTCCCTTCCCTCCACCCCTCTTCCACCATGTGGGCCCAGCAGCGCCCTGGCCGGAGCATGGCAGCTGCTCCCCCCTCCTGGCCTCGCCCTTCCCCACCACCCTTCTCTCACCACCTGGGTCCAGCAGTGCCCTGACTGAGCTGCTCCCAAAGCATTAATGGCCCACCATACAATTTCTATACTCAGATGTGGCCCTCAGACCAAAACATTTGCCCACCCCTGCTTTAGAACGAAAGGGGGAGTGTATGCAGGCATAGGTCCCTCCTCCCACAGCATTCTCTCTGCCAAGGAGCCAGTGCTTCCCACAATCATTAATTTAAACCCTTGGCCAGGGTTTCTTGAATCTTTTTCCTCATTTAAGCTGAAATCACCCTTCATCCCTGTGGTTATATAGTATAGGAACCATAGTGTTAGGATGCTGTGGGTCTGACCAATCACTTGTTTTTAGGGGCCGTATTGGCTGAGGCCTGATAGTAAGGCAAAAAAACCCCAAAAAACTGAAGACACACAGAGACAGAGGTTAAATCGGAGTAGGATTTAGAAATTTAATATTAACAACTGCATGAATGTTTAGTTTGTCACAACTTGTGGTGGGTGTCCTCTGTGGATAGAAAAGGGCCAGCACCCAGAAGTAAAGACAGGATTTTTTAGGTGAACCTTGGGCCTATGGGAAAAGGGAAGACCTGAAGTCTTCAAAGACTAAGATCTCTCTTTGGTACTTTTGTCTCCTTCATGGAGAAGTATGAGATAATTTAGCAGAATAGCTGAATTCTAGAGGTAGGCCACAGAGTCTCTAACTTGAGATACAGGTTACATGACAGGAGTCCTATTAACTCTACAATGGACCCACTTAAATGCTTGCTATGGTAAAATGAGGGCAGATAGCATTCGTCTTTGATGTTAAATTTAATAAAGTTGTGACCTGCCAATTCAAATCCATTGCTGTGTCTATACTCATTCACTTCTATGCCCTGATCAATAATCAGAACTAAAACTTGATGGATAATGACAACCAACCTGGAATGATAGTGTATAATTTTCAAAAGCGCCTAACTTTAAGTAGCTTAAGTCCCATTTTGAAAAGTTACTTAGACACTTAGGAATCAATGGGACTTGGGCTTCCAAGTTGATTGTCACTTTTGAAAATGGCATTTAGACTCCTAAGTCACTTGGGTATATGATGTGTGAAAATTTTACCCATCGTTCAGTAACTCACCTTATGAATCCTAAGTCATTGAATAGAATAGTATGAACTGTTGCACATTTTTATTTTCACTTTAAAAACAAATAGCATCAGAAGTTGTGGATGTAAAAGAGTTGGCATAATAAACTTGCAGAATAAACAGTGAACTGAATGATCTGAAACTTAAACCCAGACTCAGTAAGTTAGTGATTTATTGCTTTGTAAAGTTTTCAGTGACAATGCTTATGATAATATTTTGAGGTTGAAATCACTTTTATTTGCATATTTCTAGGACATGGCACATCTGTTTGTACAGTAGAAAGAAACCTGCCTGCAATGAGATTAACTAATCGTGGTGTTCATTCATATGTACTTTATTAATACAGACACTGTTGGTATCCTAGAGATAGAAATGATTAAACATTTTCCATATAAAATAAAATCCATCACTTACAGTTCTTAAAAAAGTAATGACTTTGTATACATTCATTTAGGGCAGTTGCTCAGGTTAAAAAAGAATCAAATGTTGTGAATATATGTAGGCAGCTCCACTAATTAGCAAAAAATATTGCATATTAAAAATGTGAAATCTGATTGTAATGTTAGGCTTGACATCAAAATAAAAAAATAAACGTAACTAATCACTAGGTTAAAACCATAGAAGACAATGAATAAACAGTAAAGATGTATGCATTCCTCTTAACCTCCCCAAACCCAAATATGGTCTGATTATCCTTTCCTTTGTACTAGCTTTACAGAAGTATAACTCTTTTGACTGGAGTTATTCCCAGTTTACACTGAGGTGAATGGAGAGTCAGACCCAAAAGTAGAGACTTACAATTATGTGGAATCAATTACTTAATTTTTATAATAAATTATATTGCATGATTCACTATTACTCGTATAAATAATTTACAATACACATGAACTCTCAGCCTGCCCATCATACAGATGTATATTTGTATTTAAAGTGAGGGGTCAGCCTGCTTAAAAACCAAGTATAATGAAAAAGATGTTTAAAAGAGTTCCAGTCACAGGACTGTAGCCAAATTTAAATTTCCCAAGTTTTAACACAGTTGAACCTGTGTTCAGGATTACCTCTGCATCTCCCAGTGTCTCAACTTCCTTATTTGTAAAATGGGGAAAATTATATTTTCTTACCTCATAGAAGTGCAATTATAGCTCTTTATTTAGCTTTATAGCTAGATAAGCTATAAAGTATTGAATCTTCAGACTGAAAATACTATGTAAGTTCAAAATATGATTGTTACAAATGAATTTTTAAAATTTCTATTCTCTATTTTGTTGGATACCTTGTCTCATTATTACTGGTAACCTAAGATTTCTCTATTCCTTATCAGGTTTGTCCATCCGAAGTGTTTGTTGGAAAGCAGACAGACTTTTAGCAGGGACACAGGACAGTGAAATATTTGAGGTGATAGTGAGAGAAAGAGATAAACCAATGCTGATAATGCAGGGTCATTGTGAAGGGGAGCTCTGGGCCCTGGCAGTCCATCCAAAGAAGTCTTTAGCTGTCACAGGCAGCGATGATCGATCCGTACGGTAAGACTAGAGGTCATTTACTATTATATATTCAATCAGTCATGCACTTTTAACAAGACCATTTTTAACCAATATTCTTTTTGAAACATTTACCATTTCTTTAAAAATAGGTTTAATGGTGAGTAAGGAATTGCAACAGTTCTGTGAAAGTGTAAAACTGTCAGCTAAACCTTAAGATAATATTTTTTCTACATATTTCCTTGCAGCCATACCTTTGAATCAGCCCTTGTGTCCACATTCCATAAATCATGTAAAACCCATAAAAAAAATGCCTATAAAATGTAGGTTTAAAGCATGCTGAATTTCATTTCTGCCTATGGCTAAAATGGAAGGCATTAGCCTAACATATTTAATCATTGACATTGTCACATTTTCCCATTGTGCTTATGAGTGTATTAAATGACTTCATCTCCATTTTCCAAAATAATTGATGACATCCAATTTCTTTTTAGTACACACTGCAGTTAGAACTTATTTCATTACACTTCAGAGTTATAATTGTGGATTTCAGAGCATGAATGCTTTTACTCATATTTGTTACTTTACTCTCACAATGCTCACGTTTCTCAAATGATTTAAAAAAGTAATGAGTTATTGGGAAAACATACAGAATAAACAGCACCTAAGGTTCTGTGGTTTTGGATTTATCTCTTTGGATCAAATCCTGGATCCAGTGTACAGGTACATCAAGTTTAGAACCACACATAAAATTACTAGACAGTGGCGGACATGAAATAAAAAAGCTAATATCTACATACATTATTTACATGAAATAAAAAAGTTAACCTACATAAATCACTGTGGTGTAGATAGTTGATACTTTCCCTTATAAGACCATTATATATTTATTGTTTCTAACTTTGCTAAACTTAAATAAGTCAGGCTGAAATTTTTCATGCCAGGTGTCTGCTTCCAGCTGAAATTTTCCAAAAATTTTGGTTAACACAGATCAGCTATGTCAGAGAACAAGGTGAGGAAAAAATACATTGTTTTGTCCACTTCAACAAAAAATTCCTACAACCAATTTATTGAAAAGTTCCTTTTCTCCATGCTTTGGAACAGACTTTAAATTTGGCAAGAGAGCAACCACTGTAGTCTCAAGGGTGTATTTTTTTCCATCCCTGTGAGAATTCGTGCAAGTTTGGCCAAGTTAGATACCTCTGAAAAGTTGTACCTCTCACAAGCTCAGTAGAGACTTGTCAGTGTTTGGCAGCTGAAGTCACCAAATAGTCCATCTATACTAAGCATCTCCATTCTCTCACAGCACTTATAGTCCCAGCCCCAAAGAGTGAGAGTATGCTTGGGCTATAATGACTGAGCAGAACTTTCCCCAGTTTGTCCTGCTGTCTGCAGAGGGTCACCATAAAGCTAGGGAAAGCAACTGAGAGCAAGAACCCTGCATGTAAAATACCTGAATGATCTCAAGAAATTAAAATATTTTCTGTTCTGTATTTCAGTAAAATATTTAAATAGAAACATTTCTTAACTTTATTGAAAATATGGTTAAGATTCTGTACTATGTGTGTTAGAGGTACAGCACATAACTTGCAGCCAGGAGGGTGGCTTTAAGATGCTTCCTGATCCTAATCTGCTTCAGGTAATGGAGAAGCCCCCAGTATAACTTAGGCCTCCAGAGTTAACTGTCTAAAGTACAGCAGCTTCTTAAAGCTTCCTAGAGCAGCTTCCTAGAGCAGCTTCCTCCCACCTTTCAGCAAACCTCCTACACTATGGCTTCTCATGGGATCCATGGGACACAGCCTTACAGTTTCTTCCACAATACCTGTGCCAGGGGAATTTTCCCCTATTTATTTATGGCCTCTTTACTCAGTGTTGGCCATCTTACTGTGCATGAAGGGGCTGGAACAGGGTGAGCATCTCACCCTGATCTTCATTTCTGTATTTATTAATAGAGATTTGTGAGCTTGTGAGCACAATGTGGGAACAGAAAAGGGATGCAGCTTTTAAAGGAAAGCAATGTAGAATTTAAAGTTATTACAGATATAATTATAAATCACAAAACAAAAATAAATTCACATACATTGTACCCACTAAATTCACATACATTGTACCCATGGAAAAATGAAGCGGTTTCCATTCACCTGTGTCACTTTAATTTGATAAATGGCTGGTCCATTTAAATTTAATCAAACTTTAAATTTGTTTGGTATATGTAATTCTTATGTAAGCTTGTAATTTCTTAAGACAAATTAAAATTCCAGTTAGAAAACTCTGCCTTATAACATGGAATAGATAATGAAATTATCTGGTTTTTAATAGTTTAATATTTAATATTAAACTTGTTTGTTAGATTCAGAATGCCTAGAAAGAGTTACCTGGGACTATAATAGAGAACCTGTTAGGCTTCTTCAAATTGATCTCTCCACCATCTTCAGATTTAGTGAGCCAGATTCTCCTCTCAACTAAACCCAGATCAACTCTATTAACATACACTGTGGTATTTTGAGTTTACACACTGATGTGATTAAGATCAAAATATCTGACCTATTATCTGTATGCTGCAATTTAAGGCAATTGCAAAGTGTTTTTCTCCTAAAAAATCATTTCCAAATAATCCTACCTGCTTCTGATACTAATTAGATCACCATCTCTTGATCCATTTTGTTTTGATTTATATTAATTATGTCCAGTAAAAAAGCCATATATTATTTGAAATATTTTTATTAAAGGGAATACATATCTTTAATACATCTAGAATGAACTTCCCTCCTTTCAAAGAAAAAATAGATAGGATCTGATGTAATCTTCCCTTTCTTCTTTCAACCCACACCTCCTAGTGCACCCTCCTCCTTCTCAGATGTCACTTATAACTGAGAGTTCTTGCCCAGTCTCTTTTTCCAACCCCCTTCCTGCCCCAGTAAATCCCCTTATTCTGTCTCCTTATCTCTCTTGCCCCATCTGTAACCACCACCGCCTCTCACTTTTCTCCTCAACCTCTCACTCTAACCAAGGTATGCTTACAGAGAAAACCTAATGAAAGAAACCTACCTCACACTGAAACTGTTGCCCTCTTTTCTCTCCTTGACCTCCAATGTCCTCAAACACACCATCTACAACTGTAGTTTCAAGTTTCTTTCTTCCAATTCTGTTCTTGATCCTCCCAATATGTTTTCTGCCCTCAACACTTCTTTTACAAAAAGTATGTGAAAAAAATCATTAAATGAGGCCCAGCTGAATTTTAATGGAGGCACAGCACAGAATTATTTATTTGAGCTGTTCAATGGACCTCACATTTTTCTTTGTAGTGCAGGTATAATTTCAACAATTTCACTGTAGAAACACTGAGTGACTGTCAATTTGGCAGAAGCACTCTCTCATGTAGTCTGTGTCTCTTGGTTAAATTCTCTGTTTCTTTACCTCTGCATTCATAAGATGGGGATAGATACAGAATCATAAGTTTTACATGGATTGGTTTGAATATTATTTTATATCTGTGATTTTTCCTGCCATTAAATGTACTGAACTAACTGTAAAACTTCCAACATCAAAACTATTTCCTTCTGTGCTGGGATGCAGACAGCAATATGTAGTCTAATAAATAAACATCAGGAGTATGTAGAAGAAGCTGGAATATTGCCAAGACAACAGCACTTCTTGAACCTATTAAGGTTTATAAAAGTCAATGATTTTAACAAATTAAGAGGAAAAACTTCCAAAAAAAAAAGATTTCAGGGTTTGGTGGTATTTTCCTCATGCTAAGAGGTGCTTTGTTATCTTGTAATTTTAGAGTCTGAGAAAACTGGATATAGTGGCTCTCTAAATAAGCTTGTCACCAGCTGCCATACGTTTTTTTTTTTTTTCTCTTTCCCCCTAGGAAACCAACATCATTTTAAGAGTGTTCCAAATCTCTATAACAATAGAGTTACTTCAATTAATTTCAGTAAAGTTTAGGAGGAAATTTTCTCAGAGGCAGGTTATCCCATAGCCTGTTGTAGGATTTCTTGCACCTCTTCTGTGGCATTTGGTTCTGGCCACTGTTAGTGACTGGATATTGGACTAGACGAACCACTGTTCGTCAATATGGCAATCTCTATGTTCAGGTACAGGTATTGAGTGACAGTGTATGTACTGGATCTTTACATTAACAGATACCAGTATTTGTGGGAGAAAACATGTATCTAGACTAGAGGCTACTGGTTTCACATTGAAGCAGGGTTTTTTACCACTTATTTCACTTAATGATTGAAATACAATTTCTATCTCAACAGGCCTTCAATTAGCTTAAGCATGTGGAGTAACCATAGAATTCAACTTAATGTAATGGTTCATTATGCTAAAAACACCACTTTGTACCAAACTATGATCACTTTTGTGAGTTTATGAAATATAACATATGAAGGGTACAGATCTAACTGCACAGTTACACATTTCAGCCACAAAAATGACTTAATGTAAACTGTGATTGTAGGCATACTTACTGTGGGGCAGTTTGTAGAAGCTGGCATTTCATTTCTGCAGTTGATGATGTTAAAATTGTCTGTAATCATAAGTACTGTGCTTTGGTTCTCAATTTTTGTGTAGATTATGGAGCCTTGCTGACCATGCCTTGATTGCTCGCTGTAATATGGAAGAAGCTGTGCGTAGTGTATCTTTCAGTCCTGATGGATCTCAGCTAGGTCTTGGAATGAAAGATGGCTCCTTCATTGTCCTCAGAGTAAGGTATGATAGTGAATTATATTTCAATACTGATGACTCTTCTAGTAACTCAAGGCCAAATCTTATAGTTCTTATTCATTTTTTAAAAATCAATAGGCATTTTGTCTGGAAAAAAAAAGATTGAATAAAAAATAAGCAAAGCCTCTAAATATCTCTCCTCTGTTGGCTATAGAGGGGACTACTTTTAAATAATATATATTAAGCTCATGCTTTAATGTATCATTTTATTTAGATTTAAATTTAACATAAAATGTCTCTTGTGCCTTCACTAATAACGTTGTGTGAGTTAAGCTGTCAAGTTTAGCATTTTCAAATGAGAAGTGTCCGTCTTGTGGCTTAGCAGCTCTAAAATCAAATACATTTTTTGTGGAACATAAACCATGTTTATGACATAGTAATAGATGATAGGCTGGAGAAGAACCTCTTCAATATCCAAGTCCATTTCCTGCACTAATGTAGGAATGTCTGCTATCTGTAATAACATTTAGTGATGTCTGCAGGAAAGTTTGCAAGTATTTCCATGTTAAATGCAAATCCCACTTCATGTAATATGACAGCCCCTTTTAACTCTTTTGAATGAATGTTTCTCTTTCTCAAAAGCCATAGCACAAGGTATTATTTCTTGGAATAATGAAATGGAAGAAGTGCAAGAGCAAGTGAAATATTTACATAGGAAGAAAAGCCTATAGATAATGGAAGATCTGTGAAAGTTGCTGTAGTCCATTTTTACCATCCTGGGCCGGATTTTAAAATGTGTACCCACACTTCACCAGGAGAACAGATCTATAAGTAAAGGTCTCATTTGTGAACAAAACTCAAGTGATTGTGCATGTGAACAGATAACTAAGTATGCAACCACTACACACGCAAGCACCGCTTTGTAAATTCCAAAGAAGTGCATACATATTTTATGATTGCAGTGAAGGTATATGTATATGAAAAACTGGCCTATTAATTTTTCCCATAAAATAATCCCATATTTTATATAACTCATCAAAATGGGATCTAAAGCTTCCAGACTTGATTCTTCACTGCCTTGTAGCTTGTGTAAAGTTGTGAACTGCTGTGCTAAGTGAACATAAAATGCTACTATTCTCTATTGGTCGTCTTTTACCCTTACTTTGCAGATATGCAAATAGCTACACAAGGTGCAGAAGCAGTGAACAATTAGGACCTCAATTTTTCTGCTTCATGTTGTGTGAAATAGAAAAAATAAATATAGGTGCTAATTACCTATTCATTTGCTTTGGCTTTCCATAGAACATAAAATATGCCTCTTATTGAGCACTCTTTACCACAGGGAGACCTTTGCTTATTTCAAAAGAGGTTTTGCCTGAGTAAAAGATTCTGAATAGGGCCCTAAGAAATCATTTATTATTGAGGTTAGTGGATAAAGGAATTTAAAAATGAATACATAATAAAAGTAAAATGTATGATGTTGTGCAGTCAAGGCTTTTTAATAGGAAGAAAGGAACATTTCTTTGGATACTTGATGTACACATCCCAAATATGTAAGTACAAAGGTATTCCTTACCCAGTGAAAATTTGCACAGTGTGCACTAAGAAGGTGTAAATGATCTTCTGGACGGAAAAGCATAAACAGTGAAAAATACCCAGAGAAAGCTATCAGCTTTTGTCTAACACAAAAATGACTTTTAAACTCCTAAATTTGTTCAGCTGTGTAGTCAGACAATTTTTGTTTAAAGTCATTAAAAGAACTGGCACATAATAGTACTAGCACAGACTTTTTTGAAGCTTAATTTTTAAATAATGTAGCTATATTAATTTAAAACTCCTTTTAAAAGATCAGTTTCATTCTCCTCTGGCAATTAATCTTGTCTCTGACTCATGGTAATCTTGTTTTTGCTAATTTGGCTGGAGTCTAACATTATTCATGATTCTGACATTAGTTACTGGTAATAACAAATGCTGGGTCCAGTATTCTAACCTTAAAAAAATGGTAATGTTTTTGTGTGAAGCCCTAAGTGTAATTGTTCCTCCATCTCTTCCTGTTCCAGGATTTCTCAGCAGATGAGCAATTCTGCAAACCCTGAACCTGTGAAACTATGGCTTCTGACAATATATTTTTCTCTTTTTTTACGGTTAGCGTCTGACCCAAATGGACTCTATGGCATGGAGCTCTCAGAATCTCAGTGGTTTGGGCTCTATGACCATGAATGGGAAATTCAGAGGGTGGACTATCCTTCTAAATAGCAGCATTTCCTGTTGTGGAGTGGTTATATCAGCTGTGTTCAGTACATTGCTTAGAGCTGGTAGAACATATTTTTTTCTTGAGACACTTTTTTAAAAGAAAAAGTGGTTCTTCTTCAAGATGTGTTGCACATGTCCATTCCACTTCAGGTGTGTGCAAGCGCAGTGCAGAGTTGTAAGAGATTTTTCTTGCAGTAGTATTATGCAAAAGTATAAAGGGCAGAGCCACTTGACCCCCCTCAGTTCCTTCTTACCACCCATGATGGTTGTACAGATATGTGGTCTTGCTATTGCAAGCTTTTTCCTCATATTTGTTTATAGTTTGTACTTGTTTTAGTAATTTTCGTAGTTTAGACTGCTTATTAGATATAGAAATAAGTCTTTTTTTTAAGTGTTTTTAAATACTTCAATTCCCGTTGCAAGTACCGGTGCTGGGACATACCTTGTCACTGGGTTTCAAGCCCTCCTCTTCCTGCAAAAAATGGATGCCAGTGAGTAATCTACACTCAGGTTGCCTGAAGTGTCTTGGGGAGAGTTACGTCAGGGATTGGTGTCAAATATGCAGGAACTTTAACTCAATAACCAAGAAAGACAGGGAGGCCAGGCTTAAGTTTCTTCTGATGGAGGCAGCCCTGCAACTATCCGAAGAGCCATGCCACTTGGAGAGGGTACCAAGCGCATCTGCATCCATCAGAAGTGTTCTCTCTGTTTTGACTGAGCCTTGGGGCCTGTCACTGTCTCTGGTACGAAGGGAGAGGCACCAGAAGATAGCATTAGAAAGGCCAGAAGAAAGGCCCAGTCTGGGAGATCAAGGTCCCAGCATCTAAGTCCAGTAAGCACATGAACAAGGACAGGAGAATGTATTCAAGACCAAGACACTGTTCAAGGCAGTCATATGAACAGGAGGGACTGTCAACTCCAGCACTGGCACCATGAATATCACCATCCCTCTTCCACTGCCTACCACTCTTGGTATCCTCCAGAGGCTCCATCTCAGACAACAAGCAGAGATCCATGGGTGGGAAGTAAATGGGTGCTGATGCCTTACCAATGGGCATCTCGGAATCCTAAGAGGTTTTCACCTGCCTCCAGGTCATCTCCATTCCCTCCCCACTCTGCTTCATCAAGTAGGCACCAAGATTTGTCACACCAGATGCAGCAGGAGACCACTCCCAGAACCAGGCTCAGTACTGAGCAGGAGGAAATTGCTCTGACAGATCCCCCTTTAGAGGAATCGAAGGAGATTCCACTGCAGCCAGTTTTGGCGTCCTCTTCTTCATCACCTGATGAGGCAGTGGTGTCAGAAGGTTCCACACTTCTCCCTGATGTTTACAGGGCTCATCAGGACACGTTCAAGAGGCTGGCTTCCACCCTGGATATCCAGGTGGAAGAGATTGGAGAAAGGTCTCACAGGCTGGTCAACATCTTAGCTTTTGTGGAACCATGTAGAGTGGCACTTCCAATTAATGAAGCTATCCTGGAGACCACCAAGGTGCTGTAGCAGACTCCATCTTCCCTCCTCCTGCACAACAGAAAGGGCCAAGCACAGATGTTTTGTCCTCTTACAGAGATTTGAATGTTTTTACACTGACCCCCACTCTGGGGTTGTTGATGGTGTCAGCTGCCAATGAGAGAGAATGCCAAGGGCAGCAGGCGTCTACCCCCAAAGGAAAATATGCAAAGAAGTCAGTTCTCTTTGCTTGAAAACTTTATTTGACATTGAATCTGCAGCTTAGGATTGGTAATTAGCAGGCTTTGTTGGAAGACTATGATTCTAGCTTCTGGGATAATATATTAAAATGTAAAAACAAATTGCCAAAGGATGCAAGGCAGGAATTTCTCACCATGGTAGATGAGGGAAAATTAGTGGCCAAAACCATCTTCAGGTGGATTTAGACAATGCTGACTCTGCAGCTGGAGCCAGGGCGTTGGCCATTACGATGTGCAGATGCTTGTGGCTCCAGTCATTGGGTCTTCAAGAGGTTCAACAGACCATACAGGACCTGCCTCTTGAGAGGTCACTGCTCTTTTCTGAGCAGGCAGATGACAAGCTGCATAGCCTCCAGGGCAATGCTCAAATCTTTGAGCATTTATACATCAGCAACAGAAAGGAAGCAGTTCTGTCTTCAGTAGCCTCACTTATCCTGCTTTCATGGTATGTCTCCAAGACTTAGGCCATGTCTACATTTGTGTTGGCGGAGTGCATCTACAGTTGGTGCTCTTGCATCGAGAGAGAGTAGTGCACTGTGGGTAGCAATTCCACTGTGCAACTTGCCATTTTTTGTCACTAGGAGTTGTGGGAATGGGGAATAGATTAAATTGCATCATGGGTACAGGCTCATCGTTCCATGATGCAGTTTTCTCTATCCCATCATTCCATGGACTTCTGACTATATTTCGTGCCATTTTTCAACAGTCCCTGTAAATTGTGCGCCTGCCATCTCTGCCTGAAAACATGGACCCAGGACTGCTCTCCATTTTTGTGATAAGTGTTATGAACACAGTGCAGCTGATCATGTAGTATTTCATGAGCTGTGAATCTGAACAGGAATCTGTGGTGCTTGTCCTGCAGTATGCTATGGAAAGAAACAATTCCAGATTGCTTTTGGCACTCACAAAGCAGCTGCACATGGTGGACCGTTGCTATTGGGCTTGAGAAACAAGCACTGAGTGGTGGGATCACATCGTTATGCAGGTATGGGATGATGAGCAGTGGCTGCAGCACTTTCAGTTGCACAAAGCCATCTTCATGGAACTATTTGTGGAGCTTGCTCCTCCCCTGCGGCACAAGGACACCAAAATGGGAACTGCCCTCTTGGTAGAGATGTGTGGTGTGGTGATTGCTGTGTGGAAACTGGGAACTCCAGATTGCTACTGGTCAGTTGCAAATCAGTTTGGAGTTGGGAAGTCCACCATGGAGATTTCAGTCACGCAAGCATGTGGGGCCATTAATCACATCCTGCTACAAAGGACTGTGACTCTGGGCAGTGTGCATGAAATAGTGGATGGCTTTGTGACAATGAGACTCCCAAATTATGGTGGGGTGTTAGATGTCATGCATATCCTAATTTTGGCCCCAGACCATCTTGTGATAAAGTACATCAATAGAAAGGGCTACTTCTCTATTGTATTGCATGTGCTGGTGGATCACTGGGGTCATTTCACTGATATCAGCGTGGTGTGGTCAGGGAAGGTGCATGACACATGCATCTTCAGGAACATTGACCTGTACAGAAAGCTGCAAGCAGGGACCTTCTTTCCAGACCAGAAGATTCCAGTGGAGGATGTTGAAATGCCTATAATGATCCTGGAAGACCCAGCCTACACTTTATTCCTGTGGCCCATGAATCCTTTCACCAGAAACCTTGACAGCAGCAAGTAGCGTGTCAGCAACAGGCTCAGCAAGTGCAGAATGACCATTGAATGTACCTTCGGCAGATTAAAGGCTCACTGACGCTGCCTTTTTGGCAAGTGAGACCTCAATGAGGAAAATATCTCATAGTCATTGCAACCTGCTGTGCTCTGCATAACATTTGTGAAGATGGGGGGGGAAGTTTCCCCAGAAGTGAAGCATTGAGGCAGATTGCCTGGTGACTGATTTTGACCAGCCAGATACCAGAGCTATTAGAGGGGCTCAATGGGGAGCTCTTCAAATCAGGGACACTTTGAAGCAGCATTTTGACAATGAGCCCTAGTAATGTGTCTTTCTGTAATGCATTCTGTTGGGCTTTGCTTACTTGTCCCCTGGAATGACCCTTGTAGTGATTACTTCCTGAGCGTGAATTGTAGTCTGCATGTGCCAGGTACTGCTCTGTGTGAATTCCATCATTAACCAACGTGTGTCAGACAAAAATAAAGATTCATTTTCTTTCTATGAGTACATTTTTATTAAACAGCAATAACCAATACACAGAATTTAATTTCTTGGAAGAGACATGGCACTGAGGAGCACTCTCTTCATGGAGGCTCTCATAGCTGTATGTATGTCCAGCTGTCATTGGGGAGCTTGTCCAAAGGGATGGAGTACAAGAGGTACTGCAACAGGTCAGGAACATGCTAGGAATGTCTGTGGGAGGGGGAGGTGTTAGAGGAGGTCATGGCATGCAGTTGTGTATGGGCTCCAGTGAGAGGTGAGCACGTTCTCTGACTGCAGTGCAATCAAGGACTTGAGCATCTCTCTTTGGTTCTCCATGAGTTTTATCATCTGCTCCTGGCCCTCTAAAATTCACTACTGGCCCTGCTTCCTCTCCTGGCTATCTATTTTTAATTTTTCATTAGTTGTCTTTCTCCATGTCATGTGAGCATGTTCTTTGGTGATTGGAGCACCTCCCTAAACATATCCTCCTGGTTTGCCTCCTTATCTGACAGAGGCACTCTGCTAGTGTGTAAGGGGTTCCCCTCAAGGGCACATCTGCAGAAGCACAAGAAACAATAACAGAGGCAGTATTGTGAGTACACTCATATCATTGAATCATAATAGTTAAATACACCTCTTTCTCACTCTCCCTTAGCAAGCACATAACTTGGCAAGTGAGTTCAGCTGAGGGGTGGGGGACGAAGGATAAGATGGTGCAGGAGTCATGATGGTTTCCAAAGGGGAACATTGCAAGTGCCTAGGGCAATGCTGACAAAAAGCTCTATGCCTCTCGTCAAGGTGGTTTTATTTTGTCAGAGTAGCAGGAGAGTTAACTCAACCCGAGGAGTGTTGTAGTGTGTACACCTACATTGTATTGTTGATGAAAGCTGACTTTTGTTGGCAAAACTGTGTAGTGTAGATAAGGCCTTAGCCAGGAAAAAGGGAAGAAGTTATAGGAGAAAGCCACTCACTCCTTTCCCCTCAGCTCCTGATTAATCTAGACAGCCTGGGAATTCTAAGTAAACATTTGATGTATTTGTTGAGGACACCCTACCAGTTTCCAGAGTACCAACCTCTCTTAGAACACTGTTTGGCAAGAAGATCTCCCACTACTTAAGTGCTTGGTCCTGCATCACTACAGACCAGTGTGTCTTAAACATGGTGGAATTGGGATACACCCTTCAGTTTCTTTGTATCCCCCTTTCCACTCTCCTTCTGCATCCCTTTTCAGGAGCCACTCTCACAAGGCAGTCCTCTTTCTGGAGGTGCAATCTTTCCTCCAGCTGGGAACCATACAGGAAGTTCCTCAATTATACAGAGGAAAGAGATTTTGTTTCCACTATTTTCTGATCCCAAAAGCAAAGGGCTGTCTCAGACCCATACTAGACCTGTGACAGCTCAACAAACATCTGAAGAAAACAAAGTTTCATGTGGTCACACTGGTTTCAATTATCCCCTCCCTGGATCCTGGAGTCTGGTATGTGTCCCTTGTCTTAAAAGACATGTATTTACATGCGGCAATACATCAAAGCCACAGGAAATTTCTCAGGTTTTTGGTAAATCAATTCCATTACCAGTTTTCAACACTACCAGCTGGCCTGTCGATAAATCCATGCGTGTTCACAAAGTACATGGCATTGGTGGCAGTATTCCTGAAGAAGTCAAGAGTTCAAGTGCTTCCCTACCTGGACAACTGGTTGGTGAGAGACTGAAGCTAGATGTTGTCCAGTGTGTCTATCATACAGAAGTCAATCCTGTTAGCTGTCACAATATATAGAGTTTATAGGAGTGGTCGTGGACTTTATAGAAGCCCAGGCCTTGTTTTCACAGATAAGATTCCAGACTATGCTGGCCATTGTGTTAGACCTGAAGGCCCATCCTACTGTGGTTTTATTCTCCTTGCCTCAAAATTCTGGGGCATATGGCCTCATTCACTTATGTAGTTCAGCTTGCCAGGCCCTGTCTCTGGAAGTTGCAAAAGTGGCTGGCATTGGTGTTCTTTCCAATTCATCATCCCCTAAACATCGTGGTTCAGGAGTTCACTCAAATCTTGGCCTCTCTAGATGTGTGGAGAGATCCTTCAAATGTGTGTGTGGCAGGGAGTTCTCTTTGCTTCTCCTTAACCATCTTTGACCTTAGCTATGGACGTGCCTGCCGTTGGTTGAGAGGCTCACTTGGGGTCCCTCAACTCAACATTTATGATCTGCTCAGTATTTAACTTTACATATAAAATGTCAGGGAACTAAGGACCATCTAGCTAGCTTGTCAAGCCTTCCTTCCCCATATCAAGGGAAGAAATCTTCTTATACTCACAGTCAATAGAGCTGCAATGTTCCATGAGAACAGGCAAGGAAGGGCACAGTCGACTTAGCTATGCCAGGATGCAAAGTTACTGTGGGTCTTTTGTATTGCTAACTCAATCCATCTTGAGGCCTCTCACCTTTTAGGTGTTCAGAACAATCTGGCAGACTGGTTAAGCAGCTCTATCACCAGTAACTGAGTGGTTTCTCCTCCCAATCATAGTCAGATTCATTTTCCAACTGTGGGAGACTCCCCACATAGACCCGTTTGCAACAAAAATCAACAGAAAGTATCATCAGTTTTGATCTTGAGCAGATCACAGTCCACATTCTCTGATGGATGCTTTCCTGGTGTCCTGGATAGACAAACTCCAGTACGTATTTCCTCCAGATCCACTCCTAACCAGAATGTTGTTGAAAATCAGGCAACACCATGCTCAAGTAATACTCCAATAGCTAGTATGACCCCAGCAAAATTGGTTTTCCACTAAGCCAACCCTATCACATAGAGTTCTATTGCCACTAACAGTGGATGCAGACCTGATGTCTCAGGACAATGGTCATCTCCTTCACCCAACTTGCAGACCCTCCATTTCACAGTCTGGTTGTTCTATGGCTCACTCTTCATGAGAAGGTTTGTTCAAAGGGGGTTCAAGATGTACCTGTAAAAGTAGAAAGCCTTCTTCTGGGTTTACTTATTTGGCGAAATGTAAGAGATTCTCCATTTGGTCCTTCTGTCTGGGCTCTGCTCCATCATGTGTTGGACTATTTGTTATACTTGAAACAAGATCTTGCTATTAGTTCCATCAAGGTCTATCTAGCAGCCAAGTCGGGATTCCACCCATCAATTGATAATGGCTCATTTTTCTCCAATCCTTTGACAGTTAGATTTCTGCAGGGTTCGGGCCAGTTATATCCTCCAGTACAGGATCCTATTCTCCCTTAGGACTTAAACATGGCATGAACAAAGCTAACGGGTCCTCCTTTTGAAGTGTTGGCTACCTGTTCATTGCTACATCTCTCTATGAAGGTAGCATATTTTGAATCAATCACCTCAGCCACGAGAGCAGGTGAATTATGAGTACTAGTTTCTCGATCTCCATATACAGTCTTCAGATGAGGGTATAGGAACACCTTGTTTTTGTAAAAGTTTCTCACCAAGGTGGATCTCACTTCTATATCAGTCTGGCAATATATTTACCAATTTTCTTCTCTAAGCCTCATAATCATAAGGATGAGGAGAGGCCCCACACATTAGCCATTAGAGGAGAGTTAGCATTTTACCAGGACAGGATTAAACCATTTAGGTTGTTGTCTCAATTGTTCATGGCAATTGCAGACAGAATGAAGGACCTTCTTCTGGTATTCATTTGTGCTATGACTTGGATGATGTTCTGCTATTGAATAGAATGCTAGCACATTCACTCAGATCTCATGCAGACTCTGCAGTTTTTCTGTCCCAGCTGTCTATTATGGACATTTTCAAAGTAACAACTTGGTAATCAGTGCATACCTTTGCTTCATTTTATGCCATCTCTCAGCAATCTAGAGATGATGCCAGATTTCGATGTGTAATCTTTCAATCATTATTCTGATACACCACCTCCAGATCAAACTGCTTGTGAGTCACCTGAAGTGGAACAAACATGTGCAATCATTTAGAAAAGAAAGCAGTTACTGATGTGTCCTTTGAGATGTGTTGCACGTGTCCATTCCATGATCCATCCTCCTTTCCCTCTCTGTCTGAATCTTCCAGTAAGAAGGAATGAGGCAGGCTGGGGGAGGCTCTGCCCTTTATACCTCTGAGAGGTGGTGTGAGACAGCACAGGGTGGACATGCTGCTGTGATGGGAATTGCTGAGGGAAAAATCCCCGACAACTGTGCACTAGGTGTGCACTCATCTAAAATGTAGTGGAAAGGTGCAACACATCTCAAAGAACAACAGTTACAGGACATTCATACAGCTTTTTACCATCAATACTACCAAATCCCATAGTCTAGTCCTACTCTTAATGTTGTTTATTCTCCTCCGAATTCTGCTATAGATCTGCACCAATAAAAGGGTCAAAGTTTATTCAAATGTATAAACTTTGAGGCCACATAGCAGTAATGAAGCAAACTAAAAAATACATTATTTTAAAAACATTAAGTGTTCTGTGCGGTAACACAAGCAGCTTTAGCTCCTAAAATCTTCCAAAGAGCCCTAGTCTATAGTATAATCCATATAATGCTGACCGGCTTTGATCCTGAGTAGTCTCTTGGAGAGAAAAAACTAAGTTATCCTAGTATAATGGCTAACAGTGGGCTACTGAATTACATTAAATCCCAAAATATACTTTACATAACTTTCTTTGGGCAGCAGTTCATATTTTCCTATCTAATAAAAAACATTTGCAAAGAGCTACAATCATTTCTCGGTTTTTAAACTAGAAAAAAAATATGAAAGCAGTTAATTGGCCATGAGGAGTATAACAAAAAAAACTCATAAATGTCTTTGAATGTCAAATCAAAATGGTAAAGTCACTTTGCTGTCCATAAAATTGTTTTGCTTTAAATGTACGAAAATAGAAAATAAGAGTACCAGGGACTTTCCAGAATGGAGGATTCTGACTTCTGAAGTCAGATTTTTCTTTTAGAAAGTGTTCAGTATGTCTGTCTTAATGTAAATATGCAACCCAAAAATATTTAACAGTCCATAATTTATATTCTTGCTCTTGGTTCTTGCAGAGACATGACAGAGGTAGTTCATATTAAAGACCGAAAGGAAGTAATTCATGAAATGAAATTTTCACCAGATGGCTCTTATCTTGCTGTGGGTTCTAATGATGGCCCCGTGGATATCTATGCAGTTGCTCAACGATACAAGAAGATAGGAGAATGCAACAAGTCTTCTAGTTTTATTACTCATATTGACTGGTCTGTGGATAGCAAATTCTTGCAAACCAATGATGGTGCAGGAGAGCGACTGTTCTACAAGATGCCATGTAAGTTCAGATAAGTTCATTTTATGAACAAATAAGATAGTTTACTTATAAAGTCAGATATATTTATCATTTATATTAATCTTGAGCTTTAGTAAAAATAAATGTTTCCACATCTGTATTCATCTATTTATGTTACATATTGACCCACTATAAGAAATAAATTCTAGATCATTAATGACTGAAAAAGCTATCCTTTGCTATAAAATGGTTTCATTCCTTTCATATAAGGCATAATTATGGAACTGGTGGTTAAACTAATTATTAAGAACCTAATTACTAGAAGATGGGAGAACTTATTTGGGTAAATGTATCCTTGAAATATAAAAGTTTTCAAAATTCTGCAGTTTTTAGTGGCACTCCAAAATGACACTGTTAAGCTTTGACATGGCCACTGGACATCATGAACGGTAGTGCACAGATCATGCCAGAAAGTCCTCAGCAGAAGACTAGAAATGTATGGTAACAGCAGTGTGAAGAGCAGTACAGCCTAAAGTGTAGTAAAAAGTTTAATATTAGAAAATAGGGCCTAGAGAAGAGTTCATCCTACCCAACAGAGATAGCTGATTCACCTTAAACCTAAATTTGTCCACTCTTCCAATATTGGTCTTACGTAGAACAAAAATTGCTAATCATAAGAGCTGGTCGGAAAATGTCCAGGCTTCCAGAGTCTAAGATTTTGGTTGTGCAGCAGAGAGCCTGGAAGCCATGAGAATTCTGCCTTGAGATGGAGCTCTCAAGATATCCAGTCTCCAGGGCACAGAGTTGGGAGCTTGCAGGTCCTGGGATGGACTCCCAGAGTCTGCAGCTCCGTGGCAGCCCACCAGGGGGACCGCCCTGGGTCCAAAGACTATGTTATGCTGTGCTTCACTATGCTAGGACTTTGAGTCTAGGCTCCAGGCTCCACAGCTGGGAGCTGGGAAGCCATGAAAAGCAGTCTCGAGCTGCGGCTTTCAGGATTTGTGGGTTTCCTGCTATGGAGCTGGGATCCTGGGAGATCTGGCCATGGCAGAGGCAGAGGACAGAGGGCCCTGGCCAGAGGGCAGTCTGCATGATGTGGCTGCCCTATATTCACAGACCCTGGGAGCCCAGGCAGCTGCTGACTGAAATGGACATTCTTGTCCATTTCACTGCTGCTGTTTCTCCCAAACTGGAAAGCCTGAGTTACAGCCACATGTACTAATCATGACAAATTATATAATGGTTTGTGACATGGACAAAATAAAGATTATGATATCCTGAGTCAGGATTTGAATCCAAATCACCAAAAGTGAAAAGCTAATGTATTAATTAGCCTGCACCAAAATTTAGGATCCTGAAAGTTCCTAAATGATTTATACATTTGAAAGAACAACTACTTAATAAGCTCTTTAGAGCTTGATCAAATGTATTTGTACAGCACCTAGCATAATAGGATCACTATCCTGTATGGACCCTCTAAGTGCTACTATAGTACAAATAATTAATTTTTTAAAGCTCAATAAGAAAGTATCTAGATTACTTAATTTTTATCTTGTTTAAAACTGCATTTCAGATTTAGAAAGATATGACAGATAGGAAATGATTTTGTTTGGGTTTAAAACATGTCCTCATGAAAACTAATGTAAAAACTAATTTAGAAATGATTACCTAAATCTCTCATGTTAAACTTAATTTCGTTGTCATCACTATGTTAACTTTAAAATTACAAACCTTTAAGAAAAAGAATCAGCCTTCTGAAAGTTTGCATTCACTTGAGGTTTCTACATCTGCATGTAATATACATGTAGCCTGAATAACAAACAAGCTTCAAGATTTGAAGGTTTTTTTTGATAATATATAATGAGTAGCACACAGGAAAAAATGTTTACCTCAAAAATTATGCACATTAGAGGCTAAATTAAGCATATCCAACACACAGATAATATAGTGATAGGCCCTGTAGAATTGTTGGTAGATTTACATTTAGATTAAAATGTTTGGAGTATTCTCCTAGCCAAGAAATCCAGTGGACTGTACATCCCTAATAGCTTTATAATCATTTTAGAATGAAAGCTAAAGATTCAGTCTATATTGAACAATTTTGAAGAAAAAAGTTATAATTAATTGATTTCAGATAATTTTTTTAGGTCCGCTGTAGAAATGAGCTTGAACCAAAGACCCTGGATTTGACACTTAAAAGAATTTAGGCCCAGCTTGAATTTAGTGAAGTTTAAAAATGACATTGTTTGTTTGTTTGTTTTCTTTTTAGTTCACATCTCCTTATATGTTTAAAAGGTAGCTAATATATGCCATCACATATGGTAAATTTAACTTTGTTTCTCCTACAGAATTGGCACAGGCTTCTTGTGATTAATCCAAAGTTCTTCATAACAATTCTTGAAAGTATTCTTAAATTACATTTGACTTCAAACATTACTCTGCTGATCTTAATGCAATAGAATTACTTGCTTTCATTGCAAATGAAATGAATAAAAATGTTTATCAGCTAATATTCTTTCCCCAATTACATTTGTTCTCTTAGTACATACAAGACATTGAGAAATGCTATTTATATAGGGAGCATTAACGATTACCATGAAGTAATAATGTACCTATTTAATTTAGAGGAAAGTATTTGTTAATGTAAAGAGTTATTATATAGTGATAGGTTAACAAAATATGCTCATTTAATTGATTTTATATAATCCAATACAGCAAATTCCTGTACCAGTTGTAAAAGTGAAATTAGTAAATGGAGGTTGATTTAGAACTGGACATTTCAGTTTTAGAACTGTAGTCCCCATTTCATAATTTGAATTAGTATGTATTATTTTATAGCATCTAAAAGTGTTCTATGTATTTATGTATATGTAACTGTGTAGTTAAAGGCATTTCTTTTGTAGAACTGCTGTAGAAGATGTGACTTTTTCAGTCAGAATGGTGCAAGATTAGGATTTAGTTAATCTATGTAAAGTACTCAGATTCTACAATAATGATCTAGAAAAAATTAATAGCAAGACAGATCATGTTTATTTAAAATAAAATCATAGATCTTCCTTTCCTTATTAACATAAAAACACTGGGCTCAAGAAGCACACAACTAACTATAATGGAGAAAAGCATCTTTTTAATGGAAAGATAGATGGTTAAACAGCATATTAATTTAACTGTTTTCAGCTGGGAAGCATTTAACAAACAAAGATGAGATCAAAGGAATTCATTGGGCCTCATGGACCTGTGTGATAGGGCCTGAAGTGAATGGAATTTGGCCAAAATATACCAACATTACAGATGTCAACTCTGTGGATGGAAATTACAATAGCACAGTGCTAGTGACTGGAGATGATTTTGGATTGGTGAAATTATTCAAATTTCCTTGCCTAAAGAAAGGTAAGACAGTTTTCTTCTCAAAAATTCAGTAATTAAACTGCCACTGAACATAAGCCATATTATACTGATATAATAATATAACTATTGGGGATTTAAACTTCCCTTGATGCCCATTCAGAACTTCCATTAATACTACTCAGAGTTATGTGCACATAGGAGAGTGTAGATCGGGGTTCTGTCCAGCCTGGTCGTTGCGGCCCTTCTTCAGGCCCCGGGCTCTGAGGAAGGCTGCTGCACCTTCCTACAAGGGGAATGTTAGCATCTCTGTACAAGTCTTTAGTCCTGACCCTCTGGCAGGGTGGACTGCCAAGTAGCCTTTCGTCTCGGGCCCTGAGACTGGGCGAGGCAGGCGAACAAGTAGTCTAGGGGTCTCCAACCCCTCAGGCAGGGGAGAGACCCGCAAGCAGTCTATTGACTCAGACCTTCAAGCGGGGTGAGGCAGGGAAGCAGTCTATAGCCTCTGGCCCTTTAAGCAGGTGAGGCAGGCAGTGGTTCTGCTATCCTAGGTGGAGAGGTAGAGAACTCCTCCCGGGGTGGTTAAGGAAGGGGTGGAGAGGGATGCAGCCCCACCCATCTCCACTGTGTCCCAGCCCAGGGCCCTAGCAGTGGCAAAGGTGTTGCCACTGAGTCGGTGGGGCTCCTGCTGCAACATGCCAACGGGACCTTGCCCCATCTCAGCCACTAGCTATGGCTGTCCTTGGGCCACTTCCTCCCTGTATCCCAGATACCTGTATCTGCCAGGTCTTCGGGGTCGCTCAGGTACTCGGCCTGCGGCAGGCTCACTAGTCCCTCCTCACTGACTGGTGCCAAGGCAGGGAGCTCCTCCGTGGAGGGCAGCAACTCTAGGTCACAGGGTTCTGGGGGTACAGCATCCAGCAGCTTCTCCAGGTCAGGGCCGGCCTCCGAGGGTATCTCCCACCCCTGAGTCTCGGGGCTCGGTCCAGTCCTTGGGGCTTAGGGGCCTAGTCCAGTCTCTAGGGCCCGGAGGCCCTATCCAGTCCTGGGGCCCCGGTAGGTTGGGCTGTTCCCAGCATCTCTGCTCCACGGGGTGCTCACTCGGGGCGGTGGTGTGGCTGGGGTCAGGCCTACGCTGCAGCCAGCAGGACGGAACATCTGCTCCAGCAGCAGCCCATCCCTCACTGAGCTGTGGGGCCTGCCTTTTATCCTTTCTGCCCTGGCGGAAGCTCCACCCTTCTGTTATCAGGTTGGCTGGTCTGCTGGGCCTATCACAGTCCGGATCCCTGGTTGCTGGGCAAACTGGACTGGTGGCCCTTTCACTGGCTGGCCTGGTCATTGTGGCCCTTCCTTGGGCCCAGGCTCTGAAGAAGGCCACTGCACCTTCCTATAGAGAGAATCTGCTTATTGAGTCTAAAGTGATCATTCAGGCCCGGTCTACACTTACCTTGGCGATTTGGCGGCAGTCGACAGGAGATACGCCTCTGCGCGGCGTCCATACTGAGCTGCGTCGAAGGGAAAAGTGCTCCCTTCGATGCAGCGCTACTCCACTTACGGGGGTGGTTTTCCTGCATCGCTTCCTGGATCGACTGAGCGCATCTCTACAGACCGCTCAGTCGATCCAGAGCAATCGATGTGACGGCGGCGAATTTGCTGCCGTCAGTGTAGACCCGGTCTCAGTTATTGTTTGTGATGTTTCAATGGAGTGTGTATTGCCTTACGTAACACTCAGTATAAGCAGATGTCAAATAAGGCTATTCTAATCACTTTCCAGCAGGATATATCTCTTTTTCCCTGCATATTTTAGACCCTTGCCTTTTAGTAAAATATTCCTGTCTCACCATTCTGGAAAACATCCACCTGTTGCAGCTGAGTTATTGTTATTCTCATAGCATCTTTATAACTGTGTCCTATAAAAATCATCTCCTTACTAGCATACTATTATTTATTAGATTAGTGGTGACAGGGGTCCTTTTCATCCTAGTTTTACGAACAGTTTCTACTCCACTTTCTGGTCAGGCTTTCAAAATTATACAGAAGGAATTGGAGAATGTTTTATAATTCCCACACTACTCGGTTTTGGTAAACAACTTCCATCGTTGTTATACTGTGTCAGAAGCTTCTTCCAGATTAGGAAGAGGTCAGGATTAGATTGAGGTCACCTGATCTTGACCAGCTATATTGAGCTAAAAGTTGTTGAATTTGTTTATACTGTAGAGTAAATGTTGGGATTAAGTAAAAATTGTTAGTAAACCCCAATCTCCTTTCTTAATCTAGACAGATCCTTAGAGGATATATAATGGGTATCCCCTAAAACCAATTCCAGTGCTGTCGTGTTGCTGCCCACTTGCTCATATTTCTGTTTTGCAGTCTAATAATTTCACCATTTCAACTCTGTCATACAGTTGCCTTGAGGAACCAAGAGTCCCAATAGCACTGCTGAACTTCGTGCTTTCTTATAATTGTACCACACTGTGCTGCTGCTATTCTACCGATGTGACTTTTTATTGTATTTTATTTCGGCAGGAAATTTAAAAAAAAACAACCCTCTTATTTTTGGGGCATATAATGAAACAGTTAGCATGGTGGAAGCTTGATTTGAAATGTTTGGAAATTTTCAAGCGCATACAAGCCACAAGGTGGATTTTTAATTTATGGCCCCTTTTAAAAAAAATCAATTTCTGTGTACTGTCCTATCACTGTTTTTTAAAAATTTGTTCATTCAATGGCTTTTTTCACTTCTAAGAATTTTACTTTTATATATTTTAGGAGCTAAATTTAGAAAATATGCTGGTCACTCAGCACATGTAACTAATGTCCGTTGGTCACATGATTTTCAGTGGGTGTTAAGTACAGGAGGTGCTGATCACTCTGTTTTTCAGTGGAGATTTATTCCAGAAAATGTATCAAATGGAATCCTTGAGACAGCATCCCAAGGTAAAAAAATGACCATTTTCTGAAATTTGTTCATGATATTTATTTGGTTATTTTTATTTCATAAAAATCAAAGAAATATGTAGCACTGATGCATTGTTGGATGAAAAGCAGAATATTATTTTTTATATTAATCTCTGGAATGCCACACATCCATCATGCACAGGTCCTTTTGCCTTCCTGTAGACTAATGAGAGTTAATAGACTAGTTTATGTCCCAGGCAAAGGCAACTCAAATAATCTTTTAGCAGAATTCAGGGAATATATCTGGGAAAAGACCAGAGGTATTTTCAACACACATCAAATATAAGAAATTTATAAGAGGGAGAGATATACTAGGTCAGAATTAGTTTTCAGAATTGGCCACCTGAATTGCATACACAAATCCAGTTGTGCATGAAAAAGGAACTTAGCTGTGTATTTGCTTTGTTGTTTGTCTATGTTCAAATATGCATGTGAACATGTGAGATTTGTGTGTAGAATTTAAATGGTCATATTTGAAAATTGCACCTGTAATATTCATTGTGCCTGTAATGTTCATATACAGTACATAATGTCAACTGCTAAAATTTGGGTTTCCCTGCGGGAAATCTTTCATGTTGTCTCAGGTCCTGCAGAAATTAACTGATTTTTTTCAATGTGATATAACACATTATTTCGGGCAAGGAGAGGGATCACACGTCATGCAAGATTTCAGGATAACCATATAATTTCTGCATGTCACCACTACAAAAGGTAGTGACAAAGACAATATAATTCCAGTTGAGTTTATTGCATTAATTATTATTCAGGTTTTTACAATAGAGACCTGGGAACTGAAGTGAGAGAAGTATCTGCGTTTACTTTTGTGATGCAAAACCAGAAATGTTCACCAAGTCCAAAGCTTCTGAAGATTTTGCATTAATTCCTGTAGTCTAAACATTTGTGAAAATGTGACATAATATTCTGTTCTGACTTTAAAATAACTTACGTGTGGATTGATTTTTATTCAGAGGGTGGTATTGATTCATACAGTGAAGAATCAGATTCTGATTTATCTGATGTGCCAGAGCTAGACTCAGATATCGAGCAGGAAGCTCAAATCAACTATGATCGCCAAGTAAGTAAAAATTAATATACAGACATATAAACTCAGCTGCCTAATAATCCACTGTAACGTTTCAGTAAAGTCAATTAAAAGAAAAATGCAGCAAATGCATCAGTCTACTTTGAGAAAAAATATTTTGGCAATATTTAGGCTGGCTATGAAACCAATATACAAAATAAAACCAATATGTACATTAGCTACAGATGAGTATTTGAAAAGGATTTAAGAAAAAGTGCCTATATGTACAAAAGCCATATACTAGTATAATAAATATGCCCTTTTATTATCACATCCACCAGCTTCAATGCAGTCTCACCCAACCTGTATTATAATATATTACACATAAAAAGTAATTTAAAAGAACATTATTAAAGTTGCAAAATCAGGACCTCAGAAGTATGGAAATGACAGAAATAAGGGTGCCTGTGCAACCTTAATTCTTTCTCCTTGTGTGTATGCATTATGATAGATTTTAATTATATATTCACATGCTACTTTTCCTTAGAACCAATGCCTTATTCAGTTTACAAGCTGGACCTGTTCTTGGGATGAATCAGGGTAGTATAATAAAGGAGGCTTTTGTCTGTAGGACCTTGCCTCATTTGCTGCAAAAATTGGAAGGTGTGTGGTGACTGAGGTAGGGGTGTGTGGTGAATGAGCAGGAAGAGAAAGAAAGTTCTGATAGTCAAGGTAGTTGAATGCTGCTATTCTGGAGAATTGGATTATATTACCTGCCTCTGCCACAGAATTGTGTGTGATACTGAGCACGTCATTTGCTGGACATTTATACCTTGGAGTCTGATTTGTGGAAGTGCTGAGCACTCACAGCTGCGACTGAAGTCAATAATGAGCTCCACTTTTAACATATAAATGCTAACTAATAATAACTATTCTGAAAAATCACATCCTTCCTGTTTCATTTTGGTCATCCAAATTAGTGGACACTTTTGAATTTACTCCCTGTGCCTCAGCTCCCAATAGTAAAGTCGGATAATGCCACCTTCTCATCTCACAGAGGTGTTATGAACATAAATTAATGAATGTTTGGGAAGCACTCAGATACTACTGAGACAAACACCATAGAAAGGAATGTGAGGAAATGCTGTCTTCAGAGCTAGGTTTGACTAGTGTGAAGTAAGTGAGGCACACTGAACAAAACAATATTGGATAGCTGCTTATTAAGTGAGCAATGTTCATCTTGTGCCCTAACTGAGGCAGAGGTCCTGTGGAAAATATAGTGAGTAATCAGTAAATTAAAGACTGTATCATAATGCATATCCAGTAAAGCGCCAAATTAAGGTTCCACAGTTAACAGTGAGGAAGCATTGACTCTGAATAAAGATTGCGGGTTGGTGGTGGATATGCAGCTGAACATGACCTCCCAATGTAATGCTCTGGCCAAAAAAGCTGATGTGATCCTGGGATGCATAAACAGGGAAATCTTGAGTAGGAGTAGGGAGGTTATTTTACCTCTGTAGTGGCACTGATGCAATCGCTGCTGGAATACTGTGTGCCATTCTGGTGCGCAAAATTTAAGAAGGATGTTGATAAATTGGAGAGGGTTCAGAGAAGAGCCACAAGAATGATTAAAGGATTAGAAAACATGCCTTATAGTGATAGATGCAAAGAGCTCAATCTATTTAGTTTAACAAAGAGAAGGTAAAAGGTGATTTGATTACATTCTATAAATATCTTCACAGGGAACAAATATTTAATAATGAACTGTTCAATCTAGAAGAGAAAAGTATAACATGATCCAGTGGTTGGAGGTTGAAGCTAGACAAACTGAGATTGGAAATAAAATGTAAATTTTTGACAGTGAGGGTAATTAACCATTGGACCAGTTTACTGATGGATGGTCATAGTGGTTTCTCCATCACAGGATTGGATGTTTTTCTAAAAGATATGCTATAGGAATTATTTTGCGAAAGTTCTGTGGTCTGTGTAGCACAAGAGGTCAGACTAGATGATCACAATGGTCCCTTCAATGGTCTTGAAACCTATAAATCTATGAACATCAGTTCTGGCAGTTCCTAACTTTTGAGAACTTGACTTTACAATCTTAATAATTTTCCTTTAATATAGTTTTCTGTGTATAATTGTTCAGGTTTTTAAAAAAGCAAATTGAAAGAACAGAAATTCCATAATGTAGCATCATATTGACACACATGGGTCATCAGCAGGGTTGGAACCTTTAGATCCACTACACAGACCTCTGAGCTAATGGAATAACTGATAACAACAGTAGGTTACCATCCTCTGTGTCAACCAACACTAAGGGAGATGAAATATACACTTTGCCTGTGGGTTTCACAGATGTTTGCTAACAGCAGAGGAATGGTGAGACTCAGTAATCTTGGGTTCCAATCCAGTCCTTGAGAGGGGAGTGTGCTCTAGTGGGCACAAACTCTTCTGGTCAGTCCTCCCCAACTTGTCCTGACCTATCCCTTCCATCCTGTCCCCGTCTTTCCCATTCCTAAGGCTTCTCATCTCAGTCCCATTCTTTTTTGCCTATCCAGTCTCCTCTTTTGGGTTTAGTGTCCAAATCACCCATACACCCAGTGTCCTTGCCAAACCTAGTTCTCTTTTCCTGGCTCCTTGTCCACTCTGTCCCATTCCTCCCTGCAATCTCCCTTTCCCCAACTGGCTCCCGATCTCCCTCCCTGGGATTCTCATTCGATCTTTGTCCTCCCCTCTCACCCCGAACCTGGCTGCTTGCTCCAATCTCCTCACTCTGTGGCTGCTTGTCCCACTGTCTTTGTCTGTCCAGTCCTAGTTCCCCCACACACCTCAGCTCTTTCTCAGATCTTCTCTTCTGCCCCTATTCATCTCCCACTGGTTCCTATTCCCAGTCTCCCCACAGTTTCTCATCCAATCTCAGTGTTGTCTCCTGCAGCCAGGTGGTTCCCTGTCCCTCACATGTCTCTCACTAATTTCCAGGCTCCTTGCTCAACCAGTTCCTCTCCCCCTTCTCTCTCCTCCCCCCAGTTCCCAGTACCCTGCCCTGCCAGTCCCAGTCTCCTTGTCCAACCAATCCTAATTCCCCTTCCAAACTCCCAGTCACACTTTCTTTCCTCCCCCCTTCAATCCCAGTCTCACCAGACTCCTTTTCCCAATGTACTACTTTTTTCCCTTTCCTGGTCTGTCTTTTGTTCCATCTGCATTTGAATCAGATGGCTTCCTCCTCCTCTACACCATCTGAGTTCCAGCATGGCATGGGGGCTGTCACTGAGAACACAGGAGAGACAGGCTCTGTGCTCTCCTTTCCAGTATCCGGGCCCATCCTGACTCAGAGCAACTGGGATCAGCCACTACAGTGAAAATCCAGCTTCATCCTTATAGCCATGTGCTGGAGCGGGCTCAGCCACTGTGGGGATGGAGCATGCATAGTCTTATCAGCACTGGGAGATGTGAGGAGCTTGAGCATGCTCAGTGACAACAGAAACCTTGGATATTTTAGCTCCTAAAATCAAAGAAGTCTCAAATGAGCATGTATGAACAATGACTTTTTTCAAAGGGTTATAACTTGACCGAATATGGGCAGATTTTCAGATGTGTGGTAAATGAAACAAACACCAGATTTCAAATCCTTTCTCCAAATCATGGGATGGTAGAGATGTTCAAAGAAAAAATTGCCAGAATTTTTTAGTATAGGTAAAACAGTGCATTTTCCCCTAGCTTCATTAGTGGAAACAGCTGAACAGTTTTGGCCAAAATTAGATCTAGGCTAGAATTTTCAAAAGTGCCTCATCCCATTTTCAGAAGTGACTTATCTTCTTCCTTTCACTTTTGAAGATGGAATTTAGGCTCCTAAAGTACTTTGGCACTTTTGAAAATGCTATCTGTAATATTTTCTGTTTCGTTAATGTAGCAGAGTGGCTTGCTCCATTCCAAGCTCTGGAGAGCCTGAGGCTTAAACCAAGCTAATTACAAAATGAGCCCCACCTCATCAGGCAATTCCCCTTATGCAGTAGAAAGTGGCTGCAGAAAAGAAGGGAGAGTTAGGTTTTAGTGGTGATAAAGCTCAGCTGGGGAAAGAACAGGAGGGAGAGCCAGACCAGGAAGGCAAGCTCTCCAGGAAGGAGGGTCTGGGAGAGACCCTGACTAAAGTACGAAAGAGACAGAGACCCAGAGGGGAACTGAAAAGGCTGGATAGGAAATGGCCCAGAGAGGACTCATAGCACCAGTAAAGGAGCAGGCCTAGTTATTCAGTACAGAGCCCTAAACCAAATCTCAAAGTTGAGAGTGGACCTGGGTTCCCTACTAGCCCCAATGAAAGAGTCATACAAACCCATTGCAAGGGTTATCAAGCCCAGGATGGGGGATTACAGGCTATGCGCTGGGCAGATGAATAGCTTGAGAGAGGGTGGAAGGATTTTGTGTGTGTGTTAAAGATATTTTGTGAGTTTTCGTTTGGACAGTTGTGACTCTGGAAGGGGTGAACTTAAGATGGTGACCCAGCTGGAGGACCAAGATACTGGAAGAGAAGCCACACATTGCTGAAGCAACAGTCTGCAAGGAGGGAGGCACTAGAGTAGCAAGAGACTTGCTATGCAACTCCCGGCTATGAGAGGGCCCCTAGTAGTGAGTGTACTCAGTTACAGGTGGCATCCTTTAAAAGTTTTTGAAGATGGTGTTTGAAAACAGATGACCGGTACAGTATATACTAGTGACAGGCAAAATGTGTAGAGGTTGTATTTGTATAGGCATCCAAAATTTCAGATGCTTATCTGAAACTCTCTGGTGACATTTCCAGATCAGACATTCTTGTGAAGTTTTCAGCACCCCTTGGTTGCAATTAAGTCAGAATTACTGTGAAAATAACTTTTTTTTGCAAGAGATTTTGGTATCTCCACTGCTGACTGAAACCAGAAAATATAGAGATGTACAAAAAAGAAATAATTTAAAGCTGTACTTCAGCCTTGTAGTGGATTTAATTGATGTCACAGCCTCTAAGTGGCTTCAAACAGCTCTAGCAGTTTCAGCATCTCTAACCAATTTACATATATAATATTTTGTATCTCCTCTGTATATATTAAGACTGTAATTCCATCTCAGGATTCTGGTGACATTTGCAAATCATTTAAGTAATGTGCTTATTTTATATGTCACCAGAATTTCTTGATGTAATTATTTCATTATTATGTACAGCTTTGAGTACATATATTAAATAAGTGGAAAAAGAAATGTAGAGTATCCATCTGTATTAAAAAATCTTGTTCACAAAATAACATGATAAATGAAATGTCAAATACTGCTAGTGGGGAGCCTTTGCCTCTCTTTAGGGTGGGGTTAGTGACTTCATCTATGTCTTTTACATTGTTGACAACACTGACATATAACTAATATGTTTCATTATTATTATTTAAGGAACTGGTCTGTATGTATTTATATTCAATACACTTGAGATGTATAATTATGTATAACTTATTCTTTAGGTTTACAAAGAAGACCTACCTCAGCTGAAACAACAAAGTAAAGAGAAAAACCATTCAGTGCCCTTCCTTAAAAGAGAGCGAGCTCCTGAGGACAGCTTAAAACTGCAATTTGTACACGGGTATTGTAACTACTAAATAGAAGTTCACGACTTCTCTTTTGTAAGCACAACTTCCACTGAATAGCACAATGCTTAAATAAATACACTTAAACACATTTTGACCAATTTGAGGTAAAGTATTTGGTGTAACATTTTTCACAGCTTACCCACAGGTAAATTACTATGCCTTCAGGTATTATAGTAAAAATGGGAATATCACCTGTACATTTCTCTTTCTTTCAGTTGTGATAGTTAGGGAGGAGGATATAAAGATGTACC
This sequence comes from Mesoclemmys tuberculata, assembly GCA_007922155.1. Lineage (NCBI taxonomy): Eukaryota > Metazoa > Chordata > Testudines > Chelidae > Mesoclemmys > Mesoclemmys tuberculata. The sequence continues at coordinate 22,447,692 of ML675614.1, read as the reverse complement.
AATGTACATAAGTAATAACTAGGCATTTCCTTTTTAACATCATATTTTCAACTCACAGGAGACTCTCTCTGGTATTTTCTGGTTGTTGTGTCCATTGGTGATGGATGTAGTAATTAGTAGAAGTGTGTGATACATTTGCAGCATAAAACTATGCAAAACTTTCCTGGGCATAATTTTATATGAATTTGAGCTAATTTATGATGGCTCATCCAGACCAGAGGAAATCTGTTTTCTCATGATTTTGATACAAAATCAGGTGAACCATGACAGTTTTGGATGAGTTTTGATTCAGTTAATCCCCAAAATCAAAGTGAAACTTGAGAGAGAATTGTTTGAATATGAAGAAAATGTATACATATACAATGCAAAGAAAACCATAGAGTTTTACACCACCCTAGTTATTAACAATTCTGACTGTAATATAAGCCATTTAAATTGTTTTAGTCAGTCTGTATATTGTGACATTTTGAGTCTAGCTGAGTTAAGTCATTTGCACAGTTAGATAGATTTCCCCCAAAGTACAGGGATATTTTTGGTGACATATTCAATTTTTTTTGCTTTATATTTATTTCAGCTACAGAGGCTATGACTGTCGAAATAATTTGTTCTACACACAAACTGGAGAGGTAGTTTACCATATTGCTGCTGTTGCCATTGTGTACAGTAGGCAGCAACACACCCAAAGACTGTATCTTGGTCATGATGATGACATCCTCAGCCTAACCATCCATCCAGTGAAAGATTATGTTGCTACCGGACAGGTGTGTATCTAGGAGTGTTGCTCATGGCAAAACAAATTAAGGGATTCTCTTTCACAAACTATATTTGAGAAATGCAAAAAAGTTTGAGTACCTTTGTCATAAAAAGAGGTATTTTCCTTCTTTGAAAACCAGAGATTAAATGTTTTGCCACCCATGCCATTGCCTAATTGCTATGGGGAAAGCAGTAGTGGAAACACTGACGCTGTTGCAGTATTCCTAGACAACAGAAATTTGAGTGTCCTGCTGTGGCATTTGGAAAGTTACTTATTTACTCTGAACCTTTGTTCCTCATCTGTAAAATGTAGAAAATAATACATATTTCCCTACTTCCCATGAGTCTTCTGTGGTTTAGTTAGGGTTTTTTATTATTATTTTGTATTACAGTAGCAAGTCATATAGGCAGGAGCCAGGGAGGACTAGTGAATGCTAATAACAGTATTTTTATAAAGACTAGCAATGTGCACAATCTATAGGTATAATAAGCTGAACAAGAGCAGTAATATTAGATTCCTGGTTGCTAGGCCTGCAGATTTGTCACGGCATTTTTTTAAAACAAAAGTCAGGGAACAGTTATGGCAAATTTAATAAAAGTTACAGGTTACTAAATTTATCATGACTGCTCCCTGGTTTTTTATTAAAAACTGTCCTCCTTGCTCTGCTGAGGAGGCATGGACCACTCACAGCAACACCTTCCGCTGCAGGACTGCAAACCTGATCCTGACGTGGTATGGAAGGGAGGCTCTCCCAGGAGGGGGAGGATGCTCTGAAAAGTGAGAGCCTGCCACACCCTGCAGCAGCAGCAACAGCTCCTGTGTCATGTGGCCTGGACCTGGCACCCTGCTCTGAGCATTGAGACCAGGCACATTTGCTCTGGTTTACCCAGCACTCACCACCCTATTATGACAGATGTTGGCTGGACCAAACCTGAGTGGCACTGTAACCTGGTGTTACCAGGTCATAATGCCCAGAGCGGGGAGCTGGACCCAGCCCTGTAGGACCAGATCTGCTGCTGCTATGTGAGGGACTGACATAGAAAAAGTCACGGCTGAATGGAAAGTCACACAAAGGTGACTTTAAACCTGCAGCCCTACTGATTGCCTAACCATTCTCATCAGGCAGGGATTTTTTAGGCATCGTGGCAGGGGTGAGGCTTGTGGCATTTGAAAGAAGTTAAAATAGAACTATATGGATTATAAAAGTGAGTTTTACTTATACATAAAGAGTGATGGTGATGGTGTTTAAGGAGAAGCTGATTGATGGACAATAAAGATGGGGAATGTTGGAGGAACAAAGGCAGAGGTCATCATCATGATATAAATTACTAGATCAACTGCACAGGGTGGCACCAAGTCATGAAAAGCCTTATAGGTAGAGACAAGAAGTGTGTGTTGGTTGTGCAGATAAGCAGAAGCCATTGGAGAAACTCAAAGGGAAGACTGATGTGCTCAAAACTAGGAAGATAATCCTTGAAGCAGCATTTTGAATGGACTTGAGGGAAGCAAAGGCACAGCAGTGGAAGCCAGAGAGGAGGAAGTTGCAGCAGCTAAGGTGCAAGATAAGGGCCTAGATGAGAATTTGATGGTGTAGAGGAAGGGGGAAAGGTCAAATTTTAGAAACATTCTTTAGCAAGAAGTGGAGAGATTTAGATTCAGCCTAGATGTGTGGATGTAAAAGAAGGGCTGAATCAAAGATAATCATACCCAGATCCTGAGTGACTGAAAGGATGGTGCTGTTATCCACATCAATGAGAAAAGGAGAAGCTTTGGGACAAAATTTGGGAATGTTCTGTTTAAATTGATGGATGGAAAGCCACAAAGAGATGTCAGAAGGACAGGCTGAGATTTGAGTTTGTGAAGAGGTCTGGAGTGGATATGAAGTCAAAGATTTGTATATGGATAAGGTCACCCAGAGACAGAAGTGCAGAGAAAGAAAAGATGAGTGTAAAGGCTGGAGCCTTCTTGAACCTCCAACATTAGTTAGAGGGCATATGAGGAGAACCCACCAAACAAAACACTGAAGAAATGATTAAAGTGGTAGGAAGAGAACTAGGGGAAAACAGTAAAAAAAAAAAAAAGCTGGGGGAAAATTAAATTTCAAAAGATCATGTCCAGCAGCATCAAAATTAGCCAGTAGGTCAAGGAGGATAAGGATATAGCCATGTAACCTGGATACAAAGTGCTCAATAGACCCTTTGTTAAGTGTGGCTTTTATGGAATGTAAAGCTGGGAGTCAGACTGAAGAGGATCTAGGCTGGAATGGGAGAAAAGGAACTTCACACAGTGGTTATAGAAGGTGCATTTAAGAAATTGGAAATGAACAAGAGACAAAAGAGTGGGTGATAATTTGAAAGGAAGCTACTAAGAGTCAGGGGGTTTTTTGTTTATTTTTTAAGATGGGGGAGATCAAAGCATGCTTATACAGGGAAGGAAAGGAACCAGCTGAGAGCAGGGGGCGAGGGAGGTCAGGATCCTGGAAGGGACTGGAGGAGGAGAGTGTGTGTCAGTGACAGGGGAAGCAGGAGTGTATGCTGTGGGAAGGATGGGAAAGGAGAGAGGAGATGAGAAGGAAGAGGTTATGCCAGGTTGTTATCAGCATTTCCTTTTAAGTAAGCTGGAAAATACTGTGCAGAGATGGGGGAAAGGAACAGAAAAGGGAGGGTTAAGTAGAGATTCAAAAGTGATTAAAAAAAGACAGCTGGGATTGTGTGTGTGGGATTCAGTGAGAGTGGAGAAGTAGAGCTGTGTGGCTAAAAGAATGGCAAAACTGAAAGAAGTGAATTTATGGAAGAAGTCTCTATGGTTGTAGGTCATCCACCATAAGAGAAGGTGAGAAAGAGGGCACTGAGAATGAAAGAGAAGTTCAGAATATTGATGGACTGGAAATCACAGAAGGATGGGGTTTCTGAGTAAGGTGGGGGGGCAGGTGGGTGATAGCAAAGGAGATGGTGATCAAGGATGTGGAAGTCAGAGATGGAGAAAAGGGAGAGAGAGCAGTTCTTGGTGAAGATAAAATCTAGTGAGTGCGAGGATTAATGCTTCTCAAGTGCTTTGAAGATGCAAAAAATAAATATTGGTATTGCTATAGTAGTTTATGGACAGCTATTAAGATTAGCATTCTAATTTAGGTTGGAAGAGATGCTGCTATTCATGTGTGGGACACACAGACACTAAAATGTTTATCGTTGCTGAGAGGTCAACACCAAAGAGGCGTTTGTGCACTTGATTTTTCAGGTAAGCAACAATCCATAAGCATTAGAATAAATTATTAAAAATTAACCAGTTAGTCTTAAAATTACTTTTCTTCTTTTCAGTAAAAGGACATTTTTATAATTAAGATCAATTTCACATATACTGTTTTGATAAGAGCAGGATTGTGTATGGCCTTTTTTTTCTCATTGAAAATACATGGCCTTTTTTGTCTCATTGAAAATTGATTAATTTCTCTGGTCCCTAGTCAGTCAAAATATCAGTGGCCTCCTAGAATGCACTTGCCACAGCAGGCTGGCCTATTCAAGGAGAAGGTAGATTAGATGCCCTTACTCGTGCAATTAGTCCCAATGAAATCATGTACTTCCGTGAGTTTCTACATATATTAAGAGTACAGCTATTAGACTCAATTCATTGGATGGATACAGGAAGGTGTAATGATTTGTAAGTAGACAAAAGAGTCACCCGGAGCGTGTAAGTGAGATGGAAGTGTAATTTGCATGCTGGTGCAATTCCTTAATTATGGTTAAAGATGCCCAAATACAGCAGAGAGTCTGATGCAAAGGGTGGTACAAAGCACAGTTGGCTGTTGCTACTCTAATCGCCTTCTGAGGTGGACTTGGACTGGCTTGGTTACCTCACTTTTTGGGAGGCAAGATTCAAGAATGGGAGAAAGACAGAGTATCAGTATTTCAAATCCCCACGTGTTCAAAAATCAGGAGTCAGGCCCCCCCAAAATCATGAGGCAGGCTTCAAAATCATAACATTTTAAAAAAGAAAACTACTGACTACTGGGTTTCATTTAGGGTGCTATCAGGTCACATTTTCAAGCTTCTCTCTGCAAGCATGAGGATTAGAAATTTCTTTCTTTTAAAAAAATGAAAGCTCAGATCCTCAAGTATTTACTTTGGGAGGTAGGGCTTTAAGAAAACCATCAAATATTGTGAGAGTAGTGTTAAAAATCACAAGAGTTGGCTACACTGGTGTCTATAACAGGAAGACAGGAGGAGTTGGAGAAAAGGTCCATTCAGGAGTATTGGACTAGGAGGAAGAGGTGATAGGTTGTAACAAAAGATTGTCCAAGGGCCCTTAAGTTTTAGTGGATCCATACCTCTGTTTAGCCTTCATTCTCAACAGTATCTTGTTAATGCAGAGCTTTTAGCAGCTTGATGTTCAAACATTGGCCTAATTGCTCCTTTAAACATCTCTAAAATAATTACTTGTCTGAATAATAGACCCTTTGTTTGTTCCACTGGAGGTACATATGTGCTCCATGTGCCTCAAACTGAAAAAAAAATTCACTAGCAGTATCCATCGATTTGTGCCTGCCCTCTTCTCCTCATGCTCTGAACCAAGGATATAAGGGGGCAGTGCAGGCCAATCATCTTTTTTTGAAGGGTTTCATCCATGTCTTCCCACCAATGTATGTAGCTTCCCTCTTCCTGTGACTTCAACTTAGTTGTCAATTGATTAATGGGACCCAACCTCCTTTGTACCCATGGCAACCTGCTTTCTTTACCATCTATTAATAAATTTAGCCTTTCAGATAGGAGAGTGGCAGAAATTTAGGCCCTCATGCAGTCCCACCTTACACTATAATTCATAAAGACAAGGTCAACATTAGGCTGTACCCCCTAATTCCTAAGCTAGTCTAGGATTTTCATTTCAATCACTATATTTACCTACCAGTTTTTCCCCAAAATCTCATTCCATCCCAAGCAAAACAAAACTGAATACCCTAGACGTGATGAGGGCTTTATAATTTTATTTAGAAGTCATTTAGATGCTCTCCCAAACTATTTGTGGCTTTCACAGAAAAGGTTACAGGGCAACCTATTTCCATCCAGCAGTTATCTAGATGGGTTTCAGACTGCATTAAGACTTGCTGTCAGATAGCTAAGAAGTATCCTCACAGTTACATTAGAACCCATTCCACTAATGCTTGGGCAGTCTCTGCTGCTTGTTTGGGTAATATACTAATATCTGAAATATGTAGGGTGATACCTGTAACTCAGTGAATACATATACTTCCCATTATTCCCTGGTACAGGCTTCCAGATTGAATGCCAAATCTGATAGCGCAGTCCTGCAGTCACTCTTTAAGTAGGACTTTCTATCTTGAACCTTGAGATAACTGCTTGCTAGTCACCAAGAGTGGAAGGTGTGTTGGCAATCACTCAAAGAAAGAATAACGAGAGTCCTGTAGCACTTTAAAGACTAACCAATTTAATTTCTGCAGGCATAAGCCTTCGTGGGCTGTAACCCACTTCGTAAGATGTAAGGAATAGAAATCAAATAGGAGGTATATATATACATCCTAGGGTAAGGAACAACAATGGGGAGGGTAGGTATTAGCAAAGTCCATTCAGTTAGAGTAGCTGAGGCCTATTCACAATCACTGATTAGAAGGTGAGAATGTGTGAACAGTGCCAATTACTTCTTGTAATGAGATAATCATTCCAAGTCCCTATTCAGACCCAGTTTGATTGTGTCAAGTTTGCAGATGAGTTCCAGCTCTGGAGTTTCTCTCTGAAGTCTGTTTTTGAAGTTTTTGTTTGTAGAAGTATGGCAACTTTCAAGTCAGCTACAGAGTGTCCTGGGAGATTGAAGTGCTCTCTGGCTGGTTTATGGATGTTACTGGTTTATGGATGTTCTATTCCTTACATCTGACGAAGTGGGTTACAGCCCATGAAAGCTTATGCGTGCAGAAATTAAATTTGTTACTCTTTAAAGTGCTACTGGACTCTTGTTTTTGCTGTATACAGACTAACATGGCTATCCCTCTCAAAGAATGGTTACTTTACAGTAACTGTGATTCTTCTAGATGTGTTGTAAAAGTATTTGAATATGTATTTGTTGCCCACTGTAAAACATTCCATTTGTAATGTTATCACTGCTTTGAATTTCAATTAGCAGTATATTTGTTGTGTTATACAAGCTGTTATCTTTTCACTTAATGAAGTATCACCTTTGATGTTGTGTATTGCTTTTGTACAGCTGACGGAAAGTGTTTGGCATCTGTTGGACTAGATGATAATCATACCATTGTATTTTGGGATTGGAAAAAAGGAGAAAAGATCGCCACAACAAGGTAAAAATGTTTCCAAATGCAGACATGCACTGTGATGATCACTGTGTATTTCTGGTCACCGTTTTACATTGTTCTGTATAATATTAACTAAAAAATTTAAGATATTGTTTGCAGGAAAAAATATCACATCTTACTGAAAATGAAGTAATGTTTCAGAAGAACATATCTAGGTAAAAAACATTAGGATATATAGTTTAGAACTAGAAAATTCTGTAATCTGTTTCTTCCAGGAGCTCCCTATCCTTTCTGTGAAGAGTGCTGCATTAGAATCTTAATAAAAAAGAATAACCAGGGGCGTGTGCAGTGCTTAAATTCCAGTGCTTTTAGAGGGGTGCATTCTGTGCCTCTGCCAGGGGCTGGAGGAGCTGTCAGCTCCCATAGGAGTCCGGGACTGGAGGAGCTGTTATTACCCACAGTTCTCTCAACCCAGAGCTCTTGATAACATTACTTTTTGTGAAGTAGTGTCAAGAAATAAATCAATGGAGATATGGCTGTCCGACCGGTAGATGTGTGTCCCAATTAGTAAAATACAAGAGTATAATACAAGAGTGCTCTCACTATACTTTATTGGCTCCAATGGTAGATCCCCTTATAAAGGTCTCCATGAGGCCACATCTCTGATTTCTTCCTAAAGTAGTGTCAGAGTTCCTTATCAATGAGATCATCCATCTACCTGTGTTCTTCCCCAAGCCTCATACTGGGAAAATGAAACAAAGGCTGCACATGCTGGATGTACACAGAGCTGTATCGTTCTATCTAGACAGGACAAAATCCTTCAGGAAGTCTCCCACGCTGTTTCTGGTTTATACAGAAATAATCACGGGGCAGACTACATCTACATAGAGGATATCGAACTGGATTGCCCAATGCATCAAGATATGTTACTGACTAGCAGGCTGACAGCCACCTGGCAGAGTACACTCCACTAGGGCACATTCCACCCTCAGTGGCTTCATTAGCAAACTTGCAATCCAGGATACTTGCATGGAAGCAACATAGTCATCCATACACATGTTCGCCAAGTATTACACATTGGCACAAGCAGCCAGGGACAATGCAATATTTGGAAAATCCGTAATGCAGTCCATGCTCACAAAGACTCCTTGTACCTGCCCCAAGTGAGAGCTAATGCTGGGGAATCACCAACTGTGATATATATAATATATATGTATATATATACTGACAAGTACTCACAGAAAAATAGGTTACTTATCTGTACAATAACTAAATTCTTTGAGATGTATGGTCCAAATATATATTCCATGACTCACCCACCTTTTCCACTACTTTGGAGTCCTGATGTCCTGGGCTTTCCCAGCAGCGAAGGAACTGGATGTGGCAGGGCAGCTTCACCCTTTAAAACCTTACTAGAATGCGTAAGGAGAGGAAGGTTGCTTGTGCCATCCCAGAGGGTACTGCTGACTAGAAAATTCTCTGCATGCATGCACACTAAATCTGCATTCACCAACTGTGGAATATATATACAAACTTCACATCTCAAAGAACATGAGTTACTATATAGATATTACTCATTCACAGTTGGTTTCATAGAAAATTGTAAAACATTAAAAAAATTATACAATTATTTTTTAATAAACATTTAGTCTTTTTTTTACTGTGTGTTTGTTAATTGCAGAGGTCATAAAGATAAAATATTCGTAGTGAAGTGTAACCCACATCACGTAGACAAACTAGTCACAGTTGGAATGAAGCATATCAAATTTTGGCAACAAGCAGGTACTGTATTGTGTTAATATTTTAATTCATTTGTATATCAGGAGTCTAAGTCTATCAGAAGTTTCTAGAATCCAAATACTGTGGAATTGCAGAACCTACTTCTGGGTCTGTAAATGACCCCATGTTCCTGTCCTTCTCTTTTGAAGCCATCTCCAACCAATAGCTGTGTAAACTCTACTCATAATACTAAAGAGACTACACTGAGCATGTCTTCTTGGCTCTCCGAAAAGATGCATTCTTGTGACTTGGCTGAGTCACTTGGCCAGATGCAGAGACAAGATGTATGGGCTTCCCATTGGGAAGCCAGCTGGTAGCTAAGAGTTTTAAGGACCTCAAGTTGGACTGCTAAAAATGGTAGTGTTTGAATTCCAGCTATAGATCTTCTACCTCTGTAATCCTCATGTTTTCCAGATAGAAATTTCTTTAGTCATCAGAAAGCTATGGCAGCCTTGACTCAAATTGCCAGACTGAACAGCCAGGTTTATGAGTGGCCTCAAAACGTGTACTGCCTGGAAAAAAATGGAGACCAAATATTTTGCATAAGTTGTCATGGTTTAAATTTATCCCGTGGGCCAAAATGTTTCTATCGCCATGTCATGATGTTGTTTCATACTAATACAGTATCATGCCTATGTATGACACACACACAGGATTTTTACCAGTTTACATTCAGTTAAGAACATTTTTTGTTCTGCAAACTATTTAAACATGTCTTGCAGACTATGGAAGTGACCATTCATCTTGACTATCATGTCAAAGTTAGGAGAGATGGCAAACTATGTAGAGCTGGTTTTTGAGTAAGGATTTTGACTGATCTGCTCTCCAGGACCATTACTCTCATATTCATGAAGTACCATGTTAAGTAATTTTGGATTAAGCCTTGGCTCTGTTAAGATCAATAAAGACAGGCAGTACAGGGACAGCTAAAACTAGAATTGAAGCTAACTCAGAATGACATAGTTTACAAGAAACCATGTTGATTTATAAAGCCAACATGGTTCAGGTACCAACAGATTAAAGAAGACAAGATTATATTATTTTTAGTTATTACTGTAGTAAAATAAAAGAACATGCAGTATTATTGGCCAAAGTCTGGTATGTGTATTCACATTAAATAGTACCTTTCTCCATGAATAGACTCATTGGAATAAATGAGGCTTCTCTTTCGAGTGGTTGCTCATATGCATTCCACTTAGGTGTGTGCGCGCCCTCGTGCACGGCCAATCGGAGAACTTTTACTAGCAGTCCCTGCAGGGGCCGGTCCAGCGACCCCGTAGTGTCGCCGCCATGCGGCGGCACAACCGTCGCTGCTGGCCCCTCCCCTCTTCAGTTCCTTCTTTCCGCCCCTGACGGTCGGTCGAGAACTAACCCTGCTCTTCTCAGGTTTTTCTTTCGCCTTAAAAAGTGAGTATTTAGTTAGTAGTTTGCCCCGAACTAAGTTAGCTTTCAGTTAGAGAGGTTTTTTGTAGTTTAGTTAGGGAGCCTTAGGGCTCAGACGACCGCGGCCATGCCCGGCGCATCCGGCTTCAAGCCATGCGCTAGCTGCGGGAAGGCCTTCCCAGCTAGCGACTCCCACGACCGTTGTTTACGGTGTCTGGGGGAACAACATTGGCGAGACCGATGTAAAATATGTAAGTCCTTCAAGCCTCGGACTCAAAAGGACCGAGAAGTGAGGCTGAAGGCTTTTCTAATGGAGACCGCGCTCAGCCCGGCGTCTGAGCCCACGCGGTCCACCACGGCACCGAGTGTGTCCTCGGTGCGGAGCGCACCTCCAGCACTGGGGAGCACGGTGCCAAAGAAAAAGAAGAAGCGCCGCCCGCTTGTGGAGAGCTCCCCCGCACCGCAGGAGCGGCCGGGGTCGAGCACAGAGGTGCATCCCCTGGACCGGCCCCCAACCCCAGCACCGGGACCGACGCCGACCAAGGAGGTCTTCCCAACTCGCGTGAGCGAGGGACCTATCTTACAGGCTCCTTCGACACCGGAGGCGTTCGAGGCGGCTCGCGTCTTGATGACCCTGCCCACACCTCCGGCACCCCCTCACGTGAGGGGCCCAGAGCCTGTTTTCCAGGGCAAGCCCGTGTTGGGTGTCCCCGAAGGGTGGGCGGCATCGGCACCGGACGTCCAGCCGCCCGCCATCACCATCGCCCGATGCCGAAGGACCGAGCCCGGAGGCTCCTCTCCCCCTTTGTCGTCGGAGGACTCCCGGCACCGCTCCCGACGCTGCTCCAGCTCCGGATCCAGCTCCAGCCCGGCACTGAGCCGGTGCGCTCGGCACTGTTCCCCGGCACCGAGGAAGAGGCTGCGGAAGGCTTCCCCACCCCGGCGCAGATCTCCATCTTCGTCCTCGGGATCGCCCCAAAGACGAGGCAGACGACGTCGCTCCTCCGACTCTTCATCTAGTGAGCCACGGAGCGTCTCCTCCCAGCATCGCCGTCGCCTTCCCCGCACCCCTGGCTCGGGATCCCGGACCCGCCGCCAGGAGCAAGAGCCCTCGCCGGCACTGCAACCGGCACCGGCGCAGCTGGCACCGCAACCCCCGGTACCGCAGACCCCGGTGCCGCAGGTACCTCTCTCCGCGGTGCCGACACCACCTACAGCAGCGCCGACGTTGCCCTCGGCACCGACGCTGCCTCTGAGCTGGACCCAGGGGCCCTGGCAGTGGCCAATGTGGGCCCAATGGGCGGCTCAGATGGGGCAGGGAACTATGCCGGCCCCTGCCTCGGTCACCCATTCACAACAGGCACCCTCGGTGCAGGAGGGTGACCACTCCTTTTCCTCCCAGGAGGAGGACCCTGGGGAGGGCCCCTCCACAGGACCCCGCCACCCCTCGTACTCGTCGTCCCCAGATGAGGCGGCCATAAGGGACCAAGGGGCCCCACTCATTGACTTTAAGGCCCACCAAGAACTCCTGAAACGGGTGGCCTCGAACCTAGACTTACAGGTCAAGGTTCTAGAGGAAGAGGTGGACCCCCTCTTCGGCCTGGTGGTGACCCAAGGCCCTTCCAGAGTAGCCCTCCCCATTCATGACAGGGTCCTACGCCTAGCCAAAGCAATATGGCAGACCCCTGCCTCGGTCGACCCCACGTCTAAGGGCGCCGAGAAGAAGTATTATGTGCCAGCCGAGGGGCACGAATACTTATATGCACACCCTGCCGCGGGCACCTTAGTGGTAGAGGCTGCCAACCAGAAAGACAGGCAGGGTGCCCAGAGCGCCTCCCCTAAAAACAGAGAGGGCAGGAGACTAGACCTTTTCGGCAGGAAGGTCTACTCCACAGGGGCGCTCCAGCTCAGGGTAGCCAACCATCAGGCTCTCCTGGGCAGATATAATCTAAACTTGTGGGACTCCTTGAAAAGGTTCTCGGAGTCCCTGCCTCCAGACCAGGCCGCCGACTTTGCCATGGTCCTGGAGGAAGGGGTGACAGTAGCCAGTGCAGCCTTACAAGCTGCGTCTGACGCTGCGGACACGGGCAGCAGGGCTATGCCTCCGCTGTCGCTATGTGGCGGGCAGCGTGGCTGCAATCTACTGATCTGTCACAGGAGGTGCAGCACTCCATTCAAGACCTACCATTTAATGGAGCCGCCCTCTTCTCGGAGAGGACGGACGAGAAGCTGCATGCCCTGAAGGACTCAAGGACGACGCTACGCTCCTTGGGCCTTTACACACCCCAGGCAGCAAGACTGCAAGCCTGCCAACAGCCGCAACAACCGCCACAGCGGCACCAGCAGCAGACTAGGCCGCCGACTAGGCCCTACCCCCCTCCCAGGGGTCGCGACAGGAACAGGGGCGCAGGACGGCACGACCGACCTGCGACCCCCTCGTCTTCCTTCAAGGGTCCCTCCCGGGGCCCCAAGGGCAAAAGACAATTCTGACATTGCGTCCGAGGGTGGCATCCCTTTACGTTCCTTGGGCCACCCCCCGCCTTTCCGGGACAGGCTAAGACCGTACATCAGCCTGTGGCAGGAGATAATGTCGGACCATTGGGTCCTCAGCACCATCCGCTGGGGCTATGCCCTCCAGCTGCTGGCCACCCCCCCCCACTACCCTCCCCGTCCCTTTTCAGGGACCCATCTCACGAGCATGTACTCCGCCAGGAGGTTCACACCCTCCTTCTCAAAGGTGCCATAGAAGTGATTCCACCACTCGAGGTGGGGAGGGGATTCTACTAAAGGTATTTCCTCGTCCCCAAGGCAAAAGGAGGCCTCAGACCTATACTGGACCTGTGCAAATTCAACAGGTTCATAAAAAAGCTCAAATTCCGCATGGTCTCCCTAGCGTCCATCATCCCAGTACTGAACCCAGGGGACTGGTTCGCCGCCCTCGACCTGAAGGATGCGTACTTTCACATCTCCATCCTTCCCACCCACAGGAGATTCCTAAGGTTTACGGTAGCTGGGGGCCACTACCAATTTACGGTCCTCCCCTTTGGCCTGGCCTCATCCCCCAGGGTGTTCATGAAGTGTATGGCAGTGGTGGCGGCCTCCCTGAGGCGCAGCGGGGTCCAAATCTTCCCATACCTGGACGACTGGCTGATAAGGGGCAAGACCAAGTCGCAGGTGCGCGAGGCGGTCTCCCTCTTCCAGACCACCTGCAATACCCTGGGACTGCTCATAAACGAGCAGAAGTCAACACTATATCCAGTACAGAACATAGAGTTCATAGGGGCCCACCTAGACTCGGTGCGGGCCAAAGCCTCCCTCCCACGCTCGAGGTTCAAAGCTATGGCGGCGATAATATCGCAACTCCAGAGGTGTCCCACGACAACAGCCAGGCAGTGCCTACGGCTGTAGGCCACATGGCCTCATGCACTTATGTAGTGGGGCTGGCCCGCCTCAGACTCAGGCCCCTCCAGAGCTGGTTGAACAAAGTGTACATGCCCAGTAGGCATGCCCTGAACAGGGTGGTAACAGTCCCCCCTGCGGTGTTGGGGTCATTGGACTGGTGGCTGGACCCCAGAATCGTGTTGAAGGGAATTCCCTTCAGGGCACCCACCCCCTCGATCACTCTGATCACGGACGCCTCAGACCTGGGGTGGGGAGCCCATATCACTGGTGGTCTGACCACACAAGGTCTCTGGTCCCGGAGGGAGACTGCCCTCCATATCAATGTAAAGGAACTGAGGGCAGTCAGACTGGCTTACGAAGTGTTTCGCCACGCTTTATTCGGGAGAATGGTACAGGTGTTGACAGACAATACCACTGCAATGTACTACATCAACAAGCAAGGGGGAGCGCACTCCTCCCTACTGTGCCAGGAGGCACTTCGACTTTGGGACTTGGCGGTGAGACGCAACTTCTGTTTAACCGCCTCTCACCTCCCGGGGGCCAGGAACGACGAGGCAGACCACCTCAGCAGGTCGTTTCTCCCCCAACACGACTGGTCTCTTCACCCGGAGGTGGTCGCCATGATCTTCCGCGAATGGGGTGTTCCCCACCTGGACCTGTTCGCGTCAGCCTGGAACGCGAAGTGCCCGAGGTTTTGCTCGCTCAGGGGTCACGAGCCAGGCTCCGTCTCCGACGCGTTCCTGATCGAATGGACGGGGGGCCTCCTGTACGCGTTTCCCCCCCTCCCGCTCCTGCCCAGGGTCCTCTTGAAAATCAAGAGGGACAGAGCGGACATCATCCTGATCACTCCAGCGTGGCCGAAACAATACTGGTTTTGCCTGCTTCAGGACCTGTCAGTCGCTCCTCCGATCGAGCTCCCGAAGAAACCGGACCTTCTCTCCCAGGACAACAGTCGCCTGCTGCACCCCAACCTGGACTCCCTACACCTGACGGCCTGGAGACTCTCTGGCTAACGGAGGAGGAGAGAACCTGCTCGGAGCACGTCCAACATGTGCTCCTGGGAAGCAGGAGACCCTCCACCCAGAGCGCATACAAGGCCAAGTGGAGGAGGTTCACCTGCTGGTCGGAATCGCGGGGCATAACCCCCGGTACGTCTTCCGTGCAGGCGGTCCTGGACTACCTGCTGCAACTCAAACAACAAGGGTTGGCGTTGGCTTCCCTAAGGGTCCACTTGGCAGCCATCTCGGCTTTCCACCAGCCGGTGGAGGGGAGGTCCCTATTCTCTCACCCCATGTCGGTGAGGTTTCTCAGGGGAATCGAGAGGCTGTATCCACAGGTCCGTGACCCGGTGCCTCCCTGGGACCTGAACCTAGTCCTTGATAGACTGACGGGGCCCCCCTTTGAGCCCTTGGCCACTTGCCCCCTGCTGATCCTATCCTGGAAGGTGGCCTTCCTTGTGGCCATCACTTCCGCCAGGAGGGTCTCTGAGCTGAGAGCCCTGACCTCAGAATGCCCCTATACGGTGTTCTTCCGGGATAAGGTATAGCTTAGGCCTCACCCAGCTTTTCTACCTAAGGTAGTCTCTAGGTTCCATTGTAACCAAGATATTTTCCTCCCTGTGTTTTTTCCCAAACCGCATGGGTCCAAGGACGAGAGGAGGTTACACACCCTCGACGTGAGGAGGGCACTGGCGTTCTACCTCAATAGAACGAAACCGCTCCGCAAGACCACCCAGCTCTTCGTCGCGGTGGCAGAGAGGATGAGAGGCTCCCCAGTGTCATCACAGGGCATCGCCAAGTGGATCACCGCCTGTATCCGGTTGTGCTACGAGAGTGCGGGTGTCCAGCTTCCCGGACCAGTGACAGCACACTCTACAAGGGCCCAGGCCGCATCGGCGGCCTTCCTGGAGAGGGTTCCCCTGGAAGACATCTGCAAGGCTGCCACTTGGTCTTCTGTGCACACCTTTGCCGCGCATTACGCTATCGTCCAGCAGTCCAGGGACGATGCTCGCGTGGGCAGGGCAGTGCTGAGGGCAGCCCGACGTTGACTCCTACCCGCCTCCAGGTAAGGCTCGTTATTCACCTAAGTGGAATGCATATGAGCAACCACTCGAAGAAGAAAACATAGTTACTTACCAGTAACTGTTGTTCTTCGAGATGTGTTGCTCATATCCATTCCACACCCACCCTCCGTCCCCACTGTCGGAGTCGGCAGAAAGAAGGGACTGAAGAGGGGAGGGGCCGGGAGTAACGGTTGTGCCGCCGCATGGCGGCGACACTACAGGGTCGCTGGACTGGCCCCTGCAGGGACTGCTAGTAAAAGTTCTCCGATTGGCCGTGGACGAGGGCGCGTACACACCTAAGTGGAATGGATATGAGCAACACATCTCGAAGAACAACAGTTACTGGTAAGTAACTATGTTTTATTGTGAAGTAAGCCATGCTCATGGTAAGAGTATCAGAAACTGGGCCTATATGTGTAAATTGAAGCAAATTAATCAAGTTCTATATTATTTCCTTATTATTCTAGTACATATTGTATTTATATTTTTGTCTAGGATCATTCATTCTTTGTGCTCTTAGGCCCAAGCTGTGACCTCTGTACCAAGCAAATGGTTTTGGCACAATATGGCACAGTATGGTTTCTGGCAGTCAGGTGAGAACAGAATCCTCCCACTCAGTCTGCAGAACTGCTCCATTTCCACTTCTAGAACTGTCATACTATAGTAGCTTCTGCATTGCCATGCCTACCTCCACAGGTAAAAGGAGATTTGGCAGGTGGATTTGTGGAGCACTTGATCCACCAACCAGGCCCTGACTTTCTCTGCCTGATCTCTCCCTAAGACTCAGCAGCACCTTGAAATAATCACGTGTAGAAGCTAAGACTGCACAACTTTGGGGGTATGGTAGCACTACATGAATTTCCCACATTCTAGTGTCTCACTGTTCATTGAAATTCCAACATTGCTATTGCCTGTTTGGAATTCTACATTCACCGTAAGTTGTGGGGACATGATTTTTGTCCTTCAGAGCACTGAGGATACAAACCGAAAATGTAGTAAGACATAAAGTTGTTCACATTACAGGAGGGGGTTTTACATCCAAACGAGGAACCTTTGGAAATATTGGGAAACTGGAAACTATGATGAGTGTTTCTTATGGGCGAATAGAAGATCTAGTTTTCTCTGGAGCTGCTACTGGAGACATTTACATCTGGAAAGATATTCTGTTGCTTAAGACAGTGAAAGCCCATGATGGACCAGTATTTGCTATGCATGCACTGGATAAGGTATTCATCTTATATAGTCTGTTTTCTGTTCATTGTTTTCATTACAATTCAGGATTTTGAAAACGCATAAAGAGAGAGTATATATACTAAAAGAGACATTTGTGGTTTTGTGCAGAAGTACATCAGTACATTGTGTGATGCTAGTGAAAACAATGGATGTGCTTCAAAAAACATGAATGTGTCTATATCAGCAGAACAGATTGCAGTAGGTGAAATAGGATGTGTCTAAAAACACAAAATGTAATTAATGATAATGAGCTGCAATGTTTTGTGGTGATATGCTCCTTTGCCAACATTTTATGTATTGACCTATGATCAGTAGCTTTCTAAGCTGTGCCAAAATACTCTAACTCCAAATATACAGAAGTCACATTTGCTGTGTACACATTTCTCTCATTTCCATGTCTTTGGAGGCATGCAGAGTAGAATATTTTAACACTCCATCACTGCCACAAAAACTGTTTTACGATGAAGCTGTTCATGTATTGGGAGCTCCCTTGATAGCACTAATACCTTTTTTGTTAGAATATCACACACACAGGAAAAACTTTCAACATCCTATGTTGATACTGTTTTCAAGATAGTTTGGATAACCGGCAAAACTATTTATTCTTTCTTATAGTGTCATTAGTAAATTCTTACATAAAAACGTGACAAATTGTATTTTAATTTCTACCACAAAAATTTGGTTTTTTTTTTTAAAGTATAGTTAAAGGCAGGGGCTAAATTGTGCCTCCAGATATTCACAAACTACTTGAAGTCAGTGGAAGTTGTATTTGCTTATCCAAGCAAACAGTTTGGTCCTAGGAAATATAGTTGTAAATGTTTGTAGGATTGGGCCTTAGGGTAGGAGTTGTCTGCACCCTCTCCCCTTTAATACCTGTGTGCAGGACATCTGTAATCTGACCATAGATTTTGTGTCAGACTCCTAGGCAAAACAGACAAAGAAGTTGTACTGTAACTTGATCAGTATGGACATGTCTCATTGTATGAATTAACATCTTCATGTAGAAGATAGGTGTCTAAATACATTTTTCAAACTGTTTGTGCAGGGTTTTGTAACAGGTGGAAAAGATGGAGTTGTGGCACTTTGGGATGATATGTTTGAGAGGTGCCTGAAGACATATGCTATTAAAAGAGCAGCCTTATCTCCTAGCTCTAAAGGTATCACTTTTCAGAATGAATTGATAAAGGATATATGCATGAGGGTTAGTAAAATGGCATGAATAAGTGTCAAAACCTTACCAAAACAACCAGTTGACCAGTTAAATTATCCCCTCATTTTCGTGATGTTGGCTTTGGTTTTGTATAAATAAGTGTTAAAAAAAAAAAAAAAGTTTCACACACGAATTTGTCCAGTCATTATAAAATGCTTTTTCTATGTTAGATAACTAGCTCTTCAGGTGCCCCACTCTACATGGCCAGATTGCTGAGTTAGAAGCATACTCTCTGTAAATTTAAAAGACCAGTGAATTGTGTTTTTATAGACACGGTATCTTTCTTCTGTAATGGATTATTGTCAGGCGTTAGTTTGGATCATATGATCATACCAGACAAAGTCTTCAAAATAATATTTACAGATATTCATGAAACTAACAGCTGTATTGCTAAACTCCTGCGCACCTTGCACAATTAAACAAAATCATTTACAAAATAATAAAATATCTGCCTTTAAATTATGAATAAGAAAATCTCCTGTACAATACAGATAGCACAAACTCCCCATTCTAAACTAACACAGAAATTCACAGGTCAGTGAACTGTCTGACCAAACGAATATATCTTACATATTATGGTGTGACTATATTAAATAGATTTTGATCATAGATAATGTAAGGTACAATACTAAATGAAGCTTTTTTTGGTTTTGTTTTGCATATAAGAAGTTTAAATGCACATCTTTTTATCCTTCAGGTTTACTTTTGGAAGATAATCCCTCCATTCGTGCCATCACCTTAGGACATGGGCATATACTAGTAGGGACAAAAAATGGAGAGATACTTGAAATTGATAAAAGTGGCCCCATGACTCTGCTTGTTCAGGTACAATACTAGTCTTTTTCACCAAATAGCTCATCAGAATGCAGGAATTCCTAAGATTTCCCCGATTGCTCTCTTTTTGTTTTCTTTAATACTGTTGGCCAGTTATTTGCCAACCTTGCCTATCGCTGTTCATGCAGAAACTGATGTACAGTACGACCTTGCTGATTCATACTGATGAGTTGGAGACCTATTGTGAATTACTGAATTTTGAGGGGGAGAAAACAAGTAAGAACCCATTGACTTTGAGTGCCACTGAGTATTTTCATTTACTTTAATGGGAACTGGACTGGAACCTAAGGAAACCTATATAACATTAAAAACTAAAAAGCAGGGCTAATGCAATACAACATGTAATTTGTTCATTTTATTTTGACACTTGTGGTTCAGTTTATTTATGCTGAAATCAGTAAATATGCTGAAATTAGTAAATATTCTATATTTTATTTTGTAATGAATGTTCAGTTTTAGTAAACTGACAACTCACTACAGCAATCTATTACATCTTTCCTGAAAAGTGGAGAGACAGCCATTTGTATGATTCATAAAATGTATGGATTTTGCAAAATATTTAATGAATTTCTGGTATATATGCCCCTTGAAGTCTCTGATGTTGTTTTAATAACTGTACCAACTTTGCAGGATAGTACTCCTTTTATACTGAAAATTGTTTAAATTCTCCTTTTGTATGTTTGGATTTCTTAAAAAAAATTCAAGTATGGAGTTTATAATTTGATCCACTATTTTTTAAATAAGACTTCAGTTTAAGTAGTCGAAAATGTTTCTATTTTTTTAGTTTATTTTGTTTTAGTTACATTCTATTTTATTAAATCATAGATATATCTCAGACTCTGTTTTTATAATTTATTAAGTTAATTTCTAATGTTTTTACAGAACATTTCTTATCTGTAATACAGTTGTATGAAATTAGTTCCAGGCACGTAAAGCAACTTTTCAGCTTTCTGCTACTTCTATTATAGCCATAACAAAATGGGGGATGAGCAGATGTATTTTGTACTTGAGTTTTAACCAGAACATTTGAAGTGATAATCTTGTTCTCATATATTTGTGATCTGACAAATGCTAAGGTGGTGTGATACTGAAATTGTACGAAAATAACCTGATTGCTGTGGTGAGTTCTGCTGATAAAGAAAAGATATGTGGTGCCTGCATCTAGCATAATACAGTTACGTGGAAATAATTTTTATAATTTATCATCCAGACTAAATTACTGGAATACTTATATCAACTCAAGCACAAAGATAAAAATATGTGAAATGTGATCAAGATGGACTGATGAGCCAGTAAACTTTGGATGTTTTAATGGAATATTTCCATGTCTACAAAACACAAATTGCTAAACTGAAGTACATCATTCACAGTAATAAGAAATGAGCTGACCTTGTTCTGCAGTAGACTCAGATTGGAAAAGACCATTGTGGTCAGCTAGTCTTACCTCCTATATAACATAGGCACCCAGGATAGCCACCCAGAATGCATGCCCATCACAGACCCTAAGTACATATTCGGGACAGCAAGTTCCTCAATTTGCTTTGGCTGCATTTTTAGCCCATTAGCTTGATCAGAGCTACTGTGTGTGTGTCTCCTTGTGCTGGGAATTTATACCACCAACCTGAGGTGTAGACATACCCTTCCTTAAAATGAGAAACATCTTCTGAAGGAGATGGTTGAAGCCCTATTGCCTGAAACCTTTAAGAGATTAGACCGAGCACTAGAAAATGCACTAGCAGTGGGATGGCCTACAGACATTAAAAGCTGTTATCCATCGTTAACGATAACATCGTTATATGATTTTCCATAGGGTCATATGGAAGGGGAAGTCTGGGGCTTGGCAGCTCACCCTCTCTTGCCTATCTGTGCAACAGTGAGTGACGATAAAACACTGAGAATCTGGGAACTTTCCTCGCAACACCGCATGCTGGCAGTGAGGAAACTCAAAAAAGGTAACTTTTTCATTTGACAGTGTATATTGTAATAGTAATAATACTGCATGGCATTTCTATAGTGCCTTCCATCTGTCTCTCTCAATGCACTTTACAGACATAAATGAACTAAGCCTCTAATATCCCTGCTAGGTCAGTAAGGAATAGGAGCATATAGAGAATCTGAGGCACAGATAATGCCTGGTAATGTCACTTCTGTGGCCACTTTATCCCTTGTCAGTTTGAAAACTTAAATTACAAAGAGTACATTGCCATGGAAATCCTGGAAAGCATTATTTGTGATTCTACTTTCACATGATATTTTTATTTTAACAAATAACAGTTATGCTGTCTCACTAAGGTTAGGAGGGTATGACTATGCTCCAGTCAGAGGTGTGATTGCAGTTCACTTGGACATACTATGACAACTTTAATTTACCTAGCACACCTACAAATAGCAGTGAAGATTCGGTAGTATGGATTCCAGCCTAGACTAGTAACATGAGTGTGTATGAGTGTACAGCCTGTGATGGGGTCCGTGCTACCACATCTTCACAACTATTTTTAGCAGTGCTAGCTAGATTAAAGCTAGTGTCAGTATGCCTACACAATCTGCAATCACACCTCTGATTGCTTTGTAGACATACCCTAAGAAATTATTAATTTACAGACTTTTTCTGTGCGGAGACCTTCTAGCTGCTGATTTCCTCAGTCCAAAATTATAAACAGTAAGGTGTTTCTTTTGAATTTCTTTTCCAGGTGGAAGATGCTGTGCCTTTTCTCCTGATGGCAAAGCCTTGGCTGTAGGGTTGAATGATGGGAGTTTTCTGGTAGTGAATGCTGATACTGTTGAAGATATGGTATCTTTCCATCACAGAAAGGAAATGATCTCTGATATCAAGTTTTCACGAGGTGCAGTCAAAGGATAAAATAAGTTGTTTGTTGTTTTTTGGTTTTATTTGCAATGATAGACTTACAATGGAATGTTAAGAGGGGAAATTTGTTTTACATGTGCTTCATGGCTGTTAGATATTTTTCATTCTGATGTGGTTGTACAGAGCCTAGTACAATGGGCCCTTGATTCTGATTGAGGTCTTTGAGTGCTACTGCAATAGAAATAAGTAATACTAATAATATCAAGAATAATCACATATAATTAGTTAACTTGGATGTCATTCTTTTACAGACGCAGGAAAATATCTGGCAGTGGCTTCCCATGATAATTTTGTAGATATTTACAATGTGCTTACCAGTAAAAGAGTTGGCATCTGCAAAGGTGCATCTAGCTATATCACACACATTGACTGGGACTCAAGAGGTAAAATCTTTGACCAAATATGTGAATTAAAATGCCTATAATTACCGTAAATGTCAAATGTGTGCCTGTTCCAGTTATAACATAGAAAAACTGCCTCATACTGTCCCTGTGTTCCAATAAAATTGCTCTTATACATACACATCCCAACTGCAATTCATTTTCAGAGATGGAATGTGTATTTGCGTACACCATCTGTGTTAAAGAATGTGGTACTCATTCAGAACATCTGGCTAAAATGTCACTCATGGGTGTAATGTTGCTGTTTTTCTTTACCTGATACTCTGTGGTTGCATGCTAGCAACACAGGACACATGTCTATTCCACCTCTCATGACTGATTTCCCTTCCTCTTCTGTTCACTGAGCACTACATGGCATTTATTGTTATGAAGCCAGTCAGAGAGCATTACCATCATCTATCATGTCAATATACCATATTGCAATGGAAGTAGCCCCATTTTCTTAGTCTTTTTCAAACTTGGATATAACTTCCCATTATATATCACTTTTTGTTCCGTCCCCTCTGTGTGAAATTGAGGATTTGCTGTATTTAACAAGTGATTACAAAAACGTTTGTCTGTCCTACTGAAATATTTTAACATTTCACAATGGCAGATTTTATGGGTTTTAGCTGCTTTTTGCTACATGTGATTGCACAGTCCAAAGCTGGTTAAACACGTTTTTCAACTCTATCTGTTGAACAGTCTTCTGGTAATTGAGCATCATGTTTCATAATACTGTCCAATTCTACCTTTCTGAAAGGTTTAAAAAAAAACCCAAAGTTTTGAATAAGTAAGGAAGCAAAAATTGGTATGCATTCCTGTCTATGGAGATTTCTGATTGTGTGAAATTTCCAACAAAAGGAGTCGTACATTAAATAATTTTGATCACAGTCATGTAGACATTCAGGGGAATGTGCTGACCTACCAGTTTAAAAGGACTTAAGTGTGATTATTGTTTATTTACTTCCTCTAATTTATTTAGGACCTTTTTTGCCCTTTTCTCGCTGTCTCTCACCTGGCAGCAAAATGACCTGTTTTCCTGATCAAGGAGGGCTGAATGCCACTCTTTTAGGAGTCTGTCTTTATTACTTCTGATTTGGCTGGGTTAGACTGTTGCAGTCTGAAAGTGAGAGACTTCTGATCTTATCATATAAGCCTTCAGGTTCTCAATTATGACTATCATACAAGCATGGTGCACTGTCAATATACTCTCCAATTCTAAACCCGCTTTCATTATCAGCGCTTCAATCCTTAAATACTAGAATCCCTTCATCTAAGCCAATTCCAAACAGTTATTAGTTCTTGAGCTACCGCCTCCTTTTTCCAACTTCTTCAATCCACTAACTGGATTGATTGGCTTGAAAATATTTCACTTTCTGACTCTTTCACACATGTGCTTTGTACAGTACCAGACACCCACCTCACTATTTAAGGCTCAGGGATGAGGCTCAAACTTAAGTATTCAGGTAAGCTTCCCTTTGATCTACTCTTACATTAAAGAACGTATACAAGTTTGCAAGTTGTCCAACACACCATTTGTCACATCTATTCTGACAAGAGCAACAACTAGTGAACATTTTAGCACTTTGAGGGATATGTCTGACATAAGGACATAAGGAAAAAAAGACAATGAGTGAGTCCTTTCCAGAGGTACCAGTCTAGTGAAGAAATGGAATATTGTACTTGCACCAAAATCCCACTTTGCCATGTGGAAGGAAGGGTGTAGCTAGCAGACGAATAGAAGTGATATGCAGCTTATATATTTTAATTTTTCTGTGTCGGACTCTAGTGTGGGTCGGGTTCTGTGCATTTTTATTAAATCTGGACCAAGATTATACATTGTCACTTTTAAATTTCTGTGTGCTGCCTTCAATTTCTGGGTGAGACTTACATGAGGGGGTGTTCCCGATTACATGTGGGCAGAATACTCAGGCAGCACACATGCAACTGATAACTATATCCTCCTAGGAGTAAGAAAATGTTTTGCTTCTGCTTGAAAGCTCTAGCACAGGAGGTAAGGGAGGGTGGCAGATTTTTAGAACTGCCAGGGATCAAGTAAGCCATGAACAACCAAGAAATATATGAAGTTGTCAGCTCTTTGAACTGCTACCTTATGTTGTTTTTCCTCCATCAGTGGAAAGAAGTGAAGAAGCCTTTCAGCCCCTAAGCGTCCCAGCTCTTTCTAGCTCAAGGGAAGCTCCAGAGTCATTTTAGTGGCCTACAGGACCTCTAACTTTTCAGAAATAGATTTATTTTGGAAATCTGTCTTTCTTGCTGTTTCAATTATATCATAAAACTCAAATTTAAGGCATAATTTTTATTTTTTCTGTTTCTCCCTTTCCTACCCAAAGGTTTACTAATGTACATTCAGTTTCACACAAGTCTGCCTAAATGTTTTACTTTTTTAAAATCATTGTACAGCTGTCTTGTAAAATAATCAAGGCAATTACATGTGCAGACATAAAATCTGTTCATCTTAATTTGCCATGATGATGAAAACACTAATAAAGTATTACTTGCCTTAGGTGAATAGAGTTTTGCAAGGTTATTATATGGAATCTCACATTTAGGACTTGATCCAGCAAAGTGCTAAGCACCTCTGAGGCCACTCAGCACCATGTGTGATTATGCTTGTACTCTGCTGTTTGTGAGTAGTATTTAAACCACCATTTTTAGAAACAGAATGGGATTGTATTTATATGAATGTTTTATAGGACATTCTTATCGTTCTGTCACAAATAGCTGTGCAGAATGTACATTCAAGATTTTCATAATTCAATAGAAAGCGAACTTCATAATATTCCAAATCATATCTAAATACATCATAAACGTGTATTTCACATACAGGAAAGTTACTGCAAGTCAATTCTGGTGCCAAAGAACAACTATTTTTTGAAGCACCAAGAGGAAAAAGACATATTATAAGAGCTGCCGAGGTATGGATCATTCTAATTACATTTTTTAAATACTTCACTGAGTACTAACTTCAAGGCTTTATATTGTGAATGTTGTTTGATACTGCTGAAAATTAGTGTATTACTTATTTAAATGGTATGTCTTTTTCATATAACTTCTCTCATGCTACAGTGCTTTTAAATTTACAAAGTGCTTCATACACACATTAGTGAATCTTCACAACAGCCCTATGAAGTAGGCCTTTGTAAGTATTATAGCTTACAAATGTTATATATACGAAAGTTAATCCTTACAATGGATGTAATTAGAATTGCTTAATCACTCAGTATCGTACCTTTCATAGCAGCTACATTACTCTCAGCACTTAACAAACATCAGTATTCAAAATCAGAACCATTTTAGATAAGCACTTAATTCAAATCTGATCAAATACTGTAAATATTGTGGGTGAGATTTTCAGAGGGACTTGGCATTGAACTAACTTTTCTCTCCCATTAAAATGAGATGAAAAGTGGATTAAGAAGGTGCAGAATGAAATTGCCTGAGTGAAAAAAAGACAACACCAAATTTTTCCTCACCTACAATGACTGCAGGTGCATCCATTTATTATTTTAGAAGAAATGCGAATATACAGACACATAGTTCCACATCCCCTCTTCGCATGGACAAGCACTTGTTTTGTATGTAATCTCTGTGCAGGCAATTTAATTGCAGTTTAGAAGCTACTTTTTAAGGGATGCTGAGCACCTGCAACTCTCAAAGACTTTAATGAGAGCTGCCAATATTTATCGCTTCTGAAAATCTCTAAACAGTTTAAATCCAAACTATCAATGAGATTTCCCTGGAGAATAAAAACATGTATAACAAAAAGGAAAATTCCAGGAACTCTACCTTGTATTGTAGCAGTTTTAATAAAGGAGATAAATTATATTTACCATTAATCAGCTTGAAATAACACAGATGTAAGCTAACAAAAACCAAAAAAGCATTCTGGCCAAGCCCATACGCAAGTTGATCTGTCAAAACTAGTTTGTTAGTATCATAGCCCAAGAGAAAAATGTAACAGAACTAAAGCAGCGCATTGAACATTTGTCAAGATGACTTTGTTCTGGGAATTTTTGTTTCCAGACAGAGAAGACTGAGTGGGATACCTGGACATGTGTTCTTGGCCCTACTTGTGAAGGAATCTGGCCCACGCAGAGTGATGTCACTGTTGTAAATGCAGCTACTCTGACTAAAGACGGTTCACTGTTAGCTACAGGAGATGACTTCGGCTTTGTGAAGCTTTTTTCATATCCTGTGAAGGTAATAAATGGTATTTACTCATCAGATCAGAAGCCATGTTGGAATGGGAAGTGGGAAAAATAGTGTAGAAAAGTATGAAAAATGAATAGTGTAAATGGTAATGTGTATTCTTTATGTTCCAGGGCCGGCGTGCAAAGTTCAAGAAGTATGTGGGTCACAGTGCCCATGTGACCAACGTTCGATGGTTACATAATGACTCTGTGCTGCTGACTGTAGGTGGTGCTGATACAGCTTTGATGATCTGGACCAGAGAGTTTGTGGGCATCCAAGAGAGTAAACTGGTTGACAGTGAGGAGTCAGATACAGATGCAGAAGAGGATGGAGGTAAAAGGGGTATAAGAAAAATACATATTAAATTTAGCCCTGATTTCAAAGACTCACATACATGCTTAACTTTAAGCATGTGAGGAATCCGATTGAGTTCAATGGGACTCCTGTGCTTAAAGTTAAGTATGTGCTTAAAGTTAGTCACATGTAAGTCTTTGTAGGATCAGGACCTTAAACTGCGTCTCTTGTTGCAGATCTTTTTATTTTTTATTTCTCTAATACAAAACTACACGAGTGTCATTTTATCTTTCACATTATTTAAGGTTATGACAGTGATGTAGCAAGAGAAAAGGCTATTGACTATACGACAAAGATCTATGCAGTAAGCATCCGAGAAATGGAAGGCACAAAGCCACACCAGCAGCTGAAGGAGGTGTCAGTTGAGGAAAGGTATGGCATGCAAAGGCATTCATTCATTTCCATATATACAATACACTTCTCTGACTTTCCTTTTATTGAACTAAAAATAGTCTGTCATAAATATTAACAAGACAGCATTCTTAAATTCTTATGTCCCGGTGCATCATAGCTTAATTTGGGGATATGTTTGTGTGTATTTGGCAGTGGAGAAGGGTTTAGTCACAGAGCTGTCAATCTTTTCTTTTTTTTTTTCTTTCCCAAATTCATATGTAGGGTCTTATATATTCTTTTAGATATGAAATGAAACAGTAGACTTCAGGTAACCCAAATAGGAAGTAGTACTTGCCAGTCTGTGTGTACTTGCACCTGCAAAACTATGAGATGAAATCAAATCAAAGTTTGTTAAATAAGTTGACTTGATTCATCTTGGTCTCTAGATGTTTGTCCTTATCATTAAACCACAGAATTCAGCAGCCTGCCTTCACGATTGGCCCAGGACTCGAATAAAAGGGGGATTACTGGTCATATCTGAACTATACTGTACTCTGTGAAGATGCTCACTTCCTGAAATATTTTTTGTATAAAAATATTCCCACTCATCTGTGCCTTTGGTTTTAGTACAAGCCTCGTATCTTATAAGAGTGTGTGCGGGGGGTGTGGCGGGGAGGAAGAGAGAGAGCGAGAAACTGGTAGCATCACCAGGTTGCCTGACAATTTCCATTATAAGACTCTGTTTTCAGTTGTTTATAACTTTAGCAAATAGGGGGTAAATCACTGTTTAGACCATGTTAAAAATTCTTACAACCATTTCATCTGAGAAGCTCTAAAATCTCCATGCTTTGGAGCAATGGCTTGAAATGTGGGGAGGGGGTTACTGGTGTCAGCATGTCAATTACCATTTGTTTTTCCTGTGAAAATCCACCCACGTTTTGCCAAGTTATAAGGCTTTGGGAAATCTCAGTTCACACATGCTCAGTAGAGATTTGGTAGAGTTTTGCAGCTAAATTCTCCAAAGATTCCATCTGTACTGAGCCTGTTCCAACTCAAGTTGCAGAGGCTGAGCAGAACTTTCCCTGCAAGTGCTCCTCCCAGCTGCTGTGGCTGCTTTGGTGCTGGGCACAAAAACTGAAAGCTGGGAGACCCTCTCTCCTGTGCCCTTAATGCTTTTCCAGCTGGCATGTAGGCACTAAGGAGAAGGAGGAAGTAGTCACAGAATCATAGACTATTAGAGTTGGAAGGGACTTCAGAAGGTCATCTAGTCCAACCCCCTGCTCAAAGCAGGACTATCCTCAGCTAAATAATAGTCCCATTGAAATGCAGAGGGGTGAGAAGTGGGGAGAAAGATAAGGAGAGAGGGGTGTTGCAGAAGCCAGAGTGTGAGAAGTAGCAGAAGGGGTAGAGCTAAGGTGAACAGAGACAGGCCGGGGGCACAGGGACAGAAGGGTCTGTTTTATAGCCACTACAGCACACTTTCCTACAAAACCAGGAATTGAATCTAGGACTGAGTTTCTACATCCCTCTGCTTTCAGCAAATAGCTGTGATACTGCTAGCAAAGTTTGTGGCTGATCCACATAGAAGATAACATCTTAGTACTGCTGTCTGTTATTACTATGTTAGCTCAAGTGGTAAAAGTCTGTGCTGTGGATCTAAAGGTCTGATCTCTACTGATGACCCAAGTGTCAGATTGGTGCCACATGATGGAATTTCTGGTTTTTCAGGGTCTTTTTTCTTAACTAGAGAAATACATTTAAAAAAGAAGATTAAGGTTCCAAAGTCAAGCTCTCAAAAGTTAGGAAATGCCAGAATTAAGGTTGCCCATGATACCTCAGTTTGACTCCCTTGTCTCTATGCATTATGATACAGTGTTTAATTACATGATCTTCTTTTTCCCACAGGACTCCTTTATTTAGAGCACAGAATGTGTGGTGCTCCAGGAATGAACACAGTGTATGATTCTGTTGTCTTTAGAACCCTTGCTTCATTTGTTGCAGAAGTTAGACTGTGTGTACATTTGCTAGTACTGGAACTGGGGGTCTAGGCCTGCCTAAAACTAAAGGTCCACCCCTGAGCTAAGTGGGAGGAACCCGTAAACCCAGGCTACAGTTGAATACTTGGGACAAGAAAAGAAAAAACAGGAGTGGGGTCAAAGGTTAAAAATGAGGGCACCCCAGAATGGGACACTGAGCAGAGAACCCTGGACAGCACCCACTTAATGAGGCAGGGGATTGCAGGAAAAGAAAGAAAGGTCTCATGGTTAAGGCAGTTGAATGCTTCCCTAGAAAACTGGATTCTATCCCTGTTTCTACCACAAAGTTCCTGTGTGATGCAGGTCAAGTCACTTCACCCAAACTTTTCACAGGTGGCCACCAATTTGTGTTTCATTTTCTGAGTGCCCAACGTGAGATGCCTGAGGCTATATTTGAAGAAGGATGTTCATAGCTGCAGCTATGATTTCAGCTGTGCTTTGAACGTAAAATGCTATACATAGAACATGAAAAATCAGGCCCTAGGTGTCTCAGTTTAGGCAACCAAAATTAGTGGACACTTTTGACAATTTTGACCTTAATCTCTCTGTGCCTCTGTTCCCCAGCAGTAAAATGGGAATAACACCACCACCTAATCTCACATTGTGACGATAATCTCATTAATTGTGAAGGGTGTTGTGACGATAAACTTATTAATGTTTGTGAAGCACTCTCGTACTCTAATGATCATCACAATAGAATGCTTAGGAGGAAATTAATAATTTGGTATTCAGTGCAACATTTAGATAGTGCATGTTAAATGAGATATGAGGCTACACTTTGAATGTGACGCATAAAAAGAAATATTGAATAACTACCTATTCATTAAATGAGGCAGAGTTCCTACAGAGGAAAAATAGTATGTTATTATGTATCATAATGTATATGCACAATTCTGGTATTTCCTAACTTTTTACTTTGCATACATCTTCCTTTTAATTGTGCTCAATAAAACTTAGAAACACAAATAATGCTTTTTTATTCTCTTTCACCCTCCTTTCCTCACATATTCCCTCTTTGCTTCCGCATATTTGCTAGTATTGAAGAAAACTAAAATGTGGCTAATTTTTTAGTGATGGAGTCTCAGGTTCTTGTGACCACATTGTTTCACCAGTCTTTTGTTAACATATTGAGTGATATTCTTTATTTTAATATTTTAGAGATTCAACAGGAGTATTGTATTATACAATTTTCTCTGCTTCAGTTTGGGAGCTCAAAATCCACTGAAATTATACCATTTTAAAAGGAGTTATTCAATAAGTAGAGCTTGTATAGGATTAAAGATGTTTGCATAGATCTAGGTCTGGAGCATAGCTAATTTCACCAACCTCATTTATTGTGAACTATAATGTCCCTGCTAGAAAATTCCCTATATCTTCATCACCAGGAGGAACCATACACTTTTGTCTTTCTTCCTGCTATAGTGGGTAAGGCCTACTACTCTGCAGCAACAAAAACATTGAGCCAGATTCTGATTTTACTTACACCTGTGTAAATCAGGAGTATCTCTACTGAAGTTGATGGAGTTAAAAAGTGTAAAACCAGTCTAAGTGACCTCAGAGTCGGACCCAAGGTCTCTAACCATGATTTAAACTCATGTACCTTCCTTTCACTTCTTTCACTTTCACCCTCTTCCATATTGGGTGACCCTGGAAACATACAGAATAAATCTTTGGGCACCATGTTCTGATTATAAAGCACCTAAGACTCTCTTTTTAAGTATAAAGGCAAAAAAACACTCATCTCCCCAATATGG
This sequence comes from Mesoclemmys tuberculata, assembly GCA_007922155.1. Classification (NCBI taxonomy): domain Eukaryota; kingdom Metazoa; phylum Chordata; order Testudines; family Chelidae; genus Mesoclemmys; species Mesoclemmys tuberculata. The sequence continues at coordinate 22,416,838 of ML675614.1, read as the reverse complement.
AGTCATGAAACAACCTCTATTTACTTACCTTAAATGAACTATACAAGATTTTTTTCCAGAAAGAAAATAGTGTTTTATAAAATATTTTTAGATGTTCTGCCCTGTGAGTTGATAAAATTTGTCAGTTATAATACTCCATTCCCAAATCAAGGACACTTATATTTGCTTCAAGTAATTAGAAAATCCTAGATGTATACTTGTACCTCTTATATGTGATCAGCCTCAAAAAATACATATATCAGCTGGAATATAGTTCATGTGCAGCAACTGCCATGTGAAAAACAAATTAAGCTCCTTTGTAAGAGGTTGTCAAAGGAAGCTCTCACCACAAGTGGCACCCACTCCTGGCTGTCCTGGGGATTAGCTCTGCCAGATGTCACACCACCCCCCACGGTGTCTTCACCCTTCCTGTCTCCCCCTTGGCCCCTCTTGTTTCAAGAATCATAGAAGATTAGAGTTGGAAGAGGCCTCAGGAGGTCATCTAGTCTAACCCCTTGCTTAAAGCAGGACCAACCCCAACTAAACCATCCCAGCTAGGGCTTTGTCAAGCTGCACCGTAAAAACTGCTGATTGCATCACTTCCCTAGGTAACCCATTCCAGTGCTTCACCACCTTTCTAGTAAAAACGTTTTTCCTAATATCCAACCTAGACCTCCCCCACTGCAACTTGAGACCATTGCTCCTAGTTCCATCATCTTCTATCACTGAGAACAGCCTAGTTCCATCTTCTCTGGAACCACCTTTCAGGTAGTTGAAGGCTGCAATCAAATCCTCCTTCATTCTTGTCTTCTGCCTTTTTCCAACCATCTGAGACCTCCCCCAATCACCATGAGTTTTCAAAGATAATGGAAGAATTGCAGCCTCCTCTTTGTGATGGAGCCATCTGGCGGGGTCACTACATTGTTTCCCCTTTCGGAGGTTACTTAAAGTCATTCCACGCAAACCATTTCAGGCAGTCTTTTCTGACACTGCTCCGATGGTGCCACTTCCCCGTTTGTTGGTACGGAAACCCTGGCCTGCCCACGTCTCCATGTTCTAATCCAGGGACTCTTAACCCAGCTGTTCTGGGCTTTCTTCTCTCTGCCCTCACTGCTCCTTCCCTGGACTACTTCCTGCTTTTCTGGTTTCTCCCTTTTCTCTGGGTTTACTAGCTCCAGACCCTTCTCCTCCTTCCCGGGGAGTGACTGCAGCCTTTCCCAGCAGTCTTTGTGGGTTGCCAGCTTCCTGGTTTTATAGGTCCCATCTTAACCCCTTCCAATCTTGTGTGGGGCAGATATGTCATCACAGAGGCCTACAGTGATGTGTCACAATTTATTTTTATTTTTTAATTAGTACCACCTACCAACAAAAAAATGGGGACCATAGTTTTGTTATTTACTGTAGTTCTTCTTACAAGGAAATAGAAAGAAGAATGTGTAATAACTGCTTGACAATTATCAGGTGACTCCATATTTAAAGAAACCCAAATATTCTATAAATTATGTGGTATTTGCCATGCAATGCAAACTATGTGCTATGTGGAACTGCAAATTGGACATCAAACCTGAAAACAGAAAAGGATACATTGGAAATTAAAATGCATTAATGATATGTATTTTTGTGACTTACTAGTTAGAGCACAGCATTCAGTCAGGTACCCTGGATTCTAGTCTCAGCATAATTTTCTTGCATGGAGTATGGCATTCAGCTGATTTTGTTGTTGTTTTAAAAGACGTGATGGGTTATATGGTAGATCTATTTAGTATACTACTTTTAAAAAATTATATTTTTATCTTAGGCCCTGATTTCGGAAAGCTCCTAATCCTGTTCTTATATCCCCCTTTATTTAGGAAAGCACTTAAGCATTTGCTTAAGTTCTGCTGAAATCAGTGAGACTTAAGCACATACTTAAATAAATGCTTTTGTGCCCTTCCTGATTAGAGATGCCTTCCTGAGTCAAAACCTCAAGGAATTGTCATCAATTTATCTACTGCACAGGAGGAACAAAATAATTAATTGCAAAATCCACAGCCAAAATTTTCAAACCAGCATGCTTGCAGTTGGATACCTATATCCATATTTCAGCACCTAAAATTCCTATATTTCCCATTGACTTCAATGGGAGCTCTGTATATCCAGCATCTCTGAAAACCAGGCTATTTATTTTAGTGCCTAAATGAAAATATAGACACTTAATCTGAAGAACCCAAATTTGAAAATTTTGGCCCATGTATTTTGAAACCCACAATTTTTGGAACAAAGACACGGTGTGCGCTGTGTGTTCCACAGCCACAGCTGAGGTCCTTGTCTCTGTCTGTTAATCAAAACTATCATATTAATCTTAACAGCTATCTCAGATTTTTCAAAATTCCCTTACCATATAGATTAAGAACTGTATTTTCCATGTGTTTCACAAAAGATTCACAGGTTGATGCTCATATTTTTATATATGTGAGGTATGGTTTGGGTTACTTTAATTGCGTATTATGTACATGGAGTTTGCAGATCTGATAACCTTATTGTGGATCACACACATTTCATATGTAGCTTACTTCACAAAAATATGTGTTAAACATATGCAAAACATATGTGATCCACATTTAGTTCATCTGAGTTATATGTACTCCTAAAATATATATACCCAAGGGATAAATAAATATGATTCATACATTTTATGATAAAATGTTTCTTCAGTTTGAATGAGGTAATATGTTTTATGAGAGTCCATCAAACAATAAAATTACAATACAAATAATTATGAAGTCTTCCAAGATACTAATCACTACTCATCATTACGTTCCTACGTGCAATCTAGGAAAATATTAACCATGCTCAAGGACAGGTTTCACAATTTACGAGATCAGTGGCCAAATATGTCAAGCTATCTGATGCATGCATAGACACCTGCTTCTCTAAGGCCAATAGTACAGGATCTGCTGATGGCATCAGCGTTCACCTCTACACAGTGTGATGAAGTGGAGACATGGGGTGCATGCCTCCATTCCATTACATTTGATGCTCCCATGATATTAAGGGCTGCCAGTATTGTTGGCACTGAGGCTAGACTGCAGTGCATCAGTGCAAAACTTATCAGCACAAATTAAGTTATCTAGTTGAGTAAAGACATCAGGATGTTCATTATTTCTTGCTATGTTCTTCAGTCAAAGATCTGATCCATCAGTCCTGATGCAATTGAAGATGTGGTAGCCAAAGTTCACAGACCTGCTTATGTCAGGAATAGAAGACAAAGTTGACTTCTCATCAAGTATCAAGTGGAGTTCCATCCCTGCAGAATAGGCAAAGCCTCATTTGACATGGAGTTGGTATTGGGAATGACCAGAGTAGTGCATTAAGTCATCAAAGTCATTCTAGAGCCTTTATGCATTAAGATGAAATTGCATTGTCTGTTGATAGTGGTTAGGGGGTTGTTGAGATCTGGCTTTGGGACTGAACTGGCTGATACCTGCAACACTGATGTAAAATCTTGACAAGCAGCCAAGACTCTCAATTAATGATTTTCCAGGTATGTTAGGCTGACTTCATGTTAGATGTCTGGGAAACATTAGAGGAGGCCAAGACAGGCTAGATGGGAGCTGACAACTTGCAAGGACATTTGGAAGCAAGTCTCAGAGCTGTTCCAGTCATCCTCCTTTACTAGGCTCAAGATTCAATGTTTATGCCAGTCTGTGAGGGACATATCCAACCACACTCTGAACACTTCCTAAAAATGCTAGGCTGCCTTTTCTCCATATCTGCAAGAACACAATGAGTTGAAGATAGAACAAACCATGCAAACTAAAAAACCTACAGGTTTTCTCTTGCCAATGGTTAGGAAGGACTAAATTCTTTGACATAGCAGGAGCTTCCAAGCATGGCATCCCTGTATATTGATTAATGAGAATAGCACTGATGGAGCCAGTTCACAAAATGTGTTTTCATGATGGAGGCTTGGGTTTGAGCAGCTGCAGCCTATCACTCACCACTGAAAGCTGGAAATGTTGCAAAGGTGACTTTCTCCATTCCTGAGGGAGGAGGCAGACTTTGTGACTTTGGTTTACTCCTCTGCATTCAGCCTTTGGAAAAGCAAAAAGGAAGAAGGGCTGAGATTTCAGTGGTGAAATTATGATCCAGTTTGATGGGCCAAGGTCTTCAAATAAAATGTTAAGTGAGCACCTCCCCATCCTCCATCACACAATTTTTCTTCCTTTCCTCATATTGGCTCTCCATGAACTCCTGCGTCAGTCTCCATTCCCTTTCTACCCCATCTGCCAGGCACCCGCTTGCATGTCATTACCTAAGCATAAAACATGCTCTAATACTAGCAGCAGGCAGGCAAGACTATCTTCCATGGTGTCATCAGAGAAGCAGGAAGGTTCCATCCTTCAAATGCTTCTCCTCAGCCCCCAGAGACAGAAAAGTTCCTCCTTCCCCATCCCTATCGATGAGGAAGGGAGCCAGGGGGGATGTTTCCGTCTCTGAAGAAAGCCATCAGAGCCAGCCTTCTCTCTCTCCTCAGGCAGGGCTGTAGGGAAGCAGGGCTATACCACTATCTCCCTCCCTACTTAGAAGGAGAGGGCCCCAACAGTTCTTGCCCCTCCCTAAGAAAGAGAGGGTTGCTTATAATAGTTGAATTCACACTAGCCGAGTGAGCAGAGGCTTTGAACTCCACACTGCTGTTGCAATGCACCCTGCTCTCACCAAACATCCAAGCTCTGTGCAGAGAGAGAGAGCCAGTGGAGTACAGAGCAAAGTTCTGTGCAGCACTGGTCTTCTAACTCAGGAGGAGACTGACAAGACTCTCCAAGGTGCTGAGGCTCTAAGCATAATGGGATCTGTGGTAGCAGGATTTTCATCCTTGTAGAGGAGAAGGCAACAACTTCGTAACCCCATCTGGACAAGTTTAACCTAAGCCAATGTCTTTAAAATGGAGTTAAAACTCCTGCAGCATATGCCTTTTCCTTTACTGCTTTAGCTGCTTAATAAAAATGATTGTGTAAGTACCTGTGAGGATTATAGAAATCATATAGTATATCTGACTTTACAAGGTGTGAAATGAGTCATAGCCAGGGGTGGGGGGCTTCTGAGGCCTAGCTGAGCCCTGGTCAGGGAACCCGGGTGAAACCTCGTTGGCAGTTGCAGTTTTCGAAGGTAGCAGTGGGTATATCTACACTGCAATTAAACACCCTTGGATGGCCTGTGTCAACTGACTTGGTTCACTGGGCTTGGGCTGCAGGGCTGTAAAATTGTGGTGTAGTTGTTTGGGCTTGGACGGGAGCCTGGGCTCTCGGACCCTTCCCCTAGCAGAAGTTGAGCTCTGGGGAGGTGGGACGGGGGTACAGTTTTAAAATGTCTTCGCAGATGTATTAGTTTGTGCATTCAATTAAGATAATTAATTCATTGTTGTTTCTCTTTCCTCTCCCCTACCTTGTTTTTCTTCTCCCCCTCCCTACATGTCTGTCTTTCTCTCTCCCTTTATTTTCTCTTTTCCTTTTATTGCTCCTCTGATTGGCACTCTGCTCCCTGCTCTGTCTATGTAATTTAGGATCGGTGTGCCAATCAGAGGTGCTGCAGGAACAGTCTCGCGGTGTGGGAGCCCAAAGAGCAACGCTCCCACACCACGGGATACCTTGGTCAGTAGCGGGACTGTCCCGGACAATCTAGGACAATTGTAAGCCAGATTATATATTACTTAGAAAAATACAAAGGAATTGTCTTACATGAGAAACAGTTTAATGGTGGAATCTGGACCATTTTAACTGACCAAAGCTAGAATTTAAATGTCGAGAAGTACAATGTACCTTTTGCCTGACATTATGTTTCATGCCACTAATATCAAGACACAATAATGTTTGCATTTTGTATTCGCCTAACACTAATTCATATCCTGTTTTTCAAGCATTCGTTGTTTGACTTGCATGTCTATGTGAACTAACAACTTTACTAATAATTATGGTGATGGAAAATCCTACAGTACAGGTTGAATACATGGAAAACCAAAAGCAGCGTTTGCATGTTTAGTCCTCTGTTTTGTATTATACTAGTCTGTCTCATTTACTGTAAGCTATCTATCATAAACTGTTTTTCAAATTATCTCATACTGTGTATCATTTATAACCCTACACTTTAGTAGGGTGTAAAAAGGGGATTTTCCTCTCTTCAAATACTGATTATTCTTTGGTTCATCATTTATTTCTTTATAATAACACGGGCTAAGTTTTCAAACAAGCCTCTAAAATTGCACGCATAATTTTGCACCATAAATTGAATTGCTAGATACATGGTTACACCATTTGCTCATGCGAATATGGATTTTACATGAATAATTTTGTGGGTGCAATTTCAGAAGCCAGCTTGGAAGTGAATCCCTTTTTGTATACACACATTTGTGGAGTCTATTCAGAATGTATATGGAGAAAACATATTTGAGGTATAGGTAGGGTTATCGCTGGCCAGTATCTGACCAGCCTGGCTGGTTTTTTTTATGGATTTGCCAGTTGCCAGAAAAATAATTTAATCTGCCAGGTTTTTTTTTACATGGTCTAAAGATCGACCTTATTATCAGAGTACATTGGGATAGCTAATGTTAAAAGTTTCTGTGTCCAGCTAAAGATGCTGCAGTGTTCCCATTTCTGCAGTTTAAGTAAGAAAAGGATGTTATCTATCATATCTATGTGTGTTCTCTGTCTTGATATTATAATTGGTTTTTAAAGGGGGGGTGGTTGCAGGGTACCCTTGTGGTTGGGGTTGCAGTGGGTTTGCCTGGGGGTGGTGCTGGGTTTTTTTACATTTCAAAGGTGGTAACTCTGTAGGAAATAACACAATTAGTATTTTAACAGAAGAGTGATCATTGGGGAGGAGTGGTGTCTTCTGGGATACCCCTTTTACCTTCTCTACAGGTCGATGTCAAGGTGACCTATTCAAGCTGTAATTGGCAGAACACTGTTTCCACCATGGTTCTCCCCCAGGATTTGACCATATTGTGACTGGTATACTCCCAGCCCCTGGCAGCCTAATGAACTCAGGATCAATCTCATATCCCGTACAAGACAGCCATTGTGCTGTTGCCAGATCAGATGGTTGGCCCCAGACTGTTTTCTGTTTGTGTGAAGCTTTGTGTGCTTGGAAATGAAGTCATTCCAGTACAGTGTATTCATCCACACAAAGTGCTATTAACATTTCTCCATCCTAACTTGAAAATTGCTTTCTGCTCCAGCATTGCTCAGGAACTGTCAGCTGCTTTGAGTTTTTTTCTCAGGTGGACTAATGTCCACTAGGGATTATAGGGAGACTTTCAAAAGCATGTCATTTATGACCTGGCTTGAATCCAGTAATGCAGAGGTGAGAGGTTTAAGCATTCACCCACTACACCTCCTCCTTCCTTCCAAAAGTTCTCCTATATTAACGGGTAAATCTTTTTATTTGTAAAATGTGCCCAGCTACCAACAGTCTTATCATGGATGTGTTCAATTAATACAATAAATGGAAAAGACTGTCTCCCCCAACACCACAAAGACAAATACAGCCCCAGCACCTAAGAGAAGCTTGAGAAAAGAGAGATACTTTGTAGGGTGTGCTAAATGTCAGCAAACTTGGATTCTGTCACACTATTAAGGGAAATGAATTCCAGAGTGGAGGAATTTCCAGTAAGATCAATTAATCATTTAAATCTGGGGACTGCTGGCTTGAGTGCCTCAGGTGATCATAACTACTACGTTAGTATGTGTGGAGAAAGTGATCTCTCAGATAGCTGGCACACAAGTTACACAAAGCTTTTTAGCTCAGAGTTAACTTAAATTTTGCCTGGAAGCCAGTGAAGCAAGGAACTAATGCAATATGTGGTCTTGCTTCACCAAGCAAGATCGTCCAAGTTGCCCTACTTGTGCATACCAATATATAGGAAGGAACCACAGATGGTTGCAGGAGGCCTATACCAAGCTCCTACAGCAGCCAAGCTGTTTAGCTAAACAGCTTCACAAGACAATTACAACAATCAGCTGATTTAAAAATAAAGGTCTTTAGTTCCCATTCAGAACTGATTATAGTTCCTATTGATCTGCTTTTCTGCTTGTTCATGTTTGGAGACTGAATTAGAATGACATGTGAATGCAATGAATAGCTTCCTTTCTTTAAATATATGAAAATGGCTATGACTACCATGCATTCTGCAATATCTTATTTTTGTTTTAAAGAGTGCATCAGCATACATGTAAAATCATGCAGAGTACTGTAAAACTGCTAGTGACTTTGTTGCGCTGATACTATGATTTTTTAAAACATATTTTATAAATGATGTTTTCTTCTAACCTTATTTAAATGTTTGCATTGATCCATTATATTGCAAAGCAGGCTATTTTCAGTGTCAAATTACATTCTTTTTTCTTTCCTGTCCAATATCTATGAAATGTCAAGTAAAAGTAATGACAAAAAAGATTGCGTAGCCTAACTATTACTTGAATATTATGTGGTTATTATAATACATTCCCATGCATATATGAGAATGGGAGAACATGAAGAAGTTTTAGGGTTTTACAAAGTCTTTTAAAAAATTGTAAAAAGTTCTGGATGTCTTGTAACACATTTTAGAATGATCTGAAAAACATGTGAGTTCCTTCCCAGCACCAATGAAAATTATCATCTTTTATAATCTGAATAACTTTTTATTAAATCTCAGATTTTAACTCCCTTGCCCAGCCAGATTTCCTGGGTTTGGATTCCCTTATTCTCTCTCTCTCTGACCTGACCTTTCTCTTCTTAGGAGTATGCTGTCTCTCAGGCTTTCTTTCTTTCTTTCTCTGTGTTATCAGAGCATGCTCTCTCCAGCCAGCCAGTCAGCCACCCTGCCTGCCTTTGTGTCCCACCTGGCAAAAGGGTCCTCCTTTCTGCCCATCTCTTTCCTGTTGGGCTCACCCTCAATTCTCAGTTGCCAGGACCTTTTCCTCATTCTGTCTCAGGTGACTGTGGCTTTATTTGTCTCTTTCATGTGAGTTCATCTCTGATGGCCCAACCCTGTTTCCAATGACTTCACTGGGAACAGAATTCTCATTATTGATATCATTTTTAGTATGCTTGCACTAATCAGAGTCAGATTGTACTATGTGCTGAACACACACAGACAGAGACAATCCCTGCCCCAGAGAGCTTAAACTAACTCTTTCTGATCTTCCCTTTCTATTCCTTTACTCTCCTTCCTAAACAGCTCTGGTTCTTTCTTTTTCTACTATCTGGCCTCTTTTTCTCTCCCTTCAGCAACTTGTAGCCTTTTCTCTCAACACTGACTCCCTTTCCTCTGAGACCTCTCCCTTTCTCTTCCTTTTTCTTCCAAATCTCCCCCTCCCAACTTTTCACCTGACCACTTAATTTGTATGCACTCCAGTGCTGCCACCTCAGCACACCCATGTTTTATCCTTCTCTCTCTGCTGCTACATCTAGATACTTCACTGCAGACTTACTGGTTATCTGAAGGGTGGAAGAGAACTGTCACTCATACCTTTTCCACACCCAGCTAACCATCTGCACAGACAGCAGAGCTAATTCTGTTCTCACTCAGATGGTATAAATCTGCAGTTAAGTCCATTGAAGACAACTGGCGAGTTACATCTGTGTAAAACTGGTGTAAGAATCAGGCCTATTATTATTATTAAAAGAAACAAGTCTGTAGTGATTCAGAGTGCCTGCAAAAATTAAGCCCATGACATTTGAGCGTGTCTAAAAGTTTCTAGAATTCATTCCTCCTATCTCTTAACATGCACACATTTTTTTGTAATTACTGGAAAGAAACCGTTAATACTTGTATTATGTTTTAACTTGCTTTCCTTTGGAGGCAGGGAATTGTCAAGTAAGTATTAACACACAGGAAAAGCATAGGTTTCTGTGAATGTACAGTATAGAATGTATACTTCACAAAGGGTAAATATACTTAATTTATTACAATGCAAATTTCTCACCCTCAACATTGCTATCTTAAGTTTCAAACAAATTAGTGATGATCATAGACATTTTGAAAGAGAAAATGAATTTGATGCTGCTTTTATTTTACATTTCTTTTATGAATCACACTGTGAAAATAAAGCACTGAATGCATACGTGTATATATATACATATATATGTATATATAAATACACACAGAGTTGTGTGTGTATGTACTGTGTATAGGTATATATAATATGTGTGTGTGTGTAGATTTTCAGAATAAATTATGTGTTGGCTACTTACTTATTTACTGATTGTGGCATAGTGATAGTGTCGTCCTACTTTCATCACAAATCCTGGCTTGCTTTTGTCATAAACTTTGCAGACATTCTCAGGTAAAGAAATGTAAAATCAATTCATTTTAAAATTACACTAAAACAGAAAAAAGAGCAGGAAACATGCAAAACCAGCAATTGATTCTTTTCTGAATTGCTGATTTAAAGGCCTCATACTAGTTCTGGGTTCAAACTGGCCTTTGCAAAGTGTTCTAGCTTATCATGTTTTGGATGGAATGAAATGTTATGGTCATTTACTTCCCATCTAGTCTCTGGTGGTGATTATACCACTGTTGGTCCAGTGTAATTGATGATTATGTAATGTGTTTTGATTGAACAATTTCAGACAAAATAAAGGTATCTTGTTTCCCTGAGAGCAGAAAAGTAGAAACTGTCTCAGTACACAAGCTGACCTACCAAGAAACAACAGGAATTAGGCTAAATTATGAGTTGAACTAGAATAGAAACCAACTTCCATTGTGTGAAACTCTCAGCAGCACTCACGAGAGTGTTGTTATGTTTCCAACAGCCACAGTTTCTACAAGGCACTCTGAAATAACGAAAATACACAAATGTATATTCTCAGCTCAATATGGAGTGTGTGGGAAGCATTGATATAGCTTCCCTTTTTCTCCCTGTCCTGTAGGAGCTTTAGTGCACAGTTTGCCAGCGATGCCAGGGTATGACCTTTCTGAATGTGTAGACTGGTGCACTCTTTAATTTCTGTTTTAGCTCTTGCTGGCATGCTTGAACAGCATGGTTTGTGCCACACAGGAATGACTGGTCAACTCTGAAAATGCTTGTGCATGATTAAAATGGCCAAAAATATTTGTCTAAAGTGTACTAAGTTTCTCACTTGGTTTTATTTGCTGCTTACAAGGGGATCAAGGTAACTTTTTCCTTTTTTATTATCACAAGATCACCTGCTGATATATTTTGCTAATGCTTAGTAAGCTTATTTGTGTGCTGAGTTGAGGTTTGTTTGTGTACTTTCAGTTTTGTTCTGCTCTTCTAGAGTTCAATTTGTCATGCTACATAATGTTGTAATCAATATACTAGTTGTATGCTTTGTGAAATGTTGGGTTTTAGATACCCCCAAAGATCATATCACCACAGAAAAAACAGCTCAGATTAAATGAAAAGGAATGAGTTATCATTTACTGTTTGCATCTGAAGAGATTTTTGGCCAAGTAAGGATTAATAATCCTTAAAGTACCAGGATTACAGTGCAAGTACAGCAGGCATTAAGAGGGATGAAAATGCTGCAACCTCTTGTCTTTGCAATCTAACTTCCACAGTACGCAGTTTATTCTGGCTATTTAGTTTATATTCCATAAATATGAGCAGAAAACATTAATACACATTTTTAGCTCAAACTTGGCAAAAATTGCCACATTCAAGTGCTAATTAAGTAAATTGGGGCCAGGTATCCGCTTTTCTTGCTTGTAGAACACCCACTGTTCTCTAACTTTCTATCTCCAGCATTCATGCTTGGAATAATGGCATGACATGTTTGTAATACTATTTACACCAGCCAGAGTTTCCTTAAAGTGGCATTCTGGGTCTCGCATTTTCCCATAATCTGTTTTCTCGATCCCACCTCTGCATTTCAACACCACTATCACCATTTCTGCCCCCACCTTCCAGCAGGGAGGGGAGGGTCTTTTTATTGACCAGTGTGGGGGGGGGAAGAGAGGGGGATCATTAAACTCAGATTATCAAAATTATCTAGATAAAATGAGAATCTGCAGGATGGGCTTGATTCTGCAAGGCGGTGAGCAGTTCCCAAAGGGGCTAAACACCCTCAGCTCCAACAGAGTTCAGTCTCTCTGCCAATTTTCAGGATCAGGCTCCTTATTCCTTTAATCACTGCTTCACATATTATCATAAAGACATTTTTTCTAATCTAATTATGACTTGTTGCTTTCCATTTTGCTCTTTCACAGCATTACAGGTTATCTGTATTTAAAGACTTCATGAGTAGGATTTTTCTTCATTCTGCATCCTACATTTGTCTTTTTAGTTGCTTTTGGTGACTGTAATTATAGCATTGAATTGTTTTTATAGGATTGTAATTATAGCAGACTTTAGTCTCAGTTAAATTCAGACCAGTGAATAATAAATTTCAGTTGACAATATTGTGTTCTTGCCATAATAATAGCCTGATCCAAGGCCCATGGATGTCAATGGAAAGACTGCTGTTGACTTCAATGGACTTTTGGTGAGACTTTAAATTAAGAAAGTAAAGTTAGATTTTTGTGATGGGGGGGTTTCTTTAAAACAAGTGGTAGCTCTCCTGCTGGGGCCAGGTCAGCTGTTGGCTGTTAAAAATGCCTTTGCCCTTCTTCAGCAGATAGTCTGGTGGAAATGCAAGCAGCAAGCCAAATGTATGTTGTTTCCAGGAGTTACTCAGATTTACAGTGGTGTAACTTTAAAAATAATTTGGGCCAGAATGGTCTGTTCTGCCACTGATACACATAACTCCCATCAATGTTACTTCAGCTCTGTAAACCGGAATGGACCCAGGTTCAGTATGAGTTATAAAACCTTAGAAAGAGAAGGCACTGAGCTCCATTCTCCTGTTCATACATAAAACATGAAGTAGAAAAAGATTTCTTTTGCTTTCAGACATATTAATTATCTTCTTTTTTGTTTTCTCTATGCTTATTTCAGGCCACCAGTTAGCAGAGCTGCTCCTCAGCCTGAGAAACTGCAAAAGAATGATATCAACAAAAAAAAGAAACTGGTTGAGGTCAGGCTTAACACTTTTTTGTTAAATTTTTTTTTTAGTATTAAGGCTTATTGGGATAATTTCACCCATACTTTGAGTGTAAATAACTAGCTGCACGTTTAATTGCTCATTTGCACATGCGGTTATCATGACTGCATATGAAATCAAAATGGTGCCCAAATTATGCAGTTTTTGTGTATTTTGTAGTGCATATTTTTCTGAAAATGTAGCCTCTAATTTTAAAAATGTATGTTCATTACATGCATTGAGCAAGCCAAATACTATAGCCATCTATGGACACCATTTGCAGCAATTACCTAGTCTGTCAATACTGCATAGGTTTTAAAAATAATTCATATTATATTAGGGGCAGATTCATTAGGTCTGTCTTCTGGACTGTGAACGCTCATTCACCAATACCCAAAAGTCAATCACTGCTTTTCTTATGCTTCCTTTTTTGTGGAGAAAATTATATTGGGAATAGATTACTGTAAATTAAAATGTCCAAGTACAGCTCCAATTAATGTTTCACCCATAGCCTTTCTTAAGCCTGCCTTCTCCCCAGTTTAAATGAGTCAGATTTCCTCTTTCTTAAAGACTAAATGTTGATTTAAAAAAAATGAATTTAAAGTTTGATGTTCTGAAGTTTCACAGTTTATCAAAACTGTCTGTGAGGATACTTAACATGTATGTCAAGCTGAAGAAGAAAAAATTCACTGAAGCTATGATGTTAATACATAACTTTTTCACTATATTTTCTTTGTATTGGTTTGGATAAAAAAATGTAGATGTTTGTTGACATTAAATTTACCTTGAATTGACCTTAAAGAAATAACCAATTTATAGCTGACTGATTTAAGACTCAGAATATGAATTCAGTGCTCTGGTCAACAATATTGTAGATGGTCCATAAGTCTGTCTAACCTTCAAACTAGTAGAGGAATAGGGACCTTTTATTAACTATTGTTTAACTATTTTTTGCCTCTGGAAAATATTTGCTTGTCAAATTACTTAGCACCCTTCTTTATCTGATCCAGGCATTGTTTGTGACTCCCTTGTTTGTTTGTTTGATTCTACTACCTAATCTTTTTTCTTTACTTAACCAGGAGCTGGCTTTAGACCATGTTTTTGGATACAGAGGATTTGATTGTCGCAACAACCTTCATTACCTTAATGATGGCTCTGATATTATTTTCCACACAGCTGCCGCAGTCATAGTTCAGAATCTTTCCACAGGTAATTCACAATGAGACAGTCGTGTGAAATTAAACAAATATATATATGGCCAAGGCAACCTTTCTGTTCAACAATCATAATTTTGTCACCTTCTTCTTACGTCTTTTTTACTTTTTGCATCCTGATAGAGAATGCGTGTAAATTAGCGTATAGTTGTTGGTTACTATACTACAGTATGAATGTAATAGGGTGCCACCCTGTTTCTGTGAGCAAATGTAGCTCCTGTGAGAGATGCTATTCAAATTCTTGCAGGCTTTTGTGATTGTCCCTTGTTGAAATCGACCCTGGATATAAAAGAGATTGTAATGGCTGTCTGAGAAAAGAGGACTTAGGGTTGGGCTGAATAGGGTTACCATATTTCAGGTTCCCATAAAGAGGACATGGGGAGAGCGGAAGAGGGGAGCAGGATGCAGTGAGGTACAGGGGGGTTAAGTTAGTGGCTCTGGAGGGGGTACCTGCGGTGGGGGCATTCACTGGAGGTGGGGGGCAGTGTCACTCCCTGTCATGGTGGCAGGGTGGCTGGCACAAGCCCAGGATGCACTGCCAGCCATCAATCAGTGTCTTCTTGTGGGACACTGTGTAAAAACCCCAGTCATTTCCTGTTTGAATAATCTGCCCAGACAGAGAAGCTCAGAAAAGAGACAATGCCCCAGACATATGGTAACCCTAGGGCTGAACAGGCCTTGGAAAGGAGCCCTAGAAGGAGCCTAGCCTGTTGTTTCATTTTGAGCTACTTTTTTCTGACACAACCGAATCCCAGGGCAGGAGAACAGTTTGACTCATGTGTATATCCTGTGTATGCTGTTTTTTGGAGAGGATAAGAAAGCTACCAGCTCTTCATATAATAAACAGGAGGAGGAGGAGCAAGGAGGAATCTGGCCGTGCTCCGCAGTCCCAACCCTTCCATATCTCCCAGATTTTCATGGAAAAATACAGATGGGAGTTAATACTGTTTTTAGCTGTATTTACTCCCTCTCAGTCCCCGTCTGTAATTGCTACTAAGTAGCCATAGGAAACCAAGATAATGTCAACAGTGCGTCTTAAGGATCTTCCTGCCAGGAAGGAAGGAGAGCCCTCATGTCTCCATCACTTTGGGAATGCCCTGCCTAGTGTATCCCCAGGATCTGTGGGGTTGGGAGGCATTATCCCATCCATACTATTTGCCCTCTCCACCCAAAGTCATCCTTGAGGGGATAGTTTGCTAAGTGAACTTTACCAAGCTTAGCTGTTCCTCTGGCCCCCTCTCACAGGTCCTCCGCTTGAGAGAGATCTGGGCTATGCATTGGTCAGCTTTGTCTTTATCCTGAAGTTATAGGGAGATGGACAGTCTGTGTTCAGCCCCTGGGCAGCTCCCTGGGTATCTCTGATCAGTAGCTATTTGAAAAAGAGTAAATCGCCTTTTTGTGAACAGATTTAAAACCCTGATTACAGCAAGTTTCTGCTGTACTTTAAGTAACAATTGCTGTGCTTCCTATCCCTCCCCTTGATTATTTAATGTGGCCCATAGCAACAGATTGCTTGAAAAAAATTCACTTCCATTGGAGTCTTTGCTTAAATACTATTTTTAATAAAAACTTATTTGAATTTTCTTAGGCAGTCAGAGTTTCTACCTGGAGCATACAGATGACATTCTTTGCCTAACTGTGAATCAGCACCCGAAATATAAAAATGTTGTGGCTACCAGCCAGATTGGTAGGTGATCCTCCGTATTAATAAAGTTTTACTTAAAGTTTATCAGGAAGACTGATTTATTGGGGCTGGGTGTATTCATATTTAAAAATCAGGGAATTAACTGTGTTATTGTCCCCAGAATTTCCTTTTATTCTTAATGAGATCACCAGTTTTCAGCATTTTCTTGATTTCAATCTGTTTTAGACATTGTCATCTCTGATTCTGATCCACTGAATTTTAGATCATGGGATATCATATCTTATAAATAGTGTGTAAAATAAAAATATTTAATAGTATAGAAAAGTATTGCTGGTAATCATCTCCTTTATAAAGAGCCCACTCTCTTGCTCCCGCAAAGCCACTATTCAGTGGTATAACAATGAAGGCATTGTAATGAAACCACCTTCATACAACTTCAGAGAGTGAAGTGGAATAGGAGAAAACAGCAATGAACTCTCTTTGGTGGTAAAAACAGTTTGTGCTCCTAAGGCCCAATTCTGAAATCATATTTATGCGAGTAATCTTTACTCATATGAGTGATCCTAATGGGTTACTGACAGGAGTAAGGGTTGCATGATCAAGCCTGTTCAGACATAAGCTTCAAGATCAAAATATAGGGTCTGATTTTCCTTTCACTTAACACCGTTAAGTTTTAACACCGGTGTAACTCCACTGAAATGTATGCAGTTACTCTTGATTTACACCACAGTAAGTGAGAGAACTATCAAGCCCATAACTTTTATACTAATGAACCTTAGCAATGGGACAGGGAAATGACAGTATGTCAGCACTGTGACAAATTGTCCTTGTCAGTTTTGAGGTTCTGAGCATGCTCTGTTCCCATTAAAATTAATAGAAATTCAGATATTGAGCAGGCTCAAAGGTAAGGAAAGTATATTGAGTTATCTGTTAGCCTTATTTGAAATACAAGTTCAAAATATTAGTATTAGGCAAAATATTCCAAAAAAGTGCTACACAGAATTCTTTACTTCTGTCAAAATAGTACCTAGTGTGCTATTGCAGAGGAAAATTTTGCAGTTTCTTTGTTCATTACATTGTTATTAAGAATTCACATGCTATTCCTGCTAATATTTATTCTCTGTCAGCATTTCCATTAGAAATCTCTATGCATAGAAGATTAGAACTTGCCTGTAAATGCATCTTGGGCTAAAACTCAGAATAAAAAGAATGTTTCAGGCAAGGAGCAAATGTTATTGTACACATTAGGGAAAAACAATTCATCAAAAAACAGCACACATTCGCTTTGCTGATACTTTATTCTTAGAGCTTTTATAACATTTAAAAGGAAAAACTCCTCTTCCCTACTGTTCTCCCTCTGTCTGCCCCTATCTCATTCAGATGAGTCCAGTGTCCAGTTAAATACATTAATAATATTCTTTAATAATAATTTACATGTGTATAGCACTTTTTATCCTGACGGGCCCCAAAGTGCATTACATACTAGCTATATATGAGTTCTCTGAAATGCATTCACTTCTTGACTGGGAACGTAGCAGCTACCTATAGCCCAGCACACTGCACAGCACTGAAGAGAACAGAAATATAAGAACATTTAGAACAAGTGCAGTGGGATCTTTAATGCCCACAGAAAGCAGCATGTGTTTAAACTCTCATTTGACAGAATAGGTGACTCTGTAGTTCATACAATAATGCTAAAGTAGAACTCAGTCCTACAAAGACTTACGCTTGTGTGTAATTTTACTCATGTGAGTAGTCCAACTGATGTCACCTGCTTAAGTGAAAGGAGAATCTCACCCTGTATTTCTCTCCTGATGTTTGGGCCAAAAGGGCATTTTCATGCAACGCTTACAGAAGTAACCCTTACCCATGACTTCATTGGGACTACTCATTTGAGTAAAGTTATACACGTCCTATATACCTTTACAGGATTAGAATCTAAGTTTCAGTTTCTTATATTTGAAAAACAATTCACCATATTTTAAAATTCACTCATAGTATCTTGGAGATAGCTGAAACTGTATTTTGAAATAGAACCCTCCTAGTATACTTTTTCTGAACCATTTTAAAAATATGTTAGGACCTGTTATACTCATAAGTTCCTT
Organism: Mesoclemmys tuberculata; assembly: GCA_007922155.1. NCBI lineage: Eukaryota > Metazoa > Chordata > Testudines > Chelidae > Mesoclemmys > Mesoclemmys tuberculata. The sequence goes on along the minus strand of ML675614.1, from coordinate 22,398,893 downwards.
AGAATAAAATACATACACATTTTTCTGTAGATTTATATGATGGCATGAAAAAATAAATTTTGTAGACAGCCCTTTTATGTCATTATTTAGTAAGAACCCATGAAATTAAGGTTACTGATTTTTAATCAATATTCTACATAATTATTGACAAATTTTAGTGTACAAATTACCTAATGTAAAAAGGCCTGCATAGCTCTCCCTAAAACTGGGAAAGCAATATATATTGTTGTTTTATATTTGTGTATAAAAGACAATGTTCCTAAAGAACATCAGCAATATTCCTGTTTTTTTTTATTTTGTTTGTTTAATCCATATCCATTTTCAAATTTTTAATTTTGTGCTTCCTTCTGGTGTTGGTATTGAGTTCAGCATTAGAAACATGACTTATTTCAGCTATCGTTTTCCTTTGGTTCTTCCTCATTTGCTATTGCTCTCACAATGCAGGTGATATGACAGAATTTCCAGGTAAGGCTGTTTCGTGAGTTCTAGTCAACGGAGTTATGTAAAAGTTTCATGTTACCTGGTTGTATCTGTGTGAATTGCGGATACAAGTAAAACACCTACAAACAATTTATTTTGCATGAGGTTTTACATAAGTGTTTTGTTGCTCATTTAAAATTCGTCTTATTTCATGAATTACAGTAATTTCCCCCGTATTTCATAAGCTACTACAAGCTCTTTTTAGTTGTGTGGTTCTTAATCTTTTAAAAAATGTTTTTAAATGTCTGTTTAGACACATTAAATTAATTCCCTTTTAATGCATATCTTTTCATTAAGGTACAACTCCCTCTGTTCATGTATGGGATGCTATGAATAAACAGACTCTTTCTATGCTGCGCTGCTTCCATGCCAAAGGAGTCAACTATATTAATTTCAGTGCTACTGGCAAACTTCTAGTGTCAGTAGGAGTCGATCCAGAACACACTATCACTGTGTGGAGGTGGCAAGAAGGTAAATCTAGAGCTCTTAATGCTTTATTATTTACAATAATTTACTTTGTCAGTCAAGACTTTGTGATTAGCCCCATGTGTGATACAGATAAATCATACAACTCCTCTTCTGTAATAAGGAATTCATTCTATCTTCAATAAATTCATATAACTATGAATGGTGAAATTCACTCCAGTGCGCAGGGATTACATAAGGGGGCTTTGTACCTCTTTAGCCCCCATTAAAGGCTTACGTAGCACTGAATTCAAGAACGTCTTGTACAGTCCTCTGCACCGTGATGGATTTCACTCAGGAAAAAAATCCAGAAACATATTATAGTGGCCCCCAAAATGGTTGCACATATATGCTGCAAAAGCAACATTTTATTGTATTACTAATTATGTGCTAGGGCACCTGTAGCATTTTATAGGCATCCTTTTATTATTTAAATCTAAATAAATAAAATAATGTGTATCTAGCCTGGTTCTAAGCAGTTCCATGGGTAGCTGCCCAGTACAGATTACCCTTGGTAGCATCAAGAGTAATCCATAGTGGACCCTGACTCAGAACAGTCCATAAACGAAGTGACCATGCTTCCTGAGCCCGGGTCCCCTCCTGAAACAAAACTCTGCAAATCTTGTGCTGGATTTTTAGGGGAGTTCACATTAGGGCAGAGAGCTTCTGCCCATGTGCAGGGTTTCACCAATGTGCAGCACCATGATATAATTTGGCCTGGCAATCCTCTTTGATCTCATCCTAGAAGAAAATAGACCCTGTCTGCTAGCCCACAGAAATGCATAGGCCATCTGAGCAGCCACAAAAGGTAATCTGGATTCTGATTCCCATGGATAGCAAGGCCCCTGTGTTCTATATTAACAATTACAGAGGCACCAGGTTATATATCGTGTCAATAAACCCAATAGGTGTGGGGGAGGGCTCTGTCTTGTCCTGGTTTCCACTTATCTAGCAGAGAAGAAGAATGTGACTGCAGACTCTGTCAGTCATTAATAGAACCTCATTAGTGGTCGTTAGATCAGGGACATTTTCATCAGATCTTCCAGTGGGAGAGGTGGGAAATGGATCTCTTTGCCACTTCTGGCACAAGAAACTACTGACCTTCTGATCTTAACATTAGGAGAAGACCACACACTAGGAATTGTTGCTTCCATCATTTGTTATAGAGGGGAGCTCCTGTATGGCTTTCCACCTGTAACCTTGATTATTGATGCTTGGAATGTCACAGTTCAGGGCAACTGCACCTGTACTTTTTTTACATGGTCCAGCAAGTGCAATCACTTTAGGCTTCCAGCTCCTCAGCCATCATGACTCTTGGACAGAGACCCACATCTCTCTCCCTCCTGACCAAGGTTTTTCTAGGCTGCACTACACTGCGAGTTCCCCGGCAAGCCAGACTGCCTAAAAAGGATTGTGTCTGCACTTTGCTTTCTCTCTAGAGGCTATAAACAGACTAATTGCACTGTTGTAAGTTACCACACAGCTCTTCTTAAGCAAGCACATTTATTTTTAAGATGAAAGTTTTACAGAGAAAACCTACTAAAACAATAACATAACATAACATAACATAACATAAGCTGTTCATAACAGCTTTTTGCTCAGAACAACACCTATGCATAGGTTAGCTGTCATACAGCTTGAGTCTTTGATCTTCGGAAACTGAATAGGTAATCAGTCAGATCATGTTCTCTCCTCAGAGCATAGCTTCAGACAAGGTTGGGTCGGAGGTGGGAATTTGCATTCCCGTGGCCCCAGGGCATATTTTTCATACATGTCTGGTATATTGTTTAAAAAAAAGATTCTACTTATTAACAACTGCTCGATTGCCAGCAAAAAGTTGCCATTATCCAGAAGTTACTAATAAGCAGACGAAAGAGTTGCAGGGCTGTAGCCAAGAAAGGAAGTGCTGGGACATGCCTTCCCTGGCTATAGCCCTGCAAGTCTGCCTGCAAGCATGGCAGCAGCAGTAGGGTGGATTTTGGTGCTTTCTACAGAGAGCAGGGGTGCTGAAGGCTCCATACTTATCCCTGATCTCTCTAAAGGTCAGAGCTCAGCATGTCCCAGCCTTTCCTTCCTTTGGTGCATTCTCTCCCCCACCCCAGCAGGATGCAGCTTGGAGAAGGCAGTGAGAGGTACCGTGCAGCTCCAGCATCTGGGCTGCAGCTCCCCTTTGTGCTACTGCCCTGCCCACAGCCTCCTCTCCCAGCCCACAGCCCCTTACTTCCTGTGCAGTCCCTGTGCACAGGTAATTTTGTGGAGCTGCAGCCCCAAAAGAAAACACTGTGATTGGCGGGGTCTTTCTCCCAAAAAGTGTTGGCATGCCATTGCTAATATCCAAATCCCATTAACATTAAAGTCAATAGGACAGGATTGGTTCCCGGCAAAACATTGCTGTTAACTGGAAGTTGTCAATATCTGGGTTCCTATTAAGCAGAATCTACTGTAGTTCTTTGAAGCATATAACATTTGTCAGAGCTTACATTGGCCATCTCTCCCCCCTAAAGAAATAACATACAATCCCACATTAATAAATAAACTTTGCATTTATCATCCAGTAGATTCCAAAGCTATTTAAACTTAATTGAATACTATCTGATAAAGATATTGCAGGAAATTGCTGTATCTGTCACACTGACCAAATCAAAGACGCAATAGTTCAGTGATCTTAATGGCTTCATAGTGTTTGGTTTTCAACCCTGCAATAGATCAGTGATAATCGTTCCCATCAGGCTGAGAATCTGAATGTAATCACTCAGAACCAGGGAACATCACTATTTTTCCCACCCCTTCATATCCATCCCTATGACATTCTTCTCCACAAGCCTGATGTTAAAAAAAATCTTTTCTTTGTATTTGGTGTGGGCTAAAACCATTACACCCTGAAGTTTTCGTTGCATTTGACTTACAGCTACTGTAATCTTTAAAGGAGCCATGTCTTAAATGGTTCTGACTATTTTTACTGTTATGAACTGCCATGCCTGCAGTTAGCAGTTCATGGCATGACTCATACTATGAGCGCTAGGGTGACACCTAAACCGGTGTTCTTTTTCAAGTGCTGGTCCCTATGTGTATTCCACTGTGAGTACACGTGCTGCATGTGCTCAGAGCTGGAGAATTTTGGAAGTAGTGTCTACTGGTCCACACATCAACATTTCTTAAGTGTGGGTGTTGTGAAGGACTAGCCAGGGACAGAGGATTTGCAAGATGGATAAATTAAGCAAGGTACAAGATGGGTGCATTTATTTCTTTTCCTGAAAAGGGCCTCAGCTTTCAGTGTTTGGGAAGTAGTACCCTAAGCCAAGCAGTAGTACTGGTCAATTTATTTTTATAAAAGCAGATGGAAGATTAATTTTGCAGGTAACTTTAGCTTTATTTTTAATGTCGTCCTAATTTAAAACAGGGGCTAAAGTGGCTAGCAGAGGAGGACACCTGGAGAGAATATTTGTTGTAGAGTTCCGCCCAGACTCAGATACTCAGTTTGTGTCTGTTGGGGTAAAACACATGAAGTTCTGGACACTAGCTGGCAGTGCTTTGCTTTATAAAAAAGGAGTCGTCGGTTCCACGGAAGATGCCAAAATGCAAACCATGCTTTCTGTTGCCTTCGGAGCTGTGAGTTCAAATTGCTTGTAATGAAATAGTCAATAATTTTTTTATTAAAAACTGAAAGTATCAATGTCAATTTGGATGAAATTTATTCCAATGTGGACAGCCCATGCAAGGTTCTATGCACCCTTACTCCACACTTAAACTCTTAACTTGGGACTTTTAAATGGTGCTTAGAGCATTGTGGGGGTCCTCTTGACCTGGGATATGTTTTTTTTTCTTAATAAATGCCCTTTTGAATATTAGTGCTTACCTAGGGCATCATATGATTTTTATTTCGGGTACATAAGTTAGTTAGCGGTTGGGCAGTTCATTTAGAAAAATTAAATATTTTAATTTTGTGTTGCGATTTTATAAAATGGCTTTTTCCCCATGTTGTTACGTGTGACATACTATAGTGATCTATCTTGTGACAACACTGTATAGTCCTTCCTATGTGTTCACTAGGGAACAATTTAATGATCGAATTTGATTTTAAGGGCACATGCAGATGTGCATTATCACAGAAAATGGAGTGTTAATATGAGACCAGGATCTTATCCAGCCTCACCTCATGCAGAAATCCAATACAGATCATTCTTGCTAGGCACAGGCATAATCCGTACAAGACACCAATGGTAGCACTAACTCTGCCCTTAAACTTCCATGTTAGACAACAGGACCAAGGTTTTAAATACGGGTGCATATGTAGGCTCCTAAATCCTCAGTTAAGTGCCCAAATAAGTGTCTTTATTGTCAAAAGTGCCTAGCACCCAACAGCTCCCTTTGATTTCCTGGAATTACAGTGGTAATGGTGTAAAACTGGAATAATGCTGTGTAGAATAAAGCCCCAAAACACTGCTGTTTTAGACTATACTATTAATAATCATTTCTCATTATATAAATTCCAGGGTATAACCCCATTACTTGTTATTGCAAAGTTCTTTTCACACATGAAAGTCCATCTGCCCTTGACGTGGTGAATGGGGCAGATGCGAAGTTTGAGAGGGTAGTACTTCAATCGTTGTCTGACTTATTCAACTGATACTCCTCACTCCCACCATCCTGCTTGACAGTCCTCTCCAGCGGGATGCTGACACACACTCGAAGAAGAAAGAGTGGTTACTTATCATGCAGTAACTGTGGTTCTTTGAGATGTTGTAGTCAGTGTGGCTCTCACGACCTGCCGTCTATTCCCACTTTATGGACTCCTCACCTAACATCAGCTTTGAATTGCAAGGCAACTGAAGGAGAGTAGAAGACACCTTGCACTTTATGCCCTCCTGTGGGAACACAAGGAGGTACAAGGCACAGGTTAATCTGTGGCCCCAGTGGACACTGCAGATTTCTGTCTTGCACACACCAGGCACATGCATGCCTACAGGGGGATCCACATTGACTATAACATCTTGAAGAACCACAGATACCGTTGGGTAGGCAGTTGTTCTTTCCCAAAATATGTGATTTTACTAAAGGCCTATGTTTGTATCTGTGAGAAATTCAGTAAAGAGAAGAGAATTTTAATTCAGTTACTTAAAGAAACAGTAAAAATGTTACTAATGATTTCTGTAGTAGAGGTTGTTGCTGTTTGTTACAGAATAACCTTACGTTTACCGGTGCAATAAATGGAGATGTCTACGTCTGGAAGGATCACTTCCTGGTTAGACTGGTGGCAAAAGCACATACAGGTCCAGTCTTTACAATGTACACAACTCTTCGAGATGGTTTAATTGTCACTGGCGGGAAGGAAAGACCGTAAGATACACATCTTCCTAAAATACATTGTTTATGTCTGTGTCAGATTCTTGGATGATGATGATTATTTATACAATGCCCTAGATGTACACAGCACTTCATAGATATATAAAAAGGAGATGGACCTGCTCCACAGAGCTTACAATCTAAATGACACATAACAGCCTGGGATGTTAATAAATAAAATCGGGGGAGATGATATGGGAGTGTGCGGGTCACAACAGTGGAACAGGAAGCAGCGGAAGCAGCACTATGGCAGCAATTCTTTGTAATCTCCCTTCTGTCATGTGGGGCTTCTGACTTACTGTGCAGCAGACTGACAGCAGCATTTTTGTCATAATTACTAGATTTACTCAGTCTTCTCTGACCTCTCCTTTAATTTGTAAGATCTGCTCTTTTCCAGAAGCCAGATACACTTTTTTCATAGTTGACCACTTTTACAGCCAGTGTGATATTGATTTGAGATGAATTAACAGACAGACCTATTTGCAGTTTGTCGTTGTCGTCATCGTCATAGTAGTACTGCTTTGGAAAATATGAGAAATGATGGCTTGATAAGCCCGTTTTTATTATTTCCTTTCTATAACACAATGATGAGCCTTCTTTAAATGCAGTAAGAGGAGATTCTGTAGGTTTTGAAATTTAAACAACAATGATTTCTTAAAAGTACTACTTTAGCAATAAATCTGCATATTTGATAAATTCCAGTTAGTGGGAAAGGAGCGTTCGGTATAATGTTTGACAACAAGCTTTTTTTCAGGACAAAAGAAGGAGGTGCTGTAAAATTGTGGGACCAGGAGATGAAGCGTTGCCGAGCATTTCAGCTCGAGACGGGACAGCTCATTGAGTGTGTGCGCTCAGTTTGTAGAGGAAAAGTAAGTGAACCAGTATGACAGCTTTTACAATATACTGCTCATTACTCTCAGCATAAGAAGTCCCTGTGTTATTCTTGATGTTGCTCTTGTTACCTGGAGGAGCAGGAAGAGATTGAAGGGGTGATAGTCACTGAAGCTTCTCTAAATTTACATGCAAAAAGTTTGCACGTGCACCTAGCTCAGTGTGCATGCACTAATCTACCCCTGATTTAAATGCCTGTTTGCACATTCAAATATGGCATGAATTCCAAAGGAATATATGAATACCTTTAGAATCTGGCTAAAACTATGCCTCTAGGAGCCAAATTCTGTGTTTAGATCAATGAACATTGAACTTCAGAGAGAGACTCCTTTTGACTTTGTGGGAGTCACGCATGCATCTGAATTTGGCTTTAGGCCCTAATTTGGTCCTCAGGTAAAGTCAACAGAACTACTCATATGCTTAAAGATAGGCACATGCTTTTAAGTACCTTGATAAATTTAGACCTTGGAGAGTTAATATAATTTTGATTAGTGTGCAATAGCTCTTAAAAACAGAATGCTTTTGTTTTGTGTTTGTGTTATATATAGCAGTATTTTTAGATGTAAACAAGAGAAAAAATACTATTTTAAAAACTAAATTGCAACATTTGACACTTATTGTATAATTCCTGAAATCAGTAATAGAATACACTATAGCCTAAACATGTTAATTGTAAATAGTTTTCTATTTAAAATAAAAGAAAGTAAAAAGTTTTGTCACTCAGCATGAATAGTTGACTCTTCTGCGTACCAGTAAAATGTAGAAGTTATGGCTTTGCTTTTATGATGATGTGCATAAAATTGCACATCTACATTTGTAGGCACAAACAGTACATGTCTAACAGCAGTTTGCACATGCTAATATATAATGATATTGGCTCCATTTAACTTTGCATTTCTTGACCATAGGAATTCAAAGTGTCCTTGATCTTCTAAACATCTTATGTTAGTGGACTACTGTCAGAGGGCCAAATTCAGTGGCAATAATAATAACAATATTATTTAGCTCTTAGTAACAAATAATAAGTAGGGCCCATCCTACTTTAATTTACCTCTTCTTACACTTTTCATGCAAATCCTTGCAAGGTAAGCTTAGATCAGTTTAGACTACAATATGCATAAGTAAAGCAGGTCTAAGAAAGTCTAACTGAGTATAAGAGTTTTGCATTATCATTTACATTAAGACTCCTTTACACAATTCTGACAGTATAAAGAAGCCCTTAGTAAATGAGAATCAGGCCCAAGCAAATCTACTTTAGCACAAAGAAGTCTAAATTACACCACCTTATATATCACTTCTAAATTTGACCTAAGTGTTGTCAGAGAATGTCATTACGTGATGGGGGATGAGCATAGTTGACTATGGTAGAGATACAATGATTCAGTGGTAAAAGAATATAAGATGAAAATAATAAAAGATAAAGAATGTGGAAAACGTTGAGATTTTTCCTAAGCCTGTGGCTGAATGTTGTGTTCATAGCAGTCAGAGACTGTTAATAGAGGCAGATTTTATACCAAGTTTCTCATGAAGCCTGCCACTGCTTCTGAATACTTCCAACATCACTGCTGCTCCATTTCTGTGTCCTTCATGAGCAGTGTCTGCCAGTCGTACCAAATTGTATGTGAACTCTATATTCTGGACACAAATTCCCCAGGAACAAGGCTGAAATACACCAAAGGTCAGTTTCACTTTTGACTTAAGCCAGGATTTGAAAATTGGCCTCTGGAAATGAAAGACAAGTTCACTTAATATATTGTTTCAAGATGTCGAATGAAGCATAAATCAAATCTAGTTATGATAAGTTTTCTGTTACACATCTTATGTTTAATATGCTGATATTATTTTTATGAACTGGTTCTCACCATGTTTTGATTACAACAGGGCAAAATTTTAGTGGGAACCAAAGATGGGGAAATACTTGAAGTAGGAGAAAAAAATGCTGCTTCAAACCTGCTGATTGACAGTCATATGGAAGGGGCGATTTGGGGCTTAGCAGCTCACCCCACGAAAGACATATTTATCACTGCAAGTAACGATGGAACAGCAAGAATCTGGGACCTCTGTGACAAAGTGAGTAACATTTAAACTAAGAAGTACGTCATCAGTAGCAGTATCATTATGTATGAAGATTTTTCCAACTGGGAGCTATGTGTTGCCCTCTGTCCATATATGCAACTCCCTTTGAAGCATGCACATGTACAGGGCCATGATAGTCCCTTTATTGCCGTGTTGTTCCCATTTTAGTCAGTAGTTGTGTGAAACAGTGAGCCTTTGGTGGTATGGTTCATTGCTGTTTCTAAGGGAAATCTATCTGCATTTTATTGAGATGTGCAGCTATTTGAAACCTCACATGCTTAAGAAATGCCTTCTGTCATGTACTGACTGTGAAGTGTATTTAAAAATAAAGTTTAGAAGTTATAGAATGGCTTGGATTAAGGGAATGATTTAACTGAATGAAAACAGCTGGGGTCATGTACTCTCTGTCACTGGCTGGTGCACAGATCATGGCAGTGTGGAAAGTACATGCTGTACCTCAGAAACTGTGTAGAAAGTGCTCCAAAACTCTGTACCTGCAAACGTAATACCTCCCTCCACCACCACTTAAGTTCTGCAGCTTCACTGGTCCCCAGAGCAATAACTTTGCATTAATCCCCTGGTTGGACCGGGGCAATTTCTACACTACAGACTTCTGCCAGCATAGTTGTGTCTGTCATGTGTGTAAAAAAATGTGATCCCTGAACAACATAGCTGTGCTGGCAGAGGACCCGGTGTGGACTCAGTTATACCAGCAAAGCTGCACTTTAACCATTATCGCTTGTTTTGCTTGGGTGTGTGTGGAATAAGGTAATAAAAGCACACATTTACTGGAATAAATTACATCCAAACTGCCTGACTGGCTTAAAAATAATAGGGACCATTTTTTATTATTTAATACCTTACTGTGTTTATATTAAGGCAGTGAAGAAGTAGGGGCATTACAGTGTATGATGGCATTAAGTGGTTTAACAAATCAAAAGGAATAACTTTATATTTACTGGTTAAATAAATTATTCAAATCTGTGTTAAATCCATATAAAAACTGATTTGTAACCTTTTTTGCTGAGCTGCCTCTCTTGTAATGTCACAAATGAGGTCAGTGCAAGATGACTGGAAGCACTAAAATGGCCATTTTAATCAAATCTTTATTTTCAAATCTATTTCACAATGTGGTGAGATGTGACTTCCTGTATGAAATTTCAGACTGACATTTTGAGGAAACTGTACAATTTTCTTTTAAGTAAGTCTCTTATTATTTGTAGATAGATTTGCTTAGAAGAGGTCTATTTACTTGACAGTTTTCTATAAAGAGAAAAACTAATAAGAGATCATTGTTTTGGCTGATACAGAAATTGCTGAATAAAGTGAATTTAGGCCATGCTGCAAGATGTGCTGCATATAGTTCTGATGGTGAGATGGTAGCTATTGGCATGAAGAATGGAGAATTTGTCATCTTACTTGTAAACAGTCTTAAAGTTTGGGGCAAAAAACGAGACCGGAAATCAGCTATTCAGGACATCAGGTACATCAGAAATTCAGTTGAAATAGGACAATATGGCTCTAAACTTGCAGTCTTTACTTAGGTCATTTCCTGTTTGAACTAGAGTAAGTGGTGGATTCTCTTTAACTGAAGTCTTTAAATCAAGATTAGAGGACTTCAATAAGTCAGCCAAAAATGATGGTCCTATTAGAAGAGTGGGTGGGTGAAATTCTGTGGCCTGTGATGTGCAAAAGGTAATTATGATGGCCCCTTCTGGCCTTTAAGTCTAGATGGCTAATCTCCACCTGAATACAGCCAGTAATCTTTGCATATTAGCCTTTTAACATCAGGAATTAATGTTACTGAACATTACAATATTACCACATAGCACTGGGAAATCCTGTCTCTTAGCCTCAGAGGATTAATGGTACTTTGCCCATACAGTTAGGCACTTTATAATAATGAAATATGAACAACTCTTGACTATATATGCTTCAAGCATCAACGTGTCTTTCTCATTCATCTGGCTTAACATCAGTGGTGAGGTTTGGTCTGGATTAGAACTTGCTGTTTATCAGCCTTTCCTTAGAAAAGATTTAACTTTTATACCTGGAGAATTGTGGTTCAAAACAAGTAAATGCACCAATACAGCAAATTATATCCCTGGTTCATGTTTTGTTGTCTAGAATCAGCCCTGATAATAGATTTTTGGCTGTTGGCTCACAAGAACACACTGTTGATTTTTATGACCTTACCCAAGGCACAACCTTAAACCGGATAGGCTACTGCAAAGATATTCCGAGTTTTGTCATTCAGATGGATTTTTCAGCAGACAGCAGATATATTCAGGTATGTTTTAGGTGGGCGTGCATTTGTTTAGAGTTGCTCGCATTCATTTATCAAACATCATAAAGGACCAAAGTTAAGAATGTAAAAAGCCTTCCGAAAGCCTGGCCTTTATAACGTAGAAAAGAGCTCAGTGCATCCACAAGCATCCCTAAATCTGACAGTTGTCCCGAGAGATCAAGCACAAGCCTTGCTATGCAATGATCTGAGTTAGAGGAGCATTTGGGGTATTGACATGACAGTGAGTAGAACCAGCATCCCAATTTTCATCAAAATTCCTATATTCAACGTTGTGACAACAAACAGCTTTTGGGATGGAGTTAAGAGTTAATGAAGCTAGGGATTTGTAACTCCAGTTATGTATTACCCTGTTAGGACTTACCAGAATGGTAAAGCCAGCTGGCCTCATGGAGGTAAAAAAATACAGGTTCACACAATAATGGGAGAGCAGTAAAATTGGGCACAATTCTATTCTGCAGAGTACACAGAAAAAGGCTGGTTACATGGTTACCTTAGGGCCCAAATACACCTTTTGAGTGCGGATCAGCATCAAAAGGATGTTAAGCATGAGATATTGTCCACAAAACCTCTTGACGCTGCCAAATGTGCAGGGGGAGCATACCTGCTGCTACTCCCTTTAAGGGGGAGGTACACCATGTGCTCTCTTCCACAGGTGGGCAGTTATACGATCCGCCAGGGGCTAGGGGTCAGATCCTTCTCTTTCATAAATGCCATTGCCTCTCTGGGATCACAAAGAGTAGTAGTCCTTGCACAAGGACTGCAAGTGTGGCTAGCTCTTGCTAGGGAATTCAGGGAGCAGGAATTTTGTTTGATCTTGTACATCGCTGCCTCAAGGGTCCAGCAGTATTGTGGCCTATAATGTTAGTTATGGAAGCTGGGAACATGAAGCCTGCTGTTTACTCCCAGATTTGGCATGAAAAGTGTCCTGTTTATGATGGAGCATAGTGCACTGTAGATCACAGAGCAAGAGGATCTGCTTTCAGCAAGCAGCTATGCAAAAGCTCTCTATCAGCTAGATGCAAAGTTAGATTTTTAGTACCACAGTACTTCCTCTCATATTCTCAGGGCTATTGAATGATCTGCTCTTACAGATAATCCATGTTGGTGAATAACCTCTCAAGCAGATTTGTGCAGATAATATACAGTATCTCACCTATTCTTGTCAAACTCAACAGTACCACACTACATGAACCCAAATGTGAAGTTTCCCTCCAAAGTGTCTCTGATGCTGTCGACTTTGACAAGAATATATGAGATAGTGCAGACAATAATCTGATCTGATTGAGAGATTATTCATAAACAATGGATTATTAGTATGAGCAGATCATTCAACAGCCAAATCATTATTTCATACTATAAATTTGTTGTGATTATTTTATATTGTATATACCTCTGTTATAGAAGCCCAAGGAAAGCCATAAACTTAGACCTATAGATAAATTGCTATATTGTACATATGGAGACTCTTACTGTTGAGAAATAAACTTTTAATTTTAAAGTATTGAAATAACATCAAAATATATTTATAGAAAGGTTAATATACTCTTTCTACATTCAGGTATCAACCGGTGCCTATAAACGTCAAGTTCATGAGGTGCCACTGGGAAAGCAAGTGGTAGATGTCACACTAATAGAAAAAATCACATGGGCCACATGGACAAGGTGATGAAATGTGAATGTCTAAAAACCAAAGAACTTGTTTTTACAAGCAAATGGCTATGCATGAATCTGTCACATATAAATAGAATAAGTGAAGGTACTGTTATAAAAGTGCAGTAAATGCTGGGATTCACAGAGTTTGGGGCTGTTTTAGATATGCAAAACTGTTATACGATGAGCACTAGCACTTCTGTTTTTCTAAGGCCCTGTCTGCACGGTACTTTTAGAATGAATTTGTAACTATTCCTCAATACCTGGTTTGTCTCCACACACAACATGGTTGGTACTCAGGGTAACCCAACCCAGATCTGTGTAACCAGCTTGTCTAGTTCCCTTTATTTCCCAGCCATCTGAGCAGCCTGATATCCCAGAATACATTGCCTCATGCATTGCTGGTGCCACTTTGTGTGCAGCCCCCCCAGGCACTTTGTCCTTTGCTGAGGCACTTTCAGTTAACTTTCCAGATTTTCCCAGAATGCACCTATAGGTACGTAATTAGACAGCATGAGAGCTGTGGATAGCAAGGAAGCAGAGCTGACACAGTTGTGTCATGAAAAAGCTGTTGCATGGACGCTTCTGAAGTGCACTTATTATAACTGGGTTACATAGGAACATCACAACCTGATTAAAAAACAATGGCTGTACCCTTAGTGTAGATAAAGCTGTAATGTCTGTTAAACAGTGCTTCAAATTTACCCTATGTGGCGTGTTAATTATAGTTTTGTTTAAAACTGTAATGAACTATACTAATGCAATTGGTATAGGCATAGGAAGATCTGACAGTATCCAGTGAGATTACAATACACACAAGCTTATCTCTTAGGGAGCAAGGGTAGAAGTGAGTAACACACTTGCTCTTACTGCCTTGTTATCAAGCAAGCACAAGACTCTGCAATGCAGTAACTTACTATGGCTTCTTCTGTCAGAAAGTGTAGGAGGGATGAGGATACAGTTGCCAGATGATATGTGGGCAAACATTCTAAGTGTGGGAAAGCCAGCTATTTTAAGAAACACGCCAGTTACAAACAATAATCCCCTCGCTTGAGTTGTTTGGGCCCCGGAAAGGAGTTCTGCTAAGAGGCATCACAGCTGTAACTTTTCAGTGTGAGTGGGAGTATACATGTGGGGGAAAAGATGAGTGTCTCACTGAGGCAGGATATATTTGCGTCTCATGAGGCGAGGATATAAGAGGGCTACTGCCTCATAAGGGGAGAGGGTTGTGCGTCTTGAGGGGAGTTGTCTTCTAGGGCATGGGGGAAATGAACACATGGGGGTGCTCTGCTATGCAGATGCATATGGGTGCAAAAATGCACAAGGACAAGGTGAATCTATATGGTAGAGCAGTTTACTAATGGTCACCCACTACTGTCCTGCTGTAAAGCCAGATGCTATGTTCATAACATACTGTCCAGTAGAGCTGCTGGCGCATGCCTTTTCATAATTATCTTTTTTTCTTTGTTTTGGAGCAGCATTCTTGGAGATGAAGTCATTGGGATTTGGCCACGAAACGCTGATAAAGCAGATGTCAACTGTGCGTGTGTGACCCATGCTGGTTTAAATATAGTTACGGGCGATGATTTTGGTCTCGTGAAACTTTTTGACTTTCCAAGCACAGAAAAATTTGTAAGTGTACATTTTAGATTTTCTAAGATGCCGAGTTTTGTGTTCAACCAGTTTTATGACTGCCTGAAAGCAAAGAAGTGCCAGTAGGTTAGAAGTCTGTTATCATAATAGAAATATATATTTTAATATACTTGCAAACGAAAACAGGTATTTTTTTAAATGGCTGTAATACTTTATTTATTGCTTGAAATATTCTGTCTTCTTTCTAATAGGCCAAACACAAGCGTTATTTTGGTCATTCTGCCCATGTTACCAACATACGCTTCTCTCATGATGACAAATATGTTATAAGTACAGGAGGAGATGACTGCAGGTAAATCCTTATTTTACTAATCAAGAATTGTTTGCAAACAGGTATTATCCACCCCCCCGCATTACTCTGTGTTTAGCATCCTCTCAGCGCATGCTGCCATATTACATCTGAAGTCCATTTATGTAGCCATATCATGACTAGGCTCATAGGTGTGCATAGCACATTTCATTAGGGTGTGCACCCAGGGAATTTTATTTTTATTATTTTTTTTTAGAGGCGAACATTTATTGAATTCTCAATCATAAAGGACATTATTTTTATTCATCAAACAAACTAAAGAAATTAGAACTTAACTAAACTTAATTTCTTTTAAATTAACAGCTAAACTTTACTTAAAAAATACAAACTTAAAAAATGAGACACAAAATACCAAATTTTTGCTGTAGTCATAACCAGGCGTATACAAAGATACAGTCAATTTTCATGATCTTTATCTTTAACCTGATAATGAGCTAACCCAAATTGACCAAAACAGATTAAGACAGGGGTATCAAACTCATTTCCTATGGCGGGCCACATTTAAATTAAATTTAGTTCAATTGGGCCACACATAGCATACATCTCGTGCACACAGTGCTCTACAGACTCTACTCTCTGCCATGAAATCTCCCGGCAAAGTGGGATTCAGTGGCAGAGTAAGATAGTGGGGCTCGTGGCAGAGAGTATCAGGCCTTTTACTCTCCACTGTGAGCTCTCGCAGTGCCACGCGCTGACGCGACATCTCGTGGCCTTTTACTCCATGCCGCGAGTCCTACTCTTCAGCGGCAGCGCGCAGTGCTGCAAGGTGCTGCAGCCATGGGCCGGTCCAAAAAGGATCTGGCCCGCGGGCCGCATGTTTGACACCCCTACATGAGGGTGTGCCTTGGCACACCTGGCACACCCTGTACGCACACCTGTGACTAGGCTAAAACACACCCAATATGTGGCTGTCGAGGCTGGAGTATTGATGAGGATGTTACGCTCAATAAACACAGGTCAGCAAAAACGACGAGAGTCCTGTAGCACCTTAAAGACTAACAAGTTTCTGCAGGCATAAGCTTTCATGGGCTGCAGCCCTCTTCATCAAATGCATGAAGTGCAAACCACAGATAGGCTGTATATATATACATCCAAGGGTGAGAAACAACAATGGAGAGGGCAAGTGCTAACAAAGTCAATTCAGTTAGGGTGAGAATGTGTGTCACCAACTTCTAATCCATAGTTCTTCTTCGAGTGCTTGCTCAAATCCATTCCATTATAGGTGTGCACTCGCCACCATGCACTGGTCCCAGAACTTTTCTCCCTTCAGCAGATCCTGTAGGGTTGGCTCGGGTGCCCCCTGGAGTCCCGTGCTCATGCCACAGCACATAAGGCACCGCCGACCCTACGGCCCCTCGGTCCTTTCTTTCCGCCCGTGATGGTCACTGGAACATCTCTTGCTCACGCAAGTAGCTTCCCCTTGCTTGGACTGTTTGTTGTCGATAGTTTGTTTGTTAGTGGTTAGTTGTTAGCAGTTAGTGTAGTTTAGAAGCCCCCCTGACAAAGGGGTCTTAGAGCCTGGACCATCCCTGGTTCACCATGGTTTATGCCTTGTACAGCCTGTGGCCAGGCTTTCCCGGTGAGCGACCCTCACGACCGCTGCCTGAAGTGCTTAGGAGAGCAGCGCGTGAGGGAAAAGTGCAGGACTTGTCGAGCCTTCAAGCCTGGGACCCAAAAAGAGGGAAATCAGGCTGAAGGCTATTCTCATTGTAAGGGGTCTGTTAGCCCCTTACTGAAACTCAGTGGATCTCTTTGGTTAACCATCTCTGGAGGAAGCAGGACCCTGAAACAGACACAGCCCCAGGGCCAGTGGAGAGAGGCTAACCCAGGCATGCCTGGGCAGGGCGGGGCTGAGCAAAGGACAAAGCAGCCAACAGCTGGGAAGCCAGGAGGAGCACAGAAAGCTGAGTTGAGCTGAGCTGACCCACAGCAGCAGAGCCAGAGGGGCACCCCAGAGAGCCGAGCAGAGCTGAGTGGAGCAAAGCGTAGCTGCACAGAACAGAGAAGGAGCCCAGGGAGCTGAGCTGAGCTGAGCCAGACAGCCGAGCTAAGCAGAGCTGAGCACAGCTGCATGGAGCAGAGCAGGAGCTGGGGCTGGAGCCCTCTGGAGCTGGGTGCGGTGAGCAGCTGGGGAGAGCGAGGGGGACCCTGGAAGTGTGTGGCTACTGCCAGAGCAAGTGGCTGACTCTCTACATTGCTGTAGCGTAGCCAGGGCCTGGACAGTGAGCCTGCGACGTGTGACACAGACTGTGAACCCTCTGACACCCAGAGACGCTGTTTGTGGTGCCCGTGTGGCAGGGGGCAGTGTTGGGTGTTTCCCTTTTAACCTTTCTCCCCTTTTCTTATTTTTTATTTTATTGCTGTTTGTGTAACAAATTGTATTGTTTTATACTGCATGCAAGGGTTAGTGGGTCAGGGAAGCGCCCTGTGGTAACCCTACCCACACTGGATCTGACAGCTGTCATATGACAGCCTTATATCCGCTGTCCTTCTTCCAATACATTTAGTCTATAAATATAAAATCCCGTGGAATAGTGAGTGTTGGGGGTACCTATTAAAATTTTGAGAAGTTAGGGGGGAATTGCTACTTAAAAGTTTGAGAAACACTGTTCTGATCATCAGTTGTGAATAGGGCTCATCTACCCTAACTGAATTGACTTTTTTAGCACTTGCCCATCCCATTGTTATGTTTCTCACCCTTGGATGTATAGATCTTCTATCTGTGGTTTCCACTTCATGCATCTGACGAAGTGGATTGCAACCCACGAAAGCTTATGCCTGCAGAAATTTGTTAGTCTTTAAGGTGCTACAGGACTCCCGTTATTTTTGCCGTATACAGACTAACACCGCTACCCCTCTGGAACAGATCAGCAAGTTTAACATATTTTAAAGGAAAAATAGTGCAAAGGACAACCTTTCACAACTCTGGATAAAAAGTTATGAGGAATAGCAAACCTCATGCTTTGGATTTACACTAACCACGAAGGGCTAGATTCCCAAAGGCATCCCTGTCATTCACAAAACCCCCCCTCAGCTTCCACCTTACGGGAAAGGCACCTAATGAGCCTAGGGAATGTACATGCCTAACTCCAGGAGAGAGTCCCCATTTGTGAATCCAGAGCAGAGCTAAGGGCCAACCTAGACTGGTGGCCTGGACATTGATGTAGGACTGTTTCAAATAGTACAATACCACAGTGCACTAGGGAACTTTTAGTGGGGTCACAGGGCCAGTTCGTGTATGACCCACTGGTCAGCAGTAGTGTTTACACCTGGCTTGTGAATGCTAATGTACGATACAGAAAGCCCTTAGGTGCAGAACTTACTCTTCTCATCAGCGGCCGTGTCTTCCTACTCATCTTGCTGGCTTTTTGGATCCCATTTGCAGCTCCCCACCCCACCCCAATCAGTGTATAGGGAATTGGGCATGTAGGTGGGAGATTGAAGTCCCTGCTCTGAATCAGGAAGAGGACAGTGGCAACTATACTGTCCAGAGGCAGCAAAGCACTGGTTTTAGGGGGGCTCCTATACAGTATAATAACACATACTAATAATATCCCTCAACAAACGTAGAAGCAGAAATGCAAGAAACAAAATCCACGCATGGCTAAATGGCAAAGTGCAAGAGCTTAGTTGAGCCATAGGGAAATGCAGCACAGAAGAGTGAGCAATGCCCGTGAACTGTAAGGTGCAACTAGAGGGCTTAGCTGGGAAAGCAGCTACTTATAGCCATAAAACAGCAATGGTCACGTCGACAAGAAGCAGGAAGGCTCCAAGAGAAAGCGGTGTAGCAAGTAAAATGCCCTTGTGAGGAAGCTAAACCATTGTTTTGTATCGTGTCCCAAAGGACGGTAGTGAGAGACCTACACTGTTTAAAATGTCAAAGTGCTGGCAGAGTCCATAGCAGAGCCAACCTCAGCTGATAGGAAAGATTTGCCTAATTGCCCAGTGTTAAATTAGTCACAGAGGCCTAGTCAGCATCCTGCACCTCCCGCATTCCCTGGAAGCATTCAACAGACAGGACAACTGACCTGATCCACCTAGGAATCGCCAATGTTTCCATGAAAATATACATCGTTCGATGCCTCACAAAACCAACTACTGGTTCACGTGTAATTGCTGACCAGTTTACAATGTGCAATGCACGCATTAAGTAACCATCAAGCCGCCAATGACTGCCTAAAGGCACACATTGAGTAGGGGGTACAGTCAAGATTAAAATTCAGTCATTGCACCAGCCTGCCTTCTCTCGAAAGCAAGCTGGTTAAGTTGTGGACTGCTGGAAAGTAAAAGCAGCCACATATTTGGTTACAGTTACTGTGTGAAGAAGCCAGCAATGTTTTTAGAAGTGGGAATGTATCAGAGCGCTTGCTCCATAGTCAGTTTGTCTCATTGACATCCATAACAAGCCATCTCAATGTGAGAGTAAAAGGATGGGGCGAGGGCATTCCACCAAGCAGTGGTGCCACCCCCATCTGCCCTCTGTGAAAGGTTATTGCAGTGCAAAGCCATTCTTCCCCATTACTTTTCTAGTGTCTTTGTGTGGAGATGTCTTTGAAAGAGGAATTCCCTTGCGTCTGGTGCTGCAACTATTCTGTGACTGCAGTGGAGTGAAGACGCGTGCCTGTCCGCTACACTTCGGCTGCTGTCATTTTATAACAAACATTCTGCATGGATTCCACAGTCAGATTCGAGAGTGGTTATATTGAGCGTTACTGTGATCTGGTATTTGAAAGATTGTGAAAGCTGAAGTTTTAAAGGCCTCAGTGATGAGCAATTCAATCATTAAACTGCTTTTGCTAAATATTTTTAATTATTCAAAACAGCTACAACTACAGCCCATCAACAGAACTTGGAGCTTCAATGGCCCTCAAACATAATGCACTGTTGCGTTTGTGAACCTTTAAAATCATGTCCTTACACCTTCCTGTGGGAATGTTCCCATTTTCATAGAACTGTTAAAAGGCTTGTTTAGCATTTTATGCAGTGTGAGTAAAGCGTTGCCTTTTGTTTTGTTTTTTTAAGTGACCGCAGCGGGTTTCACATTTGCTTTCATTAACCAAATGAACCACGTAACACACATTTTGATAGTTCACTTTAAAAAAAACATTTAATTTGCAAAGTTTTCTATCCATGAAGTGCCTTTGAAAGAGGTTTGCCAATAGCCTGGGCTTCAATCTTGCCTTCCACCACTGTCAGCTTTCTGCATATGGTGCTATAACTTCCATCCTGAGGAGGGCTTAACACAAACACCTTTTTCAGCTCTGAAGTGGTCACCCATTTGTTGCTGTTACTATTCTTAATACTGTCAGAATGCAAGTCCAAAATGTTTCCCCCAGATAACAAATATATGATCAGCTATCTGATGCTCCTGTTTGTCAATCTACTAAGGGACCAAATGTATCTGGCTCAAGAAAGCAACAGGTCAAAGGCCTGGATTTAAATTTGAACTCTGGGGGATGAGTGGGGTGCAAAGGACTTTTTTTCAGGGAAGGGGAAAGAAAATCATTAAAAGCCACTATTATTTTCTTGCTTTCCTCCCTCTTTTTGGGTCTGTGCTTTATATTCCACAGTAAAAGTGCTTTGGACTCTTCCAAGAAGCACCATTTCCTATCTTTTACTCAGGAAGAGCTTCTTTGAGATGAATGACAGGTAAAGCAGTAAAATGAGATTGCACAAGCTTTGGTTAAACTGGCAAGTATTCACATGCTATTTAGAAGCAGTTATGTGACATTAACAAAAATAAATAGAACGGACTGAAAATTTACCAGTGGCATGTTTGTGTCAGAAAACACCATTTTGTCAAAACCAATCAAACCACAGTCATGGGCTGTTTCAGTGAAATTCTGTTTTAAAAGGTCTGAACTAGCATATAGTATAAATGTTCCATTTTGAGTTTTCATTTCAAAACTTTTCAGTTTTGTATTTATTTCATTTTATAAAAAAATATTTTGATGCCCTAAACTGCTTGAGGGGGTGAGGGAGGTGAAAGGAAAAAATCTGGGTTACAGAAAATCTTGTTTTTATTTAGAACAAAAACAAATTTCCTGAAAAAATGGAAATGCTGGTTCCTGCACATCTCTAATGAAAGATAGCTGTGGGCTATATCAGAGGGAAGGCAAGCATTATCAGAATGTAATGAACATATATTTAACATAAAAATGCTGTGGAGGCTTAGTGAATTAATTTTTTTTAAAAAATAAATGGAATTATTGCCTTACTCTACAAGAGATTAGTTTGTCAGATACACTAGGAGACCCCATGCAGTCTTAATTTTTTTTTTTTTTTTAAAGAAACCTTTTCTGTATTAAGATAATGTAACCATGTTGGGCGAGCACCTTCTTTGCCTATGTTGTAATGTTGGCCTTTTACACTGATTGTATCCTGAATAAAAGTAATTGTGTGATGGAATGAATTGCTAAATGGTGATTTGTGAAAATATCTAAGAGCAATAGTGTCTGTCAGGAAAACATTTAAATATAATTTGTATATGTTAATGTGGTTTGGTTTTATATATAATATGCTCAGAAGTAATGCTGTATTATATTGTATATGAAAAAATTAATGCATGAATTTATTTTTCAATGGCCAAATGATTTGAAAACCGGTGTGTCAAATAAAATTTGGTTATAAATTTTCATTGATCTCATTTTCACAGTCTAGTTACTAGAATCAACAAGATATTCTGAAAAATTGTTGGTGAAGTACATAAAAGACAGATGCTCATTTGAGTTGTGTAATAAAATGCATATATTATAATCTAGTAGTCTCTTCAAGGCAAAACACCAGCATTCTTTAAGTCTATAAGCTTTATTGATACTTGGGTTTTTTGTTTTTACATTTCACAATGCATTCAACAGACTTAGTTCAATACAGCTTAAACCACAAGGGTATAAATTTTCATTTGTAATTTCTTGCATAACAATGCTCCACATTTCCAAACAACATTGCAGCATTAGATATTTGCTCCACATATTATCAGAGTTGGAAAGACTGTAAAAGTCTTTACTCAAAATCAGCTAAAATATGTTTGTGCAACCAAGTGTATGCTCTAAGTTTTGTGTGTGTGTACGTTCATTTGTTCTTTTAAATAGATGGTAGTGTTTCTAGAAATACTTTATTTTTCAAGCTGGTGCGCTAGGGCTAGTCCTAAAACCAGTCAGTTTTCCTGAAATATCAAGCACTGTGGAGCAGCTGAAAGATCTAAGCTTTGTGAAACACTATATATATATATATATATATATATATATATATATATAGGCAATCGATAAAACAATAAAATCACAATACAGCTATACTCATACCAAAAAGGCAAGGTTGTTCAAACGTGCTTTAATGGTATATTCTTCTAAACATCTCATTTTTAAAAAAAATCTGCATCAACCTACCCAGACCATACACAGTGCACAAAATGGGAAGTGTTACCCTCCGCCTACCAGCGCTACCTTTTCTTGAATGCAGCAAGACTGCCTCTGACAAAGCACAATGTACAGCTTTCTCAAACCTTTTGTGTTAGCTGGTGCTGCACACAGGATAAACAAAGATGATTAGTTTTAAATCCATACACAGCAGCTTATAATACTTAAAATGATGAAACACATGGTAGTTAAACCGGTATTTTTCCTCAAACACTGTGCTGCTAAAAATAAAGATCTGTGAAATTGCACTGCAATGCCAAGGTTCTGCTATTCCCTGACCCTCCCCATGTAATTCAAATGAATATTTCCCCCGACAGATGAACTTCTATTGACAAGTTGCTTTAGGCTTTTCACTCAGTTTTGCGCTTCAATCCAGGTATTTTAGCTTGGAGCCTGAAAGGGTGAGAGAAAATTAAAAAGGTATTTAAATGTAGAAATAATGCAGTATTGAAAGAATAAATGTAGTCTTGAAAATGTCAGTGTTTAAAGATAATTATCATAGATACATGAATCTGCAACAGCAAGAAAATTGGCAGTAAAGCTGCTAAATCTTTGGCCACTCAGCCCTGCTCTGCTGAGGACCTAAGGTTCTCTTCATATAAATTCACATATCTGTTCTCTTATTAGGATTCAAACAGTTTCCATCAAATATTTTTAACTGCATTGCAAAGAATCAGTTGATTCTGTAAATCTCCCAGTTTTTGTTTTTCCTCTTGACAACTCTATGTAGCTTCCTTAACACACCCCCAAGGTGTTATATATACACATCAAAAAGTCTATACAAGCTAGTTTGAAACAGCCAACATAAACTCACTTAGCCATTGCATCTCTGACAGTCTTGTTCACAAGTCCCAAATAATGGTCAATTTGAGCCTAAAATTTGGGGGGAGGAAAAAATGACAAAAGTTAGCTGTTTAGATGTACTGCTGCTAAAGGTTGCAAGTTATCACTGTTCCTAATCTAATTCATTTACTTCATTAACTGCCCTGAAAAAGTCAAAGGAAAACAAAGAGCCTATTTTTATGATTATTTCAGGGTTTCATAGAGTTTTTGTAAATCACAGGCATAAAACTATTCTGCTCCCATCTCTAACAGCCAGTAAGTAATGAAAGCCCAGTTTCTAGTGTCAACAGTGTTGCATGGTGGAGGAGAGACTTTAATAGCAGAAGTACAGATAAAGGGACTCTGTGAAAAGCAGGCAGAAGCAGTACTATACATCCATCTGCAGGAAAAATCGAACTATTCTTTGCCCCTCAAACACAGGCAGCACAAAGTGTCGGAAAGGTGCACCTCAGCTCTGAATGTGGGAAGTCCTGCTACCGCAGGTTCCTAGATTCTAACCAGTGACGGCGACTTACTGCATGAGCGATTTGCTTTTTGAAATGCATGTGATGCATTTATACACTTGCTAACACCACAATCAGTGCATCCTAGCGTATCATGTGTTTCTTCCATATAAGTCATCTAGTTACTAGCAGTTCAAACCCCGCTTTTCTTCAGACTCCTCCCACACAGTGTACAACCAAGCCCCTTGTGTGCACAAAAACAAATGTACTATTCATGCTTCTGGTTTGCTTTATTTTGAGGAAATATTTGTACTGACAGCTCCAAAACAGGTGGTAACTTATGCCTTAGAGCAGTGGTTCCCAACTCATGGCCCACAGGGTCTTTCAGAGTGGCTCATGGCTCCCCTCCCACTGGCTGTAGAAGGGAGCCACTGCCAAGGTACCCAGGCATAGTAGGTTGCCCATGCAGGCTCCCTGCTGCAGCCAAAGGGATGGAAGATCATTGCTCCCCTCTCCTTGGCTGTAGTAGGGAGCACGGCAAAGCACTCCACCTGGGTCCCGAGGCATTGGGTCTCTGCTGGAGCCTGAGGGAGGAGAGCACTGATCTCCCGTCCCTCTGGTTGCAGAAGGGAGCCACTGCCTAGGGACCCAAGTGGTTTGCAGGTTTCCCTGCTGCAGCCAGCTGGATGGGAGATCCTCCTCCTGAACCCCTTCCGTCTACCTGCACTGGGGGAATGGGAGGGGCTGCTCAAGGAGACTGGTGGCCCTTCAGGGTTGTAAAAATTGTATTTGTGGCCTGCAAGCCAAAAAGGTCGGGAACCCCTGCATTACAGTCTGAGCCGTTCTTGGGCTCTTCCCGACAGCAGTATTGGGTTTCTGTATCTACACTGTTAGAAGCACAGTGCTCTGAATAAATGAGACACCCCAGTTCCCTCCTACTAATCTCTACATACATCTGGGCAGTTACTAGAGACCCCATGGGTGGGATGCGCCACACTAATCACATTATCATCAGTAGGACTCTCTCACAGTGGTTCAGAAATTCAAGTGGAAATTGACAGTAAAACTGCTAAATCTCTCAGCTTCTGCCAAGGCAGAGTCTCTCATAGACTCATAGGTCAGAAGGGACCAATATGATCATCTAGTCTGACCTCCCGCACAAGGCAGGCCACAAAACCCTACCCATACACTTTTATAACAACCCCGAACCCATGACTGAGTTATTGAAATCCTCAAAAATGAGATTTGAAGACCTCAAGCTGCAGGGAATCCACCAGCAAGCGACCCATGCCCCACGCTGCAGAGGAAGGCGAAAAACCTCCGGGGCCTCTGCCAATCCGCCCCGGAGGAAAATTCCTTCCCGACCCCAAATATGGCGATCAGCTAAACCCCGAGCATGTGGGCAAGACTCACCAGCCAGCTCCCAAAAAAGATTTCTCTGCAGTAACTCAGTTCCCATCCCATCCAACATTCCCACAGACCATTGAGCAGACTTATCTGCCGATAATCCAAATCAATTGCTCAAATTAAACTATCCCATCATAACATCCCCTCCATATACTTATCAAGCTTAGTCTTAAAGCCAGATAAGTCATTTGCCCCCACTACTTCCCTCGGAAGGCTGTTCCAGAACTTCACTCCCCTAATGGTTAGAAACCTTCGTCTAATTTCAAGTCTAAATTTCCTAATATCCAGTTTGTACCCATTCGTCCTCGTGCCTATATTAGTACTAAACTTAAACAATTCCTCTCCCTCGTTGTCTCGGTACACGTGACCATCCACTGCAAAGCCCCATGGGCTCTGTCTTTTACAAGAAATTATTCCCTTGTGATGAAAACATGGACCTAGTCCCCTCTGCCTGTTTGGAGAGCAGAACCTACAAGCTGCTAACTTTCAGGGACTAATACCTTAGATTGCAGGGCTTTTGATGAATCTCTCTCAAATGTTTGGATTTCCCACTTAGGCCAGAAAATCTGCCTCACTTGATCTGTTAAACCTTGACGATCATTTGAACTGTGCCAAGTCGGGCTCAGCACAAGGAATACTATACATTGCGACTCTCAGGCACAAGCAGAGCCTTGCTTGTCTCCAGCAGGCCTCACTAGGAGCTACGCCGTACTGGAATTCACTCTTTTCTTTGAAGGCTTCATAAGCGAGGCTCGGTATTTTAAAGGGATTATTTTTATACTTTCAGAAAACTACAGGGAGCTAGTGATTTAAATCAGTGGGACTAGGAAGCCTGCAGCCAAGGTAAGTTTTCAGTCTCTCTCTTCCAGGCCATGTGATTCCCCTTCATCTTATGGGTAGCTCATTTCTTTGCTGGCGCTGAGTGATCTTTGCTGTGCAGGTGGGTTTGATAGCAGATGATGGGAGCATCCCAAAACTGCTCTGTGTGCTTCACTGCATTTTGTCCCTGCTGTGTTTATTTATTGTACAAGTGATTTTCGGAAGAGAAGGAATCCCTGTGTCAGAGCTCACTTGGCCCCGATGCTCTATGCCTTGATGGATCCTAGTTCTGCTACAGTCTCCCTTCCCTCCCCAAGTAGTGTTGTCAACAGATCTACCAGAGGAGCACTGGACTGTGCCAAGCTCCACCTACGTGCTTTAGCCAGGGCTGCAAATCACATGGGCTCTGGGATAAATGTCTGGAATGCCAACTCCAAGACTGCTTCTCAAAAAATTACATAAGTACTTATTGAGATTTGACATAACTCAGATATTGCTATGTTAGTACTGAACAAATTGGGATCAGAGGGAGAGAAGGTGAAATCATACTAAGCAAATCTCTCTTATTGTACTGTTTAGTAGGGGAGCTTTCACATACTTCCTAAAGAAGAAAAGAAACGCACAATGCACTGAGGACTTTAAACTAAACTTTAAAACAAACAGTCAGAAACCCAGCACTGGCTGTTTTCAGAAACAATATCAGGTGCTGAGGTTAAAGGTTTAGGAGATTAAAATCCAATTTCTATTTATTTATTCTTAAGTATTCCGCATTCAACAGGAGTAATTTTTATCAGACATTTAATATGAATGTCAGACATTAAGCACTCACCTGATGTCTCTCATAAATAACAGGAACACTGAAGAGTGAAATCAAAGCTGGAAAGGAACAAAGAGTGGGTTTAAATACAAACAACCACTCAGCCAAAATTTAAATCAGTTTTCACAGCCTGACATTTTTTTTAAAAAGCAAGGCTATTGTAATGTAAACAGATCTTGTAAGAAAAAGCAGGACATTCTCCAGCAGTTCTGTTGCAATATTAAATTAATTACAATTACAATTAAGGTTTCTGTCATCCTGTAACCAGTTTGCACCATCATATAATTTATACAAGGCAACTGCAATTTGAGAGTAAGAGCTACAAAGCAGCCTGGAAAACAATGAGCAAAACTGAATACGACTTTTTAAATGACATTGTTTTGTCCTGAAGTTCAGCAACTTAAGGACAAACAATGCAATTCAAAATTACTAATATCTTTATAATTCCACCATCTAAAAAAAATAAAAAATCATGCAACAACCTACATTTTGTTGTACTGCGAGTAGATGCACAAGAACATCCTCACAGCATTAGAGAGACGTCAATCCTTTTCCAGGATTCTTTTGCATGTCAAAATATTTAACACAATTTAAAGAACTTACCCAGTATCAGTAACGTCAGACCGTTAAACAAGGCACCAACATAGGTGAATACCCACATCAACACTGCAAACTGAAAGAAAAAACGTCAGTTAGGCTATAAACACACTCTAATCAAGATTAGAGAGATGTCAAACAAAATTACCCTTCTCTGCAGGCATGTTTAAAGCTCAAAAAAAAACAAAAAACATGTTGTATGTCAAAGATAATTATAGATGAGGGACTAGATGGGTGAGGATGTGCAATAGGATACGCAGCCTTTTATTTCTAGGTCACCAGTCTGAATTGAGCCCAGGTCAGTAGTGACCATTTGATCACGATTCAGTGTTCTCCGCACTTTCAATCCATAGCGTTTTATGATAATGGGTAAGCATAATTATTTTTTCCTTACAGATGGAATAAGTGTGACACGGTGAGAGGATAACTGTCTTGCCCAAGTTCACACAGCAAGTCAGTTGCAGAACTGAAATAGAATCCGGGTCTCCTGATTTATAATCCAACACCCAAATCCACAAGGTCACAGTCACTTCTTTACATGGGATGTGAGTTGGTAAGATTAAGCTTGTTACCACAGTACAAAAAGCCAAGAACTGAATGGTCTGTAGACTCAACTGTTAGAGGTGGTAACATGTCAGGGCACAGGCAGGTTTGAAATGCACTGTGGAAGAAATGGCAAGTTTATTTTCCTTTCTTTTTTATTTTAAATGAACACTACAGATACTCTTACAAGTACGGATTCAATTATTAAATATTCAGAGTGGGAAGAAGTCAAAGAACATCCATCTTCCATTTTATGGCATAGAACTTTTAAACCAAAAAGCAGAAAGCCTCAATCAAAAGCGCTGACGGCATTTTAAAGTTACAAAAGATTTAAAATTCCAGACTTAATACAAATTCAGAAAATACGCATATATTCTCGGAGGAAAACGACTCCTGAAGCCCATGTTTTGCTGTAATGCCTGATTTATGGGCATAGTGCACTAATTCTGCAGTATGGTTTTAGGCTGTCTCACCCACATAGTCTGGCCCAAATCCTCTGCTTGTGCCCAGTCCCAACTCAGCATAGTTGATAGAAAAGGTTTGCCGCCCTGCTCTACACAGAGCAAGCCCAAACGTATGCAAGTGCTGTATCTACAGGTCTAAAAATTTTTGTCTACTTTATTTATCATTGGTGTTGCAGAAGTGGCCACATCAGGACCTGTTGTGCTGGGTTCTGTACAAACATTTAGTAAAGGACAGTCCTTACCCTGAAGGACATGGCAACAAAATCATGTTACAGCAAAGTGAAAAATCCACTACTGGAAAAACGAGCACTTTCTCCAATTAAATAGCATATACTGAAGACACTAGAGCCCATCTTAGCCCCACATCCACATAGTCAGCTCCTTTATGCTGAGATACTAGCTTGAACAAGGGAATTTACTGATCCCAAAAAGCTAACTGCTGCTGCTTTTTCTCAGAAAGAGTTTTTAGAGCTCTTTATTTCTATAGCTTCAGGGCAGAGTGAAGCATTAAGTAGCCCAAAGTCTACCACAAAGGTAGTACTGCTCTTCCTGCATGGCTCCAATGCCATGAGGTCTAAGTTCACTGAGTTACAGGGATATTCTTCTCTCCTCCTGTAATCCTGATGGGGTGAACCAAATGTCGTGAGTAATTCTTTACCCGTTTTATACAATTATTTGTAACTGGCTGCAAAGCACAAGTATTTTGTAATCTAATTTAATGGCAAATTTAAAAACCCATAGGTTAGTTTCTTCGAGTTATTTTACTATGAGCTAATTCAATTAAAGTAACGGGCTCCATTTACCAAAACACACCCAACTCACAATACGATTCCTCCCTTGGCTTTTTCTGTCGAGTACTGTACAAAGCTTTGTAGTTATAGCTGAAGAAGTTCCTTTGAACTTTGTTATATACCAGGGGTGGCCACACTTACTGACCCCCAGAGACCTCCCTCCTTGCTGGTCAGACTCCCCTAGTCAAACCAACACCCTGCTACTGGGCAGAAGCTCCAAGCTCCCCACCCTTGTCTGGTAGGCAGAGAATGGGGGCGCGGGCAGGGAACTGCATTTTAACTGTAAAAGAGCCACAAGTAGCTCATGAGCCTGTTTGGGCACCCCTGCCATACATAGGACAAATATTTAGATGCCATTTTAAACCTTCATGACCCTGTACTGTTTAAGCAAAACATCTGAGAAATGATTACACACAGATTTCACTGTTAGCAAAAGCACTTATGATAACCTGGACTATATTCCTGGTCTACATTCAGATTCAGTAATATGGAAGATTATGTAAAAGCATAAGCATAATTTTCTGTATCCAAAATGTTTAGCTAAGTAGATGAGCCAGCCTCAATATCTGAAGGTTTTTCTAAAACCAAAACTGCTTCAGGACCATACATTTTTATAAGCTGACTTTACAGTTTATTGATTTCATAAAAAGATTGCATCCAACTACCATACAATAAAAGAGTGCATCAGGTTTAAGTAGGATAAAGCTTTTCCTTCAAGACAAATTAGCTTATTTCAATTTTATTCAGAAGTCAGAAGAAATTCAAGGGAAAAAAAAAAAGCTTAGCAGGATAAATATCTGATTTCTTGAAGCTCACAAAAATAATTAAAGTATCTAAAAAAAACACCTGTTTTATTTGGAAGGAATTCTCTCCTTGCATTCATTCATTAACGATGTTTGAATGAAAGTCAGATCTTCAAGAACAGTTTGGCTGTCCATTCTCTTCCTTTAGCCAATGGCCTAATTCTTTGTGGTATCACAAGCAGTGGGTGTGTAAATTCTCACATCACAAACAAAGATTTGCACCTCAAGGAGCATCTTAATTATTAAATATTTTTTGCCATACAAAAGCCCTTTGTGATTAAGTTTTTCCATGATGTATCCAATTCCTTAAACAAAACTATAAGATTTTATTCCTTTGCCAAAAGAGGCTTTAAATCTCTCTCATAAAGCTAAAGTTAAAACATGCCTCACAAATAACTAACTGAAAGGGAATACAATATATGGAGAGAATTTGCTCTTTTTTTTAAAAAGGCAATTAAAAAGGTCATTTGTTAAGTACCAAAATGTGACTGGTCACCTCACAGCTGTTCAATTGGCTAGACCAGTGGTTTTCAATCTGTGATTCGTAGATGCCTGCAGGTTCACATACTGTTTATGATTTCCAAAGGGGCCTGCACCTCCATTCTAAATTTTTTAGGGGTCCACAAAATGAAAAAAAAGTTGAAAAACCACTGGGCTAGAACCATAACTCAACATTTTAGTCAGCTGACACTTGGGATACTTAGTGAGTTAAAGATAACACTTGTGTGTAGATGGTTCAGTTCCCTCTTTGGAAATGGTACACTCTTCCCCCAGCGGCTCACTGAGTTTGAGACCTGGTGGGGAGGGGCAGCAGTCAGAACACAGCCACTGTAGAAACTCATGCAGAAGTAGAAACAGATCTACTTAGACGATCTCACCAGAGGACTACTACAGCAACAGACATGGGAAGTGCAAGAAATGAGAACCCACAGGATCTTTAAAAAAATACTGATGTGACTCAAACCTCCTTACTTGTTAAGGGTTTGTATTATATGACAGTTAGGTAGCCTTTCCCTGGGACTGCAGAAATCTGCACTGCAACAGGGAGAACGAGAGGGAGAGGGAAAGGCTATAAACAGGTGTTAGAGGAAACAATTTACAAGTCTATTATTGTTGGAAGCTTGTACAACATTAGAAAACGTTAAATTCAAGTCAAACTCCATTTGAAATGTAATGTTCATACATGCTCTTGGTCATCTCAAGCTGCACAGCTATAAAGTTGTTCTTTTGGGTATTTATGATTAGCAGAAAGAGAAACTGGACCTAGAAATTCACTGGGCCAGATGCCAGCCACTTACCGGTGTTGACGCATGAGACAAAAACCAAAAATAAATGAAAATAGACAGGAGTTCAACTATGCCCAGCTACATCCAAATTCAGATTTTCAAAAGAAATAATTCAACAGACACATCCTGAATATATTTAACATCTGACCACTGGCTCAATTTAAACCTCTCTTTCTAACCCTGTTAGGGAAAGTCAAATCCACAATTGTATGTTAAATACTTTACAATTTACCTTCAGAGAATCAACTAAGTCGTCAACTAGAAAGAGGCGTCTCAGCTCCTTTACTGTGCCATTAATGTGGACAAGTGCCGCATTGCTGAACTTCTGGACTAGCTCCTCAGACACAGCAACATCAGTCTCCAAGTAAGCCCTGCAAATTGAAAGAATCACTCATCAGAAACTAGCTTTACCTGCTTGTTTTTTACCTTAATCAGGTCTTGTCCAGTCTGGAAAACTTTAGAGATTAAAAAACTAGTGAAATGATAGCACAAGTCAAGAGTGAAACTGATCAACTGAGAAGGTACAAGGTTGTTAGTCAAACACACACACACAAAAACGTTTGTTAATACCTATTTCTCCCACGACTAATTAAATACTTAGCTCTCCAAACATTCAACACGCCACCCACTTCAATACAGTGCTAGAGTTCGCAATCCACTTCGTTGAGATTCTGGAAGGCTCTTCCAGCAAAGCCAGGACAGACAAAACTTCAGATTCCTAGTTCGTCTCAGGCAAATAAGCAGAAAAGGCTTTTTTAAACACAAACACACACTCCACTGCCACCTTTTAGTCCTCCTTTATACGGATTATAAAGTAGCAAAATAGAAAAAAGGCAGTTTTAAAAAAAATCTTTACAGCTCACTTTTAAGCATTGATCAATACCAAGACATGGATAAAGTTACCCTTCATTTTACTAAGTTTTCTAAATGGAATTTCTTAAAGCAAAGGATTGTTAATATTCTAGAGAAGGATTTTGGTCCAAAAGGATTTAGTACTCCACTGTTTCAAAGTGAAAGGTTAAGGTTTGCAATTTGCAACATGCCAGATTTCCTCCACTCTGCCATTCAATCACCCTCTGTTTAAAGATTTAGCTAAAAATTCTAGGAATTTTCCCAATTGGAAAGATACAAATCCTGTAATCCTGTTAAAGATGTATTCTCTCCTCCCCACACATCACACCTTTTCCATCTACTACTAAACAGAGTTGCCAGGTCAATATTAGATTATTAAATAGAAAATGATCATTTAAAAATTTAATTTCATCTCCAGTAAGGGCTCAGAGAGGGAAGATGCTGCTTATCTGGAATATGGCACACAATTCTACACTGCCCCATGACTGGAAAATTAGCTCTGTTCTACGCCTATCCATTAAGGCACCTTATTTTATTGAGCAGGTAACTAGAATGATGAGAGACATTTTACAGTATGTATACAGTTGTGGTAAGTATTATTTACCTGTAAAAAGTATTTATTGTTTTACAATTCTCAAGAAGTGTGCTAGGTGTCTCACAAAACCACAAACAAAGAGGACGGATTCCCTACCCTGGGGCATCTGAAATCTAATTTCAAGCATATTGCAATAAAGAGGGACCACTGGTCAGGATGGATTGTGGGTGGAAAGGGGACGTCATCAATAAAGCTAGCACACAGAATGTTGGGACAACATTTTATTCATTTCTTATAGGGATTGTAGTAGAAGTGGGTCTTAACATGGGATCTGAAAGAGAAGATAGGAAGGGCCTTAGGGACCAACTCAGACAGGGTTTTCCAACATCGATGAGCAGGAAACAGAGGAGAAGTGGATGAATGGGGCATCGAGGCTGCTATCGCTGGCAGAGCTGAGCCCTAGCATGAAACAACCTTGGATAAGGAAGGAGGGGCAGAGTCATGCAGGCAGGTCCTTGATGGTGAGGTGTATGACATGGCAATCAACAGCCCAGAGACATGGACCTAGTGTCTGCATTTTATATAGACTCGGGGGAGGCCTGGGAGGAGCAGTCCCAATGAATAAGAAAGAAGAACCTGAATAAGAATATCCACTGTATGGACAGAAAGAAAAGGTCAGATCTCAGAAATGTTGTGGATTTTACTATGTTCTCGTTATGAACCAGTTTGTACTTATTGAAAACCAGTAGTAGGGAAGCTGCATTCAGAGTCCTCCAACTGCCAGCAGACTGTTCCTATAAATCAAAGGCTTCCCCTTTTAAAGTAGCTTCTTTAAGGCCCAGCAGCATCCTTTTTTGTATTGCTCTGCTGAATGCTGTCACAACTGTGAGTCTATGTTTGTCATGTCTATAGCCACAGATGTGTTTTTGCTGATGTCTGTCTGTCTGCACCGTAACATTGCCTCTTCTTTGAGTTTTCACCCACCCCAATTTAAATATTGCAGTCAATAGTTGCTTTCTAGGGGTGGACTGGCCACCTCCGTAAGCATTTGCAGACCAGGAGATTCTAAAGGGGAAGGTGAACTGGCTGTGAAAGTCTCTTCCACCAGAAGTCTGCATATCTGTCCCCAAGGAGATGTTTTTAAAAAACTGCTACACATCAGTGTTATCTGGAGAATGAAATTGGCAATAATACAAAACAAACAGAAGAAGAAAAGTAAACTTGGGAAATGAAAGAGGAGAAAAGACGACTGGGCCCTATTTGGGAAGGCAGAGGAGGAAAGCAGTTGCTGGATGGGGTGGCTGGTTGTGAGAACAGGAAACATGAACTCTTAATAATTACTTTATGCATTAACACAAACTTTACATCTCTAAAGACATAATTCTACAGTAAGGTGCACTACTATGGCTGCCCAAATTTCTACATCACATGAACTATGCCCACTCCACATCTTTGGGAGTGGGCGTAGTTATTATTTAACAAGTTAATCATCTGTTTTCTTTGGGGATTTCAATGAACTCAGTCATCCAAGTCTTCAGAACTGACTCTAATTATTTAGTTTTCCTCATTAGAATTCAAGTTTTCAGATTCATGTACTGATCAGGTCATAATGAACCCGGATACTGCCCTAACAACAAAATGGACTCATTTAGAATGCAGATGAATTATTACACATTCATGCTAGCATAGTAACAGATAAGCATGCTATTAAGAAAAGATTTCAGAAAGGGGTATAAAACAAAACGTGAATAATTAGCAACAGAACATACCTCCTGCTGTACTTATTAATCTTTACCAAATGAGAAGTTCCATTACAGGTATACAAGGATCACATTTTCAAAACAGTATATTACCTGATGTCAGTGAATATTTGAAGTGCTGCATCAAGTACTAATGGGTAAGTCATTGAACCAAACTGAAATAAATATATAAAACTTGATGCTACTGGAATCTCTCGCCTTTTTGAAGAAATACACTATGCTAAACAGTCTTAATCCGTTTTCCTTCCCATTTCTTACATCCATTCAACGAAATTCTTTTGTGAAAAATCACAACCATGTTTGAGAGTAGCTTCACTTGAGGGAGACAGACTGTACAGTATTGAGGCTGTTTAGGCTACCATGCATCAATGCAGTATACATTTTTAAATGCAGTTACCTGCATTTGTAGTGCTATTCAAAAAAACATGTACTTGGTATTAAAGAAAAACCCTCACCTAAATGGGTGGCCTTCTTCTGACTTTTGAATTGCCTGGATAACTCCCTTGTATATCCTGAAGCTGATCGTCACGGAAAGAAGGGCCAAGGCAATGTAAGCTGTCACACTCACAATGCTGAATACTGTTAACGAAAGCAGCAGGAACAAGCTGGCACCAAATACCACTCCTGTCTTCTTAATGTCTCGCCAGTAAAGGAGGTCAACAACTAAAAGTCAAAAGATAGGAAATTAGAAAACAAGACCTCTTACATCCATACGACAAATGTACATTTGTTTAATCTGAATATTAAAAAGTCTTAAATAATTGAACCCAATATCTCATTTCTAAATTATTAGAAGTTTATGATTATAAGCCATTAGCATTCTGTGATGAGTTAGAATGGATTTTGCATTGGACTCTGGATTGTTGGAATTATCCCAAATGATTTGCTAAAATTAAAGTGCAGTTCTGTCCTGAAAAGAGACTACATCAAAATTAAATCTGTTAAAATTAATCAATCTGTTCTTTGTGAACATTCTGAGTCATTTCCATGACAAGTTTTTACTGCTTTTTATTCCTGTAGCTCACTGCACTCAACACAGCTAGGAGATTTCTGCCTCTTCTTGGGGCTAATCAACAGAATTGTTGACTGAATTCAAAACCACTACAACTGTGTAAACCCAATAAAGGCAAGTGCACAGGTGTCACTAAGGGCCGCATTTTAAGACAATGGGGTTGGTTACACAAAGGAAACTGAAGGCACAACTGGGCTTGCATAACCTTTACTGCTCGTGATTATGCTGATGCAAAGTTAGTAAGAATCATAGCAATGTAGGCCTGGAAGGAAACTCGAGAGAACCCAGCTTGATTTCCAGTCAAGGATAATTTTGCAGGCCAATGGTCTGCAAAATGGTTTATTTGTAAACTCGGTATGTGTCTTCTACATCTCTCAACGACACAACCATGAAAGCCATTTTTAGTGTTACTGTTCAGACTATAATTGCTGTTCGGGTAAATCGTTAGTCACTGGCTTAAAATATCCATCCAAAGTTTCATCTTTCTGGGGCTGAGTCTGCAGCATTTTTAAGTATCAGAGA
This sequence comes from Mesoclemmys tuberculata, assembly GCA_007922155.1. NCBI lineage: Eukaryota > Metazoa > Chordata > Testudines > Chelidae > Mesoclemmys > Mesoclemmys tuberculata. The sequence continues at coordinate 22,362,808 of ML675614.1, read as the reverse complement.
TCTTGGCTATATCTAGTAAATCGGTAAAACTTTTGTCAGTCAGGGATGTGAAAAAAACATCCCCCTGATCGACGGAAATGCCAGCGTGGCCAGCACTATGTCGGCGGGAGACGTTCTCCTGCCAACATAGCTGTCACCACTTGTGGGCATAAGCAACTACACAGAAGAACGTACAGCAGCGGTACACTTGTGCCACTCAAGGCCTCTAATGTAGACACAGCCTTAGTGAGAACCATCATTGTAGCATACAAGCCATGCAGGGGTATCTTATCTAATCTGTTTTTATACACTTCTCAATGCTGTGTGATAGGCAACGCAAAACTTAGCCTTGATGTGTCCCGACTTCACAGCTAATTGCATTTGCAAAAAAAATAGTTTCTCTTCCACATCAACCCTCTCCATCAATAAGTGATACTGTAAAATTTATTAGAAACAGAGCCCAATAAAAGAGGGTAAAAGAAAAAATCCTCATTAGCATTATAAATAATGTTAGCTAGTTAGGTGTTTATGCAGTCTTTTCAAAATGTGAAGCACTATTATGTTTATTATCTGTTCTAAAACCACAGGGACATCAGTTTATCTGCCTGAATTTGGTTGTGTTAAACTTTATGTGAGTTTAGCACTCCAACAGTATCTTGGATACCGTAACCATTTTACCCTACCTACAAAACAATCACAATCCAGAACAAATCCCTATAGTAATTCAGAACAAGATAAGCAGTTGAAATACTGGGTGGTGTATAAACTGATGGAAATTTCTATGCACTAGCTTTAAATAATTACATGTTGCCTTAGGGCCAGATCTTGCTAATTCCTGTGTAGACACATAACTTTACTATCACAAGTAATCCCATCAAAGTCAATAGAATTATTCATACAGGTAAGTTATGAACATGCATAAACATTTTTAGAACCAAAGTCTTCCTTTCAATACTATGAAATCATTTCAATATAAAATTTGAACTGATCAGCTGGTGTTGGAAAGACAACTCTACGTATTGAAACTTCTAAAAAATTGACAATATACATAACTATATTTTTGATAACATTTTAAAATTAAGATTCAGATGGTTGTTTCCCAGTTTGTACAGTGAAAAGAACAACTCTGACTCCAATATTTATGCATTTTTTGTGGATAAGCTATTAACATACTGCCTCTGTTAACATTACATGACAGCATCATTTTGATTTTCCATTTCAAACAAAGGAAAAAGCACACCACACCAAGCAAGCTTTAAAAGAAAGAATGGTGATGTATATGAAAGTCAGGACACAGGTTTCGAGAGTGCCTTCGGCACCAGCTACAACCCCAAAATTAAATGTTTTGGTTTGTTTTATATATATATATAAAACATATATTATATGCCCACTAACATGTCTCTAGTTAATTACTTACATTAGCAGGATTAGTCTCTGAAAGACTGATCTGGTGTCATGGGCACAGTTAGGGTTTGTCCACACTGCAGCCTGGTAGAGAGCTTCCCAGCCTGGTAGCCAGCCTTATGCTAGTGGGCTTGAGAGCCTCAGCTCCAGCCAGAGTCAGAATGTCCACACAGCTATTTTTAGTGCACTAGCTTGAGCCTCACCAATGCAGGTCTGTCTACCAGGCTGGGAGACTCACCCCAGGTGCAGTGTAGATGTATCCTTAGGGCCTGATCCAGCACCTACTGAAGTCAGTGCAAAAACTCCCATTGGTTTCAATGGGCTTGAGCCCGTGCTCCAAATACCTATGAAGTTTAGGTATTTTCAGTAGCACTTGTCACTTAAATGTTTCTGAAAAACTCACCCTTTGCAAATATTTGGTTTAGTTATTTAACCTAAATTGCTGTAAAAATGATATGGTTACAAGTCTACAGCATGGACTATGGTTGCATCATGGTGATATTTCAAATTCTTTACAAATACTGTAGTTATAAGCCCTAGTCCTCCATCCTTTTTATATTGTTCATTAAATGAGATGCTCTCTTCACTTTATTCTTGCCTGTCTTCTCCTCATATCCTAACCATGGTAAAATTCAGCAGAGCTTTCGATTACAAAATATAGGCAATAGCTCCATCTTTTTTTTTTAATTTGAAGATCTGCATTAATGCTGTGCTATTGTCTCTTTAGAGGGACAGTTTGGAACAGTGGCAAAAGAACTGAATCTGCACTGTTAAGATTATAACAAAATGTCATGGCAATAATTCAGCAGTCATGAAAACCCCAATAACATTCACTGAAGAGATATTCTAAAACTGGAGTAGTCCATGAGGGTCCATTTGTACATGGGCTTCCAAAAAACTAGAGATCTACCTTCAAATGCTTTGTTCACAAATAATTTTAGATTGAGGTGACCAATCTACTTCATTTGGAGCTGGAGCTGGATTTGCATTTTACATTTCCCTGACACACGCCCTGCTTTATCCCCTTCAAAATGAGAAGCACCATATAAGCCCCAGTGCTAGTCCCACATTTTGAATTTTTTAAAAACGTTTACACTATTGCAGTGTTGTAAAACAGCTACAGAATTGAACTGTATCTTTTAGGCTATGTGAATATGAAGGGTGAAAGCTGCTTTAAATTCCTCCACATCTCCAAGAGAAGGTAATTTAGAAACTCTAAACTGTGTGTGAGTGGAACAGCCCACTGGCTAGTTTAGCGACAAAGGTCAACATACTCAGGGATACCCCAAACAGTATTCTTCCTCATGCAAATTGTTTGCTTAAATTTACACTTGTGTAAACTATCATTTCAGCCCTTCAATTTAAGTATTCCAGGCCTATTCTAGCAAGTGCAGCTGCCTACATATGGTAAGCACAAATTGTCATCTGGCTCATCTAAAAATAGTACAGCTAGCATTGGGGCCTCACATGCAGAACTCATCCAATTACATTTTGCCTTTAAAGCAAATGCCGTGATAAGAGGCGGATAGGAAAGACTTCAGAGAATTCAGCAATCACAGGTTCTTATTTTTAAGGCTGAACAGTTTCAATAGCTGTTACTGCCACAAAATAAGGGCTTATATATTTCACCTGAAAATCCTCTTTCAAAAAATAAAATGAGCCACAAGAAACTGTTTTTGTCTTTTGAACAAATTAAAAGCCTCAGGATTCACAAGAGAGTTTTAAATTCATGTAAATATATTAAAACAAAAAAGGACTAACCAATTTTGGCATCCATCTTGAGCTTGCCTGCATGCACCCAGATCTTGTACAGCTGACAAGCTAGAACCTTTTCACTTCCGGCTAGGGTATTTAAAGGTCAACTGATATACGCAACTGCCTGCCGTCTCACTACTACAGTTAGAAACCTCACAGACTAACACAGAATGCTTTAAGCTTTCAGCCAATAGCTGTTTCTCCTGTAAGTCCTTGGAATGCAGTTAAAGCATTAAAAAAAAAAAAAAAAAAAAGATATTTGCAACTGAATAGGACAACTAAGCATTCTGCATCTAGTGTAAAAAAGATCTCTCTTGTAAAAAAAAGGGTCATATAAAGTTTCTATTTAGAAAAAAGGAATGAACAAAGAAAGGAAAAAATCAAGTCTCATTAAGAGACTGAATATATGAATTAGGAAACATTTCTCAAGTATCCTCCTATAATCAGACAATTAAGTTGAAATTCTTGATGACTGCTTCATTCAAATACCAATCAAAAAAAGGTTTACAGCTGCAGACAACTGCTTGACTTGACATTACAATTGCTGGTGAATTAAGAAGTGCAGCTTTAACAGGCATCTATAGTGTGGAATGTTTTTGTAAAATCAACCATCTACAGTACGTATTATTATATTACCTTATATGGGCAAATCCCTTTGAAGGTCTTATGTTAACCTTTACTGTAGCACCATTTTCTAATCAGGCAAATTAAAACTTAAAAATATATAAATATGACTGTAGTCTCCAAAACGTTGTTTTCTGCTTAAAAGACCACTAGGAAAAAAGCAGAAAAGAATAAAGCTGCTGTTTTTATTTAAACCAGGTGTATTCAAACTGGCTCTGGGGACCAACACAGGCTAGAGAACAAATATGATGGGGCCATCTGTGACTAGAAGCTTGGCCATCATGCCCTCTATGTCAATTAGGTTTTCTGGATACAACGATCCTCTTTCCCCTTTATGCTTGGATGCCTCATTCTGTTTCCAAGGAAGTACCACCCAGGCCTTCATAAATTGCAGCATCTTCTGTGAAAGAGCATTTGGCAGCCAAAGCCAAGAAGGAGCTACCAGCAGAGAGATCAAACTAGCTACAAAAGAGTGGCAGGTAAGAATGAAGAAGCAGGACAGTGTCACTTCCTCTGTGGGCTATTTTACAGGAGTTTGCAGGTTACTGAGGACTGCAGATTAAAGAAATCTGCTTTGAACCAATATTTGCCAATAAAACCATTCACACAAAATGAAGCCAAGCCAACAGTGACTGCAAGATGGTGGTGAGTTTTGAGACTATACCAAAAAGAAACTCATCTCATCGCCCTTTCTCTGAAATGAAGGCCTTCAGTCTAGTGCTCTTACATTTAAATTAAGGGATGGCTGCATTAGAAAAATGTGTACATTGGTGATGGTTATAAGAGCTCTAACCCTGAAACGTATTATAACCTGATTTGGTCCTGGCTCTGAACCCACAACTCACTCATATAACCAAATCATGGTACATCTCTGATCTTTATAGTTCTGCAAGGGCCTGTCTGTGTTACAATTACTATGATGTTGGCAGATCTGCAATGCAGTTCCAACCTGTACTCCAGATGAAATTTTAATCTTCATCCATAGTGGGAATTAAACATTAATGTTACAGACGGCAGTTAAAGTCCCTTCTATACTGCAAGCTGGAACAGTGTTGTAACCAGAACCCCAACTCAACTGTAATTGTAATGTAGACAGGCCCTAAAATGATTCACTAACATGGTTAAAGTATGGCTTGGTCCAATCAACTACAAAACGCCACCAGTTGACCTCTGACCTTGTCTCATGTCCCATGATTAATTTTAAGCTTGCTGTAACTGGAATGATACTCAAATTTTGTAGTGTAGACTGGCCCTTCTGCTAAGGACTTATCTACTCAGGGACATCCAGGAAAATTAATCCAAATTAACTGAGATGTGACACCTCTTTCCAATATGTATGCAAACAAGAGGCACCTATCCTAAAGCCTCGGGCACCCCGAACAACTAAAAAATTAACGTTTAAAAAAATTCACTTATTGTTTTCCAACAATTTACTTAAGTTATAATTAGGACCTTGGTTTTCAGTAAAATGATAAGCCAAAAAGTCAATTTTCATGTGGTATAAAAACGGAGGGCAGAAAGGTGTTCCCCTTCCCCCCCCCCCCTTTGTTCATCCTAGCATTGCTTCTTTAGAGAGTTCTATAAAAGAGATAAGGGTGACTGTGGGAAGTGATTTAAAAAAAAATCAGAATTTGAGCATATGAATATTTGTTATTCTGTTTAAGGGCTGGTCTACCCGAGTTTTTGTACCAGTGTAACCCCCATCGGTTCAGAAGTGAGATATTAAGCCAGTACAACCCCTTAGTGTGGATGCAGTTAGCAAATTTATCTAAATAGACTATACAGGTGTAACTGCATTGGGACTGTACTGCTATACTTATATCACCTTCTAAACTGATAGAATTATAGCAGTTCAAAACTGTTTAGACCAGCCCTAAATTCAACCAAGTTTCACTAGCAAGTTCTAGTTTAAATCGGAAACCCCAGGTACAACAAAGCTTCTAAACGTTCTCTAGTTTTAAATCTGATTTTTCAAGGTAAACAAGCTTTAAAACAAACAGCTAAAAAAAAAAAAAAAAAAGCAGGTGGGTAGGTCAAAAGGTATATTTATTTTGGGACCAGACTAGTGGTCAAATCAGTTTCTGGACTTTGCCCCACATTTCGCAGACCAGCAGAGCCTGGAATATGAGGAAAGAGCAGGATAGAAACGTATGTTCTCTCTGAAGTGAGATATCTGCATCTCTTCTAGCAAACCTTATCATGAACAGCACTAACAGGCTTCAAGAACTTTATCCTTGCATGGAGACTTAAAAGCAATGACACAGGACGTGTAGTTGAAAAAGCAGAGTAAAATGGAAGTGATTTGTACCACATAAAAAGTTTAGGGACCACTGATTTAGGAAGTAAAGAGGGGAAGAAGTGTGAACACCAGGCCTAAATTAACTTTACTGGTATTACACCATTTCCTTTACACAGCATTGCTAATTTTCATTATTTTAGTGCAAATCTCATAATATTTTTCTTAGAGACCCATATTCTGGAATGATTACATGCGTGTCTCATCATTCATTTAAAAAAAGGGGATGGGGAGAAAAAGGAAAAGGTAAGTTTCTCATGATTGCAGAGAAAAATTTGAAAACATGATCTGGGAGTCCCCATAAGAAACAAAAACCTAAAGGCAAATTAAAAATAAAACAAACTTTTTAAATTAAGTCATAATTTTTTTTGAACTGACACATGGAGTTTTGAATACTTGAGGTTAGCAATAGTATTTACTATATAATAAACATTGCAAACAATACTAATAAGGATTTTCCATACTTTAAAAATGTAGAACCTGTAACGGAAGGCTTTAAAACTGAAAGTTATCATCTAACTGACTGTGGGGGTACCTCATGGGTGTTAGCAGCTGGCATATACTGGGGCAGGGAAGGGGGACACAACTGAAAACCTATATGAACTTGGAAAGCCAGTTATAAAAATATACCCCTCGAGGAATTCTGTGCCACTACTCAAGCACAGAATTAATATCCCCCGCAGATATTTTTTCTTCCACAAAACAATTAATCCTGACAGGGTAACAAAGGGAAACTGCAGTTACATCAGGGGCTGATGTGGCACCGGAAGAGAGGGCATCTGGCTCATAAGCTGGAGCAGCCATGGAGAGGAAGGGGACAGAGGCTGTCTTCCTCACAGCAACCTGCTCAAGGGGCCAGGTGAGGAACAGAACGGGATGCGGGGAGGCATCGTGGGGCACACAGAGCTGCTGGGGGTGTCACAGGCTGGGGTTTGGAAGCAGAGGCAATGTGTGAGGGAGCAAGTGAGGTCACGTGCCCCCCAGATTTCTGCCAGGGTTTGCCACCCTACTCTGTCACCTTCCTGCAGAGCAGCTGCCAACACCCTGCTGAGAGAGAGAAGAGCAACCGCTGGGAGCTGTAGGGAGGGGCAACTGCTCTCCATGAGGGGAGATGGAGTAGGTGGAGGAGTGTGACTCGAACTGTTCTGGGGAGAGCTGAACATTTAAGTTATGCCCCCCCCCCCACTCCCACTATCATGAGGTACAGCTCATCTTTGTTCAAAAGGCCTAGGGCAGTGGTACCCAAATGTTTCCTGTCGGCCCCTTCCTTACCAGAAATGGAATCTGCATGTTCCCCCCGTTCCCCCATTATAGCACAGCCAAGGCTTCCTCAGCAGAGGAGCTTGGGCTGAAGGCAAAGTTGGGGGGCAGAACTGGGGATTTGAGGAGTTGGGGTTGGAGACAGAACTGACCTGGGGGCAGAGGGCGGCTGGAGCCAGAAGTGAAGCCAGAGCTGGGAGTCACAGCTGGGATCTATGGTCAGGAGCGTGGCTGGAGCCATGACCCTCCCCAACCCCTGCGTGGGCTGGCCAACATGAGCCAGGGGCTGAATGGGAGTGGGGGTGCATGGCCACATGGGGGGGGAAGGAGGGTGCAAGGCTGCATGGGGATAGGGACAGATATACCTGACTGAATGGGTCAGCCAGTGTCTGCATGGGTGAGGGTCCCCAACTCCCTAACAAACCTCTCGCCCCCTCCCCACAAAAAACTGTTTCATACTTCTCCCACCTACACCCAACAACCCACATCCAACAGGTTCACTTCCAGGCTCCTTTCTCAGCAATTACTTCCCTATCCTTCAGCTCCTCCATTACCCGACTCCCTACAAGCCTTTGCACTGCTTCTGAGAGATGTGGGAGATACGTTTAGTTTAAATGAATTATTTACTCAAAGTTTTGTATTAATATGCCTAGAAAGGAATCTATTTGCCAAAAAACATTTCCTGAATCTTTTTGCTGTCTGTATTGTTACAGAAATACTTGCGGACAGGCATTTTGAAATATATTACCAAAATAATTTAAACTGGTGTGATTATATTGTGTTATTTTGACAAATAAAATATGCAGAATTTTTAAATATTGTGAGCAGAATTTTTAATTTTTGGGTGCAGAATTCCCCCAGGAGTAAACGATAGTCAAACTTTGGACATACCTGTACTAAACTTAACAAGGCAACTTAAAGGAATTATTTCTTTGAGTATATAGATAATTAAATCTAAAAAACTTTATCAATAGGACAAAAATCTGAAGCTCACACATACAAATAGGACTTAAATTCTTATACTCAGAGTACTTAAAAATGATCCACAGAGATTCAGAAGAGTGATTGCGGATTGGTGGTTACCGGGACAAAGGTCACACTATTTTAAGCCTAGCTATTTATTTATTTATCTATTTATTTATTGATCATGCTGGCAAATTCTGAAATTTGGTCATAAAAAAGCTTATTTGTGATGCTGCATGAGAGATTGTAAACAATCAACATTTTAAAGCAAGCAATCTGAAAAGACTAAAAGAAGAACGTCTACTATTATGTGTCAACCGAACTATGTCAGCATCTACACTAGCATGCTGCTTCCGCCAAAGTAAGTGGCTGCTACACCCATATAATTCCACTTCCAGGAGAGGAGCAGCACATATGCTGGTGTAGTTCGCTCTAAGCAATTGGCTGGCATTCTTGTCAATTTCAGTCTCCCAGGGCTCACAGCCTGAACTGTGAAATTGACAAAAAAGGCTGGTAGGCTCCCTGTTGTGAAATTAAGTCCCTGGCAGTGCTCACAGATTGGGGGCCCGGGTCTCCAGCTGTGAGCCCAGCACCTGGCTGACAGCTGGGGAGGGAGGAGAGGGAGCTATGCGGAAGATGTGCCAATTCCACAGCAGGGAGCCTACCAGCCTCTCTTATCAATTCCATGGCTCCAGTTGTGAGTCCCACACTGCTGCTTTTAGCCAGAAGCAGCCGTGAAATTGACAAGAAAGTCTGGTAGGCTCCGCACTGGGAAATTGAGCCATGAACTGGGCTCACACTCAGGCTACCATCCCGGGGCGGATGGGGGACTCCAGCTGTAAGCTCTGCATGGCTGTCAGTGCTCCACAACTTCCCACTTCAGTTGGTGCAAGTGCTCCTGGTGAGGAAGCACACCACCAGTGGACGTAGGGGACACCAAACACCTGATTCAATTACTGTGGTGGCTGTAAATTGACCTAAATTAAGTTGACCTAATTTTTTAATGTAAAGAAGCCCTCAGATACCAGAGAACATACTTCAAGGAGGAAGTCTGGGATATACACCTCAATACATTCAAATTCGCTGTCACAAAACAAGGACGCTCCATCAGAGGAGCAGATCACGTCATGGAATATGTCACCCAAATATCGCAAGAGAATCTGCTTCCATACAGTAACAAACCCCCCTCCAACTGCACACCTCTAGTTGCAGAACCCATACAGGGTATCATCAAACAATTAGAACCCATACTTGATAGGGATCCCATCCTGAAATAAATCTTTCCTGAACCCCCTCTTCTGGCTTCAAATAACCCCCACTTCATCATCAGAAGCAGGCTCCCCACAGACCAGGACACACCAACTCAAAGTGACACCAGACCCTGCCAGAACCACAGATGCGAAACGTATAGACATATCTCCACGGCTATGATCATCAACACCTTTCATAACACAGTTTTCAAGATCCATGGACCCCAGATGTGCCTGTCACAAGACATGGTATGCCTCATCCAGTGCTCTAAATGCCCCCGACACAACAGTGTGGGTGAAACCAGACAATCACTATGCTCCTGAATGAACTCACCCAGAAAAATGATAAACGACAAAAACCACCATGTCACCTGCAGGTGAACACTTTTCACAAAACTATCACTCTGTATTTGACTTTTCAGTTCTAATGCTCAAAGGCAACTTGCACAACACCTTAAGAAAACAAGCCTGGGAGCTTAAATTCATAACTTTGCTAGACACTAAAAACATGGATTGACTAGAGATACTAGATTTATGGTTTATTACAATAATCCACAACCCATTTAACTTCCCATCCCCCAGCTTCCCCCGTCCCCGTTCTCCTATATGTCTGGAGACATGTTAATAGGCCATTTCATCTTGAATAGTCCCTTGAATGTGTATTAACCACTTAGGCTAAACAGCATGTTCCATCTAGCCTTTAGCCGCAGCACTGACTACATTTCCCAGACCCGAAAAAGAGCTCCATGTAAGCTCGAAAGCTTGTCAGTAAAAGATATTACCTCATCCACCTTGCCTTTCTAGTATCCTGGGACCAATACGGCATAGCATGCACTTCACAGACACACTCAGCCCTATTAATTTACCAATATGATTACATTAACAATTGACAGTACTTAAAAATTTTGAAAGCAACACGCTGGCTAAACTAGGGCTGCTTTGATATACTGAAGCTAGCGATTCTGTGCTATGCTATGTACGACTGCAAAACTCTAACCAGCTAACAGACTTGCAGAGTGCCAGAGAAGCTATTTTTCTGTTTTAAATAATTTGTATTACTCTGTGTTGTTCATCATTTATTCCTTTTACCCTAGACCTTTAGCATTTTTCAGTACTTCACCATTATGTCTTACACCTTTAGATATATATTGTCAAAAAAAAAAATCTAAGCTACAAGTGTCATTTACTGAAAAACAAGCCACAGAATGTTTACCTTAAGAATATTATTAAATAAATAGCAAATACCCTTATCTTTCCAATTGCTCGGCTGACTGTCCATCTCGCCTCACACGATCTACCCTCCAGCTGTGATTATTAATTATGCATACCAATAGAATAGCTGCAACTGAAATCTACACTCTGAGATACGAAACATCAGTTTCCCCAGAGGTCTGCAGTCTTGTCTGCTGCACAACTGCAGCAGGACTTAAGTCACATGACTGTCTTCTGGGTGTGGAGGAGACTGACGCAGTGCAATCTGTAACTAGGTTACTAATACTCCAGCACTAATTCTTCAGATCAATCTCCTTACTGTAGCAACCATTTCCTTGCTGCTAGTACCACATAGAAGGAAGGGAGTGGGGAAGTTAGGAAAAGAAATCATCTAGACAAAGAAAACCAGCTGTCCTACAAACCAGCTAGGCTGCACTTGAATGTATCAATATTAGAACATTACACAGGCTTTTGCAACAAGGCTAAATTACCTCAGTCTTGCCTTTTGATCACACTGCCAGAGGTTATAAAATTCATGCTCATAGCAAGAATTCACCAGGCAAGTTCAGAATAGTTTGCTCATGAAAATATGGCCAGGTGAAAGTTTAAATTTACCTTTCTATAAAATTTGTCATTCCCTCCCTGCACCTATGCAGATGTCTGACACAGTAAAAGCAAAATGACTGAAGTATACACACACACAAAATTAAGGTTTTTACACACACACACACACACACACACACACACACCCCTTAATTTTTTTCTCAACTATGTATTTTATTTTCCTCTAGAAAAAAGAAAATACAAAGTGCTTTATCATTCAGTCTACACCTCTAATCATGTAGTTAAGAAGCTCATGAAGAGACTGAAGGAAATTTCAATACCAGAAATACCTCCCAGTAGCTTTAATCCTTAAAAACAGCCTTGCCTCATTCTTTATTCATCTTAATGCAAAAGTATTACAGTAGAAAGGTTTTTCCTGCCAAACATAAATAGTCCTACAGCCACTTATTTTACCAGCATGCAGAGTTGCTTGTGATTTTATCATATTTTGAGTTATTCTTAAAGCCCCTAATCCTGGAATCACAAATCTGAACTTTCACTTTAAAAAATGAGTAAGTTCTAGTTCTGGAGAAAAGCTTAAAAACATGACACAAATATAATCTAAACCCTCAAAATCCAGAAGAACCCCAAATATTTTTTAAAATCTCATGATATTTTTGGGCCTAAATCATGACTTCTGAATATTTGGGTTTGTCAATACGGAGCATGCCAAAAAGTTCCAGTGCTCTGGTACTAAATTAGTGTTTTGCATTTCTATAGAATCTGTAACTCTCTTACTGTAAAATGTTATCTTGCACAGACCAAGCCTATCAGACAGTTGATCACGGTAGTCCTAGACAGTTACTGATTGCATCTGTAGCTTTAGACTTTTAATTGATATAACAATAAGGCCCTATTTGAATCACAGGAAGATTGTAATAAAATTGCAGCTGAGTTGCAGAAAAGCCATAGAAAATTGTGGTAAAGTAATAACAGACTTTATTAATTGCAGTAACAAAGTCCATTATTACTCTTCCGTGATTTTCTTATCTCGGCCAACCAGGGCTGAGAGCAGGGGCTCCCACTGTCAGCCCTGCATGCCACAGGGCTCCTGTTGTCAAAACTGCACTGGAAGCCTAATATTGCAGAATCTGCAATTCTCGCAATGCTGCAAGTGAAGTAAGGCCTTATGTAATAGACCTCTAAATGTTATTCACATTTTGAAATTGTCATCTTTATATTCACAGTTATATATAGTTCCTCAGATCTTATCTTTTTATTTTACAGCAGTTTAGTCTTATTTTAGAAAGTTTTATTGCATTATAAATACAGTGAATGCAAAAAATTCTGTAAGTTGGGTTTCCCCCCTTAGACTATGCCTAAAGGTAGGCTGGTTATTACCAAAATATGCTTTACCATCTTTTCCTATTTTTCTCATTGTTCATACTGGGCTGCATTATAGCAAGATTGCCAGCAGATCAATGCAAGTGATTATTCCCCTCTATTCAACACTGGTGAGGCCACATTTGGAGTAACGTGTCCAGTTTTGGACTCCCACTACAGGAAGGGTGTGGACAAATTGGAGAGAGTCCAGCAGAGGGCAATGAAAATTATCAAGGGGCTAGGGCACATGCCTTATAAGAAGAGGCTGAGGGAACTGACCTTATTTAGTCTGCAAAAGAGGAGGGGGGGGATTTGATAGCAGCCTTCAACTACCTGAAGGGGGGTTCTAAAGAGGATGAACTAGGCTTATCTCAGTGGTGGCAGATGACTGAACAAGGAGCAATGGTCTCAAGTTGCAGTGAGAGGTCTAGATTGGATATTAAGAAAAACTCTCTCACTAGGAAGGTGGTGAAGCTCTGGAATGGGTTACCTATGGAGGTGATGGAATCTCCATCTTTAGAGGTTTTTAAGGCCCGGCTGGAATGATTTAGTTGGGGTTCGTCCTGCTTTTGAGCAGGAGTTGGACTAGATGACCTCCTGAGGTCCCTTCCAACACTAATCTTCTATGATTCTCTGACAAGTGGAAGCTGCTGCTCAAGGGAGACCAAAGACTAGAATAGCGAGAGAGAGGCGGTTTGAAGTAAACTAGCACAGAACTTGCTTGCATAATACTAAGTAATAGGCAACTCTATTAGTCTCATTTCATAATACAAATGCACAAAGTGCTCCATCCATAAGGAAATTCTGCAGATTTGTACATTTAGAACAGTTTCAATTGAAAACACTGCTTTTGCTTCTTCATCTTGAATGGGAAGTGTTCTTTCACCTTTCAGCCAGCAGTAGAGGCAAGTTAAGATCAATTGAACAGCACTTACAGCAGGAGAATTTAATCAGAATTAGCAACGTAAAACGTGTTTCTCAAAGCAATTTTGAAGCCTCCTCAGATAGCTTTCTTTCAGTGATGGTACTGCTTAGGTATTAGGCTGCTCTTTATGTTTGACTGTGCTACTGACCTGAGTATTGAAATCAAAAGAGAGGAGTAACTGGATAATGATGATGCAAGGTAACATTTAGTTATTTCTCTTGCTCTGAGCTCCACAAAAAATGATTTGGTTTTGACTTATAGACTTGTGTGCTCATGATGTAAAAACAGATGTTTCATGACTCAGAGTGCATGTGTGACAGCTGAACACCTTTTTGGATTGCTGGTTAATACTTGGATTTGGTCTGCCTATTAAGTTTTACTTCCTATGGACAATTTTAGAGGAGACTGAAGTGCTGGTATGGGCAGAATTTAGGCTGAACTACATCCAAGTACACCTGGCCAGGTGAGAGTTTACAAACAAGACAGACTCACACAGAACTATAAAAGCATTGAAATTCTTAGCTGGAAATTAAGCCCAAACATTTTCAGAAACTGCTTCCTAAGCTAGGAACCTAAATAAGTGGTCTGATTTTCAGAAGTGCAGGGAACCCATATCCCCCATTAGACTTTGAAATGGATTTATGATTTGCAATGCCTTTGCATGTTTGGGGGGCAAGAGGGCAAAAAGATTCTAAAAATTAAAAACAATTAGGGTAGACACTACTGGTGTACAAGCATTTTTCATAAGGAGCTATGTAAGTCAAAAGTAGGTATTACTCAAACACTGAGGGGTGAAGAAAGTTTGGGAAACCAAAGAGGATCAAGAAATGTAACAGCCTTTTCATTTCCCAACTTCTAAGAGTATTTCAGGGAGAAAAAAAAATCTAACAAGCATCTTACTGAACTGCTCTGTTTAGGAGTTTGTCGCCCTCGTACAGTTCTGTGTTGGATGTAAAATATCCACTAAATTACCCTTTCCATTTACAAACACTAGATGGCACCAAATCCCTCATCTACAGATATTCTTGTCAATGTAATTGTTATTATTAGGACCACTAACTACAGTGATATATTATATACCTGAGTTTCTGGAAGTGTGATCAAATATGTACGAAGAATTATGGATCACACCTTGTTGGACAATTATGGAAAACTATCTGGGAATTTGCTAGGCAGCATTAAACTCACCTACACTAAAATGGAACCATTATAAAAAATAAAACGATAGCTTTAAAATTTTCTCTATTTAAGCAATTGATTTTGCAATATTTAATCGATTTGTAATCCATTGTAGGGTTCCATGTAGTACAATGTGGTCCAGGGATATCAAGAGTAATCCACCAGATGTATGCAGATGATCTGCTATTTAGGTTTGCCTTCATGGACTAGCATGGATAAACAATAGAAAATATGCAAGAAGTTCGTAAGTTCTTTGAAGAAACGTACAAGTGCATATTAAGCAACACCAGTTTAACTGAACTTTCAATTTCAGATCTGAGCATTAGCCCTGAACCAACTAATTTCTTCAATTCTTAGGACTCATGATTCATCACTGCTCCAGTACCATAGAGCAAAAGGTGGAAGCACTAGGCCAAGCACAGACATTACCCCTACTTCTCCAGGTGCTGAACTTCAGATCCTTTTGCTAGCATAGAAGCATTCCTACAGGTGTATGTATTAGTGCTTTGGTTCATGAAGGCTCTTTCCACAACTATTCATATACAATTTTAAAGTAATCGGTTTTAGAACCAATAGGTTTACAGCTTCTTAACCATACCTACATCTTCACGCAAGCAACAAAAACAATAACTGTAAGACATCAGAAGCAAAAAAAAGCACAGTACATTCACTAATAAGAAACTAAAGAGAATTTTTAACTGCACCTTTTTCTGAATCCACATTCTCATCAATTTGAAAACTGATGAAAGATGGATTAGTGAAAATCATGGAAAAATAAGTGGAATTTTGACAACAAACTGCATCCGAGTTCTAATAATCTATAACTATTTTCCCTATAAACTGACAGGTCTCAAGAAAATATCTCACCAACTTTAAGACTAGTGGAAACAAATATAAATTGCTGCAACAGCCTTTTTACCCCAGTTACAGTACCTTAGTATGCACTGATCTTCAAGGAGAGATTATTTTCCTCCATTAAATAACGTAGTTCAAATGATTGAACTGTAACTAATTTAAACAAGCAATGCACAAATGGAAGGGAGATTTGAGACAAAGATCTTCTCTGAAAGGACAGAAAAATAGTCAAACTATATATAAAGTCAAAACTCTGAACATCATACTGTCAATTTTTAAAAGAACTTCTGTCCTTGAACAAATTTCCCCTCTGGCATGGAGCTTAAGATCTGATCATACTAACATCTGCTTTGTAAGACTAGCTTTTCTTATAATCCATTAAGTACAATAAAAGGCATTAAGAAAGCATAACACTGCTATTGCCCAAGATTTGGGTTTAAAGGTAGCACATTCCTTGAAGTTTAGGCAGAAGGGCTGAGTGTTTCTGAGTAAAAGTTTTATTGTTTTTCTTATGTTTTTATTAGGACAATAATCAAATTAAAAGTTGAGGTTTACCACCATCCCCAGAAGACAGCTATGTGGAGATATGATTATTCCTCTGATGTATTTATAGAGAGCAAATACCAGGGAGGGAGAAGAATTATTTAAATTAAGTGCCAATGTGGACACAAGAACAAATGGATATAAACTGGCCATCATTAAGTTTAGGATTGAAATTAGATGAAGGTTTCTAACCATCAGAGGAGTAAAGTTCTGGAACAGCTTTCCAATGGAAACGGGGAGGGAGGTGGCAAAAAACCTAACTGACTTCAAGTCTGAGCTTGGTAAGTTTATGGAGGGGGATGATATGATGAGACTGCCTACAATGGCATGTAGGCAATCTGCAAGTGCTAGCAACAAATATCTCCAACGGCCAGTGATGGGACACTAGACGGGGACGGCTCTGAGTTACTACAGAGAATTTTTTCTCTAGTGTCTGGCTGGTGGGTCTTGCCCACGTGCTCGGTCAAACAGACTACGATGTTTGGGGTTAGGAAGGAATTTTCCCCCAGGTCAGATTGGCACAGACCACAGAGGATTTTATCTTCTTCTGTAGCATGTGGCACAGGTCACTTGCAGGTTTAAACTATTATAAATGGTGGATGCTCTGTAACTTGAAGTCTTTATATGATGATTTAAGGACTTCAGTAACTCAGTCAGAGAGGTTGAGGATCTATTACAGGAGTGGGTGGGTGAGATTCTATGGTCTGCACCGTGCAGGTCAGACTAGATGATTATAATGGTCCCTTTTGGCCTTCAAGTCTATGAGTCTATTAGCAATGTCTTGTTCCAAACAATAACTTTTTAAATAGAGTGTTGATTCCTTGAGTTCAATTGATGAGAAACGATTTTCAAGAACAATGCCAAAGAGGTCAACTAGTGTTGGGTGTGAAATCTTCCTAAAGCAGCATAAGAATATTTTGCAGTAATACAAGTACTGCTATGCTAAGTAGCAGTAGGATCTAGGGAATGGGAGGTGGGCGGGCCTGCAAAGAGGGCTTTTTGTTTTGTTTTAAAGAAATAGCAGCCGCTTTCATGAAAGAAAAAGTTTGCATTTAATTTTAGAATGTTGTGTAATTTAAACTAAGTTCTTGAAGTTTGGCCTGGATAAATGATGTAATGGTACCATTACATATATGTATAAACATACACGTACATAAAACAGACCACTTACAGAATCTGAAGTCTGCTGCACAGAGGTAACATGGAATACCAAAATAAAGCATAAAAACTGCATGTCATGCATGCATTAAAACAAGAGTTCACAGAATTTAGATTGATAGGGATACATACACTGAATGGATTGCTGATTCAGAAGTATCCACATTAATACTAAACTGAAGCTTCAAGACTGACCACTATATGCGCCAGAAGTAGATTTCCACTAAATCACAGGTTTATGTATAATGCACAAGAATTTTTTCAAGGAGTATAGGGTTCTGCAGCAGAAAGGCAAGCACAGTTTTATTTTATCCCCAAGTGAGCTAGAACTGAATGAGGCATATGGTTTGGAGCAGCAATTATGAGACATGAAATGCTGAGAGTCATACCCTTTACCTTTCTGCTAATTTAAATTAATGTGAGTCGAGGAAAATACTATGCCAGAGAGCAGCTCACTAAGAGCTCATTTAAAAAAGTAAGAAATTGTCATCTCTAACATTACTGTATGTGTACAAAGTGATTTTAATGTTCGCAGAATACTGGACTTCTTACTGCTCAGTGTTTCCAATAATCTGAATACTAAGACCCCTGATGTACATGTAAGCTCACTGATTACAACAATGAAAAGCAAGATATAAGTTATGTGCTTAAGGCTACATCAATGCACATTACATGCAGCTGCAGAAAAATTAACAAGATCTGATTTATGATTAAATTCTGTAGGCAAAGAAACAAAAGCATTTGAGATAAAAACCTCACACAACATAAATTAGGAGACCCACCATCCTGGTTACTATGGCAACATGCCTTTGAGGGATAATTTGGTCTCAAAACCCAGAGCCAGCAATGTGGATATAACATGCATTGCTTCAAGCAGTGAAAGATGATTTCCATGGCTTTTGATGCCCAGTTTATAGAGAAACACCAAAGAGTTTTGAAGTAAGTTGTTCTGTTAGCTCAGGGAAAAGCTCTGTACCAACAGACCACCAGTAGAAAGAGGAGAGGAAAAGACTGGGGATAGGAAATCCACCCTGAGTGGCTAGTAGGCAGGGATGCACACAAAAAACCCTGGTGCAGTCAGGATGGGGAAAATGTTAAATACAATACTCACATTTTTAAGCCGACAGCACCAGAAATATATGTTAGACAATTAAATGTACAAACAGCGATCCATTTTTAAAAAAGAAACAAGTCATTAATGCTTAAGTTTAGCTAAAGAAATATGCTGATTAGTGAAGTGCAAGACAGTGTATGCAGATTACCTGAGGATTTACTCAGCTTTGCTGTAAATATAGTAGTAGATTTTTCCTTGTCTTTAACAGAAGCAACTTCTCTCTCAGCTTCTTTCTTAAGAGCTTCTGGTTTTCCTAAACTGACTACCTCTTTCTCAGTGGACAAAGGTGAGACATCAATAGGTAGTACCACCTTGGATACTTCAGGCACTTCTCTGCCCAAAGCCTCAGAGGACTTTTCCAAAGCATGAATATTTTCTTCAGCTTTCACTTGTACATTCTTTAAAGACAGATCATGGGGTAGTTCTGGACAAGGCAAGTGACTTGTCTCAGCTTTGATCACATTAGTAATCTGTTCACTTTCATTTGTGTGTGATATTTCTTTGTCAGTGGTTTTTGTCACTAATTTAGGAGCAATTGTAGGACTGACTAATGTCACAAAGTCTTCTGTCACTGGGACTGGAGATGATTCTGTGGGCAAGAAAACTGTGTCTCCTATTTTTGATTCCTTAAAAACAGACATATCAGCTGAATAGGCCACAGTACTCAACTCTTCCATTTGAAGAGGAATTTTTTCCTTCTTGGCTATTTCTGTAAAAGCTGCCTCAGAGAGCAAAGTAGTAGTAATTTTGGAAGATTCCAGTTCAGGTTGGAAAGATTCCAAATAGGGTTTGCCAGTAGAATAGAGTAAATCTGTAAATCCCTCCTTACTTTCATCATCTCTTACAATCTTGTCAGTTTTTTCAACTGATTTATCTTCCACAGGGAGGGATGCAACTTCATTTTCTTTCTGAGGAAGCTCAGGTGTTGGCTGACCACTAAACAAGTCAGTTTTTACAGACTGGGGTGACATTTTTTCAAAAGACTCAATATGTTCAGGCACATGTTGTGAAACGCATTCTGTCATCGGTGTCTTTGAATAATCTATAAAGGCTGGAGAAGCAGATTCACTAGATACCTTTGTTTCTTTAATTAAGTCACAAGCAATAGATATATAAGGAGTCTCTATTTCTTCAGCAGTTGCGCTACTCTTATGATCAGGTTCTTTAAATACAGCTTCCTCCTTTGCTTTTGGTGTCTGTGTTAACAATACATTCATTACCTCTTGGTACGGTGGAGATTTCCCAGACTCTTGTTTTACATTCTCATAATCAGCAACAAGAGTGAAAGCTTCTGATGGGGAGGCTTCAAGCTGCCCAGCAGGAGCATCTGCAGCAGCCGCTCCAGTGTTTAATGGGGCTTCCATAACAATATCAGGCAAGACTGGTGATGGAGCAGCTTCAGTGCCTTCAAATGAGGGACAGAGCTGTATAACAGGTTTTGAAGGTTCTTGTAGTGACTCAGATGTTTGGACTAAATCAATCTTTGTTTCATAAGCAAGTTTTGTACATGTTGCATCATGCATTTCACTTTCATAGGCTTCTTGTACTAAATCTGGAGTAAGACCTTCAGACATATTTGCTGTAGGGTCAGCAGACATCTCTGATAAACTCTCTGTTTTAGCATAGTCAGCTTCCTGGCTCTGCTTGCCTATTACTTCAGTGCTGGTATCACTCTGTTCCGTGCCAATCTGGGCTTTCATTTCTGCTATTTTTTTCTCATCAGTTTTATTTTCTGACATATCCTCCTCTAACGGAGAAAGCGCTTTAGCTATATTGTCCTCAATTGTTACAGCAGATTCAAATTTAGCACAAGTAATATAAGCTTGTGAAGATTCTTTTATAGCTTCTGGGGTGCTTGGGAAAGAAAGATCTTCATTACTGCTTTCACTTTCTTTTTCAAGATCTTTTTGTACTGTTAGTATCTTAAGTTTATCTGTATCATATTTCTCATCTAAACTGCTTTCTAATTTGCTATCTACGTGACTTCCAACAACCACTTTCAAACTGCTAACTCCATAGCAAGTATCTTTTACCTCCCATATTGGCTCAAATGGCTTGAAATCTACATATTCTTCCCTTACTGGAGAGTTTTCTTCAAAAGCCACTTTTTCACCATGATCATTGCCATCATATTTCACTTTCTCAGAAGATGCCTCTTCATCATGCTTTCCAAATAATTCAAAAGGACGTTCTGGAGATGTGTGTTGCTGATGTGCAGGGATTTTTTCTAGGTTAAATCTTTCTTTACTGTCCTCTAGCAGCTTTTCTTCTGTAGTCTGAGATAGGATCGCTGCTTCTGCTTTAGCAAATGGGGATTTCACTTCCGAATATTCCATCACTGGAACATCTCTGACATTTTTTTCTACAAGAAATGGATTCCTTGCATTTTCTTTAGTTTCTTTGTAAACCTCACTTGCATTTTCACTGTAAATGCCTCTTGCAGGTAATCCATCTGATAGGCTATCAAAGGCTGCATGCTCTTTAAAGGGATCAGCTGAGAGAGGAGAGAGAGAGGGAAGAGAAGCAGCAGTGTCAAGCAGGACTGCAGTGAAATCCTCTTGGCCAGACGACATAGTGCTACCTGGCTGCTCCTGCAAGTCCATAACTTTTTCTGTGACCATGGACAGAAAGGAAAGTTAGAGAATGCAAGTGTTCTTAAAGTTAATGCAAATTTTATGACAGGTTCAAAATAATATTAGTTATTAAAAGATTCCTCTAAATACTACCATAAATATTACTAGATATTAAAATCAAGTGAGGGTTAGAATAAGTTATTCTATTTCACCTCTTCTAGTAAGCAGAGAATTGTGCAAAGGTTAGAGAAGCAGCAACTTTATGCAGTGAAAAGATTACAGTAAAGATCAAAAGATCAGAGAACAGTATGACCAACCCAACCATCACCAAAAAGAATATTAGGCAACTTTAACCAAGCACGTGGGAAATCTGTCTTTTTTCCCCCTTTTACAAAAAGTGATTTAATGAATAGCACATGAGAAGAAAGGCCACTGGGTAAATGCTATAACCCTGGAGTTCATTTATACATAAAATACTGCAGAAAGTTATTACTGATTAAAGCTCTCTGCTAGTCAGTAAGAGCAATTATGCTTTAAATTTTTAACCTGTTAATTGTATCACGTGATTTCCTGTATCAAGAGTCCAAGAATCCAGACAGCAGCTTGTTTATAATATCTGCCATCTATAGAAATAAATGCATATTTGAATCTTGAGCAGATGGATTGCAAGCTTAGAATTTGGAAGAAAGATGCTATTCTTGGACCCATGCTAGCTTTTAGTAAACGCAGACTAGCTGGAAGGAGTTAATGAGATGACAGTCCAAGTGCAGAATAAGACAAAAGGCTAGCAGAAAGAACTTGCCTGCAGAGGAGTGCATCAGAGGCTCAGAAGCAGCAGGAAGAGCAAAAAGGGTCTCATCTGAAAAACAAATACATATAACCTCAGCAGAAATAAATAAGGGTGAGGTAGTTTGAAAAGAAGAGTAAGCAAGCAAGTATTCAGTTCACAATCAGTAACAACGTGTAACTAGTATTTACCTTCACATTAAGAACCATAGGATTATACAGAAACCAGAAACTGTGGAGTCTCTGACTAAAAATTCTTCATTTTATCATGAGGGTTTTACTAAGGCAACACATGCTTCCCCATCCCCCAATCCAGGAGCTAGTTCTAAGACAAAGCAGGACCAGTATACTACAGCAATCAGTCTTCATTCTTTGTTGTCCGAGCTTCTATGTTACTAGGGCCAACTGTTAGTTTCAATTAGACTCCTAACAATATAAAAGAACAAATCACCCAGAGTTGAACATGCCATGCTGTCCTTAGTTTATCCATTGTACCCAGGAGTCTCAGAAAGTTGATTAAACTTGGATAACAAGCACAAGACATATGTTAAAGGGATGCCTTTAAGTTAAAGTTGCTATAGGACATTACAGTTAGGAAATGCAAAAAACTCAGGCCCACTGACAACGTAGGTTGGCGTAAGCCGCATTATGTTGACCACAAAGTATGCCTCTCCACTGGCATGTGAGTTCCACCAAGCTAAATCGTGGTAAAAATTCAACTTAATAAAACCACTTTCGCAAGTGGCATAGCGCTGAAGTTGAATTCTGTGGGTTGAACGAGTGTCAGTGTAGGCAGAGCGCAACGTAAATTGATGTCATTGCCTCTGGGAGATATCCCATAATGCTCTGTTCTGACTGCTCTGCACATTCACACTCTGCTGCACTGCGGTCATGTAAACAGGAAATAGCTCCTCCCCGCAAGCCCTGGTAAATTTTGAATTCCCATTTCCTATTTGATCATTGTGGAGAGAGCTTGCCAGCACAACTGATCATGATGACTGCATTCCCCAAACGTGCTCCCACCTGGAGTTGATCTGAGGTCTTGGATCTCATCGTTCTGTGGGGTGAAAAGTCTGTTCTGCCTCAGCTCCAAGCCAGCAAAAGAAATTTGGATGGCTACAAGAAGATATCACACGGCATGTTGGAGAATGGGCACAACAGCAGTGCCGCGTTAAGTCTGCCTCAGCTCTTTGAACTTATCAGAAAACTAGGGAAGCTAACAGCCATTCTGGCTCCTTACCCAAAGCATGGCACTTTTACAAGGAGCTGCATGCGATTCTCGGCGGAGACCCCACCACTGTGCCACCACACAGCGTTGATACCTCAGGGGAATCCAAGGCCAGGATGAATGAGGACGAGTCCATGGATGAGGAGGAGGAGAACAGGGGGCCAGCAAGTGGGGGTATCCCTTCTCCCTGAAAGCCAGGAGCTGTTTGCAACACAGGAGCAGTCCACCCAGACACAGGAAATGGTGACTAACCGGGATGCCGGGGAAGGCACATCTGGTGAGTGTGTACTATAAATTGCATGCCTTTGGTTATATATATCCCTTGTCCAGAATCTTGTACCAGCAGGAAAAAGTAGCATGTATGGCAGTGCTTCCTCATACTTGGTGTGTTTACGCATTGGGTTCACCCCGGAAAAGATTATTTATGTGCACAGGGATGCTCAGAGAATCCTCCATGCATATCTCCAGGAAACTTTCATGTAGGTACTCTGCAATCCTTTGCAGGTTTCTTGGGAGGACAGCCTTATTTCTTCCACTGTGACAGGACACTTTCCCCCGCCACTCTGTTATTAACTGTGCAGGCATCATTGCGGAACACAGCATAGCAGCATAAGGACCAGGTCTGTAGCCAGATGCTTGCAGCAAATCCTCCCTTTCTGCCTGTGTGACCCTCAGCAGGTTTATATCACTCATGGTTACCTAGGGAAGATGGTGCACATTTACAGTACCCGCCCAACAAAGTTTTTTAAAGTGTATGTTATTGCATAGCCGGGGATAGTTTCTTGTTTAAGCACACCACACTCCCTAAAGCAGGATGTTGTTGCTATGGGCTTTGGGCATCCAAACAGGTTTCCATTTTTTTCTTCCAGAGACAGTTAACCCATACCCACACCTCACCCTTTCTACCACCTGTTAAAAGGCTGATCAACTGGAAGCCTGACAGCCATGCTGCTCTAGGGAGCATGGACTTACGTAGCATGAGCACCGGGGATTTCCCTAACATAGATGCACTAGCCCCTTATTTACCATGGCTGGAATGGCACTCCGACTCCTGCAATAATCAAACAATGGTATGTGGTTGTAGCCTTTCCTTGGGAATGTTCAGGGGACTTATTTTTACATTGTAACATTGCTTTTCGTCCACTGGATGAGTTAACAATGGGTATCTTGTGCTTTGCTTCCCTCACAGTTGAAAACATGGCCTTCAACACACCACCGTCTCATACTTCTGCAAAACGCCTGTCACAGATAAGAAGGCGAAAAAAAAACCCTGGGTTGACATGTTTAATGCGCTAATGAATGCCTCTGAGGCTGCTGACACAGAGCTAAGAGTGTGGAGGATTTCGCTATCTGACAAACTGAACATGGACAACAGGAAGGCAGCCCAGGAGTATGAGCGTTCAACACAAAAAAAGATGCTGCATATAATGCGAGATCAGTCAGATATGTTGAGGTGCCTGGTTGAGCTTTAGGAAGCTCAGTGGCAAGACAGACTCTCTCTGCAGCCCCCGCAAAACTCTGAGCAAATGCATTCTTTCCTACCCCCCACCCCAAAGCAGTCTAGGAGGAGGCTGGGCAGAGTACAGTAGGTGCTGCATTCCTCGCTGGTGGGGGGGAGCAGAAAGAGGCAAGAGCCCCTTTAAAGAGTGGGGATGTTTGATTCTTTTGTGTGGGCACATCCAAAATGGGCTCTGTATCCCTGGCCCCACACAATGCATGTGGAACATTCCAATATCTTCCATTTCCCCTCTCTCTGAAGGATCACCAATAACAAAAGTACTGCTTTCCAATTCATTAATGTTTATTTATTGATAACAAGGGAATAAAGGGGGGGAAGTTGGGGTGGGAACATACTGCTTCACAATTCATTACTGTTTATTTATTGACAAGAAGGAAATAAAAGGGAGGGTTAAGAAGTGGGGGACCGGAAGAGTGGATAAGGGGGCAAGGAGAGAACTGACTAGGTGATGGATGCGTAGTGAAAGCACAGCACAGATAAGCAATGCACATTACTGTTGTGCTGTGTTGCAAAAGCGGTTTTTCAATGCTTCCCAGAGGCGCAGAACTCCGTGATTGGCTCTCAGCTTTACAGTGATATCTGGCTACTCAAAATTTGTTGCTGGCCTATCTGCCTCCACAACCCAACCCACTGGGAACTTCTCCCCCTTTGTCTCACAGACGTTACAGAGCACACAGCAGGCAGAGATGACTATTGGGATGTTTTTATCACTGAGGTCTAACCTAGTGAGCAGACTGCACCAGCACGCCTTTCAATGTCCAAATGCACATTCCACCACCATTCTTCACTTGCTGAGCCTATTATTAAAACACTCCTTCTTGCTGTCCAGGTGCCCGGTGTATGGCTTCATTAGCCAGGGATAAGCAGGACCCCCCAGGATCACTATTGGCATTTCAACGTCGCCAATATTTATTTTTTGGTCAGAGAATAAAGTGCCCGCTTACATCTTTTTGAACAGACCTAAGTTCCTAAAGATGCTCGTGTCATGCACCTCTCCAGAGCACTCCACACTGATGTCAGTGAAGCATCTACTGTGATCCACAAGGGCCTGCAACACCATTAAGAAGTATCCCTTTTGATTTATGTGCGTGCCATCTATGCCCCTCTCCCCCCAAAGTTTGGGAACCCCATTGTGGAAAAGCTTCCACTACGTCATCAACATTTCCCAAAGTCACTACCCTTCTTATCAGAAGTCTATTAATGGCCCAGCACACTTGTATCACAGGTGCTGCCACGGTGGATTTACCGACTCCAAATTGATTCTCATCTGACTAGGGGCAGTCTGCAATTGCTAGCTTCCATAGAGTGACAGCCACTCTTCTCCACTGTCAAAGCTGGTCTCAAGCGAGTACTCATGCTGGGGAGGGCTCTCTGCAAAGTTCAAAGAAAGAGGCCTGCTTGTTTCCCGGGACCAAAAGTGGTGCTCCACTGACGGCAGATGGTACGTGACAATCTGCAGCAAACAGGAATTGTTTAATCTATGGCTTATAGCAAGGTGGCCTCTGTAACATTGCAATTTTCAGTGGTGCAGCTCCTGTCTCACCCCTGAAAATACTGCAGAATAAAATCATGGAGGTGTTTGTGATGCTCACAATAATAGCGCAGAGCTGAACGGGCTCCATTCCTCTCAGGCAATGGCATGTGCATGGCAGAGAGTGAAGGGTTTGAAAAAATGGCATGAAAAGGCAATCATCTGTTTGTTTGGACTGGGAAATAGCGATGGGGGGGTATGCGTTGCATCATGGGAAGATGACAACTTTCCCAAAAGCCTATGTAGCTAGTTGCACTGTGGGATAGCTACCCAAAGTGCACTGCTTTGACTGTCAACCAGAACACGGCTAGTGGGGATGCAATCCCCTAATGCCATGAGTGTGGTGTGATCACGCTCCAACTTCTAAAATTTGATGGGTGAAAGTTGATTTAAAATAAATCGACTTCACTCCACAGTATAGACATCCTTCAATGTAGTCAACTTAATGTTAGTATTTAAATTATCCCAATTAGACTGAATTTTTCATTTCACTGAGATGAAAGGGGTAGAAGGGAAGGAGACATTTACAACCTTGATTGCTATTATTTGCTTGGAAACGAGTTTTCTGAAAGGCTAAGTTTACAGAAACATGCACTAAATGTTCCTACAAAACAGGCTGAAAAATAATGTAAACTGGCTTTTTGCCGCTTTGTTTTTAATCTGTGTCCTTCCCAGAAACCTTCCTGGCAACATCATAAAATATCAGAAGTCTTATTGTAGGTGACATCACAGATGCTGTAACTTGCAATGCATTACAAGGTATCTTCAGTGAACCAGGAAGTACTAAAGAGTTGTACAGAGATGAAATTTATAATTTGCAAGATATAGAAAAAAGTTACAGAAAGGGTCTACAAATAATGAATTCTGCAATTTCATCCATGTGATTTTTTTCAGTTTCTGATAGTAAAATAATATGCATTGAGTTGGAAGAACCTTCCTAGGGGCTTCAGTATACATTTACAATCTCACTCACACTGACTGTCCAGGTAAGAATGTGAGCATGTAAGGCAGATACAGTGTACAACATAACATGTAAGGAGGTGCAGAGCATGTCCAATAGACAGCAAACATTAATAAACAATTGAAAAAAAATTACTTCTATTATCCACCAATTTTTGCCAAACCTTGTTATGCAAGTAGTTTAAGATGAACATTGTTTACATGGCAAATTTCAAAGTTCAGTTCTATGAAATACGTGTCTTTTCTTTTTAAGTTAAAAAGTTAGGATTTGGGAGTTCTTAAATTTCTAGAACTAAAACTGCTAAAAGGATTTGCTCAAATTCTTTATCCTAACATATTTTAAGTGGAAAATTTTAACCCCTCATTCAGAACATGTGAGAGCAATGTTCTAGCTGAAACTTTGTAACATTAAACAGGGCAGATACTACTAAGTGACCATTCTAATACAAACTAGGTACTCAGAGAGCAACAAGTCAAGATGCAGGTCACAAAAGAATAACTGTATTACTGGGTTTGATTCTATGGCTTGTGTTATGCAAGAGGTCAAACTGGATAATCACCAGCAGAGCAAAGCAATGTTTAACAATCAACTCAATTGCATTTCTCTGCTTGTCTGTAACAACTTTGGAATGCTGCACCTCAACAATGTCAAAATTTCAGGGAATGTTTTAGGAATCAGTGATCACATCATGATTTCATTTAAAATCTGATCACTTTTTAAGTCTCAAGAACACAAACAAGCCTTTTGTTTTTACAGAAAAGGCAACGTGGCATGTATATACTGCTAAGTTTTACTGTGAACTATTAGCAACTCTCTGAAAACAAAGTAATCATGTCCTGATTACAACCATCAGTATATACATACATGTTATGTATATGCATGGATGTTCTTAGGGCATGTCTACACTACAGATTATGTTGGCAGAACTTGTTACTCGGGGTGTGAATACTCCCCACCTTTGAGCGACATAAATTGCACCAGCATAAGCACCAGTGTGGACAGCACTATGTTGGTGGGAGAGCTTCTTCCACCGACATAGCAACCGCCGCTTGCAGAGGTGGTTTTATTATGACAGCAGGAGAGCTCTCTCCCGTCAGCATAGAGCATTGTCACCAGATGTACTTCAGCAGCACTGTACATGGAGACATGCCCTTATTCCAGAATAAGAATGCCTTATTCTGAAATAAGCACATCTACACAAGGAATACTTAATTTAATACTCAAACTTTAATTTATTCTGGATTTACTTTCAGATGTAAAGCCTACCTGCAATTTAAATAATTTCCCATTTTGATGTAAGTGCTACAAACTGCCATATTGTACTGAAATGTTTAGAAAATATAATAAAGAAAACAATGATATATCAAAATGCCATTTCATAACATTGGGAATGACTGTAACTCTGCAATCAGTAATTGGATTTTTTCCCCATTAACTGAAGGTATATTTAGTCAACCTGTAGTTTCAAAGACCTAGCTACCAATTTACTTCCTGATAAGTAATTGGAAAGAGTCTTTATCAATTTAAGAACAACAGATAGAAGTGGATCACATAAGTCAAGAAAGCTAGTAAAACAGATAAGGGAAAAATCTCTGTGGATCTTCTATAAGAAGCTGAGTAACATTTCTTCAAGAAGCAGGTATCTTCACTCTGCATTTGTTAAAGACTACAGACGAAGTCTTTCAAAGCCCTTAGAACATCTATCAAGAACAAATGGCAAAGTAAAAAACATGGGCTCTTTCACTAATTGAACCTTGGACAAGTTACTCCTGGCTTCTTTTGACAGAGTTTTCCCATCTGTAAAATAAAACTTAGAGCCACCTTGTGAAGTGCGTTCAGATCCTTGGATGAAAAGAAATGCAAGTTGCTTTAACACTGAAGTTTTATATGTAAATAAGAACTATAGTCCTGACCTAATGAGGCTATTAGTTAAACCCAGATATAGCCAGATGCATTAAAATGATCCATGAACTATAATTACCCACTGAATGGCAGACGATGCTAGCTTTCTCCTACAATATTTTAGGTCCTCTCACATCTTCATGCAATTAATGCAAAGTGGAGTCATGTAAATTAATTTGAAGACTGATACATTAAACTAGTAGTCTCCCATACATAATTTGTCATCTCAGAATAATGACAGAAATGGAATCAAACCAAATATTTTCCTTCAAGTTCTGCAACTTATTTTAAAAAACCCTCACAGTTTTCCAGTCTCAGCAGCAGGTTTATCATCTTATGTTAAATAATGATCTCCTACTGAATGAGTCCAAAGAAATTCTTCAACATCAGGCTTGCACCACTCCCAGAACAACTGGTATTTATTTCTGAAGCAACATTTCTTCCTCTGGGAAGGGAGACTATTGAGATGGACTGCTCAAGGTAGTTTACAAAGATCCAAAGGTGTAAACTGACAGCACTGGACACTGTTGCTCTATTTTATTTTATTTAGACACAAAGTAAAAGCAGCACAGACCGCACAATTGCAAGCTCCTCTATACCAGGGGTCCCCAACCACCAGCCCGCGGACCAGTACCGGGCCATTGTAGGTTTTCTGCCGGTCCGCGGCGCCGCGGCTCTTCAGCTAGCCGCTAGGCAGTCTGCAAATGCAACCGGTTCGCAGTGGTTTACCACTTTAAGAGCGAACCGGCTCTTAAAATGGTAAATTTCTGCGCTGTGGGCCCCACCCTCCATCTCCGCCGCCGAAATTGACAAGGGTGAGTCAATTTCACGGCGGAGACTGGTGTGAAGTGCAGCCTGCTGGGGTGCCTGCCCCATCCCCACCCCGCCCTGCTGGGCCATGGAAAAATAGTTTAGCTTGAAGCCGGTCCCTGGTGCAGAAAAGGTTGGGGACCACTGCTCTACACCATCTTGCCGTACTGATATCAGTCAGAACAAAGCCAGAACAGTGACTAAAGATAAGTTAGTTCAGTCCTTTTGCCCATTCACTCCTCTACCACATTACTGAGGAATGCCAAAAAGGGGATATTAGTTAAAATATCTGTAAAGACGACATTGGTAGTCATAGTCCAATTCATAATGTACCAATTCATTCATGAAGATCAAATATAACTTTATGTCACTAGCAACCTGGGCAAGATCCAAACCAGTAATTTAATTCAGTTTGCTATTTTCAAATCACCAATGCCCCAAGGTATGCAGTGCCTCATAACTATGTATTCTGAACAAAAAATGGAATAAGTTGATCCAGCAAATTTTATTCTTAGAGCAGAAGGGTAACGTAGATATACCAACCCCAAAGAAAATCTAATAGCCTAATTTTCATCTTAAATAAAACATTTGAAAACAAGGAATCTGCAGGAAATTAAAGGACAGTCATATAACAGCTAACATTGGCTAGTGGTACATGTTATGCCAAGCAAACCTGATCACTTCTGAACAGGATGGAAAATGAAATGTGGACAGACTACTTGAATTTTGGTACAACACTGGACACAGTAAACACATAGGAGATTAAGAGACATGAGAATTTTCATTTGAACTAATATTAAATGGTGGATAAATATCTCCCAGGTAAGGAAATCAGTTCTAGGGTTACAGACTTGCACCTAACTTTTGTGACAGAAGGAAGACACTGCAGTTTATATTTATTATTTATGAAAAGCTAGATGTGCAACAATACATTTGAACTGTTATTTGTAATCTGTAGATGTACTTTTTGCATTTATCTTGACTACTATGCTGTCACAATTTTAAGAAGATACTGAAATTAAGGCCCACTGGAGAAACTGGAGAACTCATTTAGCTATATGCATAAGGCAGCTGAGAAGGGACTAGAAAACCTAGTGTCCTAATGTGATTCATTAAGCAAACCTATGGACTGTATTCCAAAAAAGTCTAGTTAAAAATTAATGCAATTCAGGGAAGAATAAGACCCATTTGACCATTTAGCTATTTCTTTTTAAGATAGTTTCCAGATGCTACAAACTGCACTGACTACTAATATCCAACTAGAGCAACACTAAAGCAGTACTAAAAAAACAAAGAATAAAATTTTCAAAAACAAACATAACCCACTCATCTCACAAGCAGATAGCACTCTATCATTCAGAATGCCCAAATTAAGCATTGTTTGTTTCACGGGTAGTGACAACTTTATTAACTAAGTTCATAATGATAGCCAAAGTTTATGATGATCCACAATAGATATCAAAACTAGCATCAGATCTCATTAACATTATGAACAGGAGATAAGAGGTCTGAAAGCCAAGCATTCACTTGCTTAGCCCCATCCTCTACCAAAATCACGAGTAAGTCCTCTACAAAACAGAGCTATTTTCTAAGATCTTTAATTCTTAAACCATATGTTACAGCAACAAAGTTAACAGAGATCCGTGTTCTGATATTACTCCAAAGTAGAACCCTTATCTCCCAAATTCTTCAAACACTGTTAGCTCCCACATCAGCCCCTAAAAAAGTCAGTTATTAATACATGGAGATGACTAATCATACAAGGTCTACTTTGACTGATTAGTTTTACAGCTATAGATTTTCCTCCCGTTTTCCCAGCAAGTAAATTAAACAACACTATTTACACTAGATGTATTAGGACTGAAAAAAAGTTACATTTGTTAGCTAAATCAAGCTCATCAGGACTTAGTATTCTAACAACTGTTTGCAACACATTACCTTGTGTACCAAGCCTCTGAACTAAAAAATTACATCCTTTAGAACAAAATTAATTTTAAAAAGTGCATCAGAGATATTCCTCTCAAATGAAGAAAAAATATGATGTGTGTTGCTGGTATTTGTTACAGGCAGTAAATGGATACTATATATTTTTTTCCTTTTACAGAAAAAAAATGCATAGGAAAGCTGAAACATGCCTGTTTGTACAAGTATTCCTACGCTGTCCTGATTTCTCCTCCTTCAATGTAGATGTTAAGACGTTTCAGAAGAGAGGCTGGCCATACATTTCAAGTGCTGCATTCCTGGGCTGCAATGTTTTATCAACAGTTCAAATCTTAAAATATTTACTACAGTTTTTTCCTGTCATTTAAAAATGACCTGTTTAGATGGAGAAATAGACTTCCTTTGCTTCTTTATGAGGTATAAAAAGACCTGGAAAAAAATGTGGGGAAAAGCACTTGGGAGGGGGAGCTTGTTTGAAACATTAGAAATTCATATCTTGTCTCCCCTAGAGGACTCCAATGACTGGTAGAGTATGAGACTGTGACATTATACCAATAAAAGCTAATCTATTGAGAGGAATAACAGATTTTAAGTCAGACTTTTTAAAAGTTGGTTGATTGTATTTGTTAACACCTATTAATTCTATTTAATTATAGTGTCCTATTTAACTACTAATTAACTAATTCTCCCCCTAATGTTCAAGAGTCAACATCCTGGCTCTATCAATTAATGTGTCCAAGCTCATAATACACATATGAGATCCCAAACAAGTTCTACAGCAAAACCAGGGAAGACAGATGACATTCCTGACTTTTTTACTACCAAAATAAAATAAATTAATAAATCAATCTTTTGGACCTTCCTTATAGATCAGAAAGCAATAAAAGAGCGCACAAAACCAAATTGGGGGGGGAGGAAGTCTTTTAAACTACCTTTTAAGTTAAAAATTTATTTTTACTTCTATAGTTAGCAGTAAGATGATTTTTTCCCTTGAACAAAGAAAACATTCATTTGATTCTTTCTGACTTCATACAATATTAACAGAGGGCATGTTTTCACTCATGGTGGCAAATTTGGCATCACCGGATCGATTCTCTGGGATCGACTGAGCGGAAGTGGAGATCTGCTCAATCAACCCAGAAGTCGACTGAATAAATCCACCTTTGAAAAAGATTAACTGTGTCAACAGGATGGCATTTCCTGCTGGCACAGCATAATGGGGACGCCGCGCTAATTACAATTTAGGAAGTTGACTATATGTAGCTTGCTTATCTCCCATTGACTGCCACCAAATTTTGTGGCTAGTGTAGAAAAGGACAGAATGATTAAGGTTCTTTCATTGCTATTGTAATTGCTCCATTAAGGAAGCGTCCAAGCCACTCTCACTTATATTTGAGATACAAGTATATCTCACAGGTATATTTCACATTACACCTGAAGAACTAGAAAACATAAGCTATCAATAGAACAAACATGGTCCTGCTGCCCCATAGTACCATCAGTGGTAGCTGATATGATCTATATACATAATATAGATCTTGGAACCTTGACAGGCGTTTCAGACTCAATAAACGTTTAAAATCTGATTTTCAAATATATTTTGGGGTGTTCTATTCCCCTACACGTAACATCCCTAGACACACTTTTTTTTGGCAACAATAGCTTTTTTCCTTCATTTCCCATGCAGCTTGACATTTACATGATGTCTTTTCCTTTTTTATGTACAAGCATGACTCAAAATCTCAACGCAACTGTTTATCTGGGACCTTCATAAAGCATTTTCAATATGTTTCCTAGTTAGTGACAGTGGTGGGCATTTTGTTTCTTGAGAGAGATTTAGAATCTGGAGGGCATCTCCATATGACTAAATTTTGCAGTAATTAAAATTTCTCTAGGAAAAGCAAGATCAAACTAAATGGTGGTCAACTGAGCCATCCTATACTTAAGAGATGGTATTCCCTAGGATGATCTATGGTGTATAATAGGCATTTCTACAGAACTGTTATTTAAGTCCATTAAACCCATGACCACAGATTCCCTCTGATTTTTTGGCCCTATAAATGTAGAGGAAATCCACGTTGTCATTCTGCAAATAAAAAGACTCTTGCAAAGGTATTCTTAAAAACATAGAACCAATATAAACTGATTGCTGGGACTGAGATTTTGCTTCTGATTTTCCAAAAGATCGCATGTTATTCAGAGACCACATCCATCTTAATAGCATAGTATGAGCAGCAACGTGGTCTAGCAGAGTAAACATAAGACTAAGTGCTAGGGATTTCTGCATTTTAATCCCTGCTCTAATACACACTGCCTCTATAACTTTTGCCATTTATGCTTTCAGTCTTTGCTTCCCATTCAGTAGAACAGGTTACTGACCTACCCATAGTGCTGTTTTAGGAAGAGGGATAGATCTGTAATATTTTCCATTCCATAATGAATGGGTACCAGGAACAGAAAGATTTCATTAGTATTTCTAAAGTGCTAATTTAAAAGTACTAAATATCACCAGAAAGGAGAAAAAACCCTTCAGTGGCTAAATCATACTGTTCCCCCATGAACTCGAAGAACTGTTTCTTGAAACACAACTGTTGAGAACTGTGTGACATATATGGCAATTTCCTGTAATATCCAGGACAAACCTTATTGAATTAAGTTTAAATATCTTCAGAACGCTTTGTATTAAAAATTCAAGTGTTTGTGTGTTATTTTAAGATTGTACGTAACTTGGCTAGGAAATATGATTAATGTAAAGCTTAGGAAGAGTTATGAGCTTCAAGGGGCTCTCTGAAAAAATGTGAACTTTTAAAGGGAAAAGGGTTTCCTAGGAGATACCTGGGAAAGGGAATGCAAATTTCCCACTTCTAGACTTGACTTTCTGAAGCTTCACCTGGACAAGGGGACCTTTTGCGTAAGAACAGAGTATAGTCCCAAAATGGATAAAAGAGTGACTCTCAGATTCATGAAGGTGCTTGTTCTGAACTAACAGCTGGCATGAACCTGTGACTACAGACAAACCCCTTGGTGGGGTTGAAGAACTGACGACTGTCAGTGTCTTTGCTGGAGTCAGGGGGTGATCTCTGGTAAGCTTATTAGCATGTACACAGGTTTGTATATTGGTTTTAGTATGTTTTTACCTAAATGTGCTTGCTTAGAAAAAAGAGCTGTGCAGTAACTGAATTGTGGTAATTGTGAGGCTGTTTATAGCCTCTGAGGAAAGAAGGCACAGTCTGCCTCAGTAGGCCTGCTTTATTGCTGGAGGGTTCACAGTATAGTCAGGGAAATGTGCAGCCTGGAAATACCCTGAGTTAGGAGGGAGGGAGATGCATGTCTCTGCCCAAGAGAGGTGACAAGGCTGGGGAGCTGGAAGCCTGAGAGTAGCTGGCCTTACTGCATAATGACAGAAACACAGGTGCAGTTGCCCTTAACTGTGACACTATGCACGGACCACCATAAGACACAGTTGGCTTCCATTTCTTCTGCACAAGGCCACAGGAAGGGTGAAGGAGGAGATCAAAAAGAGCTAATATGTTGAATACTGTATAGAATTGCTACAAAGAATCTTCTCACTGACCTTCCCCAAAAATACTATGGTTAGCCCTGTGTACAGTGGCATCACCACGCTAGACACAAGAGATGGTTACATTTTCAAAGAAGGAGAAACCTGAAAATTGTTTTGCAAGCCCACTCCAAAATACTAAATCTAGCTTTGCACTTTCAACTGAGGATGCCAAAGCTCTTCACAATCTTTAATTTAAGGTTAAGATAAAGAGATGGATGGTCTTGTAGTTAAGGCACTGAGTTAGGATTTAGCAGACCTACTTTCAGCTCTGCAGTAATGTCTGCCTATTTATTGTGCACCTCCTTCTCTGCCAGTATGAAGTGTACTCCTCAACTTCCAAACATGTGACAATGGGACATAAATGTGACAGCTCCACCTTAGCCAAACAGTGGGTATTGAAAGAATGACCTCTAGAGTCAAAAGCATGAGTCTTTAAGACCTTGTGCTGAAAAGCAAGGCTTTCAAAATGAGAACTCTCACAGGCTGTCTACACTAGCAGTTTGTTTTCCCTGCTCATTGAGCTAGCACGAGCATAAATAGCAGTGTAGCTGTAGCAGGACTTGACACCCTTTCCCAGTGTAACACACAACTATTTACTAATCATCAGTATTCTACTGTTCACAAGGAACCCTGGATACTATCCCTGGCCGTGGGAGAAGAGTGTGATTTATAGTAGGTGGAGATAGGATAACCAAACAGGTTTCATTACTCTGTAAGGTAACATTGTAGAGTGGATTAGATTTGAGTGTGTCATGTTATAGTTCTGGGTTCTGGACAGGTGGTGATCTTGCATCTGCTGTCTGTTAACTTATATACCAGCAGCTTTTCCTGTCTTCTAGGTTACGGTTTATGGCCTCAGGCAATAATAATGGTAGTGAATTGCACTGGAATTTCAACTTTCCCCAAGGTCACAGTAATATATAATGAAAGCCTGATTCATGCGTTTTGTCCCTGGAAGTGAGTGATGATGCACATATTTTCATTATTGCTGAAAGATTACAAAATACTCTATAGATAAAGATGTATTTATATTATGATTGTGCCTAAAAACCCCATGCATTTGTGTTAGGATGCATTTGTGTTAGGAGCTGTATAAACATAAAACAAAGGCTGTCCCAGCCCCACAGAGCCTACAGTCTAAGTATAATAGACCTTCTAGAAATCAGCAAGAGGAGCAACACCATGCATAAAAGACTGGTCCCAGGGTGTTTTAGATTTCTTAAAGAAGAGAATCCCATGAAAACTATTTCCAAGGGGGTGATTTTTTTAAACACTTATTATTCTCTTTGTATCAATTCATTTTCCACAGAACCACCATGAAAAACTCATATAATGCTCAAACTCTAGGCTTTGGTTTTTGACATTTCAATGAGATTTTACAAAATAAAAAGGTTTAAAGCTCCTATTAAAACTGAACTTGGGAATGACACCCTAACTATGGTGCAGCCACCACAGCATCATAGTACTCTGCCCTTTCAGTAGCATAAGGGTTTGTGGGTGGTTTATTTTGTTTTTTGGAGGGGTGGGGAAGGGAAGGAAGAAAAGAGAGCATCCATCCAATTTGCCAGACACCTACTAGCTAGAGGTTACAAAAGATGAGACTCCCAAGTAGAATCCAGGGACAAAAATGACATAAATTGCAATAGCCTGCTTCTCCCCTCGCCCCCCCAACTGCTTGAGAGGTGGCATGAAGTGCAGGGAGAAAAGAGTTACTCTTATCTGGGTGCTATCCCTTGTCAGTGGGTTTCCCTCATCTTAGTTTAGCCCTCTGGCTGTTATGTGCTGGTAAAGTTTTTCAAACACCATATATGAGGGGCTGCTGTGTGTGGAAAGGGTAAGCCAAAATACAACAGAAGATGTAGGATACACAGTGTAGGGAAACAAATATGTAAGAATGTGGAGGGAAACAGATGTTTGGGAAAAATACACCATGACTAATTACAAGCAATTGCCCACGTATTCCAAACAAGCTAAACCTAAATTCTGTGGCAGGATTCCTATATATTATGGCACTCTGATGTGGCATACTAAAAATTCAGCAGTTTCTTCATTTAAATTAGAAGACAGATTTTGAATTATTGAAAGCACATAACATATCAGTATGACAGCACCTGTATTTGTTTTGACATCCCCTTCAATTTCACACTGTGCCCACATTTTTGTATTTTAGTGGGGCTGGATCTGTAAGCTAGAAAGAGGAGACTAAAAAAATATTTTTAGAAATAGGTTTATTTTGTTAGTATTTAATAATAATTTTGAATGTGTGAATATTTGTTTATTGTTGCATTTATATTGTTTGTATTTGTTATTTTTGTTACTAGCTCTGTAAATTATGGAATGAGAGAAATGGGAGCCACCCCTTGAAGAACAGGGTGAATATCCTTGAAATGAACTCTTGCAGAGGCCTACTAGCAGTGTATGTGCTGCTGACTGAGGAGGCCAGCTTGCCTTGGGAGGACTTGGCCCACATGAAGCTCTGAAGAAAGGTTAGAATTCTAAGAAGAAACAGAGTTTTCATTCAAAAACTGAGCCTTGTTT
Organism: Mesoclemmys tuberculata; assembly: GCA_007922155.1. Taxonomy (NCBI): domain Eukaryota; kingdom Metazoa; phylum Chordata; order Testudines; family Chelidae; genus Mesoclemmys; species Mesoclemmys tuberculata. Next base: position 22,325,014 of record ML675614.1, on the reverse strand, counting down.
CTGAAAGCGTAACAAATTTGGAGGGTCCATCAAGATCCTTTGTTCTGGACTACCTATAGAGAGGTTGATCAGCCTACTGCAACCCTGGCTAACAGGCATAGATGTCTTTTGGTTCTTACAGTAGAAGCTCATACCTTTTAAGAACAAGACGTCAGGATTCTTTCCCTACTGATGACTTACAAAAGGGAATGCTGTTACATCATCAGCTGGAGAAGAACATCCAGGAAAGCCAAGCAGAATAGAATGAAGCATTTGGGAAGCAGGGAGAACAGAATCCAATGGCTAAAACTATGCCCAGGGAAGAGAGAGGCATGTACATGGAGAGCGGTGAAGAGGGACCGGCAGCAGAAAACTCACACGCAGGGGAGTAGAAACAGAGCGGAACAGAACTGAATGAGAGTGGGGACATGTGATGTACAAAAATTGGCCATACTGTCTATTTTTTTAAATGAGGATGAAACTTACCTCATAAAAGTTCATTAAAAATAAATACTTTCCTAAATTTACTTTTCACTGTTAGAAATTGTCATCTTTCCACATGAATGTATATGATCCTGGAGGGAGGAAAGTGGTCTGGACAAATGCAAGTGATAGAGGAGGTATCCATAATACAATCCTTTTAGTAAGTTGGGCTCCACCTCATGAAAATATTCAAGAACCCTTAACTGAAGAGGTAAATAAAGTATAAGCCAAAATGGCACTGCAACAAAACTTAGAGACATGGAGTGGAGTATAGTCTTCCCACTTGTTAATGGTAAGTGAAAAAGTATCTTAGAAATAGGGACCCTAATAGCAGCAAAGTGAGACTGGCATATCAATTTCACACCTGTGCTCAAGTCAGCAATGGCTGCAAAAGAATAAGGGAAGGAAAGTGAATGAAGCCCTTCTCCCCAGCTATTGATGGAATAGCTTCCTTCCTGCAGCCAGGAGAGCTCCAAACTGACCGATCTCATCTAACCAAGGTAAGTAAGAAAGATGGGATCTTCCATTCAAAGTGCTGCTCTGAACTCTTTTTGAAGTTTGGTCTACTCTTCCTTTCCAAGACATCAGAGGAAGAGGGGCAGTCTGTGCTGGGCTTCCAACTACAGCGTTGCTTTTAAACCACACTGAGCTCATTCTCTGGACCCTTGCCAAAAATAAATATCATCATCCTCTGGCTAGTAAATGTAGTCTCTGGACAATAAGGTTTTATAGTCCAGAGATGGTATCTACCCACAACTCTCACAGAAGTAAAACTTTAGATGTTCAGCACAGGTGATGTTAGGCCCACACAAACTTTTTTTCAAGCCCTCCACTGCAAAACTTAATAGATGCTTTTGACCTCATTGATATGGTAAAGGAGAAAGTAATAAAACCCTTTCATGCCCAGACAGATGGGCAACAGCTTCATCTGAAGATTTCAGACAAAGTAAAAAAGCATAGGTTCCTCAGTGAATAATCATGACCGTAGGAACACAAGTAGAAAAGAAATTTTAAAGATAGCACTATTGGAACCAGTCAACCCACTGATCACTTTCCTCTCCTACAATGAAGGAGAAACACTGCTCTAAAAAGGGGAAACTGAACAGTAAAATAAAGCTATAGTCTAAGTTTAATATATGTGGCGGAAAAATGCATTGCAGGACAGTCACTATATTAAATTAAGAGTGAAAAGTAAGAGTGTCAAACATAAACATTAACAATCATCTTGATAATCTGATGATGCAGATGGGAATTGTTGCCTGGGAAATGCACATACTCGAGTTGCTGCACGCATCTTCTATCCTTTAACTTTGTGCATCTGTCTCGTCCACCTATTCCAATGTTGTGCTGATTTCTCTTTATTGGATAGCATATTAAGACATGAGGACCAAAACAACTGACTAGAATATAATTCTATTTTAGAACTATGTATTCAATGTAAGATTGAGAATGTGGGTTCACAGAAAATTAAGGAAATAGTTGTACACTGCTTGGGAGAAAGAGGAAATGTGGCTAGGTCACTGCAATTAATCATGAAGTTCTGGGCTGGGAGTTAGTTTGCTTAGTTGCACTTCTGGTTGGGGATACAGTTGGCATTCTTTTGACCCATTTTACACTTCCTCACATGTAACTAAACCGTTTTATAAAGCTATGCTTGAATATTGGTAGGTAAGTTATACTGAGGCTCCTGATCCTATTAGGTGAATTCAAAGGCAAAAATAGGAATCCGTAAACTGCAACCTTTAGAACATTTGTGTGCAAATAGTAAAACATGGCCCAACTATAAGCAACTGATGTGCAGTGGGTAGCGTATGTTATTCATTAGTGGTGCTACTTTATTTGTTATGTGGTAGCCTGTTCAGTCTTGTATGTTGGTTTCTTCGTAAGCTAGTAACTGCATTTCAGACTTAAAGAGGGCCTTTTACAGTAGGGAGACACACAACTCAGCATCCTAAGAGACAGCATGTTCGACTAGGCATTGTCATTATAATTCCATTAGCTTTACTTAAGTTAGCTAGATAAATATTTAGCACATAAAGTACATTTCTGTTGATTTTATACATCATTTATTGAAAGCCTAATTTGACTTTACACAGATTAAATTGCAATAAAAATATTTAAATAGCCCATAATAGCCATGGAGGAAAATAAAAATAAATGAATTTTCAAAAACAGTTAATGGAAATACCTCTTGCTGTTTCCAGTATCTCCATAATTAAGAGTGGTTTTTAAAGTAGCTTTTTTGTGGGATCTGATATTTTGTTTCTTAGTCATCCATCTTGTCTTTCTCTTTTGAAAACATTTACACTATCTCTTAAGAAAGAGTTGTTGATGGTCAACACAAAATAAACATTTATGAAACATACTTTAGTACAAATATTTATAAAGCAAAAAACACAAAGAGCTAAAATGTAACATATCGGAAAATGAAATATCAAATGTATACTCAAATATAGGTCCCATATTTTAAATGGATGACTTCCAGGATAAATAGTCCATTCTAATGGGGTACAGTAACTCATATATTTACTAAATTCTGACACTAAAGGTACAGACTGCTTTGTCCAAGATGTCATCGTACATGTTCTTACTCTAGTCTTTGTTTATTTTAAATAGAACATCTAAATTATCTAAAATGCAAACAACTGATTTAAAACGAACACAAACAAACCTCACATATTTTAGGCAACTTCTGCCCAAAAGTGATTTTTCTAATTTTCTAAACCATACACGATATCCTAAAGTATACCTGAAACATATACAACAGAACAGAAAGTATATGTAAATAAAATCTTAGCTGTCAGCTATACTGCCTTGGGGCATAGACACAAATTTACTACTATCAATTTTATACAGAGACTAAGTAACCTAAATTGGAGCCGAACAAAACACTTATGCTGGGATAAACTGTTCCAACATCAACTATTAAGCTCACTGCTCCAGCTCAAGAACAGCTGAAGTTTAAAAAGACACACAATATGCTTGAAATCAACAGTATTCTTCCATCTAAGAGAACTGGAATTACTCGTGTAGTTCTTAAATAAAGAAAATGTAGACAATATTTCTAGAATGAGACATCCAAGAGTTAAAAGCAATTTCAGATACAAGTATTCAAAATATTTCCCCATTGTGTACTAGCCCAAGGACTAAGCCTATCAGCATCACTGAACCACACTTGTGCTGCCACGCCCACTACCTAAAAGCCATGCTTCCCAAAGACCCCATCCTACCAGCAGTTCTGCCACCAATACTTGAATCGAATTTTGTCTTCAATAAATTCTGCCCCTTCCAAGTGAAATTCTGTGCCCCCTCAAATTAATTTAACCAAAACAACACACTTACTGCTGGACCTTTTCTGAAAATACCACCCATGTCAGTCTCCTCCTCCAGCAGCCAAATCCTCTGTTTTATACTCCATCTCTATTCTAAGAAGAAGAAATGGCTCAGGAACTGTTCTGCTTCCTGCCTTTCCCATTCTCTGAAAAATACAAGAGCTCCAGGAAGGCTTGCTAGGAGGAGTGCAAGTAGTCTGCTCTGTTCCTTCTTCCCCATTCTACTCAAGCACTTCCCCAGTCCTACTCAAACCCACATTCCTGGGCAAAATTTCTACTCAGCCACCAACTAATACCCTTTTCCCTAAATCCCTTGAGAGTTTTTGGGATTTTAAAATCACTTGATTTGCCCCTTAAAAAAAAATTTCTTTAACCCCATTCCCCTTTGCTTGTGAAGGACCCACACAAACAGAAAAACTAACTATGTGGTGGAAAAAACAGCAATACTGACTACACACAGTGATGTTAAACATACAAATTAAATAAACTGAAACAAAAGAAAAAAGTTTACATGGCAAATTTCCAGAAGAAATACTTGTTTAAGGAAGACCACCTCACTGCGCATGTCTTTATTCCCAGTGTTGTACCTACATCAGTGCTTCCCAAACTTCTCCCGTCATGTCCCCCCTTACCCATAACAGAACCTATCTGCCCCTCCCCCAGGAACTGTGAGCCAGGGCCCGGAGATGCAGCTGGGGCCAGGAACTGGCACTAGATGTAGACCAGGGTTGGATGGTGTTCCCTTCCTGCCTCCCATAGGGCTGGCCCAGGCGCACTGTGCCCTCCCACCCCCAAATGTTCCTCTGAGCCCCACAGTTTGGGGACCACTGACGAGGTGTTATTGCACTTTTGTATCTTTGTCCTGCTTAAGTATTGCACGTGTCAATATGAGTTACAGACAGCACGACTATGAGGCATCTTAATTTCTTCACTTTTATTGTTTTAAGAAGCCAGATTTCTTCAGCTCTGATCTTGTCAAGTTTCAAACTACGCATGACTGGCGCTAAAATTCAAAGGAAATGAGCACCATCACAGACAAGGCTGAGCTCTGTTGGTCGGTACTTGGGATCGGAGACTTCCAAGGAGAGCCTCAGTACTATAGGAGTGCAGGTGGTTGCTCAGCAAGTGGCGCTCTTTCATCCAGGTCAGTACTGAATCAGTACCCACATGTACTCTACTGTTGGACATGTTGGCTCTACAATGAAACACAGACCCAAGACCAAGGCCATCTGTGGTCCCATACTGGAAGTGAGGGGTGGGAGGCTGTGATCCATTTCCATAACTGCAGTAACATGAATACCTTTATAGGTCTTTATGACTCAGTATATGCTTTTGTATTAGATTAGTTTTCTTTTGGGGGAGAGGATTTCATTTTCATGGTTAATAGTTTTTAGCAAAAAAAACCCCACAATACAATAAAAACTATTTGCAAACAGAATTTCATTGCACTCTTCACACGGGTGTACATGGGGGAAGTTTATGTATTTACATTTTGTCTGACTACATCCCTGGGAGATGGATCCCTGAGACATAGGAGGAAAGTTGTTTTTTCATTTCCCCTCCCTCTCCTCCCCACAGTATCAACTGGTACTTTTCAAATATGTATCTGTGGAAGGGTACAGAGGATGCTCTCAAAAGGGCTTTATTTCTCACCCCCAAAATTTTGATCCTAACACTGCAGTATGTTCACATTACTGGCCAGAGTATACTGAATGATATGGTAGGACTACCAATGTACATGCCACTGTGCTGGGAAAAACAACATAAATTATTTTTACCGCAACAGATTATAATTTAGTTATAAAATTCCCCAACAAAAATATACCAGAGGAGGAACAGATGACGAAGCCAGGGAAACAATTAGGTCTGGGATAGCTTTGGTGTTTCTTTTAACAGGTAAAGACTCCGCCAGCTTCAAGCTGTCCAGCTGTGATGCCCATTTTAACAGCACCACTCCGCTGCCACCAAATGCTCTGCAGTGAGCTCTTAGCTCGATCGTCCCTTCAGACCGCGCGCTCCCCCCCACCGCCAGCTCGGAACAGTGCGAGGGGGTGTTCCCACTGCAGACAATGCCCAGCAGCCACACAGGGCTGGGCTCTGCCCGCTGCTGCTGCTACAGCGAGCAGCCACGTCACGGCGGCAGGAAGAGCCCGCTCCCCTTCCCCTAGCCGGGCACCTGGGGGAGGGCGCTCAGCCGGGCGGCGAGCCGGGGACAATGGACGGGCGGGCCGGGCACACACCGCGCGGGGCAGCGGGCCCGGGCCGTGTCACAGGCAGGGCGGCAGCGGCGGGAGCGGGGCGCAGACGGGCGGGGCGGGGCGGGCAGCGCCGGCGGAGACAACGACAGCGGCGCCGCGCCCCGGGCCCGCGGGCGGGACCGAGACAAAGGGGCGACTCCCCGCTCGGGGGCGGTGTCCCCCCCCCGCCGTCACGCCCCCCCCCC
>ML675614.1:21969740-22317551 GCA_007922155.1 Mesoclemmys tuberculata | reverse complement strand
GGGGGGAGGGGAGGAGAGCTGGGGGGGTGATTGGGGGAGGGGAGAGCTAGGGATGTGACGGGGGAGGGGAGAGCAAGGGGTGTGTGGCTGGGGGGGGAGGAGAGCAGGGGGGGTGATTGGGGGAGGGGAGAGCTAGGGATGTGACGGGGAGGGGAGAGCAGGGGGTGTGTGGCTGGGGGGGAGGAGAGCAGGGGGTGTGTGGCTGGGGGGGGAGGAGAGCAGGGGGGGTGACTGGCGGAAGGGGGACCCAGTGTGGCTGAGGGTTGGTGTCTCAGTGGGAAGGGAAGGGAAGGGACAGGAGAGGAGGGGTCTCTGTGTAAGTGGGGGGCCGGGGAAGGGTGGGAACTCTTTGTGTCTGAGCGAAGGGGAGAGGAGGTTCTGTATGGCTGCAGTGAGGCTGGGCCTGGGTGGGGGGCACTCTGCCGATGGGGTGGTGCGAGGGTGGGACTTGGTGTGCAGCGGGGGGAGAGGAGAGAGGCTCTGTAGAGCTGAGATAAAAGGAGGGGAGAAAGGATGGGTCCGTCACCCTGGCAGGGTGTCGCCCAGCGGGGGCAATAGCTTCTAGTCGCTGCTTCAGACAACAGGCTGCTGCATGCCAGACATTTTGTGGCCAAAAAAAAAAAACTTTCTGCAGCGGGCGGAGGGATTAAACAAGTGACAGGGAGATGCTAAAGAATCCTCTTTGTCAAATACTGACAGGCTGCTGCGGATGAAGTAAGGAGCGAATCACATCCCCTCGCTCTCTGAACAGTGGCTACATACAGTAGTTCTCGGGCCTGCGCTAGGTTTTATAAATGGTGGCATGAGTCACCCCTATGAGTGACACAGCTAAAAATTTAAACTAGGAAAAGGAATTTTGGAATCATGCCAGGCTAATTTCTGTAACAGCAGGTTTTTGGGGCTCAGTGCAATGAATTAACCTTTGCTGATGCCCATTTTTGGTAGTCAAGGCCAGGCCAACCTTAGATGCATTACATGAAGGGGGAGGGGTCCTTTTATTCAGTTAGGACCTGATTCTGTGAGGTTGAGCACCTTTTGCAAAATGCATCCGCAACTCCCCTTCAGTGTGAATGGAGGGTGCTCAGTACATGTTAGCTAGGGTTCGAACCTTGCTGAATCAGTCCTTTGGTGAACAGGAAGAACAGTCATTTCAGTCAGTTATACTTCTCAGAATCATAAAACAAGGAAGTCAACATTAAAGAGCGTCTATGGGATACCATATCTACATTTTAAAGACATTTTTTTAAATATAAAATGTTGTTTATAGTGCTTACCCACCACCATCTCACAAAACTGCCACTGCTTTAGTGGAAGGTGGTGACCAGTCAGCATGCCATTCAATAGCAGGGAAGGGCAAAAAGGGAATGAAATTTTGGCCAAAAATACCAAAGAGGAAAAAAAAACTACTATGCACAAAAAATGCCTGACTATTTCATGTTCATGCAGAGAAGCCAAGACCTCTGTTTTTAAGTTATTAGTAAAAGACCCATACACAGTAAATTTCATGGTACTGGCTTGCCTTTCACAAGCAAAGCATCCCAAATTGCTTTTCAAAGCATTGATGAGCGCTAGTAGCACAGTGCTAGGCATGGAAGTTGCACTGGTTTAACAAAATTGGTTTTTAAACCAATTCCTAATCAGTGTAAGATAAACTGAAATAAGATGTGTTGAAACAGAAGGGTGTGTCTCTATAATCTTTCACACCAGTTTAAATCAGCTATGTGACTTCCACCTACACCGTCCCCACAGGTAGGACAAAAGGGAACAGTCTCACATTTCATTGCCTCTTTAATGGCACAGCCCTGTCCTCTTCCAAACTCTGTATCTCTGGACCTTGGGCTCACACAATCCTTGATTTATATACATGTGCTTCAAGGTCAATTTATGGAGACATTCAAAGTGCAATACAAACTTCAAATTCACCCAGGCATGACAGTTACAGAAAAAGAAGAGTGCAAATGGGAAATTATCTCCCCCTCCTTATTAAAGTGTAAAATAAAAAGCACTGGACATCCTTTCTAACTTCAGGGCCCAATTCTACCACCTTTACTTACATTGCATTGTACTTACTCACATGAGCAGTCCCATCAAGTTCAATGGAGATATTTATGTGAGCTATGGGACTGCTTATATTAGTGAGTACTAAACATAAGTAAGGGTTGCAGAATTGTATCTCCATGGGGAAATTTACTTCTTTGTAGAGAGCCAGCACAAGGCCTGGACAAAATTTAATCCTTTATGAACTACCTGCATTTGGGTTCTGCATCTGCTGCTACCTACCAAGCAAACAGCTCTACTTCTAAACCAGATGGGACTGTAGACGTATAGTTCACAATTTTCAGCTTATTACTAACTGAAAAATACATATGTGAAATTTCTCATTCTTTCAGGTGTATCCGAACTGAACTGATACCAGTCTCCGATTTCACACAGGCCACAGCCATGAAATTAGAATGAGTTTCCATTGTTATTGATGCAGGCTGGATACAGACCAGTGATGTGGAGGAGAAAAGCTGATAAGTCAACTATTTTCAATTCCATAAATCGTTTATCCCCTTTTATGCTTTCCCAAATGGCATGTCTGATTTCATTTGAACAACTTCATTTTATATCCAGACTTGAAGCTGCTCTGGTGTGGAACTCAACCGAGGCCACACACATTTGTTCAGTTTCCTGACAACCATCTAGAACGTGTGTGAGAAAAAAGTCAGTTTCAAGAGTACAATGAAGGTGACATAAGTATCACTATAAAAAAACATAGTTTCACTGCATGTGAATAAGCACTTGAAACAATGTGTAAGGGTTCGGGGGTTTTTTGTTTGTTCTAACATTTTTGCTTCCTGGGAACAAACAAACAATCCATTTGCTGCTTTTAGTCAGTCTTTGAATATAATATAATAAAGAATGATTTAGTGGCAGCAAGGTAGTTTGATTAAATTACAGGTGATGCAAACAGGCAGGCTTTCCCAGATGGAGTGAATGGGTCAAATTATAGCCTTAGTTACACCTATTTAATCCCAGTGAAGTTAATGGATTGAACATATGTTAAGTGAAGGCAAAACTGGGCACAGTGTACTAAGTCATACATATAAACCAGTAGAACTGCACTGTTTTACCAGGACTGAATTTAGTCCAATGTCCTAACTTCAAGTCTTGAACTTCACTTTGAACTAGGATAGTTACCCCTGAATACTACTTCTGATCAGGTAAAGGTTGTGGTGGAGGTGCTTGGGCCAGATTCCCTGGTGTAAATTCACTGAAATAAACTGAATTGCACTAGGGATGAATTTGAGCTTCTGTTTTTAAACATATGAATGCCCTCGCCAGTCTTTACCTTTCTCACCTATTTATCCATTCACCCAGTTTCTTATGTTAGCCACCTGAGCATCTCCAAAGAATTTAAGAAAGTCAAATACCCTCTCTTCTTTCCTACCATGTAGTAGTAAGTCTCTAGAACATGTGAGAGATAGATCATCAGAAAGTGAAAGTTATGCAAATACAGTGCTGAGTGGTTCTAACAACATTTTTAGGAAGCTTAAAATGAGTTTAGTAACTTACTTATGAAATTAATCAAAAGTAGGCCCATGGTGCAAAGCTTTTACTCATGCTAAAAAATAATGGGCCAAATTCTCTGCCCCAGATTAAGGGGGACAGTTCCATTCTCTTCAGTGGAATTTCACCCATTTCACCAGCAAAGAATTTGACCTGATATGTTTTACTAAAAACAAGATTCACATGTATTCATTCATTATCTACTGGAAGAGAAAACATCTTTTCATTTTTTTGTACTGCAAATAACAGCAATTTAGTTGAACACTTTGTTTCTTTATCATTTTATCTGCAGTTCTAAAGTTTTATTTTCTTTTGTTGGCCACAATAATGGATTAAAAATTCCCTTAATGTATATTTTCAGACTACAGAGAACCTATTTGTAATAATTTAATTTTTTTAATTAATTAATTTTAAGTCACAACAACAGCACAAATTGAAAGGGATTAACTACTGGTTTTGACTTTTAGAAGTAGATAATAAAGATACATAATAGTTTGTTTTTAATATAATCCTTCATAAACTGTACCATAGAATGGTTGAGTGTGTGTCAGTCACCAGCTAAAGAGAAAGACAAGGATTTCTATTTAAAGAGGAAGTGACGCAACATCTTGGAGGGAGGCAAGAAAGGAGTTCCAAATGGATTAAGCAATCCAAATCAACAGGCTGTAGGAAACTACAGCTCCTAAATATGTTGTACAATAGTACTTCTATTAATTGTTTAGAAGACATTTTAGTCTTATAAAAATTTACAATAGTAGTTAGAGTTCACTATAGATATTCAACTGGATCATTTGAAAACTTAAAGGAAAGTTTTCATATGGAGCAAATTTGGAAAAATAAAGCATTTTATACTTAAATATATTGGCTAATATTTTTCAGTTTTCTTTGGGAGCATTGAAGATAGCTGTGTTTTATAAGGGCCTTCTTCACATGCCAGTGTGACCTTCTGCTCAATGCTAAACTAAAAAAAATGATACCAGAGTCTACTGCTAGGAAAATAATTATATTTTACAAATCCAGCATTACAACTTTACAGCAGGGTCACACAGGAAGAGCATTTGGGTTGTGATGGAGGAAGCACTGGTTTAAACACAAATGTGTGGTAATTTAAAAACAGTGTTCGGTTGCAGGACTAGTTGCACCTCTGTTCCCTTTCTGATCTATTTTAGTACATGTCCTCACATGTCAGGCCTCATGCCTTTACCTCTCTTTAGATGGAATTCTGCATTACTCCCCCTCTCAGTTGTGGCTCTGGGTATGGAGCATTCTTACCCAGCAAGTCTGATTGAGTTCACACACCTGCAATTCTTCCCTTCAGGAGTTTGTGACCAGTGGTATACAGTGACAAAATAGCCTTCTTAAAACAAAGTATTGTGTACTTTAACAGAAGGAACAAAGCATTTAGAGGAAAAGGATTTTTTTAAAAGTCTGCTTGCATATCTGTCTTTCCTAGAAGTTTTACCATTCCCATTTACAAATATTGCTGGCAGTGTAGACCAGGCCTAAGACTGCTTAACGTGTAAGATCTAGGAGTATCAGATGAGGGCAAAGGTCAATCTTGTCCTGATAAAAGACTGGATAGGGAGACACTGATACCAAAGCATTCAACTTGCCTACATTCCTCACCAAGGTAATTGTGATTAAGAACACCACCTTCACACACAAGTGGAGCAGAGAACAAGTTGTGTGTGGTTCAAAGGCTGGCTCCATTTACTTTGCTAATACCAGTTCCAGATCCTGTGGCAAGTAGGTTCTTGCACTGTGGGTATGATCTGTCCAGCACTTTAAAAAAACCTGCTGTTTAAGGGATTGGAAGAGAGAGATCTGTTCTTCACCAGTGAGTGGAAAGCTGAGATAAGTACCAGATGAATCCTGATAGAGCCAACTACTAGTAGTCCAATACGTGATGGATGGGAACTTGCTCCAGAGACACACCCAGATACATGGAAGGAAGACCAGACAAGCTCGGTGGACCACTCACAGTTCCCTGACATTTATATGAGCTTTCAAATTTTGGGAAGACCCAAAGACCCTGAGACTGTTGGGACCCTATGTGTACTCCTGAACCTAGGACCAACGCATCTGTGATAAAAGTGAGTGCTGGCTTGGGAAGCAAAGGGGACTCCGATATGAACATTCAGAGGGTCTGTCCACCAATCCAGAGAGGACAAGATTAGGATTAGTACTCAAATCACGATATCTAGATGATGATGGCTCAGGGAATACACCAAATTTAGCCATCCGGGTAGCTTTCTGAGGTGCAGTCTTTTGTTCTGCACTACACAGGTACATGCCCCCATGTGCCCTAGGAACCTGAGGAAGCTGCATACCATGGTGACCAGATGAGATTTTAATTCCAGAACTATACCCCACAGTGTTTCAAACCTCTATTGCAATAGAAAACTTTTGGCCTTCATAAAGCCCAGGACCACTTCAATAAATTATTTATTCTGAATTGATTTCAGAACTGATTTGTCCACATTGACAAGGCGCTCCAGCATGTCAAAAATGGACTGGATAATGGCTCCACAGGATTGTACCTGCGATGTGGCCTGCCTTCTCACCAGTCAATGATCTCAGTAAGGGAACACATGGACTTCAAAGGAACACTGCTACCACCACCATGCACTTGGTGAAAGTGCAAGGAGCTGCTGACTGGCCAAATGGAAGCATTATAGATTGCAGGTAGATTCCATTTACCACAAATCTGAACCAGTTCTGGTGGTTCCTATGCCCCATGTGGAAATAAGCATCTTTCGAGTCAGGGGTAGTATATTAGTCCTCCTGTTTCAAGGAAAGAATAATGGAAGCTAGTGTAATCAAGCAGAATTTTATTTTCTTCAGGAATTTAACTCTTTTAGACCTAAGATACAACCTTTTGCTTATCAGGCCTCTGGATTAAGGAAGTAGCAGGACTAAAAATCCTTCCCCAGAACATAATAATGGCCATACTGGGTCAAACCATTGGTCCATCTAGCCCAGTACCCTGTTTTCCAACAGTGGCTGGTGCCAGATGTTTCAGAGGGAGTGAACAGAACTGGGCCATTTATTGAATGATCCATCCCCTCTCATCTAGTCCCCGTTTCTAGCAGTCAGAGGTTTAGGGACACCAAGAGCATAGGCTGCATCCCTAACCATATTGGCTAATAACTGTTAATGGACCTATCCTCCATGAACTTAGCAAATTCTTTTTTAGACCCAGTTTACTTTTTGGCCTTTACAGCATCCATTGGCAATGAGTTCCATAGGTTGACTCTGTGTGTATTTATGAAGAAGTACTTCCTTATGTTTGTTTTAAACCTGATACCTATTAATTTCATTGAGTGACCACTGGTTCATGTATTATGTGATGAGGGAAATAATTTTTCTTCATACAATTCATGATTTTATAAATCCCTATCACATCCCCCACCCCCCTACAGCTCGCTTTCAAGCGGAACAGTCGCAATCTTTTTAATCTGTCCTCATATGGAAGCTGTTCCATACCCCTAATAATTTTTGTCCTGCTTCTCTCTACCGTTTCCCATTCTAATGTATCTTTTTGAGATGGAGTAACCAGAACTGCATGCACTATTCAAGGTGTGGGTGTATCATGAATTTATATATTGGCATTATGATATTTTCTGTCTTATCTATCCCTTTCCTAATGGTTCCTAACATTGTCGGCTTTTTTGACTGCCATGGGACATTGAGCAGATATTTCCACAGTACTAAGCACACTGACTTCAAGATCTCTCGAGTGGTAACAGCTAATTTAGACACCATCATTTTGTATGTGTAGTTGGAATTATGTTTTCCAGTCATCATCATTGAATTTCATATGCCATTTTGTTGCCCAGTCGCCAATTTTTGTGAGATCCCTTTTGTAACTCTTCACACTCAGCTTTGGACTTAAGCTATATTTAGTAATTGTGTATCATCTGCAAACTTTGCCGCCTTACTGTTTACCCCTTTTTACAGATCAAGTATAAATATATTGAAGAGGACTGGCCCCAGTACAGATCTTTGGGGGACCATACTTTTACCACCCTTCACTCTGAAAACTGACCATTTATTCCTACCCTTTGTCTCCTATCTTTTAACCAGTGACTGATACATGAGAGGACCTTTCCTCTTATCTCATGATTCCTTACTTTACTTAAGAGCATTTGGTGAGGGAGCTCATCAAAGGCTTTCTAAAAGTCCAAGTACACACTATCGACTACAACAGCTTTGTCCGCATGTTCACTGACACCCTCAAAGAATTCAAATAGATTGGTGAGGCATGATTTCCCTTTACAAAAGTCATGTTGATTCTTCCCCAACATATTATGTTCATCTATGTGTCTGATAATTCTGTTCTTTACTATAGTTACAGCCAATTTGCCTGGTACTGAAGTCAGTCTTACAGGCCCATAACCGCCAGCATTGCCTCTGGAGCCTTTTTAAAAAAAAAAAAGAAAATCAGCATCACATTAGTTATCTGCCAGCCATCTGGTACAGAGGCTGATTTAAGCAATAGATTAAACAGAAGTTAGTAGTTCTGCAATTTCATATTTGAGTTCCTTCAGAACACATGGGTGGATACCTGGTCCTGGTGACTTATTACTGTTTAATTTATCCATTTGCTCCAAAACCACCTCTATCTTGGACAGTTCATCAGATTTGTCACCTAATAAGAATGGCTCAGGTGTGAGAATCTCCCTCACATCCTTTGCAATTAATACAGATGCAAAACATTCATTTAGCTTCTCTGCAGCAGCCTTACCTTCTTTCAGTGCTCCTTTGATCATCTAGTGCAACATTTCTCAAACTGGGAGCCTCAACCCAAAAGGGGATTGCAAGGCTAGTGTAGGTGGGCTCACAAGGTCACCTTTTTCCTTGCCTTCAGAGCTCGGTGGCTTGAGAGTGGTGGCTGCTGGCTGGGTGCTGACCTCTGAAGGCAGTGGCACCGCTCTGCAACAGCGCAGAAGTACGGGTGGCATGGTATAGTATTGCCACCCTTACTTCTGCGCTGCCTTCAGAGTTGAGTGGCCAGAGAGTCGCGTCTGCTGACCAGGCACCCAGATATGCCAGATCTGAAGGCAGTGCCACCACCAGCAACAGCGCAGAAGTAAGGATGGCACGGTATGATTACTTAGCCCTGTAGGGATCTGCACTGCTGCCACAAAAGCTACGTCCAGTACCAAGTGTGTGTGTGGGGGGGGAGGTGTCATCACAGCCTGAAATATTTTCAAAGGAGGATCCAGCAAAAAAGTTTGAGAATCCCTGATTTAGTGGCTCCACTGACTATTTGGGAATGTAAACATTCCCTGGCGTGGGAGGGGTGGTGGTGGCCCTCCCCCACTGTCAGTCTCCGAGGGAGGCCACACCTCCCAGCTGCTATGTGCGGCAGGAGGGTGGGGGGAGAATTGGCAGTTCTGGGCCTCTTCAGCCTAGCTGTGCAATCCCACAGCCCTCGGCCCCAACCCTCAGGGGGAGCAATCAAGCAGTCTGAGGCCCGGGCCCCCATTCAGGGCTAGGCAGGCCAAGTAATTAGTCTCCCAAGACAGGGTGAGCACACAGTCTATAGCCCCGGCAGGCAAAGTAGCCAGCCTCGAGCCCAGTGCAGGGCAAGTAAACAGTTTAAGGTCAAGCCCTCTGGCAGGGCAGGGCCAGCAAAGTAAATGGTCTCTCGTCCTATGTAAGGCAAACAAACAGTCTAAGTGTGAGCCCTCAGGCAGGGCAAGCAGGCAGGCTACGGCCCTGGCTCTCAGGCAGGGTGGGGCAGACAATGTAAACAGTCTATAGCCCTAGGTAGAGCGAGCAAACAGGTGAAGGCTCAGGCCCTCAGGCAGGGAGATCACTGCGAGGTTGGGGTAGAAAGAGAGGGAGGGGGAGGCAGGCCCACCCGACTCCACTGCGTCCCAGCCCAGGGCTCTGGCAGTGGTGGGGTGTCCTGTCACTGGTCAGCAGGGCTCTCGCCAAAACTCACTGACTTGGCTGCAGGCCACAACACAACCGGACTGTCGTCTGGGCTCCTTCCTTTCCCTGGAGTACCTGGCTCTCAGAGTCACCTTCAGTCTCTTTGGGATATTCAGCTGGGGTAAGTTCCACAGCCCCTCGACGTCGTCAACCAGTGGCAGTTCTGGCAGCTCCTCAAGGTCACCAGTGGATGGCAGCCAGGTATCTCCTCTGGTTCTCAGGGGGTAATTCCTCCAGGTCGCAGGGCCCAGGTATCTCCTCTGGTTCTCGGGGTAAGTAGCTCTGGCAGGTCCTCAGGGCTCCAGGGCACCTCAGGGCAGCAGTCAGGCCCCAACACCAAAGGAGATACGACCTTCTCCCTTGACTACCCTCTCCCAACTGAGCTGGGAGACCTGCCCTTTATACTTCCTCTTCCTGTCCAACCTCTCTGCTTCCAGTCAGGTGGAGGTGGATTCCCAGGTTCCACCCCCAAGAAAAGATTTGTACCTCCCTTGTTGTCAGTCTCTGAAGGAGGCCACACCTCTTGGCTGCTACTGGAAGGCTTCCAGATTCAGATGTACTTAAAAAAAATGGCTGTTAGTTTTTGCATCTTTTGCTTGTTGCTCTTCAAATTCTTCTGACTTGCTTAATTATACTTTTACACTTAACTTTCCAGAGTTTATGTTCCTTTCCATTTTCCTCAGTATGATCTGACTTTCAATTTTTGAATGGATGTCTTTGTGTCCCTGAGGAACTGTCTCTATGGTTAACTGTTTAAAGGAGCGATTGGACCTACTGCTCAAAGGTCCCTTGTGAAACTTTCACTTTCTTGTGAAAGTGGTCCCTGAAAAGGAGCAGGGAATGGGGGTGGGAAGAGGTAATAGAAACCCCAAAGCCAGTGTGTTTAAGATACACTGATCTGAGTTGATATGGGACCAAGCATTAAGAAATGGGATAAACAATTGGTAAATAGAGAGGGAGTAGATGGCACTCTGGGGACTAGTAGACTGTTCTTGACCAACACATCAAACACTTGTTTGAATAAAGGCAATGATCTACAGGAACCTGTAGTTGAAAAACAGGGGGGTGGGTGGTCACCTCCTGTAATTTCTGCCTCTTTCTTGACAAGTCTTGGGACTGAGACATAAAGCCAGGTATCTGTGGGTCTACTGCACATGGAGCTGCTTCCTTTTTGTTGCTGGCGTATACATTCCAAGTGACTTCAATGTCGCTCTATAATCTTCTGAGCTATGGAGCCTGTCTATCTTGTCCAAAAAAAGGAAGGACTTTCAAATGGGAGGTCTTGGATGGTCTGCTGGACCTCTGGAGGAAGGCCAGATGACTGCAGCCATGAATTATAGTTATAGTAGATGGTATGGCTTGCTGAATCAGCTGCATCTAAGCTGGCTGAAGGACTGTTCTGGCCACCAGTTTGCCCTCCTCCACCATCACAGTGAATTCCTGTCTGCAGTCATCCAATAACCTGTCCTTGGACTTCAATATGTTATCCCACAAGGTGAAGTCATACCAACTGAAAAGTGCCTATTGATTTGCAATCCTAAATTGCAGACCCTCTGTAGAATAAAGTTTCCAACCAAAAATGTCCAGTTTCTTTGAGTCCTTTCCTTTTGGTGTTGATACTTGGTGTCCCTGCCTCTCCTGATCATCAGGTGTGGGAACTACTAAGAAGCCTGTGGAGGGATGTATGTACAGGTGCGCAAATCCCTTAGAGGGGACATAGTATCTCTTCTCTGCCCTTTTCATTATGGGGGGGAGGGAAGATGGGGTTTGCCACAATGCCTTGACCAGCTCAATACTATCCTCATTGATTGGGAGAGCCACCCTGATGGGTCTGCTGAAGCCAAAATGTCCACCTCCTAATGGGATTTCTTGCAGACTTCTGCCACTTGGATATCCAGGAGACTGGATGCTCTTTTTAGCCAGCCCTGCTGATCTCTATAACCATCTGGTGAGGAAGAGTTGCTCACTGTCTCTACTGCCTTATCTGGTGATGAGGAAGTATACAGATGTTTAAATAGTTTTCTCTATTTCCTCTGCTGGAGGAAACACCAGGATAGCTTCCACCTGCTCAGCCCCAGTCCTGCGACTGACAGCAGAAAGATGTGGTCTCTGGTGCCTATGCTCACAAAAAAAACCTGAGGCGAAAGACTGAGGTGGATGAGGGACTGGCCTAGCAGCTGGGGGAAAACTCCTGAGGTTCAGAAAGGCTCTTGACATGGTCCTGAGACCCATCCCTGACCAGGCTATTGTCCCTTGTCTGGTGGCTGCTACTGAGGTTGCTATGGCAACCATAAGACATAAGTCTGCAATGTAGGATGTATGTTCATTCTGTGCTGGGACACATTGGACCCAACCTACAAATTGGAAGAAGACAAAGAATCTGAGTCCTCCAATAACGGAGAAGCAGGCCATCAGTTCTGGTGAGGGATAGCCAGAACCCAAAGATTATGGTACCAGAGAAATCATAGCTAGCTTCCCTCGACAGTACTGTCTTCCAAGGTAAGGAAAGTGTAGGTGGCATTAGCACTGCCTATTTCAGAGGAGCCAGAGTAGGGTCCCTAGGCACTGGCAGAAATCCTTCCTGAACCAAGAGGTTAAGTGGCTCCTTAACAGCTGTGTACACTTCCAATGTCAATAGTACCAGTAATGCCGCTTGGCTCTGAACTGCCAGGAGATAGCCTAAGAATCTCTAATTGGTACTTCAGGGTCCATCTTGATGGACCTGGCACAGGTTCTGCAGTCGATGACCCCTTCTTCACTGAAGAGTGTTTTAGTGAGTGTTTCCTTTCAGTGTCCCTCCCTGAGCTCTTGCCTTTCGAAGGTGTCAGCAATGGAGATCTTACCAAGCAAGGTACTGAGACCGGTCTTGTGCCTCTTCCTCAGCATTGGAAATAGCAATTGAGCTCTCGACTGAGATGACTCAGGGGGAGCAATCTGGGACAGATGCTTATGTACCCAGTGCCCACCCTGAACAGGATGGCTCTGAGGATAGATGGAGCACTGCTGCCATAAGAATACATTTAAACCTGGCTGCTTTGTCCTTTTTTGAGCAAGGCTTAAATCCTTTAAAATGTGCCATTTGACACTCACATGGGACACCCCCAAGCATTTAAGGCAGCTGGGGTGTGTGTCACTCACCGGCACTGGTTTGCTGCATAAGTGACATGATTTAAACCCCCGAGATTGAGGCATAGCTCCAGTACTGGTATTGATACTGAAAATTGAACCACTCAGTCTAAAGACCTAAAAACTGAAACTTGTACCTAACCAACCGCTACCCCAACTATAAACTATCTAAAGCCCTAACTATGGGAGTGCTTTACATAATAAAGGTGTATTTTACAAGGAATGAGTGAAGAAATTGCAGAAGCAACCATCACAGGCAGTAAGAAGGAATTGAGGGAGGTCAGGAGTGGCTCTACCCTTTATACCTGCATGCGGCAGCAGAGGGCATTTGAGCCATCCTGATGGGTATCACTGAGGGAAAAATATCTCCAACAACCATGCCCTGGGCACATATTCACCTACAGTGGAATGGATGTTTGCAATCACTCAAAGAAGAAAAGGAAATTTTTCATGGGAACCATGCAAATGAAACTGTGCTGCAGGCCAATCAGATGCAACCATAGGTTTAATAGGGCCAAAGAAAAATATGGGAAATAAAACTGGACTGAATTCTCTCCTTTGATGTGTGATATAGAAGGGAGTGAAAAACAAAAGGACAAGACCTGAAAAAAAGTCATAGAACAGGGAAGGCAGCACTGAATGTTCCCACTGTTCCCTCAAACAAGTAGTAGCCCCTCCACAAAATCCAGCAGTTTAGAGCACCTTAGAATTTAAGGGTGTGGCTAGCAGATAGGGGCAGCTTTTTCTAAACCGTTTTAAATGGTATTTCTCTGTACAAACATAACTTCACTTTTTTATTCTAATATGTGAACAGTAGTAACATATCCCTATAAAAATGGGTACTCTGATTATATATAACATATGCTCAAATTGACTTCACCAGTCCAGATGGGCTATTAGTTCAGATTAACTATTTTAATTCTATCAATTAGAACGAGAATGTTATATAGCATGGGGTATAAAGTATGAGCCTGAAAATAAATTAGCACATGCTAGAAAGAATGTAGATGCTTTCAGAGAGATCAGATGACCTATTTGTCATTTATAACTTCTGCCTGAAAAAATACCAGATCTGCTATCAAAGAATGCAGTCTCTAATCCAGCTTTTTGCTATTCGTGTTTCTTCATATCTAGTGTTTACCACAGTTACCTGATATGTATTTATCTTGTGTTATTATTATTTCTTTATGGAGTGCAAATGTTCACTTACAGCATCTTAAATTTAACAACTCTGAATTATTGTAGATATGTTTTCAAGACAATTTTAATAACTCACTTATTCCTCTGTATCATTTCTAAGACCTCACATAGCTCCAAGCTTCTTCGAGTAAGAATTCCTACATTCAAACTTGCATATATCTCAACTTAATCTGCTTACTCACTCACTTCTTTAGCAGTCTTTGCCCTCTTACAACAGTCAGGCCAGGATGCTTTATGTCACTTGCAGGGAGTGCCCTAGACCTTTGAGATGCACTTGACATGGACATCAGTTCACATAAATGTAGCTATTGGATGAGCTGTACTAGTCAGCTACCCTAGCCTGACATGCTGGGTTTGAAATCGGAGTTTCCCTTCTCCTAGGTGAGCTGCCTACTGAAACTACTGAACTCCACCTTCCCTGGCAAGATGTATTTTAAGATGGCCTTTATTCACCTTGATGTCTTCGTCACAGGGCCTATGTGGCATTTTATAGAGCTAACCACACTACTATTATCCCACCACGCCCTGCTGAGAGATGTCACCAGTTGTTCTCCAACTGCTTATTGGATATTCACAGTTGTCCAGCATTTGCAGGACATTCCTTATCTTGTGGCAAGCCACAAGAAGAGACATCAACATGCTCTCCACCATGGAAATGAAGAGGTTGAGATGGTCAAATGGTTAGACACTCTGTGATAGGAAACAAAATGAGGTTGTGAGGGGCCTAAGGTTAGTTGCCCCAATTGAAGACAATTGAAATAGGGTAAGGTATGTTGGTATGGTCATGTCCAGTGAAGACCTGAGAGTTATATTGGTAAGATGGCTCTTATAATGATGTTGGATGGAAGATGACTAAGGAAGAGGCCAAAGACTTAACACATCGACAAGATATCAACAGACTTTAAAGAGACCATTGGTATGGCAGCCAGATATACTATCATAAGTTTTGGAAGAAGGCTATAAAAATCACCTACCTCTGAATAGGGAAGTGGCAAGAAAGAAGACGTTGATGACTTAGTCCATTGTATATTTTTATTTTTATAGAAAGGCAATGATAATGAATGGATTAAGGCTAAATGGAGCATGGATCCACCAAAAGTTTGGAGACTCATGGATACACTTTTTCTGACCTGAAACGCTTTCCAAAGATAGATTCATTCTCCCACTACACTGGATGTCTAATATATTCTTCTGGAGTCCTTGATTTTCCTACCATATGAGGCAGTCCAGTCAAGATGGCAGTTGACTAACAATAACTTGAGGAGTATTACTCTCTCTGACTCAGTGGTGAGCCCAGACCGTGAGACTACAGCATCTGGATCTCAAGGATCCAATTCTACCCCTGAACTGGAGGGGTTTCAGATAGAAGTCTGTTACCAGATTCTTATTCCATTCTAACCCGATGTTACTTAATCTATTTGGAGAAACTATGGCAAGAGGGTATCAACTTTTATATTTTTAGACTGTTTTAACTTAACATATTCTGGACAGAAATACATGAGGTAATAAAAGATGTGGATTTGAAGGCAGATATATTTTAATTGTTTCTGGTCCAAATCCTGATCATTTTAACATTTAATAAGTAAAAATAGCTTTTCAAAGTTATAGCACGTACAGTCAAAAATATTTTTGCTAGTCTTTCCTGCACTGTAGCATCAAAATGTGGAATAGACCCATACAATGAAAGAAATCACAATCCAACTGAAGATATCTTTTGATAAACATCTTCTTTGATGGTGGCTACCATCAAGTTTTTATTTCCTTGCCTTGATTGCTCCTGGAATGCAATCCCTCTGCACTGAATCCCTGTTCACCCAACCATCCCCCTGACATTGAAATTCCTCCTAAAATCTCATTTTTGCCTCCAAAAAGTCATCTAAAAGGAATAAAAACAGTCACAAACTCTACCAGTTATACATGTAACCATCTGTTTATGTCCACAAATCAGGTAGTTAGATTTCTAACTGGTAACATTTTCATCAGCAATTTAGTGTTATAAATATGTTTTCTCTGTAAACTTAAGAAGAAATGTGCTTGCTCATAAAGAGCTGTGTGGTAACTTGTATCTACAAGCAATTGCACTGGTCGTGCCTCAGGAAAAAAAGCAAAGTGCAGACACTGCCTTTTAGGCAATCTGACTTGCTTGGGATATCACAGTGTAGAGGCAGGGAACTGTGCAGCCTGGAAAACCCCAGTCAGGAGAGAGAGATACCACTCTGCCCAAAAAGGGCTGGCTGAAGAGCCAGAAACCTAGAGTTGGTGCCGTCAAGAGACCACAGGGGAGAATGCTGGTACAGTGGCCCTGAACTGTGACAACCTCCATCTATAATTTTATATACAGTCATACAAAAATACATATCCAAAGACTGAAGTAAAAAAGTAAATTATATTGGCTCTGATCTGATAAGGTTTTGTTGTACTAGATTCAATATTATTATTCTTAGAGTAGAGCTTGGTACCTCCAATCAAAGATCAAGGCTCCACTGTGTTAGGCACTGTAGAGGCATGTAACAAAGAAGACAATTCTTCTGCCAGCAACGCAAAATTTACATGAAAGAAGGCAACAGCTGGATGAAACAGACAAACAGCATGGGGGTGGGTTGGAAGGATGAGGTAACAACAAATAAACAGCATTTAGCAGAAAAGCTGAAGTCACAATTCACCATTTGCCTTCCTGGTTAGTTTTGTTTGGTTTCAGGATTATTTAGTTTCTATTTCATGTGTTGCTGGACTCAAGACATATCTAAATCAAAGCAAGTAACAATATCCACTAACACACAGAGAGGAAGAGAGAGACTAAGCATACAATTAAAAATAAAAATCAGGCTCATTGTGCCAAAAATCAGCATCCCATTGTGCTGGGCTCTGTACAAACAGACAGAGACCAGTATATATTGTATATCAGTGGTTCCCAACCCATGGCCTGTGGGCCAAAAGTGGCCCACCGTTCCCCTCGCACTGGCCACTGCCTAAGGAGCAAGATAGAGTGCGTTGCCATGGGGCTACAAGACCAATGCAAGCTCCTTGCTGGTTCCAAACCTTTTACTCAGCGTCACCCCATTTAAACACTGAAAGTTTTTGGCAATCCCAGCAGACAAGTCATGGCATTGCAGTGCTTATGATATTTATATTTTTCATTTCAAGTATCTAAACAGATTAACATGTCATTTGAATTTTTCATGCCAGGTCATATTTAAAAGATTTACTATTAAATACCTGAACTGGTGTGACACCTAGGCCTGAGATTCCTGACACAATTTGCCAAAGGCTGGTTTAGTGGTAGAGATTTCACACTGCAGCTCTGAAGTAATGTCCAAAGTAGAGCAATAATACATCTTGATGGAAACTAGGGCACTGAATCCTGCTTCACACAAGCAAGTTGTGGCAAAGAGAATAGGTATCTTGAGGGCATGTGTCAACAGAGCAGGATAGTCTGTTTTCACACTGAACCAGAAGTTAACTATTGTTGGCCCAATCCTGTTTTTATAAAATACATGAAAGAACAGAGACACAACCCCCCTCCCTCCCACCAAGAGGAACTTCAGCCTGATACACTGTACCTGTGATCAAAAGCTAAAACCTCAACTGACTCATTGTTCTACCCTTTGAAATGTTCACTTCAGTCTTTTTAAAATATTCATTTACTGCATATCATTGAAACAAGAGATCCCAGATTTTTGTCTAATGTGCTTAAGTCAAAAGTGAAACAATGTTTACTTTAAAAAACATGTAAGTTCTTCACCTAGGAGTTTGCACTGAGTGTTTGGAGTGTGAATGGCTGAGCAACTGAGGTGGGTGTAGACAGGGAGAGTTATTGAACAATTGGTTTAAGTAAGGGATGCTGAAACATGATGAAGAAAACACCAGCCTCACCTCAAACATTTGAGGAAGGAAGAAAGGAGTGAAGATAATGACTTTTACCACTCAACTGGCCACAGAGGAGTACCACCCTGATAACTTTGAGTCAGCCCGCTTCAAAGAACAAAATCTGATCAGGCTTGCAACAATATGGGTGATTAAGGATCACACCAAATGCAGATGCAGCATGAGAGAGCAAAAACCCAGAGATCCCATGTAAGTCTTTTTCCTATAAAAGGCAGAAAGATGGAGGTTTGGGTCTACATAATCACACCATCCAGGAGTACCGGTGTGCATCGACAGAACCTTGCTTCTCACCCTCGTGCTACAGTCACCTGGCCAGTGACCATCACGAGCATCAGGAGGCTGGTAACGATAACATCTGTGAAACCTCTATGTGTGTGTGTGTGTCTGTCTCCCTGTCTGTGTGTATAAGTGTGAATGAAAGTACCAATTGAAACGTGTTAATGAAGTATACTTTATTAACAAGAATTTCTGAATTTGTAATCACTAGATTAACAATATCAATCTTGTGCTTTCACTGTTGATACTGTTTTCTTGGTATTTGCATTATTGATATTATTTACCAAATTTTTGTATTCATGATAAATGTGGCTTGTTGCCTTATCCCCTGAAAAAGATCCTGTGATGTTTGTTATTTGAATAACACTATGGCTAGTTGAGAAAATAAAGATAGTAGACTCCGATCACAGGACAGTTTGATGAACTGTTCGACTTCATTTGATGGCTGTTTGACTTCATTTGATTCATTGCTTCAGGCTGACATAAAAATGGGCTATGCACCCAGTCCATTATGAATGTATCTGGAATGTCTGCAAAGAATGTCCCAAACTGCTCCACAAGTCATTGAAGATGGGAAGTCATCACGTGTGTAGGAGTCTCAATTCCATTGTTCTCAGCCAGGAAAGTGGACAGCTGAGGGAACGACTCATAGTTCCTCTTGATGAGGTTTTGTCCCTAGAAAGTGATTTTTTTTTCACAAATCCATCATTCAGCATGAGAAGGTGTGTGTTTTTGCCCTGAAGACTGGCATTTAGATTGTTTAGCTTTATAAAGATGTCACTCAGGTATGCCAGCAGACACACTGGTCATTATCAATAAGAAAGTTCACAAATTCTTGTTTGTTCCATTCAACCATGTATGCACATATCTCATCTCTGAGTTTAAAAAAATCATTCAAGGAATTTTCCTCATGAGAGCCACCAAACTTCAATGTGGAACAGCAGAGCATCATGCTGGGACCCCATTTCATCACACAACTGGGCAAAGAGAGGAGCGTGTAATGGTCGAGCCTTAATGAAATTTACGATTGAAGTGACATTTTGTAAAATTCAAATTGTAAAAGGAATTTTGCTCAATTCCTTACTCAGTTCGATGCCAGTTGTTCTGTGTGGAGGAGGCAGTGTCCATACTGCAGCAGGTGCAAAATTCTTTACCATAACACACAAGCCTGCTTTGCATCCAGCCACACTAGGTGCTCCCATCCGTGCAAAATACCGCCAATTTATCCCAAGGCTTTTTTTAATCCTGTCTGTAATCCTGGAACACAAACATTTCTTGCATGGTTTCATTTTTGGAGAGAAGCTTGCAAAAAAGTATATTCTCAAAAATGTCTCCTTCCCAGATGTAGCGCATGTAGGCTGTGAAATGTGCATCACGTCTCTCAATGCTTATGTCAACCCGAAGAGAAAATGCCTCTGTTTGCTGCAGGCGTTTCATCAGATTTTCTTCTTGATTTGCAGGAATTGGTTCTACCCTGCGTTTGACTGTAGTATTAAAGAGAAGTATTGTTTTAAGTTTATTTACAGCATTTTCCCCAAGCATAATTCTGACCATGTCAATTGCAGCGGCAACATTAACATTTCTCCAATTGTGTGAGGTTTCTTGCACCAAGCCATGCAATAACTCACTTCAAATGAGGTTCTCTGGGACTGCACCAACATGGACATAGCGGTCTTGAATATTAATTTCTGGGAAGACAATTCCTTTTTATATTGTTCAAAAAAAAATGACCTTAGCTTTCCTTCATGTTCCCCATGTTGTGAAGTCTGGTGATGTTTAAGTTTACTCCGTTTCATGCTCTCTGCAGACAAAACAGCCTGGCACAAAACACACTGTGGCCTTTCTTCCCCTTTCACCTCCATTCTTGTACATGCAAACTCAATGAAGGATTCGTCAAACTTACACTTTTGTGTCTTGTATTCATTTCAGTTCTCAGCATCATCTTTGTCATTAATCTTACTGCTCAAGCCCGGAACAGAAACTTTTTGCAGAAAACCATCTATGTTGAATGTCTCTGGGGTGTATAATGTATTTCACTTAGTCAGTATCAACATTCTAATTTTATGTCAGCTTCCTGTAACATTCAGATCTTGCGTCAGAGCTGCAACTGTCATGAATGAAGAAATAACTGCCATTCGCAAGTTACATTTTTATAAACAGCAAGCATATTCATTGATTAAACAGTGATCTGACTTATAAGTGGTATTGTAAATTTATTGAAAACATTTGTTTAATAGACAGATTAGCTTTTATACTGATAGTACATCAATAACATGGCAAGTGAAAAAATTAAAACTTGAATGATACTATGTCTTTGTGACCCCCATTTTTTATTGCTACGACCCCAAATGGGGTCATGATCCAAAGGTTGGGAACCGCTGCCCTAGGCACTGGGGTCCCTGCTGGAGCCAGAGGGAGGAGAGCACCGATCTCTTGTCCCTCTGGCTGCAGAAGGGAGCCACTGCCTAGGGACCCAGGTGGAGTCCACAGGGCTACAGGACACATGTAGATTCCCTGCTGAAGCCAGGGAGACAGGAGATCAGCGAGGAGGCAGCCTCCTCGCTGAATTGCTTTCAGCTGGCTCAGGTGGAGGGGGAGGACTGCTTTGGAGACTGGTGGCCCTTCAGGGTCCTAAAAATTATATCTGTGGCCCTCCAGCCATAAAAAAGTTAGGAACCACTGTTGTATTAAACATATATATGCAACTGGAAGACACACAGAGGTTGAAGCGTGCCTATCACCAGCCTGCATAAAGGACAGTGGAGCCTGCGTGGGCTGAGGGGAGTGCTTACGTTGCCTGTGGCAGGGAGAGGCAGGGAGCTGATCGCTGGCAGGCACAGACAAAGCTCCCCTATGCTAAGGGCAGGTGGTAATAAGGTGCCTCACAATTCTGGGTGCCCTTGGGAAGCATCAGACCATTACTGAAAGCTTAAATTTTATCCACACAAGTTACTGGTATAATATGCGGGACAAGTTTGTTTCCATTAAGAAAAGAATGGAACAGTTTCAGGCAAGATGCAATAGGCAGATAAACTCCAGGTATCAGATTTAGAAAAATATTGGTCTGTGATTTGTTGTTAAATGCTTTTTGAGCATTGGCGACAGAGAAGTGTGTTGGTGGGTATGAATGCAACGTGTCGTCATACCACCTTGGGCAGCATCACACATCAGATTTCACAAGTTAGGCAGTGTAGGGCCTGTTCACGATGTGAAATCCCTAAGAAATGGTGCTGGGGATTCCTTTTCTCTATAGTTATGTAGTACTGCTGACACCATTATCAGGTGTATGGTGTTCTTGCCAGGGAGTGGCTGTGTAAGTAACTGGGTACACACAGAGTGATTGTCTTTTCCTAGCTACTGCATTTTAAACAGTAAGATAACGGTTTGAATGATAGCCCTTTAACAGGAGCAGCAATGGCATGTTGGAACCAGGGGTTCTGTGGCAATTGTGGGTGGGAGAGCACTGGGAAAGGGCACTGGGGGTGGCAGCTGGGCATAGGATAGAATCTGGAAATGGTAATTTGGCAAGTGAGCTGGGCTTTGATGTTCAGAGGAGCCATAGGGTATGACAGCTGGGCAGGGCAGTGGCAGTTGGGAATTGACAGCAGCAGATGGAGAAAGGAGAAAATAAGCAGAACAAAATGGAGTGATAGGAGCAGGGTCCTCTTTAGGAGGAGTAAATGAGAACAAAGAAGAAAGGTTAACAAACCGTATAAAGTGTATGGGAAGACCAATGTAAGGAAATTGAAAGTGAGATATTGAAAGAAAAAAAGAGAGTAAGGGAAACCTGCCTATATTGAATGCAGATAAAGTAGATGAGGCAGAAAGCCACACTGACAAATCCAGCTAAAAAAGAGATTGATCTGCCAGTTATTGCACTGTACTGACTGTATGGAGGGTTTGAATCACTGCGTGACCACCTTCTTGTTTAATTTTTTTTTTAAATCCTACAGTATTTCTTTTTTATTCCCTCTTATTCAAATCTTATCTCTAAGGACCAAATTTCTTCTCTGAGTTAGGCACACACAACTCTTTGGCGGCAGTCAACAGGAGATACGCAAGCTACGCTACTCTAGTTTGCATATCTCCCGTCGATTTCCTAACTCCTATTTACCGCAGGGTCTTCATTTCACGGCACCACAGGAAATGTGCTCCCCTTGATGCAGAATTACTCCACCTGGTGGAGGTGGATTAATAGTATCGATTTCCAGGTCGATTGAGTGGGTTTTCACTTCCGCTCAATTGATCCAGACAAATCGATCTGATGGCGGCAAATTTGCTGCCGTCAGTCTAGACATAGCCTGAAGACAAGGGCAATTGTGCATGGATATCTGAGGGCACAATTCCTTAGGCAGAAGTTAAATCTGGTGCAAAGTGAATGGATGTGAGGCAGTATTGCTACTGCAGAGTTATTACTACTGTGAGGACTGGGTTCTGCAGCCCTGACAACCAGAGTAAGGGGTAGTTGGTCGCCCAGCCTTTGCTACAGCTACATTCCTGTAACTCAGTTCCTGTGTAGGTGCAGTTTGTAATTGTGTAAAGCTTTAATGAAAAGAAGGCACTATACGATATAAATAAATATCTGACATGGTGATCTACACGTATGTATTAAACAATTAATTCATATGTCTAAATAGATGCATGCCAACACTCAGATTCATATTTGTAGGTGGAGAATTTGTCAAATGATTATTAACCAAACTAGTACAAAAGACACTACAATAATAGCTGAAATGAGCCTCGACTGTATAACAATTAGTAAACAAATATCTTTGTTAAGAAATAAATATGGTTGAAAAGTGTTACAATGGATTCTGCTTAATAAGACATCTCCTTCAGTATCTCTCTAAGAACTGGTTTTAAATATTTCTATTCTAGTTTTCAATCACAGCACAAGCACTGAAATAGAATCAATTAAAATGATTGACCTCTTACAGACAGCTGATCGGAAGTACCATTTTCCTTGTGTCTGGGCTGCTTTTTCATACAACTAGCTCTTTGATTTTCCTTGAACATTGTGATAGAAACTGTTCTTTGTTAGTTCACTTTCTGGGTTTACAATTAAAAGCAGGGTGTGTCCTACAGTGCACTTAGCCACTTCAGTGAATCAGTTGTTATTGGTGTCCTCATAGGTCTGTTCTCAGTCCTTGCCTTTGTAATCTGTACATTCTTCATGTAAGGAATTGTTATGGTCATCAGGGGGCTCCAGTTTCCTTCATATGTCAACATCACACAGATTTAAAAATCTCCCAAATATTCCAGCTGCCATGTTCCACTTCTGTGGTTCTGCTTACCTAACTGCTGTGCAGGCGGTATCAAGAAATTTCCTGCAATTTAATGCAATCTAAATAGAGCTAATATTTGTGTGATCAAGACAGCTATATGAATCCTGTACCTCTTTCACTATTTCTTACACAGCCTTCTGCCAACCTTGGAGTCCAGCTAGACTCTGGTCCATATATAGAATGTCTTTACTGTCTTTCCCCTTGGGAGCATTGCCAGTGCACATCCTTACCTCTGTCTGATCTGGAAGTCCATCTTCATGACTTTCTTTTCTTCCATTTAGTTTAATGTAATGCTAGACTCTTTCTACTTGTGTCTATGCATGTAGGACTAACAGACTTCATCAGCTACAAAGTGATGCTGGCAGTATTCTTGCTGGCATCAGATGAAGTAAGCACAACTCCTTTTCTTGGCTCACCCTGTTTCCTGTTCAGATTTCATATTATCTCAAGGTGTTTCCTCTACACCTATAAGACCCCTTGGAATCTTAATTCAAGATTCTTATTTGATCCTGTAATCCTTTACAATCCTGTGTGCCAAAATAAATTTGTCTGATTCCTATTGGTCTCACCAATATATACTTTAAACGTGCCATGCTAGATGACCAGTTCTTAGGCTGTATCTAGCATCTTTCCCCTACAACTCCCTATTGAGAGATGTCCAAGCTTCTGTAATTATCACTGGTTAAACTAAAATTGTAGACTCAGTTCTTTTGCTTTTTATTTTCAGTTAGCTTGGCAGTGATGGTTATATTAAGTTATTTTACTTTTCTGTAAAATGCTCTGATGTATGTCTTCTTTACAATTGTTATAACATTTCCAAAATCAGAGAAGTTATAGACATAACAGCATACCATGTCATTTAGTAAGTCAAAGATGCATTGTTGTTGCTGATATTTGAAGATTGCTAGATGAAAAGGATACGTATAGTCAGATCTCCTTAATCTGAATCAGTCTATACAATCCATTTTTATTTAGATTCAATAAAACTTTCATTAAACAAGTCACTGGTATATACAGTACATGATTCAAGCTGAATACTGTTGAAGTTTAGACACATGAATAAACCATACATGGATTTATCATGCCTATATATAATTTACTACATGAAGCCCCAATCTTGGAAATCCATATGCATGTGCTTAATTTATTACCATGAGTAGCTCCATTAATTTCAATGGAACTACACATGGTAGTAAAATTAACCATGTGCGTATGGGTTTGCAGCATTGGGGCAGTGGAGTTTTTAAAAGAGAACTTAATACTTCAAGAAAATTAGATTATATCCTAGCAAACCCTTCTGTACTAAATTATAATGTTAAATGGATGGAGCTAATGGAACATTGCCACCTCTCATACTACTTCCTTTGGCATTTGGTCATTTGCGCAGTACTGCTGGTAGTGATAAAGCATAAACAAGTATGATTGTGTAAGCACATTTGGGGGTTGCAATTGCACTACAGAATACTAAAATCAAGCCTTGGCTATTTTAAGCATCCAACTCAGTAAACTAATTGAGACAGTGTAAATGTTGGTCAGTGAGTGTTTTCAGTAAGATCAGAAAAATTGTGGGGGGGGGGTTGCAGTAAACTCTTTAAGTAAAATTTGCTTTCACATCATTCTAGTCATGAAGAAGGTTTTCAGAGGCTGAAATTTTAAGTTTATTTTTTCCATCCCACTATCACCACCCCCAAAAAATGTCGAATGCTGTTCTGAGAATCATACCTTGCAGAACCCTTATGAAATCTGTTTTCAGCAAAATAACTAGATCTGGTTAGAGGACATACCCGGCATTTCAAAATTTGTCCTTATTTTGGAACAAAGATACAGAGTAGCTAGAATCAACCGTATAGCAGAAGACCTATTTCAGAACTTTAAAAGGCAGCATGGAGTGAGAAGAATGACCCTTGTCTCCACTTTGTTCTCCTGGAAAGATTGGCTCAGCTCCAACCTTTCCTGAGTTTAGCTATATGTGATCAACTACCACATTATTTCAGAAATATTTTATCTATAATGTAAGAAAATTAAAATTATTCAACCACTTTACCTTTCAGGGATCATTTTCCTTGAGGTCTGTTTCATATTCTTAGTCTTTATGATAGGTTTCCATGAGTCACATAATTTTATATTAATATCAAATAAGTGCAAGCAATACCTTCAGTGTTAGGACTATGGTAGGACAGTATAGCTGCAACATAGCGATAATTTTTAAAATAGTAAAGGAAGGTGTGGCTTACTTTGCACTTGACGGGGGAGGGTGGGGGGTGTCCTATAGGACCATTTTAAAGCAGGGAACCCAAGCGTATTTATATTTTAGCAACAGGAGCTGTTCAAGTGATGATATCAATGGAATGAGGTCACATATTCAAGCTGTTCAGCTACAGAAGTGTTCAAAGATGTCAGTCAGGCTCAAAGTAGATAAGTGCATCAGCTGATCAGTCAGGCATTTCTAGTGCTGGTATGAGAGTCACATTTATTAACGCCAGCCATGTACAGCAGACTCAGCTCTGACAGAAAGGGCTATTCGAAAGCCTTATTCCTTTACCTTTATGTCTATTGACGAAGTTAAAAAGTGGTTTATAGAGGGTGGTGCTTGAGCACACACACATTTTAATGGGACAAGAAAATATTTCCTATTTTAAGTAACATTTTTCACAAATTGCGAAAGCTCTAGGGAGGAGAGGGGTATTTTAGCAGGAAGTCCAAGACCTAGTGCACTTCAACTGATACATTGATGGAAACTCTTCAGTAATGCAGACTATTACATTCTGCATAAGTATCTTGATC
This sequence comes from Mesoclemmys tuberculata, assembly GCA_007922155.1. Lineage (NCBI taxonomy): Eukaryota > Metazoa > Chordata > Testudines > Chelidae > Mesoclemmys > Mesoclemmys tuberculata. The sequence continues at coordinate 22,291,500 of ML675614.1, read as the reverse complement.
TATTAATAATAAAACAGTGCAAGATTTGTAACTATTGAGTCAGGTCCATAACTGGATTAAATTGACATAGCTCTACTTTAATGGGAGATCTGACTCAATAAGTTCACTGTACTAGGGCATATTTGAATATCTCAGTTTCTCCCCAGGAAGGACTAAACACCATTTCTGTCATTATCCCATTAGCCCAATGGATTGTGTTTAATAACTGAAGGCTAAATTTAGACCTGGTGTAAGGGTATGCAATTTCACTGGAAATTTGCCTGATAACAGCAAGGCTGAATTTGACTGGATGTGTTAAAGGTACTTGAACAGAGAATGTAGACAACTATTAATACACTGGGCCAAATTCAGACCTGGTGTAAGCAGGTACAATTAAACCAAACTCAGCAGAATAATATCTGCTTACATGAGGTTTGGTCTGCTGTCTCTAAAGAGAATGTAATTCGTTAAATTCTCCCTTTTTCCAACCCCAAGTAACCTTAGGTAGATTGACATCTAGTTGATGGCTCATGGTAATGGCTATGAATGGCAGCCAAGACTATGATCATTTTAATGCATTACAATACAAGGGATACGGTACAAAGGCACACTGTATTTAAGAGCAGGGCCTGGGGAGCAGCAGTTTCGTGAATGCAAAGCCGTCTGGCTGGAGGCTTGAATACAGAACTCTTTTGCTACAGCTCTAAAAGTGGTGCTACATCTGTGTAAGCTTTGAGGATGCTTTTATTGTTGATTATACATCCTTGTTCAAAGCAACAACTAGGCTTATGCATAAAAATAGACTAGGAAGAACTATCCTGACTATGCCCACTCACTTCTCTTTTCAAAAATCCAAATGATTCTTGACTGCTAAGAGACTACAGCAGCAAGAGAGTAGGAGGAAGCGTGAAAAAGGAAGTCAGACGATTCATAGCATTTTTTATTAAATGAGATGCAGATCACCTATTTTCCTTTGAAATTCCTGGTAAAAGAAAAATACAAGATAGTTTTGTTTTAACTTGTGTAACTTAAAATTTTAAACTATATCTTGCACTTTACATAAAAATAAAGTAATGGTTTTACCACTGATTTCAATGGCAAAGGGTTTACTTCATGCCCTGATTTTAATTTCTTCCTTCCTGTTAGCAGATAAATGACAGCCTCATTAGAAAAAGCTCATTGATAACAGCCATGGAGAAGTTTAAATTTTAATAAGTGTTCCTCAAATATTTGTAATTTAAATGTTGTAACTGCTTTGTTTTATATATAATTTTTATTACATTGGAACTCAAAATGTGGTAGGCGTTGCTCTAATTATGTAGGAAGGCACAGTTGCTCCTTTGAAGAGTTTACACTATCAAAGGCTCTGATACTGAAAACATTTATGTACATGAGTAATCCCACTGAGTTCAATGGGACTACTCATAAGTATAAAATTAATCATCTGTGTAAGTGTTCAACGATATGAAACTAAAAGATTATCCAGTGTTTGACAGGAAAGCAGTGGCATTTTCTGTAAAATAGTGGGGATAAACAGGCTGAAATTTAGCTGTCATTCAGGAGTCTTGTAATCGTCTATGTAGGATTTCATATTACATGTATTTTCTATGGTTCCATAAATTTAGGTTAATTAATTATCAACAGCTCCCATTAAGAAGGTACTTACATTAAAGTTACTTCATATTGTCCAAGGCACACTGGGATTGGGTCTCTGGCAATTATATCAGTAAATCTTATTACTGCATTTGTAGCTTACTCTAAATTCTATTTTACTGTGTAATGTATTGCTGAAATGTTATAATACTGTTGGAAAGGTTTATGGCCTATTTTCACTTGTATTTTTCCTCTATTTACACATAGATAGAGCTTTTACAAGTGTACAGACCTATTTCTACAAACACTTACATGCTATCATTTCACTCTATTGTACTATTAATGAGAGTAAAGACTTGGACCTAAAGAAAGGAACTGAATGGCTGGCACTGAATTTAAGAAGTCAGCAATCCTGAAAGGCTAAATTCTGTAGTTTCCACTCCAGTGGGACTTTTGCCAGCCTAGAATAAGCAGAATTAGGGCCTAAATTGATGCCAGAAGTTTATGTATGCCTGACTTTTCAAAATTTGATAACAGACTTCAGTGTTTGTTTTTGTTTATCAAGCAAGAAACGAGGATCAAAGTCTGTGAGGATCTTTAATGGGGACTGAATTAATCATGATTACATTCTTGCCTTTGCATGATATAATCCTTTTACATTATTTTTCATCATGCTACACGTGAAATCCCATCTAAAAACAGCAACTAAAAACACTAGTATTTTGAATTACTTCTACTCCACTATAACTATTACCATAAATGTGATGATCTAGCAACTTGCTTTTTCCCCCAACTCCTATTTTAGACAGAAATTAGCTGAACTCAAAGATATTCGGATTTTCCTCTATTATTTCTACTAGATGGAAAAAGGAAGTATATCAATGAAGATACTGGCATTTGAATACAAAACCCAGAAGGTAAATTGTGGATTGCTATACTGGAGTAATAAGTCTTGTCAACGGATTGGTATTTTCAAAACTGATTTGCTGTTGGAAAAAATCATCACTGATGTAAAAAAACCCTCCTTCTTGTTTACTTAAGGAATGTATAAATCATTGTGTTCTTCTCCCCTCCCACCATGATAAATAGTTCTCTTTGTGCCTTCCTTGTTCTAAAATAAGTAATCTAGACTGAAAAAATATATGTTTTGCTCTCTGGTGTGTGGGAAGTTATAACAGCTTACATTTTGTGATAAAACTCTTCCTCTATCTCAATGGGTCCAGCGCTTCCTTCTAGCGGTAGGTCAGGGAACTGCTTCACCCTTTAGTGTTCTTCCACGCTCTAGTGGTGGGGGAGGGTGATATAGCCACTCTAAGATGGCCACACCCTGCTGGCTCCCAGTCCGGTCTCTGATTCACACAGACCCTTGCCTCTTCACTGGGGCTCTTGCCCCTCCAGTGAATGGCAGCCACCTGGGTGAGAGGGGACCTGGTCCCACTCAACTCTGCACCCCAACCCAGGGACCCTACAAGTAGCAGCCTCAAAATGTGGCTTCAGGAAAGCCGCTTGCTTCCCTGGGTAACTTCCCCATGCTGCTTGACAATGTCTGTACCCTGCTCAGACAGGGGTCCTTCCTGGCCTTCTTGCCAGGGAAGGCTCTTGACCCCTGACAGCCCCACGGGGTGTGGTAGTGCCCAGTTCAAGTGTCCATTTCAATCTTTCCCTTCTGGCAGGGTCTCTTCCCTTAGGCCTCCAGGCCTGGGAAAGGTCCTTTGCCCTCTTTGCCCAGGGTTTTTCCCTCATCCAGTCTTTGTACCTGCAGGGTTCTCTTCTGCCAGTGTTCTGCTCTTTCTCCTAAACCCTCCTGGCTTGGCAGCTTTGCCTGCTCACACTCTGGTAGCTCACCTCACTCACAACTCCAGCCACACCTTTTCTCTGGAGGGGAGGCTTTTAACAAGTCCTAGGCGGGGCCTTGATTGGCTGCAGGTGTGCTAATTAACCTGGAGTAACCCCTGCTCAGCTACCAGGGAAAAGGGACTTACCCATCCTAGGGCTGGTATATCGGCTTTCTAGCATTCTCCTGTAGCTGTCTGGTCTGAATCCATCACAGTTTCCTCTGCAGTATAAATACTGATAGCCATCTCCTTTATTTAAACTTACATATCAAACAGAAAAATTGTGATTAGGCTAAAAAAAAGGGAACAAGGCTCTCTATCTTGGTGACTCTTGCTATCTGAAGTGCAAATTGTTTATATTTGCTGAAAATGGTAGAAACCTACCACTGCCCATCAGAAATTTCCTTTCAGTGGACAAAAACGTGACAGAATGATAATTTCACCAAGCAATGTAGGTACACTGTCTGACCCTGAAAGGGGGGGGAATGCTTGTAACTCCCACTGAAGACATTAGTTTCTCTTGGCGACACTGTGCCTCACTACAACAGTGCAATGAATTATTATTAAACATTTACAGATGACTATTAGTTTGTATGGGAATTTTGCAAAAAACTAAAGACATTAGGTCAGATTCTTAGTGGATAGAAACTGACATAGCTACATTGACTTCAAGTGCCAAAGTCTTTGATTTCAACGGAATGATGCCAGTTTATACCAGCAGAAGATCTGGCCCACGATTTTACAATCTAGACTGCTCTGACCATGTCCCTCTCCAGTCATTGCTGCCCACTTTTGGGGCAAAACTGGCTATCTGTGGTCCTCCCAATGCCTGTATGGGAGATTGCAGATACTTTGTCACTTTGCTCCAAGCTGAGGGCAAGTTGATTTTACACATCAGCCCTCTCCTGCAGCAGTCAGTGTTCCACATGAGCACTGATGGTGGAAGCTAGCCAGGGGTAAAATGAATTAATAGATGTAAAATAATCAGGCAGAATTGACTGTCACTGTTTTGTTACTAGGGATGGTACACAAGCCAGGAAGAACACAACCCTGTTGGGAAATGGTTAGCCATATATTTGACAACCAGTTTTGAACATTGTTGTTGTTGTTCTTATTGAAGCCATAGTACAGACAGGCCTTAGAATCTCATTCCTTAGATGCACACAAGGCACCATAATATCCCAGCAACACATTTCATGGAGTGTTTGGTAATTAAATTGGTTGTCAACCCCAGATAGATTGTATTATTAAACATGATCAAGTGTATGTGTGACAGGCTCACAGCACTCACCACTGGACTGGCACCTCCTGCTGGTGGTCTGGAAAATGCTTAAGCTGATGTCCCTGTCAATGGTTGGTGCTCTTTCACTCTTCCTGTGGGTTCACCGGTAGTCCCTCTTGCCATCATCAGGACCCACCGTGTCTTCTTCCAGACTTGGCCCTCCAGCCAAGCCACAACCCATGTTTCCCTCCCTTCCAGGGGATTCAACAGTCACAGCTTTGCCACTTACTTTATTGGCTGCTACAGTCCACCATCACTCCACTGGTGGTTTGGGGGAAGATGGGAAGGGACCTGGGCCCACCCACTCCTCTGGGCCCCAGCATGCAGCAACCTTGCACTGCCTCTTCCCCCAACTCCTTAACAGTCATCCCTGGGCCACTTCCCCGCAGCCCCAGTACCTCCTCTGCCTTCTGTCAGGGCCTCCCGCTCACGCAGAGCCCCAGCAGTCAGCCACTGCTCTGTCCAGGGTGCTGCCTTTCTTTGGTCTATAGGGCAACTAGCCCTCTTTCCCTGAGCTCCTGGGATTGACTGACCCTACTCTGCTGAGAGCTCCCTTTTATACTGGGCTCCTGGGCCCTGTTTGGCTATCCTTCAGCCCCTTCCCATTGGCCGCTGCTCCAAGGGCCCTCTTAACTTCTTCCTAGCCAGAGCAGGGCAGATACCCCACCACAGTATGTTAATAAGGATTCTGAAAATCAGAAATGTATTTTAAAGCTTTTGACTGAAATTTTCCCATGGCTAATTCCAGTCTCTAGAATATAGTGAATGTCTGAATAACCACTGAGATAAATTAAACATCCACTAACATTTCCACAAGTACTTTTCAACCAAGGCCATTTATTTCTATGACATCTGGTTTGCAGAACACTAGGAAGAATTTTATTTCATTAAGAAATTCATCTTAATATTTCATAGTGTTGACCTACCAGGTGATCCAGTTTGCTCAGTTGTCCTACTGAACACATTAGTCACAGTCTTTTTAGATATCTGATTAAGAAATCTGCTATCACTTCTTACAGATGCAGTTTAAATAGAGGAGGGTGGCTTGTGTCAGTTATTTGTCAGCTATACTACTAGTTAGTAGTAAATGGATGGGATCACTCTAATTAGCTGTTAATTGACGACATAGTGGTTTGTTAGAACTCTGATTACATAATACACTTACTATGGGCCAGATCCTCAGCTGGTGTAAATCAGCATATCTCCATCCAAATCAATGGAACTTCTCTGATTTACATGAACGGACTATCTGGCTCTATTAATTTTCTTTCAGAAAAAATGTACTTTTAAAACATATTGGGCCTGACTCTACTCTCTTACACCCGTGTAAATCTAGAGTATCTCCCTTGAAGTCAGTGGAGCTCAGTGAGTTCAGAATAGGCTCTTGATTTTTCTAATCTTGAGTTTTTATCAACCATCATGAAAAGAATTGCCCTGCAATGTGTCATTATCTATTTGAGCCATTTATAGTATATGTCACCTTATGCAGCACTGTCCCCTCTAGTTGCTTCTGGCTTTCTACATCAGACCCCTGAGAATGCTGTTGGAGGACTGATTCAGCACTGTCAAGTAATAACGCTGTGTCACTTCAATCCTCCGCCTCCTCCCCTCCTGCGACTAGCCTCTGCTGAGACATTTCCTGAGGAATAACCCTTGCTAACCCCCACATTCTTGGCTGAATCACTGGTGAGTTCACAGTGCACCTGGCAACCTCCCACAACAAAAAGAATTGTTATAAACAGTGTTGAAATAGGCTCTATAAAGCCCCTCCCTGCACACAGGCTGTAAAATGTCTCTCTCCTTTATAAAAACAATTGTAATGAACTGCAAAGGGTCAGATCTCTATTAGATCACAGATTCCAAACACTGAAGAAAGCAAACTTTCTAAAAGGCAATTTATGATGTCAGTGCAGCTTTGGCTGCCTTTTCTCTTCTGCTTCAACATTTTCTTCTGCATCTTCCTTTCCTCTTCTTCAGGGTTTGTTTTCTCCAATAAATTTGTAATAACTGTGCATCCTTTTAAAATATTTTTAAAACAAAACCTTTTCGTCTCCTCCTTTCTTTTTCTTCACAACAATTTTTGTTCTTATTTTGCATTTCTCCCTTATTAGTTATAGGGAGCACTCACACTCTCATCCTTTTCCTATTCTTTCCCTCCCTCCAGCTGTTTTTCTCCCCTCTTCCCTTTCCCAGGGCCCCCACATGGGGGGGAGGGGAAAAGGGTACACTTTACATGGGCCCAGAGGCCCTGGGCAGCCTGCAACCCCAATTACCATGAGGAAAAATTTGAGGGATGAGGGATTGTGCTGTGTGTGTGGGAGGGGGCCCGTGTTACAAGTTTGTACTGGGCCCAAAAACATTATGCTTGAGCCCTGCCTTTCCTCCCTCCATGTCCTCCACATCTTTCATAGAATCACAGAAGATTAGGGATGGAAGGAAACTCAGGAGGTCATCTAGTCTAATCCCCCTGGTCAAAGTAGGACCAACCCCAACTAAATCATCCCAGCCAGGGCCTTGTTACGCCGCACCTTAAAACCCTGTAAAGATGGAGATTCCACCATCTCCCTAGGTAACCCATTCCAGTGTTTTACCACCCTCCTGGTGAAAAAGTTTTTCCTAATATCCAGCCTAGACCTCTCCCACTGCAACTATTGCTCCGAGTTCTGTCATCTGCAACCCCTGAGAACAGACATGTTCCATCCTCTTTTGAACCCCACTTCATGCAGTTGAAGGCTGCTATCAAATTCCCTCTTCTCTTCTGCAAACTAAATAAGCCCAGTTTCCTCAGGCTCTCCTCATAAGTCATGTGCTCCAGTCCCCTAATCCTTTTCATTGCTCTCTGCTGGACTCTCTCCAATTTGTCCACATCCTTTCTGTAGTGGGGGGCCCAAAACTGGGTACAGTACTCTAGATGTGGCCTCACCAGTGGCAAATAGAGGGGAATAATCACTTCCTTCAATTTGCGGGCAATGCTTCTACCAATCCAGCCCAATATGCCATTAGCCTTCTTGGCAACAAGGGCACATTGTTGACTCATATGCAGCTTCTTGTCCACTGTAATTCCCAGGTCCTGTTGTGCAGAACTGCTGCTTAGTCAGTCAGTCCCCAGTCTGTAGCAGTACATGGGATTCTTCCATCCTAAGTGTAGGACTCTGCACTTGTCTTTGCTGAACCTCATCAGATCTCTTTGGGCCCAATCCTCTACTTTGTATCCCAGCCCTACCCTCAGCGTACCTACCACTCCCCCCCAGTTTAGTGTCATCCACGAACTTGCTGAAGGTGCAATCCACCCCATCCTCCAGATCATTAATGAAGTTGTTGAACAAAACCAGCCCCAGGACCGACCCCTGAGGCACTCCATTTGTTATTGGCTGCCAACTAAACATGGAGCCATTGATCACTGCCCATTGAGCCCGATGATCTAGCCATCTTTCTATCCACCTTATAGTCCATTCATCCAACCCATACTTCTTTAACTTGCTGGCAAGAATAACAGGTATCAAAGTATCAAAAGCTTTGCTAAAGTTAAGGTATATCATGTCCACCACTTTCCCCACATCCACAGAGCCAGTCATCTCATCATAGAAGGCAATCAGGTTGGTCAGACATGACTTGCCTTTGGTGAATCCATGCTGACTATTCCTAATGACCTTCCTCTCCTCCAAATGCTTCAAAATGGATTCCTTGAGGAGCTACTCCATGATTTTTCCAGGGACTGAAATGAGACTGACCAGTCTGTAGCTCCCTGGATTCTCCTTTTTCCCTTTTTTAAAGAGGGGCACTATATTTGCCTTTTCCCAATCATCCGGGACCTCCACAATCACTATGCGTTTTCAAAGATAATGGCCAATGGCTTTGCAATCACAGTCAACTCCCTCAGCACCTTCGGATGCTTTGCATCGGGCCCCATTGACTTGTGCATGTCCAGCTTTTCTAAATTGCCCTAAACCTGTTCTTTCACCACTGAGGTCTGCTCACCTCCTACCCATATTGTGCTGCACAGTGCAGTAGTTTGGGAGCTGACCTGGTCTGTGAAGACAGAGACCAAAAAAACATTGAGTACTTCAGCTTTTTCCACATCATCTGTCACTAGGTTGCCTCCTCCCATTCAGTAAGGGGCCCACACTTTCCCTGACCTTCTTGATGTTTCTAACATACCTGTAGAAACCCTTTGTCTTCATCCCTTCCGTCCATTACCCTCAACTAGTTCTTTGTCTCCCCACATCACCAACTCCCCTCTATTCATCCTCCTTCCCATTAGCTGTACTACCACCAAGTTCCCTTCCACTTCCCATTTTCACCTATTTCCTCTTCCCAGGTCCCTTGTTCCCCTTTGCCCAAGTTCTGTCTTCCTATTTCTTCCCCCAGCTTTCTCCCTCAAATTCTGTCTCCTCAACTCCCCGGGTGATCCACATGCTTACTTGCCAGTTGTTAGCTACAGTGAGAAGGAAGAGACAGGGAGCTAGAGAAGAGCTGTGCTATGCTCTCTCCTTTCTGCATCCTGGGGCTGATCCAAAGCCATGTGACACAATGGAAGTTTTTCCCAATGACTTCACTGGCTTTGGATCCAGCCCCAGATGAGGTGCATGCAGGAGGTGCACAGACACTTGTAGGACAGAGCCCAGTGGGAAGTGGTAATGGTCTCAAATTTGGTTAAAACATAGAACTAGTTACAGTTGTTAAATAAGAGCTATATACTTTATCCCAGGTTTGGGATTTTACAAATATTTAGGATTTTAAAAAGTTACTTTATGCAATTAACTTTTTAAAAAATAACAAAACAGCAGCCCTTAGGTAAACAACAGATAAGCCATTAGGTGATATTATTATAACAAGTTGCAAAAATGCACCAAAAAACAAAACAAAAATAAAAAACAAACCACCTCTGACTTTCCTCAAACATCATCATTATTTTCTGTGAATTCCCCAATTTGCCTCCTTAATTTTCCATTGGCCTCGCCCATTTCCAACCATCTGGCCCCCTCAACTTGTTGATTTTACCTGCTGCTTTAAATGTGAAAGACTTCCAAATTGGTTCAGGGCAGCAAACATAATCTAGCAGCACTCACCTCTTAATTAGATTTCATAATGGATGTTACTGGTATTCGGAATTCTGCAATTGCAGCCCCCACACTGTAAACCCAGCAAGGTACACCTATTAGTAAAAGCTCACGAATGAGAAGCTATTTGATGCAAATTATTTAAAATGTAATTGTCCTGTTGATATTCAGGCAATGGAAAAGTGAAAATCCTATTTGTTCTTATTTCTTCCATTACGATTTTTTGTGGTTTTGTTGTTTTTTTACAGTTTACAAGATTATGCAATTAAAATACAGAAGTCCCTACAAAGAGATTAGTACCAGGAAAACTATAAATTAGTTTAGCCAATCACTTACTAGCTAGTTATCAAATAACATGCATTGCACTGTACACCCATAATGCACAGAGACATAGTACAATAAGGCCCCACTGATGCAACTGGGTCGTTTTGGGTGGATCATTGCACCCACATGTAGCCCCGATTACTTCAGGGAGTCTCCAATGACTTCAAATCTGGCTTTTAGACTGTGCTGGGACTTTGCCATCTTACAGATACATCAAAAAACTATCCCAAACGGTGATCAATTCTTTCCTCTTCCTTATTGTTAGGGTTCTCAAGTGTATATTTTGTATCAATTGTGTATCTTTCATAAAACACTTAAAATTCATCCCCTTCCACAACAAAACATTCTGTGAATCCATATTAATTCATTCTTGATTTAAGAAGAGTGCGGTTTGCCTTTTTCACTACTGAGAAGGGAGGTTGATAACGAACATGACAATGAGGTTGTTTTATACATACAGCTTGTTTTTAAGCTTACACTGATGCTGAATGTCAGTTTGCTCTCAAACTGTACAGCCCCATTAGAATTTGAGACATTAATCACCATCTGTCATAGAATTATAAAGACAAAACCCAGAGTATTCTAGGGCAACAAGTGCTGACTGCACATTAAATGTCATGCACTGTAAGCAAAAAGGGGTGCAATGTGCCCTCTTTCAAGAAAGAATGATTTGCAGCAAAGAAATGTTTTAATAAGATGGGATGAGATTGGATGTGGGAGTTGAAACCCCATGCCTCACAAAAAGAAAGTGCATGCATTCAGGTTTTGTTTAAATTGGTCTGAACAGAAAGTGGAAAAAACAAACAGAGGAGAAGGAAAAGGCTGGAGTAGAAAGGTGCTGAAGTTCTATGCTCCAGCCCTGGTCTGAAGGGCAGCTGAGGAGGGAAAAATAAAACAGAGATATCTGAGGAAATACAGATTTAGAACAGAAGGAGAGAGAGAGAGAGAGAGAGAGAGAGAGGGATGTTTCAAGAACTTCAGGAGAGACCAGATACTGTCAGCAGAAAAAAAGACTGAGTGCCCTGCCTTAGAAGAATGGAAATGCAGGGCAAATATCCCCAGAAGCTGACAGAGATTGAGGGATTTAACCAAGAAAGTGAAGAAGAAATTCACAGGAAGAGGAAGTGGGAATTTAGAGCCAAAACTGGGCAAACTAGCCAAATAGGGCTGATGGAAAAAGTAAAAGTGATGATAATTTTATACTGTATGGGGCAAAGTCTGTTAACATTTACAATGTTCAGTTCCAGTGAAATCACTGAGGTTCACAGGTATAATCAAGAGAGAAATTTGACACAACATGGAATAAAATGCATTTTGGTATGAATGTTTCACTCTAATAATAGTTATCATAGGCAATAAGGACTGAGAATTGGAGTAACAAAAGTTTAAGTGTGTATTCATTTTTAAATGGGTATATTAACTAACATATATGGGGCCAAGTTCTGTTCTCAGATATACAGGTATAACGATCACTAAGTCAGCTGGGAGTTGCATGTGTATATCTAAGTTCAGCCCTTAGAATACATACAGAATTCAATTGTTTTATGTAAAGTAGCCTTAGGGACTGGGGAGATATAGAATAAGCAGTATTTTAAGATTCCTCCAGGATCATGGCAGTGAATATTATAGCATTGCAAACCTCTTAGTTTCCCATTATGTTAGGGAAACTTTACTTGCCTAAGAGGGAAATAGAGATGGGGACAATTCCATTTGCAACCGATTTTGCTAGATTGTCCCATATTAGGCTCTAAAAAAAAACCCACTTTCATTGAAGGATCACAAACCAACAAAAAAAATCCCCCAATATTTCCAAAGAAGATGACGTCTCACATCCTACACCCAGAGCTGAATATTTTGTTACATTGGATAGACATTGACCATCACCAGTATGTTCACTTAGTATATGCATTTACTACTGTACTCTCCTGGATGGAACATAAATGCTATTGCAAGTGTGTCATCTTCTAGTAACTGTAGCATACAAATGCTACTGTTTTTAATTCCATCAATCTGTCTCTGTTAGATATACATATGGCCACCATTATCAAGAATGTGAGTGCCACACAATCTACAATTATCCCCATTTTATGAGAAAGTGAGAGGCTAAATGACTTGCACAAGGTCAAACAGGAAGTCTGTGGCAGAGCAGGGACCTCAACACTTAGAATCATAGAATATTAGAGTTGGAAGGGACCTCAGGGGTCATCTAGTCCAACCCCCTGCTCAAAGCAGGACTAACCTCAGCTAAATAATCCCAGCGAGGGTTTTGCCAAGTCACACTTTAAAAACCTCTAAAGATGGAGATGCCACCACCTCCCTGGGTAACCCATTCCAGTGCTTCACCACCCTCCTAGTGAAAAACTTTTTCCTAATGTCCAACCTAGACCTCACCCACTGCAACTTGAGACCATTGCTCCTTGTTCTGTAATCTGCCACCACTGAAAACAGCCTAGCTCCATCCTCTCTGGAACCATCTTTCAGGTAGTTAAAGGCTGCTATCAAATCCCCCCTCATTCTTCTCTTCTGCAGACTAAACAAACCTAGTTCCTTTAGCTTCTCCTCATAAGTCTTATGCTCCAGCCCCCTTATAATTTTTGTTGCCCTCTGCTGGACTCTCTCCAACTTTTCCACATCCTTTTTGTAGTGGGGGCCCAAAACTGGACACAGTACTCCAAATGCGGCCTCACCAATGCCGAATAGAGGGGAATAATCACTTCCTGTGATCTGCTGGCAATGCTCTTACTAATGCAGTCCAATATGCCATTGGCCTTCTTGGCAACCAGGGCACACTGCTGACTCCTATCCAGCTTCTTATCCACTGTAACCCCCAGATCCTTTTCTGCAGAATTGCTGCCTAGCTCGTCGGTCCCCAGTCTGTAGCTGTGCATGGGATTCTTTCGTCCTAAGTGCAGGACTCTGCACTTGTCCTAGTTGAACCTCATCAGATTTTTTTTTGGCTCAATCCTCCAATTTGTGTAGATCCTTCTGTATCCTATTCCTCCCTTCCAGGGTATCTACCACTCCCCCTAGCTTAGTGTCATCTGAAAGCTTGCTGAGGGTGCAATCTACCCGATCCTCCAGATCATTAATGAAGATGTTGAACAAAACTGGCCCCAGGACTGACCCCTGGGTCACTCCACTTGTGACCGGCTGCCAGCTAGATATGGAGTCATTAATCACTACTCTTTGAGTCCTATGCTCTAGGCAGTTCTCTATCCATTTTATAGTCCATTCATCCAACCTATACTTCTTTAACTTGCTGGTAAGAATACTGTGGGAGACTGATATGAAAGGATTATATGTATCTAGTTGAATCGGCCTCTGCGTGGTGGGAGTCATATTTGTTTATGCCAGTGAATCTTTGTATCATAAATGTTACTATTGTATATGCTTGTTCACTCCAAATCTATCAATTTGTAATAATAAGGTTACTACGTTTAACACATGAAAGGAGCCTCTCCCTCTGCTGACAGAGTGAGAGTATTTTAACCTATGAGAGGGGTCTTTCCCCTTTGTTGTTAAAGTAAGACGTTTCTGTTGATAAGGAGTTTTCTACCTTTGCTTTTGATAAGGAGTTTCTATCTTTTCCTTTGTTGCTTTCGTAAGGAGTTTCTGCCTGCTATTGAAGCCCTAAGGGAGAAACATGCAGGGTCTGGGATGGGAGCCCTGGCCAGGTTCCCATCACAGCCCCCTGCATGAGAACCAGATATCCATCAGGTGATCTGCACACAGTCACGTATACTTGTTTGTTCCACTCTATAAAAGCTGGACCCACTTGCAGCGACTTTGGAGACCTCACCTATGAGTGGACGCACTGCGTAGGGCTTCCCAATTGCCGGGACGGGCTCTCCAAATCCTCGCTGCAACCGGGGCTCCCCAGCGACTGTGGATCTGGATGATGGTATTGTATTAATAGGGCAATTGGTGATGTATCTTTCTTAATCACTATAGTTGATTTTGTGTAGTAATGATCAGGTGCATTACCTTACTTATTCTTTCTATTGCTTATGTATATATTTCATTTCCTGTAATATTTAGAAAGAGATAGTAAAGCAACCTTGTTCTTTCTACTGGTGTCTGTGTTCTTTCTGCCAGCCCTGTCAATTAGCAGAACAGAGACCATATCAAAAGCTTTGCTAAAGTCAAGGTATATCACATCCACCGCTTTCCCCACATCCACAGAACCAGTCACATCTTCATAAAAAGCAATCAGGTTGGTCAGGCATGACTTTCCCTTGATGAATCCTTGTTGACAGTTCCTGATCACCTTCCTCTCTTCCAAGTGCCTTAAAATGGATTCCTTGAGAACCTGCTCCATGATTTTTCCAGGAATTGAGGTGAGGCTGACCGATCTATAGTTCCCTGGATCCTCTTTCTTCCCTTTCTTGAAGATGGGCACTATATTTGCTTTTTTCCAGTCATCAGAGAGCTCCCCCAATTGCCAGGAGCTTTCAAAGATAATAGCCAATGGCTCTGAAATCACATCAGCTAACTGCCTCAGCACCCTTGGGGGCATTGCATCTGGCTCCATGGACTTGTGTATGTCCAATCTTTCTAAATAGTCTTGGACTGTTCCTTCAGCACTGCAGGATGTTCACCTCCTCCCCATTCTGTGCCACCCAGTGCAGTAGTCTGGAATCTGACCTTCTCTGTGAAGACAGAGGCAAAAAAGGCCTTGCTTCCCAAGTCTTAGGCTAGTGCACCCAACCACTGACCCATGCTTCCTTTCCTCAGATTTGACTTGTAGAGGTCAAAAAGTCCTCTGTTCTATCCCCAGTGTCATATATGTGCAGTTTAACTGGTGAATGTAGGTTCAACTGTTTGCAGCCATGCATTCATCACACCATCATGGCATTTTTATTGTGCATAATTCACAGAATTACTTTCAACATTACCACTAGGAATGAGATACAGCACCAGAATGAGTGAATCAATGACAGTGCAGTTGCACAAACAGATGTTATACTTCCGAGGACAGTACTTCCAGGATTGAGGTTGTTGCATTCTGGGATAACACACCTACCACTATTGATGAATTTAGGACACTATTCCCATATAATAAGTATTCACAGGCTTTATTAATATGCTGTGTGCAAATTTAGCCATTGTTAACATCTACAACATTGCTTTGCCAGCATGGCCTAACTCCTTATCACATACACAACTTTTAGAATATCACACAAACTGTATTCTAATATGTTGGGAATTGTATATAATCCAAAATGATGCATTTCTTGGAGTCTTTCTTGCAAATATATTTTGTACAGCTTAATGGATTTTAAGCACACCTCCCAAGGGAACACTGAATCATAAATTACTTTATCTGGCATCTTGTTACATGGTAGATTGGATTCAATACATGTGTAATGTAATTTACTAACTCTATTAAAATGGACATACATTTTTACAAACCAAAGAAATCAAGTTGTTTTAATGAATTCATTATACAGAGCTTTTTCATTTTTTCAGTCACTGTACTGACTTTACATGAAAGGCATTTTTAGGTAGATAAAGAACTCAGTACTGAGGGTAGTAGATAAGCAAGTTATTGTGGTTCAACTGGCTCGCACTTTGCCATTGTTAAAGAATCCACTCCCACAAACAGTAGTTCATTGCTATGGCCTTTGGTACCCTGTCACCCCTGGGGACACTCAAACACAGGATTATGGCCATATTCTCCTTCCTGCTTCCCCCTAAAATATTGAGCTCCTGATAAATTGCGCCCTCTCCACTGAACTCCTGACTAGCAGGCTAATTCCCCACACCCCGGCCCTTTGCACAGCCCTGGATCTAGGCTCAGTTGCCTCTGGCAGAAGTCTCAGTATTCCAACAAGTCCTGAATCCTCTTGGGGAAAAAAACGTTTACTAAACTTACATAACTGTTGTTCAAGGTGTTTTGCTCATTCCATGTCACGTGTGTGTGCCTGCGCCACATGTGCTGCTGCCAGAGCTTTTTCCCTTCAGTGGTATCCGTAGGGCCGGTTCTAGCACCCTCAGCGCATGTATGCACTGGTATAAGGGGCGCTGCCAGCCCCCTCTCCCTCTCAGTTCCTTCTTGCCAGAACTCTGACAGAGGGGAAGGAGGGTGAATCACAGACTTGACATGAGCAACACATCCCAAAGAACACAAGTTATGGAATGTCAGTAATAATTTTTTTCTCTGAGTGTTTGCTCATGTCCATTCCACATCAGATGACTCCAAGCAGTACCTCTGGAGGTGGGCCAGGAGTTCACAGATGTACCAACTGCAATACCAGACTGCCAAAGCCTTCATTGTCCCAGGCCTGTTGCGTGATGGCATAGTGGGACATGAAGGTATGAACAGAAGACCAAGTTGCAGCCCTGCAAATGTCCTGTATTGGAACCTGAACTAAGAAAGCCACTGACAAAGCCTGTGCTCTTGTTGAACAAGCTATCAGAGCAGCAGGAGGTGCGACTTTTTTCTGCTCATAACAAGTTCAGATGCAGGTGGCGATCAAGGAGGAAATCCTTTGTGATGAGACTGGCAAACCCTTCATTCACTCAGCAACTGTGACGAAGAGCTGAGTGGATTTCCAGAAGGGCTTAGTTCTTCCGACGTAGAAAGCCAGCACTAAAAAATAAAGGAATTTTTCACCACAAGTGAAGAAGCGAACAGCATGCCATGGGCTCAAAGGGACACAGTGAGTCTGGACAAAACGAGGTTGAGGTCCCATAGGGGAACCAGGTCTCTGACCTGCAGAAAGAGCTTTGCCAAAGCTTTCAGGAATCTGGCCATCATCTCATGGGAGAAGACTGATCAGCTCTAGATATGCGGGTGAAAGGCTGAGATGGCCGCCAGGTATACCCTGATTGACGATAACGCCAGGCTTTGAAGTTTCAAGTGGAATAGAGTACTTCAGAATGGAATGCAATGGTACCTGGATCAGGGAGAAGTTTCATTCTGCCGCCCAACAGGAGAAGCATTTCCATGTTGAAAGGTAAGTAACTGTAGTGGAGGGTTTTCTGCTTTCCAGCAGACTTTCTGAACCTGAGTGAAGCAAACCTGCTCCTTGAGGGTTAACCATGCAGCATGCACACTATCAGATGTCAGGAGGCAAGGTTTGGATGCAACAGCTGACAGTGAGCCTGTGAAATCAAGTCCGGACAGCCCAGTAGTGTCTACTGCCAGGTCCAGCAACATGCCAAATCAGTGTTGACGGGGCCATGCTGGAGCGATCATTATGACCTGCGTTTTGTCCCTCTTGATCTTTATAAGGACTTTGTGGATGAGAGGAATCAGTGGAAAGGCATACATCAGGCCTCCCGACCACTGGAGGCGGAAAGTGTCAGGAAGCGAGTCACTGTCAGGTTCTTGCAGGGAACAGAAACAGTGACATTTCCTGTTCTGTTTGGCTGTGAAAAGGTTCACCTGGGGCGTTCTCCATCTCTGGAAGATAATCTTGTCTACCTCCAGGTGCATGGACCATTTGTGGTGGGAAGAGAAGAACCCGCTGAGGTGATCTGCCAACATATTCTTGACCCTCAAGAGGTGTGAGGCAGATTGCATGTTCCACACAGAAGTCCCATAAATGGAGTATCTCTTGGCAGAGGGCTGAGGATCTTGCTCTTGTTTGCTTGTTGATAGAATACATTGATGCCGTATTGCCTGTCAACACCTGTACTACCTTTCCCGACATCTGGGGAAGGAACACTTCGCAGGCTAGACAGATTGCCCTGAGCTCTCTGACATTTATGTGTAATGTCAGCTCCTCTGTGGATCAGAGGCTTTGGGAGAGATGACCGAGGCAGGGTGCAAGGTCCAGTGGAGAACAGAGAAAATTCAGTGGCAGCCTAGGCATAGGAAGTGGGGGAGTAAAAGACAAGCTGAAGGTTGCAAGCTTGAGTGGTGCATAGGTCAGGGACAGAGGGGGAGCAGGATGGGATCAAGCCCACAGGAACTGACTAATATCCCTCTGTCTCCTGTTGACCCAGGGAAGTCCTGCGGCCTGTAAAGCCCTTTGACTCCTTAGAATGGCAGTGCTCTTCAAAGGCACTTCGGGAAAGCTTCAGGAATGGAGACTGCATTCCTTCCCCTCCCACCACATGCCTGCAACAGAGAACTCTACTGGGCCTCAGCAATCCCGTAAGATTTAGCCTGAAGGTGGATTGTGCTGCACATCTGATCAACTTCAAAATGTCAGGGAATTTTCGAACATCTGTGGGCAGAACTCTACTCCAGATTAACCAATGTGCATGTGGGCATTTGCCCATGGCTCCCATCTGAGTGGAGCCCCCGACCACTTTTGGGGGAGGGAGGGGAGGAAGCAGCGCTGCAAACCCACGCACCTGGTTGCAATGCCACTCACTTAAATTTGACCCAGCTGCCCCTTATCATAATGGAGAGGTGGCCAGGACAAAGCTGAGCATTGCAGGTCCACATGAGTACAGGGTGGGTAACAGGAGAAAGCAGAGCTGGGATGGTAGGGAAGTGCTGAGGGGGGAGGGCTCTGGGGAACGTACAGGAAGATTCTGGGGAAGTGGGTGAGATGCTGCGGGCAAACTGTTTCTGAACAGTGGGTTTGGGGGCACCTGGAGGATGTTGGAGGCTATGGATGGTGGGGCTGAGGTTTTGGGGCTGTAGTGAGCGGAACATATGCCAGGGCTGCTGGGATGCATGTGGGGGCTGTCAGGACAAGTGGGAGTTGGTGGAGGATTCTGAAGGTGTATGTGGGGTGGGAGATATATGTGGGTTTATTTGGGGGCCTGTGTGAGGAATGGGAAGGACATTGTAGAGCCTGTAGGGGAGGAGGCTGGTATATATGGGCATGGGCACTTTGCTGAGTGGTCCCTGTGCAAGATCTCAGCATACTAGGGAAATTCAGTCTAGATGGGTTTCTATAAGGTGGGTGCACAACTGGTTGAATGACTGTACTCAAAGAGCTGTTAGCAGCAGTCACTGTAAGATGGGGAGGATGTAGCTACTGAGCGCCCGCTGGGGTCAATCCTATGTCTGGTGCTATTCAATATTTTCATTAAAGACTTAGATAATGGAGTGGAGGGTATGCTTATAAAATTTGAAGATGACACCAAAAAAGGAGGAGGTGCTAGTACTCTGGAGGACAGGATTAGAATTCAAAATGACCTTGACAAATTGGAGAATTGGTCAGATTCAACAAGCTGAAATTCAATGAAAACAAGAGCAAAGTACTTCACTTAGGAAAGAAAAATCAAATGCACAACTACAAAGGGGGAATAACTGACTAGGTGGTAGTACAGCAGGAATGGATCTGGGGGTTATAGTGGGTCACAGCTTGAATAAGTCAACAATGTGATAC
Organism: Mesoclemmys tuberculata; assembly: GCA_007922155.1. Lineage (NCBI taxonomy): Eukaryota > Metazoa > Chordata > Testudines > Chelidae > Mesoclemmys > Mesoclemmys tuberculata. The sequence goes on along the minus strand of ML675614.1, from coordinate 22,272,131 downwards.
AGTTGTGAAAACGTCTAATATTCTGGGGTGTACTAACAGGACTGTTGTATGTTCATTGTCCCACTCTTCTTAGCACTGGGGAGGCATCAGCTAGACAGTATTGTCCAGTTGTAGTCCACATCTTTCCTAAAGTGTGATACCAAACTGAAAAGACTCCAGAGAAGAGCAACAAAAGTGATATAAGATTTAGAAAACCAGTCCTGGAAGGAAAAATTTTAAAAACTGGGTATGCCTAGTCTTAAGAAAAGAAGACTGAGGTGGACCTGATAACAGTCTTTCAGTAAGTTAAGAGCTGTTATAAAGATGACTGTGATCAAATTGTTCTCCAGGTCCACTGAAGGTAGGACAAGAGGAATGGACTTAATCTGCAGCAAAGGAGATTTAGGTTAGACTTTAAGAAAAGCTTTCTAATGAAAGGGCAGTTAAACTCGGGAACAGGCTTCCCCAGGGAGATTGAGGAACCCCATCACTGGAGGTTTTTCAGAGCAAGTTAGACAAACATCTGTCAGGACTGGCTTAGGTTTACCCGCTCATGCCTTAGCACAGTGGGCTGGATTTGATGGCCTCTCAAGGTCCCTTCCAGCCTGACATTGCTATGATTCTATACTGTTCATGCTGTACAGGACTGAGAGCAGCTGGAGCTAGTTTAAGGAAGGTGTGTGTGTATAGGGTGGGTGGGAACCAATTTCTTTAGTGCACAGGACCCCAAAATTCTTTAATCTGGGCCTGGATTTTGGTGAAAATAGGAAAACCAGAAAAACCTGATTTCCTTTTGGTTTAAGTGAGAGGAAAATCAGGCCCACACAGTGCCCATTTTAGGCTGCAGGCAGAGGAATCTCTGGCACTGTCTGCTGCCGCCTACACACAAGATAGGCTACAATTTATTACACTACTCTCTGTCTCACTGGGTGTGCAGCTTGGCTCATGTAATCAGAGAGTGTGACCATCTGTATTATATAAATTTCAAACACCTGTGCTCTGCTATACAGCATTTGCCTGGCAAAACAGGCTTCCTCACAGCAATTCCTTCTAAGAGACAGTTTCTGGTTATGTGTCTGAGGATTTTCAGTACAAAGAGGATGTTTCTGAAATCTCTAATTCCTCTTCTGTGCATAGCTTTTAAACAACTGTTTCAAACCCCATTTTCTGGTGTCAACAGGACAGTGCTGTCATTTGTGTTGCACAGATCCTAACTAATTTACTAGATTAGTTCCTTAAGTCAAGATTGAATGTTTTTTTTAAAGATCTGCTCTAGTTCAAATGGAATTATTTTCGGAGAGTTCTATGGCATGTGTTATACTGGAAGTCAGACTACATGACCGCAGTGGTCCTGCCTGGTCCTAGAATCTATTTATCTATATGCACACGTGTGGTTTCTCTTTTGTCAGAACTCTTCCTCGGAATTCCAGTGGTCTCTCTTTCTTTGTAGGATTAATGGATGGGTAAGAGCAGATTCCATGAACCATGGAAGAGTTAGAGGGTCACACTGATGTTAGAGTATGGAGAGATTTTGAAAAACTTTCAAAGAACCACACTCTATGACCACCATTCCTTACTGCTGCAGGTGTTGTTTGCAATTGGTTAGGCTAACCAAAAATTGTGAGAGCTTTATGGTTGCACATAAGAGGGGGGTTATACAGAGACAGGCTTCATTCAAATAAATCCAGTCTTAAAATACAAGATGCATAATGTGTATTTGCCTTCCTGAATTTCCAATACTATTCTGAGCTCCCTAGTGGCTAGTTGGCATCCAAGATGGGAAAATGGGCAGCATGAAGGGAAAGCCTTCCAGTGCCATGTACCTACAGGATATTTTAAAAGTTTAAGGATAGTTAATAACTAAGGTTATGATTCTGTCCTGGAAATTTTTGATAAATTTTGTAAAGCTATAAGTCATGGAAAAATAAAGCTGGGAGTGGAGGTGTGACAGTATCTCCACCATGCACTCACCCCAGGCATCAGCTGCTCCTGGGTCCCGCAGGGCTGGCCCACCTGGTTCACAGCCCACAGGTTTAGTTTGTCCACCCCATGTCTCCATCTAGACATTTGGTGCCAGATTCAGTGCTGCTACACAGACAGCATAGACTTTCACTAACCCACTCACTCTTTATCCCTCCCAACAAATGTGACATCCACAGACCTGGATGATCTTACCCTCTGTTACATCAGGAATATCTCATTCCTAATTTATGCCTAGTTCTAATTGTGATGGTGAACAGATTATTTGCCTGGTATTAACTGATCCTATGTGAGCTATGTAGTGAATACTTGGCCCCAGGATCCTTACATCTTGAGTTGGTCAGGAGTGAAGTACAGGGGATAACAGGGTCAGTCCCTGAGGAGAAGCTGCAGATGGCATCATTCTGGATATCGCCCAGTCACAGAGCCTCAAACCTATGATTGTGCATGCATTATGCATGCATTTCTAGGATAGCTAACTATGGCAACTGTTATCACATTAAAACTAGTGCATGTGAGAATAGCTCAGGATATCTGATCAGTAGTGGGTAGAGCTGTGGAATTACATTGTCAGTTTCTGAGGATCAGTTGTGTACTGCGTCGCTTTGGACACTACTCTGCTATTGAACATAAGGCTGCATCACAGTCTCAGAGGAGATCTAGCCTCTAGACTGTGGGATTAATGCAGCAGTGCAGCTGCTATTATACAGGGATGAGAGAATAAGCTGAGAAAATGAAACTGGAGCAGCTAAGAATGCAGGTGTAGGAACCCCCTTTTCAGCAGCTGATTTAGCACAGTGAGGGAAGGATCTGCCTCTTACTTGCAAGTTACCTCATAATCTCTCAGAAGGTGTTTCAGAGACAGTCCAAGTCAATTGGACAGAAATACACAAAAAAGGAGACCAGAAATGTACATACATCAATTACATACCTCATCTTTCTCCAGCAGCTATGATGTACACAGAAAAACTTCTAAGACTTGTTCTGCATTACAGGGAAAACTCAGAATGAGCATAGATTCAACTCCACCAAACTGAATAGAGTTATTCCTGATTACAGCAGGTCTGAGATTTGCTCTGATTGGATGTTCTGGTGTTTTGACATTACTTATTTCTGTTCCATATGTTACCCAAAAGCAGACAGGAGGACAATGGTATTAGACAGAATGGAAAAAAACAGGGCTCTGTCATCAGTTTTTGGGTTCTGGAAATACTTACATACATTAAAGAGTGGCTTTAATAGTAATATGTCAAAGTAGAATCATATTTTAAACAACAACAACTTTAAAATCAATAGTTAATTACTTACACCCTGCATAAACTTCCTGACTGAAGGTAGAGAATGGGGTCACAAAATACCTACCAGCATTTTTATAAATTTGGTTCAGGGCAAAAATGGATACATCCATGCTTTGAAATTAGAGATAGGTCCAAGATGTAATGTTCAACTCCAGATCCAAACACCTCAAAGTTCAAGGGCATTTAGTTTTGTTTAACTCAACCGAAAGAACGGGGACAGCTGCAAAATTCACACGAGATCTAAACTTCCCCTAAGATAGAGCGTTCAGTTCCAAAGTTTTAGTTCAAATTAAAATGCTCAACGGTTATGCCCATTTTGGAGTGTTGGCCCCCTCCGCACACATTGAAGAGGACAAAGCACTCACATGGCTTCTGCCAGAACTTCCTCCAACAAGGACATTGCTGTATTGTTTAGCTTTGGCAGGAGACTTCATCGGTGATGCAGGAGGCCTGCTTCCTGCACACCCTGGAGATTAATTATGTCCTAGCAACAAGTCCCAGACCAAGGATCCCCAGATGAGATACAGTAACTAACCCAAAACAGTCCCAAAACAGTGCACTGTGAATGGACACTCTATTACTGTTTACAGGGCCATCTTAAGCACAAGCAAAGCCAGTGGAAACTTGAGACTCACTGCTTTTCTGGGCCCCATAGTCTATGCAGATGCTGAAACTCACTGACCAGCTCTATCTCCATTTCCAGCAATACAACTAAGGTGTGGTAGGGAGGGAAACAGCTGACTACTAGACCTGATCTTCCCTCTTGAAGTTGGCCTGGAGTAGGGAAGGAACTCACTGCCAGACACCCCTTCCCCCGTGACACGTGGGAGTATTGGAAAAAGAAGTAATTCAGAGACTGATTTCCTTGTTCACAGCACGATTGAGTACCTGCATATTATCAATCCAGCCCTGATTGTTTATATCATTACCAGTAAACAGACTGTGTCCTTTCACTAACTGACAGGCAAAGAGAGTTTCCCTGAGAGCCAACTAGCTGCTGCTGTGTCCTGTCCTTCCTAAAAGGCTCAACTACATAATCATCATCAGCAAAAATAGAGAAAGATCAGGAAATGCAAGGGAAATTTTCATGTTTCTGTTTTCCTCCATGGGGCAGCATTTACAAGCTAAGTGAAGGGAGTCAAGTTCACTCACAGATAGAAGGCAAAGGAAGCTGCCAGTGTGACAATTACCTCAATTACACCAGGGAAGCTGCTTGCACTTTGGATCCAAGACCTGTAAGAGAAGCTTTATCAGGGGACTCCATAGAAATCATAATATTTACAGCATTGGTAACTAAGTCTATGATGAGGGCAATTTTAGTATCCTGACTAGAAAAAGAAAGGACATCATGCTGGCCAGACAGCAAGCACTCTGCCTGACACAGCAGGTGATCAGCTTCAAACAGGGTGTGAAATATTTCTGAATTGTTGTTATGGAACAACCCGTCTTAATTGTTCATCTATATCTAAGCCACATGACCAAAGAAATTGTGATGGAAATTCTTATTTGTTTATATGTCATTCTTTTAATTTGGTGCCAGCTAAACTGTTGTATTGCCTGGTGGGATACTGGGCTAGATGGTCTGATCCAATATTCCTGTCCTTATGTGTACTGATCCTATTCCAGTGGGTACAGTAGTCCTGATATATAAATGTACTAATAGGCTCCTTTATTCTTCCTGCTTGGGCCTGCAAGTAGCTTCTCACACTCCTCCTGCTCTACACTCAGGTTAGGCCCAACAGGCATTTTTGCATGGGACGCACAGGGCTTCACTATTGTCTACACATCCTCTGCAAAAGCGGTGGAAAAGTGGAGGACTAGGGCCATGGCTGTATCACTCCTGCCCTGCAAAGAATGTTGCCGTTTTCTAGGTCATGCTGCCTTCTAGAGATTCCACCAGGATGGTGCACCTGAAACACCACCCTGGCTGTGGCTGAGCCACTATCTACACCAGTAACACGTTTAGTGCACACATGGAAATAAAATCTGCTCCATCTGTGCTCAAAAATCAGTCATTAGACTACATTAAATGCTTGGTCTATCAGTATGAAGCTCTGTAAAGAATATATGTTCTACATACTCTGTATAATTGTAAGTAAAAAAAACAAACAATTTAAAAAAAATGAGTTCTGTACCTGATACTCATTACAAAGAAAGGCATTTGCGTCTCAGATTTGCTTATAGAATTATTTTCTTTCATAGGTTATAATAATCACAATTTTAGAGTACAGAGGCAAGTAGGTTTGTGCAGCAGTTAGGTGGGCACGGAACACAGCTGTTTGGCACTTGCTACTGCAGTCTATGCGCTGAAATAATGGCCACTTTAATCGGAACTGCCATAATGGAAAGACACGTCCCATCAAAACCTGAAATTAAGAACTAGTGTTTATTTCCACAATATTTCTGGGTGCCCAGGCTCAAGGCCTGAATAATATCTGTGCCCGTGCCTGATGCTCAACATGAGCAGAAGCTCAGCTTTGGCACTTATTCTCCCTCAGCAAGAGCAGTAACAGCACTTTTGAACAGGTAACAATATCACAAAGAAAAAGAAAAACAAAAAAGTTACTTCTGGGATCTATTGGATAGAGATATGCCTGCACTGCAACTTCCAGAACTGTGAAGGGCTTTGCACTTGGTTTAAACAGTAGTTGCTGTAGCAGACACAGCAGCTGCTCATATATCAGCTACTGAAAAAGTCCATGCTATAATTGGGTGGGGAGCTTGAACTGTTTGGGAGGCAGATGTCGGAGACTCTAAAGATTAGGATCATAGCAAAACAGTCTTGTACTTTTTGCAGTATAAAAGAGTGTGTTTATAGTAATTGCACATGACTTACCACTAGTCCTAAAATATTTACATAACATCACTTACATCTTAGGAGGCCAGCTGTCACCTGAGCATTCTGGTGCACCCAGCTCTAACCAGGCATTCCATTTTAGTATGTTACCAACAATAATAATGTGCTGATTGTTTTGGGCCAGTAACTAATTACACTTAGTTCAAGCCTCTTACAGGTATCTCCCATTCTACTTGTGATTAGAGACAGGCTTGTGTCAAAAAGCACAAAATCAGTGAGAACGTAGTGACAACCAAGCTCCAACAACATGCAATACCTGCCAAAATCTTCAATAATACTTTTCAACTGGGCTTTGGGCTGGGGCACAGCATGGAGATACGATTAAGAGATGACCACCTCATTATAGGGATTAGAGACCACAGGTGTGATCTTCAAAAGCACTTAGGGGCACAGAACTCATTGACTTTCACATTCCTCACTTTCCCCTCCATGAATCACCAATACAACTGTGCTCTTTTAGGACAATGCTCTCCATCCTGGTCTTTACAAATTGCATGAGAGATGGTGCTAAAGCATTTTCAGGCAAGTGAGTTCAGCTGCAGAACAAACTACCAAGGGAGATTAATATCGGATCATCTCTTTGAGAAAGGCTTCCCACCGTAGCCAAAATGAGAATTTTTAAAAAGATTTCTATGTATGTACCTAAAGCTGCACTTCATATAGCTAGGGAAACAGAATAAGAAAATGCCATGAAATCCACTCCAGAGCTTTCCATGTAGATTTAATGTACCTGGCAAGCCCTCAGGTACTAGTGTGACAGGCACTATCAAACCCTAAAACAAACAGATTGATAAACAGAATAGAAAACTGTTTACTGCATACTGTATTTCAGTTATAAAGATGCTTTAGCAGGTTCATCCAAATTAACTTCAAAGTGGGTGGGGAAAAAACCCAAATAGACAGATTTTAATAATATGCCTTTCACAGCTCTGAATGTCTCCTAGTACAAGGAGCAAGCGGTTTCAGGCTGTTGATTCTTTTATGCAAAGGGATCCTCCGTTATTCTTGCACCAGTGAATTGGAAACTGTGAAACATTCTTGGCTAGCAGAAGAGGAAGAAAGCTGCAATCACATGCAGAGTCACACAGATGAAGTCATATACTGGCATAACAACAAGTGTTGTCAGTTTTCAAAGGCCATCTGTAATCAGCAGACTTAAACTGTCATCCTGGAAAAAGATGCAAACAAATCTAATGGGCAATTGCATTATCCTCTCCTTGGCGTTCAATGAAGTGAGGCTTGTTCCGTGAACACACACACAAAACAGAGGACTGCATTATTTAAAAAGAAAAAAAAAAAGTTATTTGAGGCTTCACAAAAAATTCAAATGACAGAAAAACAATGGGAAGAACCAGAGACAACACCAGATCTGAAGAGTGACTTGTGCACTACAAAACATATACACTCGTTCGCTGCATTGAGGGGAGAAAGACTTGACCTAGTGAAGAATGCATGTACTACATTGTGCATCTGTGGGCCTCAGGTTTGAATTAGTCAGCACTCTTCTGTTTTACAGCATCCAGCACAGTGCATTTTATCACAGAAACATTATAAAGAACAGTTCAGTTCCCTGAAGCAGTAAATGGCTGCACATTCTGAGAGGATTCATTACATGTTCCCAAGGGAAGATATGGAGGTGGCCTGCAATGTGTGTTGTATGTTCTCAAACAGGTAACAGAATGCAAAATCAACCTGTAATTTGAGACAGATCTGTGAGAGAGAGGGAGCAGAGCAGGTATTTTCACTCTAATGCATGTAGGTTGCAGTAACACGAGGAGAGAAGAGAAAGTAAGTCATCTTGTTCTCTGTTCTTGAAGCCAATGATAAATGTGCTTGTTTGGTTCTAGTGGGGGAGGTAAAGAAGAGCACTGAAGACTGCAAAATGAGTCTTGGGATCTGTGCCTGGTACTGATGCAAATGAAGGTACAACGATGCAAACAGCAACACAATCAGACCATTCATTGCTCCTTCATTAGCAGCTTTTCTTTGCAATACCAGCAAAAACAATTTTTTTTTATGAATGACCAACTTCGAGATTGAAGGACACAAAAAAAGAAAGCCTAATTGGTGAGCACACAGTGTGCACATAGTTTGTAAGATTTGTTTGTTATGCAAATTCAGCAAAGTAGTGCTAAATGTGTAGGTGCAGTTAGTGTAAACTGAATTACACAACAGATATGGTCAAGAAATTTACTTAGCATATGTGACGTGTCACTTGAGCACACTAATATGTTAGCTCTTAACAGAAATATGTCAAGATACCAGACTAATCAGATATGAACTTCACAAGGAGATAAAAAAAACTTGTCTAGTTCATTTTTACATTAAATGACTGAACACAGGTGTGTAAATCATTTACACAAGCTACTTTTGTTTTGTCAAATGATCCCTGGTGTAATTCTGTTGATTTAAGTGATTTTACATTAGGGATGAATTATATATATTGTATAGGTTGGGCTGGCAGCACCACCTGTTATTAAGGTTTTTCAACACTACCCATTATAAGACCCTGTTTTCAGTTACAACTTTGCAAAACTGTAACCATTGGGGCTGCAACTTTTCATGCTAAGTGTCTGCCCGAGGCTGAGTTTTGTTTTGTTTTTTTTTAGTTTCAGACAAAATGATTCAGCCATTTCATGAACAAGGCTAGGGAAAAATGTTGTTTTGTCCATGTTAAAAAATTTTGCCATCCAGTGCCCCCATTTTGGGGCAAGGACTTGAAATTTGGCAGAAGATGGCCTTTGTGTCAGGGATGTTGCCTTTTGCTAGTTGCATGAAAATCTGTCCAAGCTTTTGAAAACTCTAAATTTGCATATGCTCAATAGAGACTTAGGTTTTAGCAACTAAAATCTCCCAAGATTCCATCTTCACTGAGCAGATCTAACTCCTTTGAACTACACTAGGGATCAGTTTGGCCCATTCTATTGTACACATCATAGGCTAAATTTTGCCCTCAGTCAATTGAGTTGAACTGATGTAACTGAGGGCAGAATTTGGGCCTTGTAGTCACTGTAGGGTAGTTATTTTTACACAGAAGGTTATTTAATCTACCTACTTTACCAAGTGTTACTTGTTTTTATTCCTAAAGGTTTCCATTTAATAAAACAGAATAAACCAATATCAGATTAACAAGAGTCTTGACAAAGATCATCAATGGGCGTTCTAGCTAACACAATTTGTTTCTAAATTTCCCTTTTATGTCTTAGTCATACTCCTGTAGTATATCTAAACTACTAGTAATGCTTCCCTTTTAAAATGCACTATACTGGCCAAGCTTTGGGCCTCTGGGTACTATCACTCTGGCAGGAGAAACAGGGTTACTTACCAGTAAATTGTTCTTCGAGATGTGTTACTTATATCCATTCCACTATAGGTGAGTGCTCACCACCGTGCATTGGTTCCTGGAACTTTTTTCCCCCTCAGCAGATCCTGTAGGGTCGGCTTAGGCGCCCCCTGGAGTACCGCGCTCATGCCGCAGCACATAAGGTACCACCGACCCTACGGCCCCTCGGTTCCTTCTTTCTGTCAACTCCGACAGTGGGGACAGAGGGTGGGTGTGCAATGAATATGAGCAACACATCTCAAAGAACAACAGTCACTTGTAAGTAACCCTGTTTTCTACTTCGAGAGATTGCTCATATCCATTCCACTATAGGCGATTACAAAGCCATACCTTAGAGGCGGGTAGGAGTTATCGGTGAGCTGTCCTCAGCACGGCTCTGCCGAATCCCGCATCCTCTCTTGCCTGCTGGACGATGGCGTAGTGGGATGTGAAGGTGTGCACTGATGACCAGGTGGTGGCCTTGCAGATGTCCTGCAGGGGCACCCTTTCTAGGAAGGCTGCCGCCGCTGCCTGGGCTCTCTCTCCAGGCGCACCATCAAAATTGCTTTTTATTGTTGGGCTCTTTAGGGGGCCCTTGCTGGGAGGTCGTGGACGAGTTGGAGCGATTATGACGCCCGAACCCCCTATTCCTTTCTCTGCCCCTGCTGGGCTGAAAGGGCCTAGGCGATGGCCATGCGGCGGTTCGCAGAGAGGTTGTCCCAGGACCTCACGGGGGGACTTTACCATGGTCCTGGACAAGAGCATAACAGTGGCTGGGGCGGTGCTACAAACCACCAGTGATGCTGGAGATACCACAAGAAGAACCATAGCCTCTGGAGTGGCCATGAGATGGTGTTCGTGGCTGTAGTCATTGGGGCTGTCCCAAGAGGTGCAGCACTCCATATAGGACCTGCCCTTCAATGGGGTGGGCCTGTTTTCAGGTAAGACTGATGACAAATTGCATGCCCTTAAAGACTCGTGAGTCATGCTGCATTCCCTGGGCCTCTACGCTTCACAGGCCTCGAGGCGTCAGTCTCAGCTGCAGATGCAGCACCGGCTGCAGAGCATCTTGGCGGTGTCGAGGCCCACTGGATCAGTGCCAATGGTGCTGCCTCTAGGTTCTATAACCTCTAGTTGGGGACCAACCTCTTGACGACCCCGAGGAAGTGGATGAGTGTCGGTGCTGCTGCGATTGGTGCCGGCGGGATGACACTCGCTTCAAACAGTTGGATGATGTCCAATGCCTCGGCACTGAGGACTTACAGCGCTATTTGCCTCCTGGGGACTGGGAATGGTGCCGTCTGCAGCTTCTCGGTGCCAAGCTTGACTCCAATGTGCGGGAGCAAGAGCTGCATCCACTGTGCAAGACGGTCCTGGACCAGTGCCTTCTCGAGCACAGTGCCTCCGGTGCTGGTGGATGATCTGGGTGCCGCAGGGAGGATGAGCTCGACGAGTCAAACTCGGAGCTGGGAGGGGAGCCTTCATGCTCTACCCTCTGTGGCTGTCTGGTGGGAGACCTCTCCTTTGAGATAGGTCTCGGCCATCCTCTGGGGGCACTCAATGTGGGCTTGCCCCGGGACACTGGCCCTTTCTCCCTCGGCCAAGCAGGGGGCAGAGGCGTAGGCATGGCCATCAAGGCCTGTGCTGACTGGAAGGCCTCCAGTGTCAACGGGCTTTGCAAGGGTGTTCCTCCATCCCCAGGAGTTGAGGGAGGCTCCCTGCACGGAGGTGAGGGCCCTGGAGCTAGCTCAATGGGCTGAAGTTCAAGCACCTCCAGGCTCAACCCCGTCTGTGGCAACAGTGCAGGCAGCAAGAGAGCTCCACGTGCTGGCACCGGTTCTACTTCAGCACTGGAGATGGTCAACGTTGAGCAGACTCCGGTGCTGGTGGAGCACTCCGCACTGAGTAAACTCTCGGTGCCGATGTGGAAAGCGGTGGCCTGGAAGCCAGATGGAGCGCCGCTTCCATCAAGATGGCCTTCAGTTGAATCTCCCTCTCCTTTTGGGTCCTGGGCTTGAAGGCCTTGCAAATTCTACACTCCTCCCTCACGTGCTGCTCCCCCAGGCATTTGAGAGTCACTAACCGGGAAAGCCTTGCCGTATGCAGTGCAAGGCTTAAAGCCTGGTGAGCCGGGCATGCCCCGGCCCTAAGCCCCAGAGGGGGCCTTCTATTCTAATGCTAACTAACATAACTTAACACTATCTTAACACTTTACTACTAACAACAACTAACAAAGTCCAATAAAGGGAATGGTACTTGCAAGAGGCAAGAGATGTTCCAGCAACCTTCTTGGGTGGAAAGAAGGAACTGAGGGGCTTTAGGATCGGCAATGCCTTATGTGCTGCGGCATGAGCACGGCACTTCAGGGGGTGCCTGAGCTGACCCTACGGGATCTGCTGAGGGAAAAAACGTTCTGGGAACCAGTGCACAGTGGCGAGCACTCACCTATAGTGGAATGGATATGAGTAATCACTCAAAGTAGAACCTATGTTTGATTTCTGACCTCTTGTTTCCTCCTACTAGGACTGAGGCAGAAGAAGCCATGAGGTCAACCCCGGGGGGAGGAGTGCCTTGTATCATACAAGTTACCCCCTATGGACTCATTGTGTATAGCATTTATGTAATGCAGAGTATGTTTCTTTGTTTCAGAATTCTCCTCTGCTGAGACAGCGCTAAAGGGGTGTGTGACCAAGAGACTTAACATTTATGAAAGGGGACTGGAAGTCCCCAAGGCTCCATGACAGGCCTGAAGGATTCCCACAGGAGAAAAAACAACAGATCTAATCTCTGCTTATATCGATGCAGGAAGAGGAAGAAAAAACTCAAAAACAGAAAATAAATTAAAGCCATGGAAAAACACTACCAGGAATAACTGGCTAGTCCTGAAAAGGATCTGGTGGTGATAATGGATCACAAATTGAACATAAGTCAACAATGTGATGCCATTCTGAAGAAGGCTAATAATCTGGAGTGTATTAATAGAATATTAGACTTGGAAGCGACGTCAGGAGGTCATCTAGTCCAAAGCAGGACTAACCTCAGCTAAATCATCCCAGCCAGGGCTTTGTCAAGCTGCAGCTTAAAAACCTCTAAGGATGGAGATTCTACCATCTCCATAGCCAACCCATTCCAGTGCTTCACCACCCTCCTAATGTCCAACCTAGACCGCCCACACTGCAACTTGAGACCACTGCTCCTTGTTCTGTCATCTACTACCATTGAGAACAGCATAGCTCCATCCTCCCTGGAACCCCCTTTCAGGTAGTTAAAAGACTGCTATCACATCCCCCCTCATTCTTCTCTTTTGCAGACTAGTTCCTTCAGCTTCTCCTCTTAAGTCTTGTGCTCCGGCCCCCTAATCATTTTTGTTGCCCTCCGCTGGATTCTCTTCAACTTGTCCACATCCTTTTTGTATTGGGGGGGCCCAAAATTGGACACAATACTCCAAATGCAGCCTCACCAATGTCGAATAGACTAGAATAATCACTTCCCGTGATCTTCTGGCAATGCTCCTACTAATGCAGCCCAATATGCTATTAGCCTTCTGGGCAACCAGGGCACACTGCTGACTCGTGTCCAGCTTCTTATCCACTGTAACCCCTCAGGTCCTTTTCTGCAGAATTGCTGCCTAGCTCATCGGGTCCCCAGTCTGTAGCTGTGCATGGGATTCTTCTGTCCTAAGTGCAGGACTCTGCACTTGTCCTTGTTGAACCTTATCAGATTTTTTTTGGCCTAATTCTCTAATTTTTTAGGTCCCTCTGTATCCTATCCCTCCCTTCCAGGGTATCTACCACTCCCCCTAGCTTAGTGTCATCTGCAAACTTTCTGAGGGTGCAATCTACTCCATCCTCCAGATCTTTAATGAAGATGTTGAACAAAACTGGCCCCAGGACTGACCCCTGGGACACTCCACTTGTGATGGGCTGCTAGCTAGACATGGAGCCATTGAGCTCGATGATCTAACCAGACCATTTTATAGTCCATTCATCCAACCCATACTTCTTTAACTTGCTGATAAGAATATTGTGGGAGACTGTATCAAAAGCTTTGCTAAAGTCAACATATATCATGTCCAACACTTTCCCCATATCCACAGAGCCAGTCACGTCCTCATAGAAGGCAATCAGCTTGGTCAGGCATGACTTGCCCTTGGAGAATCCATGTTGACTGTTCCTGATCACCTTCCTCTCTTCCAAGTGCCTTAAAATGGATTCCTTGAGGACCTGCTCCATGATTTTTCCAGGAATTGAGATGAAGCTGAATGGTCTGTAGTTCCCTGGATCCTCTTTCTTCTCTTTCTTGAAGATGGGCACTATATTTGCCTTTTTCCAATCATCAGGGACCTCCCCCAGTTGCCACGAGCTTTCAAAGATAATAGCCAATGGCTCTGAAATCACAGCAGCTAACTCTCTCAGCACCCTAGGATGCATTGCACCTGGCCCCATGGACCTGTGTATGTCCAATCTTTCTAAATAGTCCTGGACCTGTGATCCGCTCAGGGTCGTTCTTAGCAGTGTCATTGGTGCCTATGTGGAGAAGTAGGAAAGGGTAGCAGTCCGAGGGCTTGATGAGTCTTGGCAGTCTCTCCGACACATCCTGAATCCTAGCTCCAGGCAAGGAGCACACTTCTCTAGTTTCCTGGTCTAGATGGCAGATGGATGACTTTGTCCCCTTTGGAGGAAATCCCTGACCACTACCACCCTTCTCTTCTTCTTGGGAGTGGTGGTCATGGAACCCTCGTCCCATGCATTCCATGCTTTCTGATCCATTCCCTCAGACAAGTCTTCCAAATCATTCTCTTCCGTAGTACCTCTTCAGAGAGCCTGAAAATGATTTCTTACCTCTATTTGGTAAGTATTAATAGGAATGTTGTATGCAAGACATGGGAGGTAGCTGTCCCACTCTACCTGGCACTGGTGAGGTTCCAACTGGAGTACAGGTTCAATTCTGAGTGCCTTGCTTTAGGAAAGATGTGGACAAATTGGAGAGAGTCCAGAGAACAACAAAAATGATAAAAGGTTTAGAAAACCTCATCTATGAGGAAAGGTTAAATAAACAGGGCACGTTTAGTCTTGAGAAAGAAGACAGAGGGGACCTGATAAATATATTGAGGGCTGTTATAAAAAGGATTGTGATCAATTGTTCTCCATGTCCTCTGAAGGTAGGACAAGAAGTAATGGGCTTAACCTGCAACAATGGAAATTTAACTTAGATATTAGGAAAAACCTTCTAACTATAAGGGTAGTTAAGCTCTGGAATAGGCTTCTGGAATAGGTGGTTGTGGAATCCCTGTCTTTGGAGGTTTTTAAGAACAAGTTAGACAAATATCTGGTTGGGATGGTCTAGTTTACTGGGTCCTGCCTCAGCACAGGGGGCTGGACTTGAGGATTTCCTTCCAGGTGTTCCAGCCCCACGTTTCTATGATTGTTCAGATTTACAGTCTGTCAATCTAACAGAGGCTGCAGTTCAGAAATTAAATCAGAATGGCCTAAAATAAAAGCAGCACTGAAATTTAGCAAGCTGTGGAATCTGAACCTGAACACTAGCCAGACCTTGCCCTTGATTTGACTTTGAGTCTAAATCTAGTAGGAGTCTGAACAACACTTCTTCAAACTATGGCTAAGCAATAATTCAATATATAGATCATTAATACATTAGCTACCTCGTTCCAAAAGTTACATGTTTACAAGTTATAATACAAATAATGGACAGTGATGTGAGAGAGTAGCTTGGACAGAAAGAGAAGGAAAATTTATCTCCCATTCTTAGAATTTGATGCATCACTAATTTATGCAATGGGTACCCTGATACTACAGTGATGGGTGCCTTAGTAATGCATGAGATAACCAGCAATTATTGGAATGTCATCTACTAAGTTTATCCAGGTATTTTACAAATGAATAGAGTTTATGGCTACAAAATACGCAAAAGATTTTTTACTGGTTTTGTGATGAAGGGGGCTGCTATTGATTAAAATGGATCAAAACCAAGTATTGCAAGGTGTTACTTATAGTTTTCTTCCAATCCCAGATAATAAGGGTATTTGTTTTTATTACCTTCCTGTCTACAGATAAGGATGGATTAAAACAATTTGGGCACACTGCCCACTGCAAGCAGCCACAGTCACGCTTTTTCACTATACTATTAGTTGCAAAGATTTCCATTAACTCTAGTAGTCTTTGGTTCAGCTCCAGTTTCAGAAAATAAGAGTGAAATCACACAGCTATTCAAGTATATTGTTTTAAATGCTGCCCATTAATAATAAAAATAAGTAGTAAAAAGCAACACAAGTCTAGACTCATCAGTGTACACTTCATTTCCAGTTAATGTCTTGTGCTGATTGCACGGAGTTTACAAAATTAAAAATCAGAAGGTTGAAGTTCGGTTCAGTTTGAAATAAAGAAATGGAACAGGAAAACAGAAGCTAACATTTGTACCACTGATCTAAGTGGTAAACAATGCACTTCAACCTATTTTTAAATGCAATGATCCATTCATAATTACGTCCTGCCACGTCTGTGTCTAAGTAAATACACGCCCCTTAATCTAAAACCTCCTGTAACAACCAAGTGCAGTAAAAGTCATTTAGGTATATGGAAATTTGTTAAATAGTCTGAGAAGGCATTTGAGCCAGAGAGAAGCTGAGATGAGTGCTTAAAATTCAGTTGGGCCAAAATCTTGCAAGATGTTCTCCTGAGATTTTTGGATGGTGACATCATCCTTTTGAGGATGAAACTCATTCCCTTGAATTTATGTCAGCATATGAACCAGAAGGTAGTCTTTTTTTTTTATTTTTTACAGTTAATTTTAGAGTCTGCAACAGATTTAAACCATAAGAGCAGGCTCAAGTCTAGAGATTTGAATTCTATACCCGCCCAAGATATAACTTGAAGTATGATGCGATTTGCATAGAAAGCTTTGATTTGTGGCTCATCTCTAGATGAAACTATTATACCATCTATTGCTCTTTCACAAATGGCTAGTCAGTATTTGTCTTATTTGACTTTTGCTCTGTTTTTAAATCCAAATATGTATGAGAGGACAAAATACTTATAGAGCAATTCAGAATACACAGCAACTGGGCTGATCAGTTCTCTCATCCGCTGAACCATGTCAACACTCAGAGAACGTGCAGATAATTATTTATATTTCTATAGCACTCAGTGTGCTAGGAGCTGTACAGACATATAGGAAGACACTGTCCTTGCCCTGAAAAATTTACAGTCTAAGGGTATGTCTATACTGACGGCGGCAAACTCGCCATTGTCAGATCGATCTTTCTGGATCGACTGAGCAGTCAGCATAGACCTGCTCAATCGATCAGGAAGTTGACACTGGTAAGCCATCTCCTCAAATGGTGCAGTGCAGTGAAGACGATGTGCAGAAGGGAAGCACAGCAGTCAACGGGAGTTACGCAAGTTACTCTGCGTAGCTTGCCTAACTCCTGTCAACTGCCACCGAATCTCCAGGTAAGTGTAGGCCAGGGCTAAAAGCCCTGACACTCCAAGTTGTTCCAGGCGGACCCTTGTGCCCACTCAGAGCACAATTTGACTCCAGTGATGTTCCACCCAGGCATAGGCCTATGCAGAAAAACTTGCAGGATCAGGGCCTAAAAAGATGAGAGACATATACTGGTAGGCCATGTAACAAGGTACTGGGGCCTAGAGGCACATGCACATCTGTAACATCTGTTACAGCCCGTTAAGCCATTTAAAACTGGGAACTGGCGTTGAAGTCACATCCTTTCACCTACTCCTGCACTCTATAGAAACTGCATATAAAGGTTCCTGTCTCTTAGGAAGGGGAGCAAACAAAAAAGATCCAGGTTTGCGGAAAGACCTGGGAGGGGGTTCTCTGTAACTGCCAGGTGAAAAATTGGAGGGAGACACCTACAGGGAGCATAAGCCAGCTCAGGGGTAGCCTTGGTTGGGGAAGGCTGTGAGGACTGTGAAGCCTTGGAGATAGAGCTAAGATAAGACCTGGAGGAGCAGGGAGACCGTTTTGTTTGCTTTGTTAGTTGACCATACCAAAGTTTATGTTGCAGTTTGCATCTCACTGGATTAAGGTAACAAATTAGTTCTGGAGTCAAAAGTGCTGACACTAATACATTCATAAGGTCTGTTTCTCCTCTCACTTATACCATTGCAATTCTACTGACTTCAGCAACATTTACTCCTGATTTACATGGGCATAATGTGGAAGGAGAAACAAGCTCATATATTCTGTAGGATGCCGCCAGTTGGTGGGATAATTGCAATCTCTCTGTTGGTGGGATCTAAAATCCTTCAAAGTCACTACTAGAGACCATTTGGTGATAGAACACGCTGTAGTTAAATTGTTCTACTTCAGTCATCATTTCCCAGAAGCTGTACACAAGCTGAGTGATGAGTATTGACTCTCAAAAGATTAACAGGGAAGAGCATGGAAAGGTACTAGCAACACGTGAGGAAGTTTTGACTTGAACACTGCAGCCACAACCTGTACCTGAGTAACAAGATTATATATATATTGCAAGCACATCACCACACACACTTACTTAGAGAATCGGGACAAAACCTTTGGTCTTTCCACTTCAAATACATGGCCTTCTACCGCTTCAGCTAAAAGAAAGCTCCTTTAACTGGTGGTAGTAAAGCCTGCTGAATAGGAGCCTGCCATTCGTGAACAGCAGCTCCCATTCACCAAGCCAGACCACTACCCAGGGCACGTAGGCCCATATTCTCTCCTCATCACTAGTGTGGGGAAAGTTCAGCCAGAACTGAATCTGAACTTCACAAATAAGGCTTATCCCTATAATGGGACTCAGCTGGAGCCCTTGGGAAAATTCAGATCCAGATTAGAAATTAATTGGGCACATCTCTGTTAATGGTAGATGAGATTTGTCTCCAGTGCAGTCACATGCTCTTCTAGTTATTATTTTACCTAGCTGCTGCTGGAGTGATCCCAGCAATGAGACTTGATGGTCCAATTAGGAGCATCAGCCCTTCTTATGACAGACTCAATGCAAGGGGGTCTGCTAATTCTGACAGCTGAATTCCAACATCACATACAGTTGTAATTGCTGCAACAATTATTTAAATTATCCTGCCTGGTATCTTTGCTTCAAATTACCACATTAAATAAACAGTTAGAAGCTGTTTATATTACTTGTATCAGGTAGCAACAGTGAGCTAAATGAGCTGAAGAGCAACAAAAGTTTAAGTAAATTTCCATTTCCATTTTAATTCTTTTTTGAAGAAGCAGTTTACAACTGAATCTTGGTGTGAGTTTGTTCATGACAGCAGAGGTGGACTATATTGTAAATGATGGGAGGGACACAAGAGTTGGGACCTTCCTGCATTGTGTATTTATCTTTGTCTTATTAATTTGGATTGTATGCTCTTTGGGACAGGGATGGTCTCTCACTATATATTTGTACTCAGCTAGGACCTTTAAAATGATAATACAAACAATAATAGGAACTTATATGAGCCCGTAGTATTTGAGCACCATTTGAAGATTTAGTCTCTAAGGTAGGGAAGTACCATCCACAGTTTAAAAAGGAACTGAGACACAGAGAAATGAAGTGACTTGCCCAAGGTCAAACAGGAAAGCTGTGGTGAAACCAGGAATTGAACCCAGATCTCCAAATCATCAGCCAATGTTTCTTCCTCCATGCAGAGGCCTTTCCATACTTTGAGATGAAAATAAGCTAGGTAGCACTTATGTTGGCAAACTGTTGCTTCTTAAAGACTGAAATGTAAACCATACTGAACTGATGTAACCAACTAATTTAAAGAAAGCTGAGGGACTCAGATGTTCTAAAGTCTAATCCCCGCTTGGACACTGACATCCCCTCAAATCACTTAGGTCCTGAATTTTTCCAGGGGTGGTGAGCTCTGCTAACTTCCCCTGACTTTTGGAAGGTATAGATGCTCAGCACCTTTGAAAGTCCTGCCTTTAACCTTTGTTCCATTTTCACTCTCTGCAAAATAAGGATATTACTTACCTAGTTCACAGAGCTGTCGTGAGGATTAGATAATGCTTAGAGTGCTTTGAGAATCAACATTAAATGTGTGACCGACGTACCTGCAGAGAGCTCATTATCTCTAACTTCTATTCCTGTTAGTCTAGAAATATTAGCATATAATTGCTGGTTTCTAAATCTACCCAAAATTTTTTTAAATGAAAAATGTGTCACAATTTATTTCACAATCACAAATTAAGCCTGAGGTTTTCCATGCCCTAGGAATTGTATATTACCATAATCTAACCTGGTTACCTACCAGAGGATTTTATGGGTGCAACAAGTGTACTTTCTGGTTGTCTTTAGTGAAAGCTGCAAGATTTCATAGAATCATAGAATATTAGAGTTGGAAGGGACCTCAGGAGGTCATCTAGTCCAAACCCTGCTCAAAGCAGGGCTAACTTCAGCTAAATAATCCCAGCGAGGGTTTTGTCAAGCCGCAGCTTAAAAACCAATAAGGATGGAGATTCCATCACCACCCTAGGTAACCCATTCCAGTGCCTAACCACTCTCCTAGGAAAAATTTTTTCCTAATGTCCAACCTAGACCTCCCCCACTGCAATTTGAGACCATTGCTCCTTGTTCTGTCATCTACTACCATTGAGAACAGCCTAGCTTCATCCTCTCTGGAACCCCCTTTCCGGTAGTTAAAGACTGCTATCAAATCCCCCCTTGTTCCGCTCTTTTGCAGACTAAACAAGCCTAGTTCCCTCAGCCTCTCCTCATAAGTCTTGTGCTTCAGCCCCCTAATCATTTTTGTTGCCCTCCACAGGACTCTCTCCAACTTGTCCACATCCTTTTTGTATTGGGGGGCTAGAATTGGACACAATACTCCAAATACAGCCGTAACAATGCCGAATACAGGGGAATAATCACTTCCCGCAATCTGCTGGCAATGCTCTTACTAATGCAGCCCAATATACCATTAGCCTTCTTGGAAACCAGGGCACACTGCTGACTCCTATCCAGCTTCTTATCCACTGTTACCCCCAGGTCCTTTTCTGCAGAACTGCTGCCTAGCTCATTAGTCCCCAGTCTGTAGCTGTGTATGGGATTCTTCCATCCTAAGTGCAGGACTCTGCACTTGTCCTTGTTGAACCTCATCAGATTTTTTTTGGCCCAAACCTCCAATTTGTTTAGGTCCTTCTGTATCTATCCCTCCCTTCCAGAGTATCTACCATTCCTCCTAGTTTAGTGTTATCTGCAAACTTTCTGAGGGTGCAGTCTACCCCATCCTCACCTCAATAAATAAAGCAGAATGAGGGAGAGTTGTCTATGTGACAAGGAAATACTGAAATAAACCCTTGTAAAAAGGAGGGGAAACAATGTATTTACTGTACATGGGTAGTGAAAATCACAGTACAGTAATTTCAAGACTAGCAGCATCCCACTGATCTCTAGAAGTATCATAGTGGACCCTGACATTTGATCTAAAGGCCAGATGGAAGCATAGCCAAATGCAGGGTTGCTACATTATGTGGTGAAGTTGCAACTGCAACCTCCTGTAAGAGGTCCAGTGCCATTTGCAAACTTTTTCTTCCAAAGCAGCAAGCTATGTGAGCAAACAAACATGATTGCTTTCCTGTTCTGATCTGTTCTTCAACCTGGAAGTTTACTCACAGATTACCCTCCCCCACCCAACTAATCTTTGTTTGGAAATAACAGCTTAATCAGGATAGCAGATCAGCTGTGGATAAAAGCATTGCAAAAAAAAAAAAAAAGTATCTCAGGGATAGAAACATCTTATGCCTCACAAACCTCCTTCTAATCAGTGGGATTAAGGGGCAGACTACACCACAGTGAAAGGTGACAACTATGGATTTCAAACAAGTGCTTATAGAATGGTAGCCTTTTAAGGGTTAAGATCCTCCATCATCTTTACCCTGCCACTATGACTGAGAAGGGCATACCAAAGGGAAACCTATCCACAAGAAATTAAAGGAAGCAGGTGGCCAACATCAAACCCCAGATGGAACAGGGTAGTATTTCTACAAATATAAATGCATAACAAATCTAACTGCAAGTATTTCATACTGGACATGGAACCATTAATAGGAAGCATAGCTACAACTCATTGTTAAATACTGAAATAGCTACAGATCTTCTCAGCAATTAATCCACCAGCCACTCGCATAGGTAAAGTTAATGTACTATAATAGAAATCTTTGCTGCACATATGCTTTTTGTGAAACTAGAAGTTTTCTGATCCTCTTCTTATATTGTGGTGAAAAGCTAGAAAGAGGCCCATGGACCTTAATTCTTCCCCCTTTTGCATGTGTATTAACTTTGTTAGCTCTTGCCCTCCCCCTTGTAGTTTCTTACACTTGGATGTATACATATAAGCCTCCTATCTGTGATTTCCATTTCATGCATCTGACAAAGTGGGTTGCAGCCTACAAAAGCTTATGCCTGCAGAAATTTGTTTGTCTTTAAGGTGCTACAGGACACTCCTTGTTTTTGCTGAGATTTTAGAGATCGCTGGTCCAGTTAAATGATGCTCATCAGCTCCAACTGGGAAGGAGATGGGGGGTAGGGAGAATAAAGGTGTCTGCACCTTCTCCATTTTGGGGCCAGTGCAGGTTTGACATGCTTCAGGGCTGTCCCAGCTTGTGACCAGCAGCCTATAGCATCAAGAGGTTGGGAGGCGGAGGGGTTGGCAGTTGGGAATAGTCAGAGGGTAACAGTGTTCTGACCAGGCCTTTTTTTCCCCTGTTGATACTCCCTACATACCAGTGCAGCAGGGTGCAAAGAGAGTTGGCTCTGTGCCGGAGAAACTCCCTGATGGTAGAAACCACCAGAATTATCGGCCCTTTAAGCCAATAAAGCTAGCATAAAGTGGATATAGCACACCAATGAAATTGGACAAAACATAACTGAAAGAGGGTTTAGGAAAGCTTGTTGCAGGATCATAGGAAGCAGTGCATTTTAGCAAGGATAGTATGCCATAATTTTCAGTATGTGTGAAAAATTAATAAGACCAAATATTAGTAGGTCTACAAGGATACTAGGATCATAAACCTATGAGCGGTTGCTGTCCACCTGCTTTAATGTCTATCTGATAATCAACTGTTTGAGAAATTTCAATTTGGTTTAAGGCAAGTACCTTCAAAGAGGATTTATAATCTTTTACTAAGGCTGGGTCTACACTGACGGCGGTAATTTCGCCGCCATCAGATTGATTGCTCTGGATCAACTGAGCGGTCTGTGTAGACCCGCTCAGTCGATCCAGCAGTCAACGCAGAAAACCACCCTCGTAAGTGGCGTAGCGCTGCATTGAAGGGAACGCTGTTCCTGTCGGCGCAGCACAGTGTGGACGGCACGCAGAACAGATGCAGCAAAGTCGATGGGAGATATGCAAGTGATTTACGTCACTTGTGCATCTCCCATCGACTGCCGCCGAATCCGAAAGGTAAGTGTAGATCGGGCCTTAGTCCTGATGCAAGTATCATCTTAGTTCTGCTTTATCTCCTTTAAACAGCATTTTTTTTTTCTTATCAAAAAAAGGTGTTTGCTGCTTAGAGTCTCTTTCATAGTGGCCCCACTTGTTCTTCCCCTTGTAGTGTTCCTATTTTGTTGCCACCACTCGTTATTCTGGATCCTGTTCCTGCTCTGTGGGGTGTGGCTCCAGCCTTATTTGGACCAAATTATTGTTATTTTTGAAATATGCTGACAATCAGTATCCTCTGTGCAGTGAGTTTCAGTCCAGTTCTGAGTGGCAGGGAGATACTTTTAGTAGAGAAAGATATGATTAAATGGGCATGGAGACTGAACTGGTTTCTGCAGGCCTGCATTGAAGTGCATGGTCCTGTGGAAGTGTGGGGTAGTTTCCACAGCTTCTGACAGTACATGGTCTGGTTCTGAAAAGAAGTTTAGTCCTCAGGGCTGTGAAGCTGTTTTCTTTCATGAACAGCTTCACTCACTTTAAAGAATACCTACAGTAATGTTAAGCTTTCCCCCCAATTTAACATGGAGTATAATTTCTGTGGCTAATAACTAGCTTCATATATCTGTTCTTATCTTATATATCTGTGCTGTGTTAATGCCATCTGCAAAGCTATTCAGTCTGGGGGGAGGGTTGTTAGTGGAATTTCTTCATACTTAGCTTTGATGAAGCAGAAATATTATTTGTTACTTCTAAACACGTTCTTTGGTATCTTGTCATCTCTTTCTAGAACAATGACTTTTTTTTGTTCCATCAATGAAGAGACCTGAAGATTATTTTAGACTTTACTACACTTTGTCTTTGGAAAAACAATTAAACGTTGTGGTTAGAATGCCAGACCATTTATTGAATATTGATTAGCTTACTTGATTTTTGTTTCTCTCATACCTTAGTGGTTATCTGGGCTTTTGTAACTTCAGGTCTATAGAGTTGCAATTCTTTGTTAGCTGCTTTGCACAGAGTGGGTGCCAAAATCTATATGGAAAAGACAGAGGCATTTTTCTCTTTTTTAAAATAATTGCATTGGCCACTCAAACAGTCTATTGGTTTTATTTATTTAAATTGTTCTCTTTAGACTCCGTACTATTTGGGTCCAACAGATTTCTTCTTAAATGATGTATTTCTGGTCACTTTTCATATGTGCTGATGTAAATTTCCTGGCATTATAGAGGCACTGTAAACAAAAACTTCATAGTTGAGGGGTTTTTGCACTTCAATCATCTGTGCAATCTCTTTATGTATGAAAAATACAGCAATGTTGTCAACTCTTGTGATTTTATCACAGGTCTCACACTATTTATTATTTTTTTAAAAGCTCCAGCTTCTGAAGTGATGAGAGTACATAAGAACTACAGTTACTGCATTTTTTCTTCTTTGCGTAGAATCCATGTGGATGCTCCACTCTAAATCACTACTGAGTAGTTCCCTCTAAGATGGAGGGGGCTTCAGAGTAAAGTCCTGTACAGAGGAAAGTACAGCCAAACCGAATACAGTATCAGAAGCAGAGTTTGAATGATCACACAATGTTCAGTGAATGTATGTACAGAAGCCCAGATAGCGGCTTTATATATTTCAATAATGGACATATTTTTGAGAAATGCTTCAGAGATGGAAATGGACCTCGCAGAGTGAGTATGACTGGAATATTGGCATAGAAGGGTACTTGCTGGCTCAGGAAGGACAGGCATGGAAAAAAGGGAGGACATATTGCCTTATATATTAAAAATGTATATAGTTGGACTGAGGTTGAGAAAGAAATAGAAGAAAAACTTGTTGCAAGTCTCTGGGTAAGGATAAAAAGCGTAAAAAACAAGGGTGTCTACTACAGACCACCTAACCAGGAAGAAGAGGTGGATTTGGCTGTTTTTAAATAAACAGCAAAATCATCCAAAGCACAGGACTTGTTGATGATGGGAGACTTCAACTATCCAGACATCTGTTCAGAACATAATACGGCAGGGCACAGATTACCTAACAAGTTCTTGGAGACAATTTTTTATTTCAGAAGGGGGAGAAAGCTACTGGGGGAGAGGCTGTTCTAGATTTGATTTTGACAAATAGGGAGGAACTGGTTGAGAATTTGAAAGTGGAAGGCAGCTTGTGTGAAAGTAACCATGAAACGGTAGAATTCATGATTCTAAGGAATGGTAGGACGGAAAAAAGCACAATAAAGATAATGGATTTCAAAAAGGCAGACTTTAGCAAACTCAGGGAGGTGGTAGGTAATATCTCATGGGAATCAAATCTAAGGGGAAAAACAGTTCAAGAGAATTGGCAGTTTTTTAAAGAAACATTATTAAGGGCACACAAGCAAACTATCCCACTGCTTAGGAAAGATAGGAAGTATGACAAGAGACCACCCTGGCTTAACCGGGAGATCTTCAGTTATCTGAAACTCAAAATCAGAGTCCTACAAAAGTGAAAACTAGGCCAAATTAGAAAGGATGAATATAAAAAAATGACAAGTATATAGGGACAAATTAGAAAGGCCAAGGCACAAAAACGAGATTAAACTAGCTAGACACATAAAGGGTAACAAGAAAACATTCTACAGACACATTAGAAACAAGATGAAGACCAAGGACAGGGCAGGCCCGTTACTCTATGACAGGGAAAAATCAAATAACAGAAAATGTGGAAATGAAAGGAGTACGAAATGAAGTTGTTTGTTTTCACCGCAAAGGTTAGAAGCGATTGGATGTCTAACACAGTAAATGCCAGTGAAAATGAGTTAGGATATGAGGCTAATAGGGGAAGAACAAGTTAAAAATTACTAGACAAGTTAGAAGTCTTCAGATGACCAGGTCCTGATGAAATACATCCTAGAATACTCAAGAAGCAGATATCTGAGCCATCAGTGATTATCTTCAAAAAGTCATGGAAGACGAGAGAGATTCCAGAGGACTGGAAAAGGGCAAATATAGTGCCAATCTATAAAAAGGGGAATAAGGACAACCTGGGGAATTACAGAACAGTCAGCCTAACTTTGGTACCTTGAAAGATAATGGAGCAAATAATTAAGCAATCAATTTGCAAACACCTAGAAGATAATAAGGTGATAAGTAACAGCCAGCATGGATTTCTCAAGAATAAATCATGTCAAATAAACCTGATAGCTTTCTTTGACAGGGTATCAAGCCCTGTGGATGGGGGGAAGCGTTAGATGTGGTATATCTTGACTTTAGTAAGGCTTTTGATCCTGTCTCCCATGACCTTCTCATAAACAAACTAGGGAAATGCAACCTAGATGGAGCTACTATAACGTGAGAAACTGGCTAGAAAACCATTCCCAGAGAGCAGTTATCACTGGTTCACAATCAAGTTGAAAGGATGCATTGAGTGGGGTCATGCAGGGATCAGTTCTGGATCTGGTTCTATTCAATATCTTCATCAATGATTTAGAGAATGGCATAGAGAGTACACTTCTAAAGTTTGTGGATGATACCAAGATGGGAGGGGTTGCAAGTAGTTTGGTGAATAGGATTAAAATTCAAAACAATCTGGAAAAACTGGAGAAATGGTCTGAAGTAAATAGGATGAAATTCAATAAGGACAAATGAAAAGTACTCCACTTATGAACAATCAGTTGCACACATACAAAATGGGAAATGACTCCCTAGGAAAGAGTACTACAGAAAAGGATCTGAGGGTCATAGTGGATCACAAGCTAAATATGAGTCAACAGTGTAACACTGTTGCAAAAAAAGCAAACATCATTCTGGGATTTGTTAACAGGAGTGTTGTAAGCAAAACATGAGAAGTAATTCTTCCGCTCTACTCTGCACTGATTCGGCCTCAACTGGAGTATTGTATCCAATTCTGGGTACCACATTTCAGGAAAGATGTGGACAAACTGGAGAAAGTCCAAAGAAGAGCAACAAAAGTGATTAAAGATCTAGAAATATGACCTATGAGGGAAGATTGAAAAAATTGGGTTTGTCTAGTCTGGATAACAGAAGATTGAAGGGGGAATATGATAATCGTTTTCAAGTACATAAAATGCTGTTACAAGGAGAAGAGAGGAAAATTGTTCTCCTTAACCTTTGAGGATAGGACAAGAAGCAATGGGCTTAAATTGCAGTAAGGGCAGGTTAGGTTGAACATTAGAAAAAACTCCCTAACTGTCAGGATAGTTAAGCACTGGAATAAATTGCCTAGGGAAGATGTGGAATCTCCATCACTGGAGATTTTTAAGAGCAGGTTAGACAAACACCTGTCAGAGATGATCTAATGCTTGGTCCTGTCATAAGTGCAGGGGACTGGACTAGATGACCTCACAAGGTCCCTTCCAGTCCTATGATTCAAAGAGTCGTAGAAAGTATTAATGTGGTCAGATATCCACTTGGAAAGTCTTTGATCAGGGATTGCAGACCCTTTCAATCTATGTGCAAGTGAGATAAACAATTTGGGGGTCTTTCTGAAGGGTTTAGTCCTATCCACATAGAAAACTCAGGCTCTCCTGATGTCAAAGGTGTGCAACAGTGCCTCTTGTTTATCTAAGTGAGATTTAGGGTAGAAGACTAGCAAGTGAATAGGCTGGCTAATACGGAACTTGGAAGAAAATTTAGGTAAACATTTGTGATTAGACTGCACACTAGGAAATGCTAAGGAGAAGGGCATGGCCTAAGCCCGACCCCTTAAAGGGAGTAAGGCACCTAATTCTGGATTGTGAACCATCTCCTGGATTTAGGCACCTAAACCAGATCAATCTGTTTGTGAAAAATCAAGGCAGATGGGACAGTGGTGGTGTGCCTCCCCTCTATATAGCACACTGGTTAAGGCATTCACCTGGGATGAGGGAGACCCAGTTTGGAATACCCACTCTGCCTGATTTGGAGTAGAGATTTGATCCTGAGTCTCACCTCTCAGACAAGTGACTTAACTACTGGGCTACAGAGTCATTCTCTGGCTTAATTAATAGTATTTCATAGAAAGAAGAACAGCTTCAACAGGAGAGATTGAGAAGAGACCCAATGCAGCATTCCCAAAAACCCAGATGTTGGAGTTAGGCAGCTTGTGAATTTAACACTGTGTGTTTCCTAATTCTATATGCTGATCTACATTTATAATATCACAAATGTATTTTTCTAAAGTTTTGGACAATATTTATTGTTGCTGAGTATACAATACTGAGCAACTGGAGGTTAATCTTGACAGAGGCTAACTGTAAAAGCTCAAAAAGCATTAACCAGTATTTGGTTGCCATGGTATCTTGCTTTGAAGCTTCATTTCAAATCCTTATTCAGAGATATTTACTTGCATTTACAGCAATCCAATACAGCTCAATTTTTTCCTACAGTTGTGTGCTTTGCTGTTTTAGGATAATTGTGATACAAGGACTTTTAGAAAGGAAGAGTAAAGAGTATCCTGGAATGAAGAGCTTAAAAAAAACCACTGTGAAAATGTCTTGACTTTCCTGAAAAAATAACAGAGAATGTTTGAGCCTTCAATTCCTACTATTAACCAACAAACTGCTATTATGTTTTCTGAACCCAACAGATGCAAGAAGGGTATTTTTCAGCACAAATTTTGTCCCCACTGTAAATAATGGGGAAGAATAAGCAATATAGCTATCTGATGTGATGGAACAAGGTAAGTTGTGACTGAGAGCTCTCTATGGAACAGGAGGTTTATAATAGCTTTCAGCCCATTCTGGCAGTAATGCTTATTGAGGAACCATGAAGAAGGGACCAGTTTAAAGGAAAGGGGGATGATGGGTGTACTCCGCTGAGGCGGAGGGTTCTTAATTTATTGTCTCGGTGGTGGAAAGAGGTAGACTGACAACGTGAAGTGCTTAAATAAAGTGTTTTATTATACTGATGGCTTAGTAAAAGCTGGGCTAAAAACGCCTCCCACACCAGCAGACAGACCTGGTGAATGAGAAGGACAGTTACAGACACAGCCAGGATAATAAAGAGCGCCATGGTTTCAAAAGCAGTAGCAATAGCAACCACCCTCTACAGCATAGGAAGAAAGCACCTACCAAAAGCAAGAGTGGAGAGACCCATCATCCACTCTCTAGGTGAGTCGCAACCAGGGAACCGACCTGCCCGGGGCATCAGGTAAGGCCTTGACGGATCCACGGAGAGTCTCTCTGAGCGGTTCCCGGGGGTACTTGTTATACCCCTGTCTCCCTTAGCCTTAGCAAGATTTTTCTCCTAGCAACACAACACGTCACTCTCAATCTCGACTAGAGATTGGGTCTTAAACTTGTTTTTCATTAGTCTATTGGTTAGTGATTACAAGCAGCTAGGCTGGCAACAGAAAGAGGGAAGCTGCCTTTTGCTGGTATCTACTTTAATTCTATGGTTAGACGTTTTGCTGGCTTGTGGTCAGTCACCCACTGCTTATCTCAGACAATTTCCGCATAGCCAACATACTTAATGCAGGAATAACAGACAAAGGTTAGTTTCACTTCTTAATGAAGGAATACCAGACAAAGGTTAATTTCACTTCTTAATGCAGGGGGCTGTCCAAGCAGTTACAGGCCTAGTCTTGCTCACAGCCTAAGCTAGATTTCTGGGGCCTAGCCTTGCCAACTGCACTGGTTCCGCATGACAAATTCTTCCGAGCCCTACAGTGGGCATCCAGCATCAGAACTGTTGACACGTCTTTCCATGCCTTGAGTACTTATGGCAAGATGCAGAATCAGATTCCATATGCCTAATACACTTTAGTTAGAAAAGAAAAGGAAAGTCTGGCCTCCTACGTTAAGGGCCAAATAAATATAAAAGGTCTTTCCCCCAGCTAAGGAAATGTCTAAAGCATGGCAAATCTCAATTCAGGTCAATTCAGCTAATGTCTGAATGAATGTGTCCCTAGTTATTGTTGGCGCTTTTGCTCTTTACACAACAAATGTAACAGGAAGGAACCAAAGGAACCCCAAGGAGACCAAAGAACTGTATTTACTAACTACCTACAACATGCAAGGCCTAACTACGCATATACACTGCTGCTCTGGCAGGGTTCTGGAACACAGGAGATAAGAGCTCCCAAGCTATGTAACAGGATACTACCCATGCACCCAGGACACAACCAGGTCGAGTGTTCCTACAAGCTCCCAGCACTGCAGTGGCTGCTCCAGCCCTGCCACATCCTGCTCTGACTTCCACCCCTGCATGTGCACTGTTTATAGGGAACGATGTGCAGGGGCAGAAATATAGAAGAGCACCCCACAATATTTCCATTCTGGGGGCATTGCTCAGTTCCATTGCCTCTAGAAGCAGCAGGCCCTCAGTATCAGGAATGGGCTCACTACCCAGGTGTGGGGCAAGGAGTCTCCCCTGGGGCCTAGAGCCCAGCTGCAGCCTCTGTCGGGCCCACCAGCACCTGCCCTGTCCTGGCAGCCAGGGCTGAGCCCCCCAGCTCCAAGAATCACCTGGGGGACGCCAAATGGCCAGGCCAGCTCCCCTTGCCTGCACAGCTCAGGAGCTCAAGCTCCTGCCTCTGCTGGCACCCACTATACATTACAGTTATCTGCTAAAGTCCTGCATCCTTCAAAGAGACCCACTTTCCTAATTGTCACTACTTATACCTAGTCCCTGTCTTCTCACAGAACCTCTTAGTGTACTTAGAAACTACCAATACCCACAACTGGATTATTGCCAAGGGCAGGCAAAAGTGTTTCTTCCTGTAGGTGGAGAAGGGAAGGAGGAAGAAGTTAACCTTTTCCCTGCCAGGATCTTTATCTTCCATAATAGGGCTCAAAACAACCTGTAAAACCTACACTTGTTGTTTAGGCTAATCCTACATTGAAACCTCAGGGGCAAACCACAATACTTGCTCACTTCCCTAACACATACACTTTAAAATACTTTTTCATTATTATTTTAACCCAGCAGTTTCCTTAAGCAATATTTTATTTGCCAAATTCATATGGTGCAATATGAGATTGCATATTTAACCCCTTTCAGTAAATTCTAAGAATGGCAGTGTAGCTCTTTTAGAGCTGTTAAGTAATGTAATATTTATTCTGTGATAATAGCCCATGATGGTTCTGATCAAATGTTTTTGCCTAGATTATTTAGTTCTTCAGTGAAACAGGAAAATAGAAAGGTGCTTTTTTGCTGTAACAGAGGTCACTGCCCCAGCAGAGCACACAAAACAAAACTATGGAGGGAGTGATCATGGCCCAGAGTACTAGCTTGGCAGAGTAAACACCAGGGCTCAGATACACAAAGATATTTAGGTTCCTAACTTACATTGATTTCAGTGGAATTTAGGAGGCTAAATATCTTTGCAGCTATGGGCCCAGGTTCCAAACTGCAAAATATTTATCAACTGTAGAAAGTCTGGAGCTGAGGTTGATTTAACTTGCCCTTTTGTACTGGTATGGGTGAGCTTAGTTTTTAACATTGGTATTATTAGTGATATGCGAGCCAAGACTTATGGGAGGGTCACAGGTTGGCATGAAGGGGGAGTGAAGCTTATTAAAAGATCACAGGTTGGTAGTAAGGGGATCCCTGGGTTCATAGTAGACTAAGGGATCCTGAGTGAATGAATTAGAGCTCTTTGGAAAGTCACAGGTTGCAGTATTGCCAGCGTCAAGAGATCAGATATAATGAGTCGCACCCTCTTAAGAGAAAAATTAGTAGGACTACAGACTTGTCAAAACATTTTTACAAAAAGTCACAGAGCAATCATAGTAAATTTAGTAGGATCACAGGTTTAGAAGGAAATTGTGTGTAAAGTCATGATATGAAAATTCAACTACACCTCTTGAAATTCAATATACATAAATCCCATCTCTGACACAGCTCCTACTCCTCACTCCACCAAAGGGACACCAGCCACCCACAGCGGCACCATCCAATCCAGAACCGCAACCCAAATTCCAGCCTGGTGAAAAGCATAGGCACCGAGGGAAGCTGTGTGTGAAGTGGGGCTGGAGAGTAACCCCACCCCTCACACACTTCACTGTGATGGCTTGTCCCATGGCGCAGGGCCCACCTCCCTGCTTCAGGCATTGCAGCACTGCTCAGGTTTGGGCAGGCCACCCCTCTGTCAATCCTCCATTACAGGATGAGCATGGGGCAGACTTGCTCTCCAAACCCTGTACTCCCCCAGCCTCTTCCCTCGACACCAGGCCAGTGACCTTCCCACAACCCTCCAGTGGGTTGCAACCCTCCATGTGGGAGGCACACTTATTAAAATCATAAACACAAACAAAAGTCACAGACCCAAAGAAAACTCACAGACAGAACAGAAATATCTTGGTGTGTGATATTTTTATCACCGGGACAAATCTGCAGCCCCAATCATGAGTCAGACCTCCAGAAATCATGAGACTTTTTTTTCCTAAAAGACTATTGTGGGTTTTTTTTTATCTGCCTTTTGAGTTCTGAATTCCTCCTGCCCCTCCCCAGGGTGTGACACACACTTAGGGCTATTCACTCTCCCCGATATATTGGGTAAAGTGATTTTGCCCCCTGCTGAAGGAGCTCTCACCCCAGCAACTGTCAGTCCCCTGCCCAGCAATTAATTCTGCCCACACACCCTCATCATTTCACCTGTCCTCACCCCTACCAGGTCAGCCCCCCATCAATTTAGCCTCCTGCACCAGCTGTTCAGGCCTCATCCTGAAGCCCATTATGATGGCAACAACCTCCCATTGATTTAAATTAGGGAATTGTAAGATATAAAAGGGTAATTTCTCCCATTGATAAACTGCATCCACCTTTGGGGGAAACTCCATAGTGGGATTAGTAGTGCCTACCAATATTACACAGCAGTGTAGGACAGAGGGTGAAAGAGAACATTATATTAATTTTAACTGACCAGGAGAAATGAGATAAACAATATAATTACTGAAATTAGTCTGGCCAAGACATTGGGCTTAATGTACCTAATCTTTCAAACTGTGCCATGGGACCTTTTATGACCACATGTAACCAAGGCCTTCTGTTTTACATCTTATCACATTCAAAAGGTACAACAAAGACGGGGCCTATTCTAATTTAGGTACAAGTATTTTTTCTGTGATGTAATACAATATTTTGTTATAAATAATGTTAGGATAATACTGAAATTGTAAACAGGGCTCACGCTATTATAAATACAATTGGATTATGGATAGAGAAAAACAAGATTACTTGCCAGTAACTGTTGGTCTTCGAGATGTGTTGCGCATGTCCATTCTACTCTAGGCGTGCACTCACCACCATGCACTGGTCCCGGAACTTTTTTCCCCTCAGCAGATCCCATAGGGTCGGCTCAGGCACCACCTGGAGTGCCGCCCTCATGCCGCAGCACATAAGGCACCACGGCCCTCGGTTCCTTCTTTCTGCCCATGATGGTCACTGGAACATCTCTTGCTCGTGCAAGTAGCTTCCCCTTGCTTGGGCTGTTGGTTGCCGTTACTGTAGTTGCTAGTTTAGTGGTTTAAATAGTTAATAGTTTTAGTTAAAATAGTTAGTATTAGAAGCCCTCCTCTCACAGCCGCCTGTTACAGGGGAAGGGCTCCGCACCGCTTCCCCTTCTGCCCACAGCAACAACAGTAACTTCCCCCACCCCCACGAGAGCAGAGATGGCACAGTCACTCAGTCCAGCAACAAACAAACCTCCTCCACAGCCCCTGGTGCAGTCCTGCACACTCCCCCAAGCAGCAGTGGTCTTCCTGCTTCTCCTCACAAGGAACAACAGCAGCAGCAAGCCAGATAGCCAGGAAGAGCCCCCAAGTGGTGAGTCACTCACTTCCCACAGGGAGGGAAGCCAGTAGAGCCCCAAATGGCAGCAGCAGCAAGGGGTGCAGGCCCTCACAAGAGTGTGTTAGCTTGAGGGCCCCTCGATCAGCTCCAGAAGAAGCAGCAAGTCCCTTTTTCCCTGGTAGGTAAGCAGGGATTGCTCCAGTTTAATTAATGCATCTGGAGCCAGTGAAGCTGGCCCAGGACTTGTTAAAAGCCTCCCCTCCAGTGAAAGGGTGTGGCTAGGGCTGTGAGAGTGAGGTGAGCTATTAAAGTGAGTGAGCGGGCAAGAGGCTGTCAGAAACCAGGAGGCTTTAGGAGAAGGAGCAGAAGAGAACCCTGCAGATACAAAGACTGGGGGAGGAAAAATCTTGCCTGAAGAGGACAAAGGACCTTTCCCAGGCTTAGAGGCCTAAGGGAAAAGACCCTACCAGAAGGAAAAGATAGAACTGGACATTTTGGTTTGGCACTACCATGCCCTGTGGGCCTGTCAGAGGTCGAGCTTCCCCTGGCAGGGAGGCCAGGAAGAGTCCCTGTCCAAGCAGGTTCTGGACATTAAGTCAAGGGGCATGGGGAAGTAACTCAAGGAAGCTGGAGCTTTCCTGAAGCCACAGGATAAGGCTGCTACTTGTAGCGTCCCTAGGTTGGGGCCTGGAGTCAGGGGTGGGACTGGCCCCTATCAGCCATTCATTGGAGGGGCAAGAGGCAAGGGCCTCTGAGAACCAGAGAGAGGATTAGGACCCAGCAGGGAGTGGCCTTCTTAAAGTGGCTGTATTACCCTTCACCTAGAGGGTGGAAGAACACTAAGTGGTGAAGCAGTTCCCTGACCTACTGACAGAAGGAAGTGCTGGACTCACTGAACTAGAGCTTTGTCACATACTTAACTAACAAAGAACTAACAAGTACTGAAGGTACTGAAGTAGCACTTGCAAAGCAAGCAGAGCAGTTCCAGCAACCATCACAGGTGGAAAGAAGGCACTAAGGGGCTGTAGGGCGGGCGGTGCCTGTTATATTGCGGCATGTGCACAGGACTCGAGGGGGTGCCAGAGCTGCCCTATGGGTACTGCTGAAGAAAAAAAAATCCCACTAATGTTGCATGGAAGTGTGCATACACCTAGAATGGAATCTACATGAGCAAGCACTTGAAGAACTTGGGATAAAATAAAACATGGTTTTACAAAAGGTAGATTGTGCCAGGCCACTCTGATCTCCTTCTTTGAGAAGAGAATTGATTTTTTTTTTTAAGATAAAGGAAATGTAGTAGATCTAATCTACCTGGATTTCAGTAAAGCATATGATACAGTTCCACGTGGGAAATTATTAGTTGAATTGGAGAAGATGAGGAGAATTGAAAAGTGGAGAAGGAACTGATTAAAGAGGAGACTGATAGGTCATATTGAAATGTGAACTGTCAGGCTGGAGGAACATGACTAGTGGAGATCCTCAGGCATCAGTCTTGGGACTGATCTCATTTAACATTTTTATTATTGACCTTGGGGTGGTAGAAAGAAAAAGAGCCTGGAGCATTGGGCCTGGTGCAAGAGCTGAGACCTGAACCAAAGGCTGTGAACAAAGGTCAGGCCATATATTAAAGTAGATGTTAACAAGTTCACTGTCCAGTACGTTAACTTGGCAAAGTTATTGCTAGTGTAGTATCCACTAGATATTCTACTAGTACAGATACACCCCATCTAGTGCAAGATAAGATGGTTTGACAAAATAATAAGGATGTTTTGTTCAAGATATCCAGAAGAAGGAGAGGTAACAAACTGATGTCATGAAATACGTAAGGCGGTGTGTAAAGTGGGTATTTTAGTTGTTTGTTTTAGCCTATAAATGTCAGGATACTTTGCTTTAATTCTCTGTTCGGCCAAGGGGACAGCAGAGATTCCTGCTGTTGACTGAGCCATTCCTTGCCACAGGGCACTCATGTAAGCATACCTGTAACCATGGAGCCCGGGCACTAAGACTGTGCCTTTACTGTAATAAACCTGAGTGCCTCTGTCACTCAGCTATGCCTGTGGTCTTTCTTTATGAGTAACATCAAAGTCTGCTGAATGAATGGGCTGCCTTATCTGCTTGAAGGACAGAAGCACTGAGCAGCCTGAATTGCATTACTAAAACAATGACATTCCAGCCTTCCGCACTAAACAACACTGGGTCGTACTATTGAGGTCTGCTAACTCACTTCAAGACTGAGTTTAATAACTTTATGGAGATGGCATAATGAGACTGCCTACAATGGCATGTAGCTGATCTGCAACTGCTAGCAGCAAATATTTCCAATGGCCGATGACGGGACATTAGATGGGGATGGCTCTGAGTTACTACAGCCAATTCTTTCCCAGGTCTGGCTGGTGGGTCTTGCCCACGTGCTCAGGTCTAACTGATTGCCATATTTGGGGTCAGGGGTTTTTTGGCTTCCTCTGCAGCATGGGGCACAGGTCACTTGCAGGTTTAAACTACTGTAAATGGTGGATTCTCTGTAACTTGAAGTCTTTAAACCATGATTTGAGGACTTCAGTAACTCAGCCAGAGGTTAGGGCTCTATTTAAGGAGGTGGTGGGTTTGGTTCTGTGGCCTGCAATGTGCAGGTCAGCTAGATGATCATGATGATCCCTTCTGACCTTAAAGTCCATGAGTCTGAGAGTATAACAAGAAGAGTCTATTAACTAATCAATATTCTTCTGGCCTGGATAATTCACTGTCCATGGCTTCATAAAAGTGCATTTTTTTAAATTTTACTAATGGTTACTTCTTCTGGCATATAGATATTTTTTGCATGTTCTTTAGGATCCTTCTGTTATGTCTGGTGTTGATTTCTAACTCCAAGTTTAAATGCCACGCCACAAGCTTGTTACAATCAAAAATATCCTTTCTAAAATGTTAGACTGAGTATTGTTGTTTAAATGGGAAAAATAGCTACATTCTTCAGCCCTTTCCACCTCCCCTGTGTGCCTGCATGTACCTCTGAGACTATGATTTTATCACTGAACACAATCATTCCTTGTTTCATAATCAAGATGCTGACAAATCTGTTGTACTCTCTCATGAGGTCAGGCTGGGTGATGGGAAAGCCCATGCTCAGATAATGGTGGTCCGACTGCTGAAACAATAGAAATAAGATTGTGGAGAGAGAAATGAAACTCTGAAACCTGGAAAAGCATGTATTTCCTTTAACACTGTCCTCTTAATGTCCTATAAAGCAAAGACAACCCCACTAGTCTGTATATTCAAACACAGAGTACCAGGTAAACTTTGAGACAGTCTTTATACAACATAAGCTTTCACACAGAGCCTCAATCGGTAAGTGTCATGCATGCAGAACTCCCACCAGAGATAATCAGAACTCTGCATGGGAGCACTTAGTGTTGGGCCCTTAGATTGAAGTCTCTTTTGGGCAGCAAATGCTATTAACTATACCATAATAAAGCATTATGTGCATTTATAATGCTAGGATTACATTATTTTTAACAAGAGACAATAAAGAGCAAACCCCGCACCCTCCCTTTTTGTGTGTGCTTTGCAGTACACTTTTACAGATGCAAAGATTATGTGCTGTAAAACATGTTAACTAGCAGTCTTAATGCTATGTGACCATGGGTATGTCATTTAACAGTACTGACCTCACAGGAATGACTTTATTTTTACCCCCTTTCTTCTTCTCTCCTCTGTCTTTTGCCAGCTTCACTTCCCTCCTCTGTCTCACTTAAGACCTTTTCAATGTCCCTAGCTTTCTGCTGTCTTAGAAATCCCTCCTCTGCCTAGCAGATGGGGCACAGAAAGTGTTGGACCAGAGCTGAAATCCTGTTCAAAGGAAGAGGGTGGCCAACTGGAACATACAGAAAACACAAATCTGAACCTAGCCCCACCTCCCAGGGCTACAGCTTGCTGCCAAATTCTGTAACAGTGACCTCATCCAGACTGAGTAAACTACTGAGCATGAGCTGGATTTGAAATAATGACCGAAAGGAGACAAGCTTTAATGTTCATTACTAAGTACATGTACCGGAAAATACCCTCAAATGATGAATGTACAGTGTGAACACCTCAAAGCAGGGGCCATCCGTCTCAAGTGTTTGAAAAGACCCTACTACATGGTAGGTGCTATCACAAATAAATAACTATAACCCTCAGTCTTTCAAAAAACATACACATGTACATTTATATATAAACTACATCCAAAAGGTGGTTTGATACAATTTATCAAGGAGATAAGAAAGAAAATGAATACCATTCCCTGACCCCCATTTATACACACAACTCGGAACATTGGTAGGTTTTGAACAATGTTCTTTATAAAGGTGGCTCTAACTAAAAAAAAACAAAAAACCAGCTTTTCAAACAGCTTTCTAAAAACTCTATAAATGTACTTAAGGTAAGACAAAATAGGGACAGCTAGAGCTATCCTAATTATATAGGGAATTGCTATTTAGGACATGCTGCAACAGTGACTATGGCCAAAGTTGTTCAACATTCTTCCTGTTTTATGTTGGTATTTGATGTTAAACTAGCTCTCATGCCCACACCTTTGAAGGGCTCTGCCAATGCACACCCAGTTTATTTGTTGGCAAAGGCCATATCTGAGTATTTTCCTTTTTCCAAAGCTGTAATGTCTGTCTCTTAGCCAGCCCCAAGAACCAAATAAGACTCTCATGATTGCCTCTTACAGTGTAATTCAATCATCAGATATGCATGTGCAACTTCCTGTGGAGTTAATAGGAATTGCACATGTATATCTGAAGGCAGAATGTGGTCCAAAGGAGGTAACTGTCTTCCTTTCTGTCAGATTTCTAAGATCTTATGATTATCTCAATGGGACTCCTGTGATGTTGCTTGATTCTCACCACCACTACCCAGAAAGCAAAGACTGAAGCAAACAGATGGACAAAGGAAAAACTGGGAACTAGATGCACTAGGAAATATTTAAACATATTTTTACAATATTCATTAACTAAATAGTCTAAATTTGTTCTACACTGAAAATACCTTCCCAGTTAACACATACACATACACGTATTAAAAGGGGCTACTAATTTATGTCTGATGACAAAAAGAATTCTCAGCTCTATTTCTGAGTGATCAGTGTTTACTATGATTATTACAAGCAACTAAAATGATTCTTAGGTTGAATGTTCTTAGAGCTCCCTCAATTGCTTAACAGAAGAACTACAAGAAAACATGTTCCATTATTTTTGCATCATCATCATTATCAAATGGAGAAATCTGAACCACTCCTTCCTGTGAGGTAAGGATCGAGATGATATCCTGAGACAATTTTTCATGCTTATTTTCTGCACATGTATCTGCAATCTTCTTCCAACCTTCCAATGTACAGACTGTATCATTTAGAATAACTTGTTCCAGTGCATCTGATGAAGAAAAAATAAAAAAATATAACATAGTGGCACAGTGTTTGCCTTCAATCAGTTTCTGCTTTGTTCATGTTAAACAAAGAACAGAAAGAGGCATAATGTTAGGGGATAATATGACTACAGATCAATAATTCTTTTTCAGGTTGGATAAATTCTAAGGCCAATGACCAAATAAAGAGATAACGGATCAAAAATTCATCAGAAAAGTAGTGTTTACTTTATTTATAAAGATTAAAAGCCACATCTGCCCACAGCTCTCAAAATTACGTCAAACTTCACGACCACCACTAAGACTGGGGAATGTGTGGCCCACTTCTGCTCTTTTTTAAGTTAATGGATGTTTTGCCATTGACTTCAGAGGTAGCAGGATAAGGCCATTAGTTGGGAATAATCATTGCTGCAAGTGGAAACACCAGATGTGCCAAGTTACCAAGGTACATGGCCAAGAATAACTCCAGAGGAAAGTACAGGAACTTATGGCAGACCAGTGCTCATCTGAACACAAAACTGAGCAAGGAAGGCTGTAGCAGATGACATAAGTAACTTTTTGATCTCAAAGTGAGATTGCAGAATTGGGCCCATTATAAACAGAAGGTACTTAAGCTATTTTTAATCACTCTTGGGTATAAATCAGGGATAAGAGGAGCATCCATGATACAATAATTTATGGATGTGGGAGAGAGGTGTTTTTTTGCAAAGCGTCAACAGACACATGGTATAAAGGGAAAGGATTAACTATAGGTTTTTAAATTAGCTGAATTAAATTTGTTAGCACAACTAAATGACTGTGACTTCAGTAACTTTGTTTTTATTAATTTTATAATAATTTACTATGGAATTGCTTTGGAAATGCCCAGATATTGCGATCAAAATTGAAAAATATGACATTTACATAACTTCGCTATAAGTGTCTGTTAATTACATCATACTGTACTTACTCTTCTCGCTCATGTCTATTTCTTTTAACAGTTGTAAACCATGCTCTTTGTGATCAGTATCAATGAGTGAGAAAATTGTTGCCCCAATGGATAATAATGCTGGTTTCCCATTCCACTCTCGAGTTAAACAATGAATTAGCTCAGTACTAGGACAGTTTTTCAGTAGGAATAAATAATCATCTGAAAACAAACATCAAGGACATTACATATTTGTGGGTGTTCACACACACGCACCACAGACTCAGAAGCATAACCCCAATTCTGATCTCACTGACCACTGTAAATCAGGTGAAACTTCAGTTAAGTTAGTGTAAAACAAATATATGAGAGATCAGAATTGGGTCCTGTTTATCTGGAAGAAAAGATAACCAGCACGATAGTATCATTTGTGAATTTAATTAACCTAGCAAAGTGTTGCAAATATCAAAGAGGAGAGAAATAACAAAAAACCTTGAAGTTGTTAGAAATATGGGCAGAAAATAAAATCAGACTAGAAAATGCAACCTAACAGAATTGAAGAATAATAATCTGAAGATATAAAATGGGA
Organism: Mesoclemmys tuberculata; assembly: GCA_007922155.1. Lineage (NCBI taxonomy): Eukaryota > Metazoa > Chordata > Testudines > Chelidae > Mesoclemmys > Mesoclemmys tuberculata. Next base: position 22,231,705 of record ML675614.1, on the reverse strand, counting down.
AAGAGAGACTTGGAAAGCAGCAATGTTGAAAAGGGACCTAGGGAATTGCAGAGTGCAAAAGTGATGAGCTTGCATTGCTATATGGCCACAAAGAGACACTAATGTGATTTTAGTCTGTTTACAAAGAGGTACCACATCCCAGAACACTGAAGTGATAGCCCCTCTCTACATGGCACTGGTGAGACAGCACCGATATTAGAATGCAATAGTTATAAGCACCACAACAGCAGATGGAGTTTGACATAAGGGAGAAAAATCATTTATAGAAAAATGACTGACTGGGTGGAGGAAATGACATGAGTTAAAAATAAGAGCTAAGTAGCATGATCCTTCAGCAGCTAAACTTCTTCAGTATCTACTGCCTTCCTGCAGGATTGGCCCTAAATGTGTACAGCTTGGCTAAATGACTGGATGGAATATGATTACTGTTGATAGGTATCTGAGTTTGTAAACAAAAAGGGTTAAATTCTGGCTTTATTAAAGTCAATGATACAAAGACAAATTATTTAGAGTGGGGACTGATAGTGTAATTTTGATGGATCTGTGATTCTGCATTGGGTGCACTTCTATTGTTTTGGAGAATTCATACTGACCAGTCTCAGATCCTATAAACATTAACTGCTGATGGTATGAATTCTGAGCACATACATACTGCTTTCTGAAGTAAGTTATAGAAGAGGGCCAGATGGGATTTTTACATTTCAGTATTCAAGATCTTGGGACAAGCTGAAAAGAACAAACAAGGGAGTTTAGATAAATAATTGTTCTCTTTATTGAGGAACAAATGTAGCTAGATTCTTGGCTGTAATAAGGCCGCTTTTTGCTGCTCCACTGTTCAAAGCAGGCCTAAAGCCATAAGATGATCACCCCAGTGCAAGGGATGCTTTGGTTCTGTAGACCTGGCATAACTGCTCCTAAACTATCCACATTCATGGCTTTCACTGTAGAAGACAAGCTTGGGAAAGGGGGCATGACCAAGGCTTCCCTGCAGCTCAGCAATCCTTGACTGCCATGATGGCAGCATGAGGCTAGTGCCTAGTACGATGCTCCTCATCTGTGTAATGCAAATGGTTGGGAAAGTAAAGAGGACGAAAGAAAAGAGTGAAGATATGTTCTGAAAAATCAAAGAATGCTTTTTTGTGAATGCAAAATAATGACAATATTGACAGATTTTTAAATGTTGCTTGCACAAGTTCAAGTTGCCAGCTGTGTCCCCAATAACTCAAGATGATGCTAATCTTGTCAATAATTTTTCCAGTTTATTACATTAAAATAGGACTTCCTTCAGCATCAGGCACGCATGTATATTTACTCCATTTTTTGTCTTGAACAAACTCATTTACTGTGGCTAATACAGATAAAATTCTGTTCCCTATTTATTTCTGAGTTCAGTTAAACTAAGCATATGCCTAAATACTTGCAGAAACAGGACTTTAGTCAATGTATTTGAATGCAGAATAAATCTAAATTATGGCTTCAAAAAAGAGAAAATTACTTATTTCTAAAATGTAGCTATCTGAAATACAGAGCTAGAGTAGTCTTTCAATCTTAGGCCCATGTACCTAGCATGAGAGCGGTGAGGGTTTTCTATTGTTTAACTGCTCAATGTTGGCTCCAGTACGGGAGGGTGGGGGAAATGGGACACCCTTTAGTGACCACTAGAGTTTCCAAGTTGGAAATGTGCATAATCTGGAAACATTAAAAAAAGATTCTAGAAGCCTCTGCTCAGATGGGTGATGGTTGTAGGTTGATCTATTACAGCTAAATTGTTTTCTCTTCTCTAAAGTCACAAGCTGTACCTGATCCCTACTCCTAGGGATTGTTACATCAGGGATGTCTCTATAAAAATGTACAATATCTATTTATACAAGGTACTGAAATCCTACATAATATGTGATTATAAATACAGACACACATACACAAAAAATTGGGAGATATGGCAAGACAGCACAAGAAATAAAATGAGACATGAATAGTAAGTAGTAGAGAAATCCAAAAATAAATTACAAAAGGAACTAGTGAGTTAAAACACTCCTAGCTTGGTAGTTGATTCTCTAATCTCATTAGGTCAAATCTAGGTTCCTACTAAATCCAAGAAACAGCAGCACATTGTAAAATATGTAAAGAACTCTGTGTGGTTGCCCCACAAAATGCCTGGGAGAAACCCTGGAAGTTGGTTGAAGCCAATATTCCTTAGACCTTAAAATGACCTTGAAGTTGCAGGTCTGCTATGCAGTACTGATGCCAGAGGCAGTTGGACAGCTTTTAAACATGATTCTTTACATAGTGGTGTCAAAAGAAACAAATCTGATTCCTATTTCAAGGATTTTAGCCCATCACAGATAAAAAGCTAGGGACATTTTCATGTCAAACTAGAGGAACTCACTTCACTATGTCAAGTTTGCAGAGAACAGCCTCGCCAAAACAGAAGTTGAAGTGTGGGAAAAATTCTACCAGAATGACTAACTTTCAGAATCTGCTTTAAAGACATCTTCCCAGTGAGCCTGATTTTGCACTGCTGTGCAACTTGTGTCGTGAGTGTAAAACAGACCCATTCTGAATTGCTAGGTTTTAGACATTTTGAACATGTGAAAATGTCTCTAAGAACTCATTAGGCAGTTATCTGCAGGCTCTAATTATCACATTAATGAATCAATTATTAAAACTACAGATGGACCAAACTAGGTTCTTGGATTTTGAAACTTTAGGCTATGGAGTCCTCTACCAGTCTCCCACTAGGCTCTAGGGCAGATCACTGGAGAGCTACTGAAGCATGTTTCGCTGAAGAAATTTCTTATTTCCAACTGAACTAGTCACTTTTGTTGCTTTTAGGAAAAGGTTTCTAGTTATTTATATTATTTACATATGCAGTGGCATCTTAACAGCCAAATACTGATTCAATTAAACTTAAGGAGAACAGGATTAGATTTTTAGTGTGCGTTTAAAATGTATCATTTAAAAATTTAGTTCAAAATGTCACCAGGATAAGCCTTATTTTTTTTAACCCTGAAATAAACATTTCATAGTAAAATAATAAAAGACAATATAATAAATTCTCTGTGATTTACCTAAAGAAAGGTTTTTGAATTGCTGTATATAATCCATTGCTCCACAAATTTGGCCCTGTTTACACAGGCACAGAGCAGCTTTCTTGTGCACACCACACTGATTGTAGGCAATCTGAGCCAAAGCCAAGCACTTGGACTTGTTGAATGGTTCCACCTCCCCATAATCATAAATCACATCCCCTGCTGCCTCACAAAACGTCAGCCTGAAGAAGAAAAGTTAATAAAACAAACCAGATAGTTTATTAGGGTGTTTTCATAACTCCGGTGCACTTCAGAATCAGTTAAGGGTGGAACTGGATTGTGTGTGAAAGTACGAGAATGACAATTCCATTCAGCTTTCATGCCCCTCTGCCCTTGCCCCTCACTCTGCTTTTGAATCAGGCTGCTTTCTCCCTCCCCTTCTATGTGCTTAGGCCATAGCAGGCAGAGATCAGAGAGCACAGGACAGCCTCTTCATCAGTGCCTGTGCCACGTCAGCTGCTGGTGGTTAGAACAGGCAACTGCAACACTTGCAGCTCTCCAGCATATGGGAAATTCCAGTTGGGGTGCAGGAATGTATATTGGGAGGAAAAACGTGTATCACACCCACTCTGTGACACCTGGCAAGTCAGGGAAAGTGTCTGCTGCTGTTGGGTTGGGAACCTACTCAATACATTTGGTGGGGTTGGCGCATAAGAATTTCAGAGCACACTCAGGGCAGCTGGCATGAAGGAACTGTGCAGGACTAGAACAAGTTCAGTTCAGACAGAACGTTTGGAGATTTTAGCTGCCAGCCTTGTAACAAACTCAAATATACATGACCATGGTAGTTTTCAAGTGTTTAAAACTTGGCCAAATTTGGATGGATTGTCACAAAGGGCAGGAAAAGACATCTCCAACTCCACCGCTACTCCTCTGCCAAATTTCAAGTTCCCTCTCCAACGCATGGAGACACCAGAACTCTTCAAAGAAACACTGAGAAGAAATTTTTTTAAGTTTGGCAAAACAAATTGTTTTTCTCCAACATCATTCTCAGAAATGGCTTTGCTTTAACTTTGCAAAGAAATTCAGACTGAGGCAGACATCTGGCATGGAAAATTTCAGCCTTAACAGTTAAAGCTTTGCAAAGATCTGAGCAATTGAAAACAGGGGCTTATGATGGAAAGTGTTAGGCACCCTTAACTTCCAGCTCTGCGTTGTGCAGGAGGTCAGACTAGATGATCATATTGGTCTCTTCTGACCTTAGAGTTTGAGTGTATAATTCAGGTATTTTAGAATTTTTTAATGTTTGTACAAGTGCCATTCTAAAGTCATAATAAACCACTTCAGGGTGCGTGTCAGGTAGAGACCTTTACTAACCTTGTAGTTTTCGCTAAAGCATGTAAGCCACCTGTCCACCTACACATACAAGGCCTGGCTACATTTCAACATGACAACATAATTTGCAGTGTCCTAGTGCTTTGGTAATGACTATAATTACCTTTGCTTACCTTTGCTGTGTGACCCAATGCATAACTAGATTTAACTGTTTTTCAGACAATGCACATTTGATTGCTTCCAGAGTCATGGCTGCACACAGAGGGTTTCTAACTGCAGCACTTGAGCTTATGAGGGCCTCAAAATATCTCAGCAAAGGGAGAATCCTGCCTTTAACAGCACCAAGAGCTAGAAGGAGGAAAAGGAAAGTCACTGAGCAAAATATTTTGGAAAATGGCATTTTTATTTTTCCAATAGGGTGTTCTTTGTGGGTTTTGGTTTTTTTTTGCTTTGCTGATATCCCCAGAATCCCCTGGACAAATTCTCACTAAAGGTTCAGCTGAATCCCCTCTGCTATCATGTTAGTCAATGAGAGTTGAAGCTATTCAATACAGAAAATGGTAGGCACATCATGGGATTGCACCTTATCTGTGGACATCCAAAAGACAAATTTTCATAGCAAAATGTGTGGATTTAAACCAGGGAGTTCCCACTGGGGCTACACAGAGTTGCATAGTAAAATGCCTGCATATCACTTTGAAAATATACTGCCTAGCGTAAGACTACAAATATTCTGCAGAGGATATCGGTATTATAGTTAACATTAAAGATAGCTTTAAGGCAGTTTCCTTGTTTTAGTCCTTCTGTTATTAATGATATATTATTACTTATAATTTGTATTGCAATAGCACCAATTATAATTGTGTCTCATTGTGCTGGGCACTGTAAAACCCATAGGAAGACTGTGCCCCCAAAGGTTTATAACTAAGGCCCCAATTCTGCAAACATATATGTGCACGCTTAACTCTGTTCATGAGTAGCACCACTGAAGTCAATTGGACTTAACTATAAGCACTTGATTAAATTTTTGCCAGATCAGAGCCTAATGTAGAGCTTGGTGTCCAATTTGTAATCAGATTCTGAATATTAATACAATATAGTTATTTTGTATGTCTTTACTTTTGATCTTTAACAATTGCCTATAAAGTGAAAAGATAGAAAAACCAAACTGTTGACTTTGTAAAGTTCAGTGGCATTCTTAGAACAGAGCTGTGCTCCCTATCACTCAGAGCCCGCCACTGCCATACCCCTGACACAGAGGAAGACAAGCAGGTGGCAGAATCAGCTGTGCTGCCTTTATGCCACTCAAGGATTCCTCTGTGCAAGGAGAATCCAGCTCCTTTGCATTGCCTGAATACAAAGTGGCCAGGCAAGGTACCAAGGATCTGGATCCTTAGAGTATGTCTACCCTGCAATTTGAGACCAGCAGCACAGCTGCTGCCTCCCCAGGTCAGCTGGCTCAGGCTCATGCTGCAAGGCTATAAAATTGCAGTGCAGATGTTCAGGTTCAGGCTGGAGCCCCAGCTCTGAGACCTGTGAAGGGAGTGGGTCTCAGAGCTGGGGCTCCAGCCTGAGCTATTTTTAGTCTTGCATCCTGAGCCCTCTGAGACCTAGTGCCACGGGTTTTTATCATAGCATTAATGAATCATTAGGTTGTGTTAAAACTTCAAAGTAAAAATAAAATGTAAAATCCAAACACTCATAAGTAATTCACATTAGTCCTCTCCAGGCTTCTTTTAACATGAATAATAGGGCCAGATTCTCAGCAGGTGTAAGTCAGTGTTGCACACTGAAATCAATAATGATGCCAATTTACACCAGCTAAAAATCTGGCCAAAGTTATTTTCATTTCAACTCCATACCCTTAAATTTCATCATGGTTTCTTCATTGCGGAGAATTCCTCTAGGACAGTTTGCTGCATAAACTGCTGCAGTCTCATACTGACCAAATGAAAATAATTCATTGAATCTAGGACAGATGAAGGAAAAGAATGTAATACAGCACTGGAACAAAAACAAAAAGAAGTGACTGGCTGATGATGTAGTGAACTAGCCAAGGAAGGCTCTCCAAAAAGCCTAGAATCAAATGTCAAAGACACAGGCAATACCATGGTTTTAATACAAAGAATATTTTTAAAAATCTAGTATTTATGCAGCAAAGCATATCTGATGATAGCAAGTGGCAGTCCTGGCTGGCTCTCAATTCCCCAGATTACTTTTTTCCCCAGCTTCATCTTGTAGGATTCTTTTGGTACAGGACATCAGTATAGGCACTGCACGCTGTAGTCATGGAATGTTGACTACTGCCTCGCAACTTACAAAATGTCCACAATGAAATCCAGGAAGTGGATCAGCAATGGAAAGCTGACCAGAACATAGGAATCTTGAGGAGGGATTTAAATGAGGAAATCAGGTTGCATAGCACACAACACCAGCTGGATAAGAGGATGCCCCCAAAAGTGGTCTACATCTACACTAACTATTTAAGGATCAGATTCTGCTCAGTCTCAGCATGGGCTCCTAGGGGGTGAGTGCAAGAAGCTTCCTCTTTGTGCTAAGACTGGCTAGAATCTTGTTGGATAGCGTCAACCCTGTTCCGCCCTGGTGCTGCCGAGTCCAGATGATAGCAGGCAGGGAGGACAGGGGAGGCTGGTGTCCTGGTTGCCATACTGCCTTTTACAGCCAGCTAGGCATGGAGGACAGAGTACACTGTTCTTTCTCAAATGGTCACCAAGTTGCTGCTATGGCATGTGGTCCCAGACAAAACTCCTTCTCAGGGTTCCATCTACCACAATTTAGAGCATATAACAATGTATAATTAGCCCCCTGAAATGTCCCTACTAAAACTGGCTATGGCATATTGCCATTGTCACCTGCTGACTGTATCAGATTTCCCCCTGAAAGATTGACTTGTGGCATTGCTCTTGGGTTAACAAATATTGATCTACAGAAAGATGCTGTTGCAATTAGATTTCAGTGAAAGTTATATTTAAGATGCCATAATGGAATATGGCCATTCAGCTCATGGATCAAACTAAGGCCAAATCTAGTCTGCATCAGTAGTGTTTGGAAGCTGTTACCATTTAATGGCTTCCAGTGGACTCCGTGAAATGAGTTTATGATCTCATTCCAGTTCTTAGTTGCAAGGAGTCAGAGTTTTAAAGGTATTTAGGCACTAACAATGAAGACAAGTGCTTAGTGGAATTTTTAAGAGCACCTAACTCCCAACAGGCACATAGATGTTTCTGAAAATCATTCTAGGCACTTATTGGCATCTTTAAGAAAAAAATCTAGACAAAGAATCTCACAGGAGTTCATATCACAACCCCCCCCCCACCTCCATTGCTCATATCTTTATTGGCAGTTTCAGCAAGAAGGCCAAGGATGGAATGGGTGGTAAAGTTCAAACTACACTTTTCACCCCAGAGGTCATCTTCCAGATTAGGGTTGAAGTACATGAGCAGAGCAGTGTGAAGAAGCTGTCTTTGTTGCATCGGGTCTGTGGATAACAAATTGACTTAGATCTGCAGGGCTATCAGGCTAGCACATTTTACAAACTCCAGAAATTCACAAAAAGAAGAAAAGAATGCTCTTTTTACAAAATCCTAATTTGCCCTGGAGGGACTGCATTAAACATGATATGTTATCCAAACTCTGCAATGCTGTAAGCTACTTACACAGAGTAGAATACAAGACTTGTATTCTATTTACCTTTCAATATAGTCAAGCAAATCTTCAGCCTCTTTACTTTTGCTGGGGTCGTGTTCAAATATATGAGAGAAGCTAAAGACAGCAGTAGCTGAAATTCAGATACATCAATGGGAGATAAATGTATTATTATTTCAATAGACAAAACTAGCATTAACATAGCAAGAGTACAAAAAGAGAATAGCTTTTGATCCATAGAAATGGATTTCAAGAAAGGTGGGTTTACAGTTTTAACCAGGCTCTGTTGCATTAGCAAGCAGGAAAGGGACCTTATATAAATTAATGCGTTTTCCATGCATTGACGAGACTGAAGAAGTCTCCCATGAGTGGAAATGTAATTAGGGAACATTTTCAATCATGCCAGGTAAATTCTAGGACAAAGTCTGTCTGTCTGTGTCCCCAGACATATACTCTAAGACTACCAGAGACTAGAAATGAGAGGCGATATCCTCAGGACCAAATTCTACTCATTGAAACGTTCTACAGTTCCACCTCAAACCAATGCAGCTTCATAGAATGTCATTCCGGGCAGAATGTAACCCTTATGTCTGGGCGAAGGGTGGAGACCACATTATAAACTCCAACAAGCAGCAAACCACAGACATAGGGACAGATTCTGATCTCAGTTACACCCATGTAACTCCACCAAATTCAGTGTACAGATTTACAGTGGGGTAAATGGCAGCAGAATTTGACCAGTCTAAAAATCCATTAGAAGGTGCAGAGTGGAGGAACATCAGAGGCATCACCTATATCTGTCTACACCAATACAAGTAGAGAGCAACAAGCAAGATTAAATTTGATGCCAAGTGCACCACTGCACCCTACTCATGCAGCACCTGAGATTATCTTGTCAGACAGCATTTGGAGTATGCTTAGTGCTCATAAAAAGATGGATCATGCCTATGGCAATTGGCTGGAAGACATAAAAATCCTTCACCATCTCTACTTCACTTGACTAAATGACCTGGATGATTAGAAGTACTAGCAGCAGGAGACCTCTGTGACTCTGGAATAAAGGTCAGGGGTATGGGTAGCACGAGAGGTGCAGATTGTATAAGCCACCTCAGGACACTTCACCTTCATCTTAATTGTAGGAAAACATCAAAGGCCAAATTTATCCCTGCATAACTCCAGTGAATATTTTTCTATCCCTTTATCAGATTTCTGGGCAAAAATCTTATTTCTCTAAATGATGGACACATGCAGTATCATGCATAAGAGAAATGGATGACACAAGGTCATTAGAGACAGGACTTTCAAAGGGACCTAAAGGCATTAGGGGCCCAACTCCCACTGAGTTTCAATGGGATTTGAGCTTCTAATTTCTTTAGACCCCTTTGAAAATCCCAGCCCAGATTTAAAAAAAAAATAAAAAAAACCAACAGGCCAGATTCTCAGTTGGTATAAGATGGCATGGTTCCACTGATGTCAGTGGAAATACACTAATTTACACCAGCTGAGAATTTGGCACCATATTTTACATGCTTGATAATACTATCCTCCTATTTTTACTGGTTTTACCTTTTACAACTTCCTTTTTTTCCATGACTTGAGAGAGGAGTTCTTGCAGGGAGGTGCTCTTGTCAGATTTTGCCCAGGCAGAAACAGCATTTGCAACAAATGTAATTCTGTTATAACTATAAACAGTTACAAAGACAGAATCAAACATTTCATTAGGAACTCCTCAAATTAGTGCAGTTCCCCATGAAGAATCAAGTTCAAGCTAACCCTTAACATCAAGGTTTTACAAAGCTCCACCTCTGCCTACATCTCTTCTCATTCTAATCCCTCCCTCCCTTCGCTCCACCCAAGCCTTCCTCCCCAACTGTTTCCCTTGTATCCTTCTTTCTTCTTTGCTGCCTCTTACACCACCAGGGAGCTTTTATCTGTCCTAATGTAACAGATACCTCATCCTCTCCTCCTTTACAACCTTTCTGAAAATGCACTTCTTCCAAGCATCATTAATCAACCAAACACAGTAAGGGTGTCATATTTATGTAATAAAAAAGCCTTGCACTGATTTGTATTGACTGCACCTTCCGATCACTAGCATACTATGAGCTAGATGCCCAGATCCCAGCAAGCAGCACTCAATTCAACTAAAGCACCTCTAATCTCCCACAATCTAGGACAGATGGGGCACAAAACTGCCCCTAATATAACTTAAAGCAGTCTCAGGACTACTCTAGATCATACCAGTTAGAATGGTCCCCTCAGTGCCATTCTGCCAAAAGAGCATCTTCATCTGCTGTCATCTGCCATCTAGTTATTCCCCCTAGCTGTCTATTTGAGGCAGCTCTTTATCTTCTTTGTGCTGTTGGAGCAATGCAAAGAGGACAGAGCAGGGGGCGAGGATCTGACCTATGTGGCCACACTGCATTATCTGTCTGTTTAGACTATAAACTCTTCAGGGAAAAGACTATGTCTTCCCATGTATTTTGCAAAGTACTGAGCACAATGATAGAGGTTAGTAAATAACAGACCCACTATTAACATTATTAAACAATATCAGTATTAATAATAAATGTATGTGACAGACAGAACACCATAGAGAATACTGCTAACCTAAAAAAAAAGGTATGTTCTAGGATGGACACTTGTACCTAAGTCTCAGTTTCTCATTCATTCCCTCTGCCTTATCTCGGAGCTCCAATGAGCGCTTGAGTTCCTGCTCTAAGCCAGACGTGCATTCCAGAGGGACATATTTTGATATCATGTCCTCTTTCAGTTCCTGAACTCTTCTTTCTAGCTGGGCAAGATGTCTAGAAAGAGCATATAAGCTGAAAGATTCTTTTACAGACAGACCTGTTGGAGAAGGAAATGACTTTCATGAGCTCTTGATTGTGATCAACATACAAGGTCTATACAAAAACTGTGACAGGTAATTTGCTAGGGTTCTCTAACATGAAAATCAGCACTGAATAAAAGGAAGATGACATAATTTTACGGATAACATCTGAACTTTGCAGCTCAGACCTAACCCAAGTTTCCCTTAAATTTAGAGCCCATTTCTATTAATAACTGAAAAAAATAATGTATAGAAGATAAAAGTTTCAGGTTCAGTAATGTTCCACAGTCCTAACTGAATCTGTTAGTTTTGGTGTAATGTTCCATCACTGAGGACACACAAATTGTACAAATGCTGTGTTATATACTACACATGTACACCTTGTTATTTAGATTCTATTTGTTAAGTACTGTCCAAACGTTACTGGCCAGACTGTGACCAGCTTTTGAGCAACGAGAAAGATATTGAGTCTTCTCCCCCAGCACTGCCACACAAGTTGGTCACAATCAAGTCGGTCACTTGTGCTTAGTGGGGGAATTCATCTCTGCTCTACGATGCTGACTTCAAAGTGGACATGAACTAGATGTAAGCTCCCCATTTAAGAAACACCCCAAGTGCAAGAGGTTCTGTGCAACAGCTGCAGAGATGGCTCTGCAAATTCTTGCAGAGGGCCCTGCTGCAATTAATATCCTAATATAGGCTGGGGTAGAAACAGGGATAAAAATGGGAGAAAAGGAGTGGCTAAGATTCTCCTGTGCTCTAGTGATTCTGCACTCCCGCAATTGTCAGAGTCTATTACAGCAGTGGCACAAGTTAGAACAGACCTTAGGGATGTCCCAGGTTGCAGAGGACTTAATTGGCCCCCAGCTGCCCCAGAATCAAAGAGACATGAGTCATCTCTCCTCTGTCCCTGTGCTGAACTCAGTGCTAGCCTAAGGATGAATCTAGCTCGATGAGTTCAAGAACCGCCCTGCTAGGTGTCCCAAAGAGGGGATGTGGGGCTAGATGGGCCCCATAGCCCTGTCCCTGCTCCCCATACAAACTAGCAGAGTTGGCTGGATGTGAAATGAAACATGCTGTTTGAAGTTCTTTGACAGTGGGCACGCTCCCCATGACAACCAAAGAGCTCTGTAAGGTATTATGCCTCCCTGAGGCATGCATCCTTCCAGAACTTCCGCTGGGCCAGTGAGGCGCTGTACCACCCAAATATGGACTACTGCCTTAGAGGATCAATGCTGCCCTCTGTGTGTATATGGTTTCTCTTTAGTTAAGAGCAAAGCTTTAGTCCAAAAGAAATGCTCAGACTAGCTAACAAAATATTGGTCTTTACCTGGTATAGGCTTAGCAGGGTTTATTTTTTTTCTTGGAGTCAAAGCTTCTGTAGAGGGCACTTTTTTTATATTTCTTATTTTCAATATCAGATTTTGAATTCTGGCAGAATTTCTCTCAATAGTTTTTATCCTGAAACAAAGAAAAGATTCTACGTTTTCTTTCCTACATCTCAGCATCCAAGAACATCAGGGCAAACAGATGCTACACTAAGTTTGTCATGATGCTGTTCCGCCACCTCAGTACTTTGGGTCCCCTAACATGCCATATTAATTCCATTTGATTCCGTTTGTGGCTAGAGGCAGGCACCTTCTGATAATCTTATCACGTACATGCAATGCATGACCCCAGTCCCTACCATATGAGAGACAGTAAAGAGAGCCACATAGACTGAGGGAAAATGAATAATTCTTCCTGTTTTATACTTCTCAAATTAAACAAAATATCCTAATATAACGCATATTGACAATGAATCTTCACTTTGAGGTTATGTAGTCTTTATTTTACAAATGGGGAGACAGTGAATGTTTAATTCAAGTGCCTGATCCTGCAGTACTTATGACTTCAGTGGGAGCTTTGACTGCACAAGAATTGTAGATTAAGCCCTGGAAGAGCAAAACTTTAAATTATTCTTTTAACAATTAGAGTCATTTTGGAACTTCCACTTAATGAATAACCAAACAGAACAACTTTTTAAAATCACAACTGTGATAAACCAACTACATTTGAAATTATTTATACACAAGTTAAATATATTAGAAGTGGCCTTACTTGTCTTCAAGTTGAATTGTTCTTTTTCTATAATACATTAGAGTTGTAGGCTCAGATGCCAGAACTTTTAATTTTCCATGAAGATAAAATGCATTCCTTTGGCCCTTTTTTATTGCTTCAATAAATGCATCATACTCCTGTTTGATTGAAGTCAGAATGTTCTTGTACGCAGTAACATGCTCAATTATCTGTGAAGACATGTTTTTCTGTCTGGGATGCTTTATATGGAGATAGTTAATGGAACACCCTTATTATTCCCCTCAAATCTCCAAACAGCACAACAGTCAGAGTAAACAGAAACAATTAGACATAGAACCCTCTTCCTGTGGCCAATCTGCAGCGCTGTGCTAATACATGAGAAGCAGAACACTAAATTAACAAAGTCTGTTTTAATTGCCAAAGGTGATGGAAGTGCACAAACACTATAAATGGTGACAAAAGAACTCCATGCTTCTTTCAGTTTAAAAAATCTCAAACATTATTAAAATTAAGGCATAATCTGCAGGACACACTAACACCACTCTTTATGCAGCTAGAACTACTTTTCAGCAACGTGAAATGCTTTCACCAATAGGTACTAAGCCCGATGTCTTCATAGCACTTACAGCTCTGGAAAGGCCAAAGAGAAAGGGACCAGGATTATGTTTTTTTAAAATAGCATAAAGCAAATAATTCAAACTCACAATTTGGGAGGCTGATTTTACAGCCTTTACTCATGCAATCAAAGGATGCAAAATCTGGTTTTACATGTATGTAAAAGTAGCTATGCAGAAGTCCCAGTTCTGATTCCTGTACTTGGCATCTCTCTTGCCTGCCGAAACATGGCACAACACAGAGAGAGGACCACTCAGGTAACAGTAGGACGCTTTCAGGATCCTTAACAGCAACCCTGCAGCCTAATTCCAAAAGGTGTTATATCTAGTCCTCCTCAGCTAGAAGAGTGGCCGTAACTGTCATCATGCCATGTAAGGGATATCAAAATGGAGAAAAAATGGAAGAGCAACCCACAGGCAAAGCAGAGCGCTTTCCAAGGAAGTAAGTTAGTCCTGTTTACGTCAGAAAATGGAATAAGGAGTCTAACAACATAGCTTTATTTCTCAGGCATTTACTGTAAGTTATTGAGATCATTCAGATGAAAGTTTATGGGAGGGGGGAAAAATATCAGCCCTGCTGGGACTTTACATGCCAGGCTTCTGTTTGCAATTCAAATGGCCAAGTTCAATAAGGGAGTATATAATGGAACCAACAAACTGATTTTCAGTGTAGCCAGTCAGCTGGGTGCCGCTATAGATTTTGGTTTATAAAGTCAATATGGATATTTACAGGAACAAAGCAGAAGTCAAGATTTATGCTTAAAGTCTCTAAATCTATTTATTCTGAGTATACTGAGTCAATTTATGTTATTAATGGACATCAGATTGACAAGTTTAATGCATTTTAAATACCTTTAAAATGGAATACAGTCAATGGGAAGTACCAGCTGTTTTTAAAAGTGTCAGCTAAGTAAATAGCTCTATCACAGAGCAGTCAAACTCCATTTATTTGAGAGGAGAAATATTCAATATAAAAACGTGAGGAAATTAACATCAAAGCAAAAACCCTTCAGATATAAGGAATGGAACACCTGATGGGATAAATGTTAAAAGACAGAAGCATTTGTGTGAGCCTTTGAGGAAATTCATTATCTTGCCACATCTTTAAGTAAGGGACAACATTCAAGGCATGAAAGCTTACCTGTGCTGGTATTTAAGGATTTTCTATTTATGAGTGTCTTTGCCCAGATGCTATAATGCTATATTATTCCAATTTTATAATTAATTTTATAATGTATTAAATATTAGAGTCTATAGTTATTGTCTATGACTTCAAATAATGCTATTGAATCTCAGACCAATCTTCTTTTTTGTGTAAATGAGTTTTGGCAATTGCAGACCAAATTTATCAGATACTAGGATCAAGGTATCTAGGGAAGAGGTCTACTGAATCAATGAGTCCATTTCCCAACAAAGGCAGAACATGGAGTAGTAGACGACATATCCCAGGAGGCGGGGACACGGGCCTGGGGCTGCTCTCAAGCACTCCATTCAAAATAGATGGAGGGTCTGGAGCTCCCCACACTGTGGCCCAGCTCTGGCTTGGCCAGGGCCCCAGGGGGAAGAGGAGCAAGGGATGGGGCCACAGTCCTGACTCCAATGTCTCCCTTACACCTACACAGGTCCCAGCTCTCCTGTGGTGGCCCCCAAATTGGCCAGGGCCCATGCATTAATCTGCCACTGCACCCTATCCTCTCTTGGGTGGGGGAAAAAAAGCAAACACTTTCTAAAGTAGCATTCTTCTCACCAGAATATTATTGAGTTAAAAATCCTGAGAAATAATTGATTGCTTTTATCAGTAATGAATGCACTATGAAGTTCAATTCTAGGGATTGCTCCTATCTAACTCAATGGGAATTTTGCCATTTACTTAAATGGGAACAGTATTAGGCCCCTAATATACTTAACATGTCAAAATCCACGTTACCTTTTAAAAGCATCAAACTTCAGTACCTGAAAATACTCTGAAATGTACTTATTTCTCTAACATTCTTTAGTAGCCACAATTTAGTACCTTCCCTCAGGTGCTATTCATACTCCTTATTTGTAATGGTATTGGGTGAGTCAGCCATTGATTACTCAACAAATCAGGTGAGTAGTAATCTAAAGTCATCAACATCTGAATGACTGTGCAGTGAAGTGACTTGGTGGTCTCACTCTAGTTCCTACAAACCACCACCACAAGGGGGCTTTTGTTACTGGTCTCCAATGAAAGGCCAGATATCCAAAGTGGCTTTAATCCGAAAACCAGTGAGTGATGGTCTGATCCCCCAATGTAAGTTAGAGCTGCTTTAACTTACACCAGCTGCCAACAGTCCCAAGAGGCAGTTATGGCAGCCAGAGATCAGACACACCTTAGCCCCATCCTCTCCCCCCAGCTGTGCCCCTTGGGTCAACAGCAAGAAAGAATACGGTATAGAAGCCACAATGAAGGCTCTCCACTGTATGATCTCCCTACATTACAATGCATGCATAATTGCTGTCTATGCTGGTTTTAGGGCAGCTTTAAAATGGTACAGCAACACAAAATCGCATTAACATGAGACAGAATCTGGTCCTATGTGCCTATGGAGAGTATCACACTCTTTCACCCCTAAAATTGGTATTTTCAGGTCAGAGATGGAGTATATTGGTGAGAAAGCTTATGCTGCTGCTTTCAGTACTGCACCTGTCTTGGGGATGAAGACAGGTATTCAGCCATCAGGGCTGTCAAGCCAACCTCTTGTGAGCACTAAGGCCCAGCTCCTCAAAGGTATTTAGGCACCTAACTTCCACTAATTTCATTAACTGGGCCAATGGTGCCCAAACTTTTTAATGTCACATTCCTCCCTTATCCAAGTCAGTACCACCCCACCTCCCAGAGTGGGGCTGGGAAGGGAGCTGCAGCTGGGAGTGGGGCTGCAGTCAGAGCTGGAGTTGCAGCCAGGCTAGGAGCTGGGGCCACATCTGAGGCTAGAAGCAGAATCATGGCCAGAGACAGAGCCATGGTGGGGCAGGTGGTGCTCATTCCCCACCCCATGGGGGCTGGCTTGGGCCCTGCCACACATGCCCAGGGGGTACACCCCACAGTTTGGGGTCCTCTGGACTAGGCTAAATATCTTTGAGGATTTAGGTCTAAAGTCTCATTTTTTAAAAAAATGACACAAAACAGTTCCTATTTGTCACTGCATCTAAGACTGGCAGCCCTTTCCACTGCTTATTTACAGAGAAAATATTTTCCTCTAGTGCTTTGTTACCTTGTCAAACACATTTCTGTATATAGTGTAGTACTCCTCAGCTGGTCCTTGCTCAGTACAACCCACTTTTTCAATTTCTGAAATGATGTATCTTTGTATACTGTCCAAAAATTTCTTATCACTGTCAGGAACAATGGGAGGGAGAATGGAATGTCTGCTCACTCCCATTTTATGGATGGACATGGTTGAAAAGCAATACTTTCATTTCTTATAGAAAATTTAAGCCCAATTCCCTCTTTTCTTCCACAGAAATAAATGCGTCAGTCAAAACCTAAACAAAAAGGGGAGGCTGTTAAAATAATGTAGCATAAATGCCACACCAATTCAGATTTGTGTCAAGAGGTGCCATTCTTCATCTACTCCAGCCTCATTTTAACTCTTACCCTCAAACATTTTCTTATTTCCATGTAAACTATTACATCTTATGAACCTCTGCTCTGTTTATTTCTTTCCTACACAGCTCAAAACCTGCTAAAGACTTTTCCCTACCATCACTTCCAAATCTAGCCTTTTCCATGGACTCTGGCACTTAACGGCAGTGCTAAATCAGTGGTAGTAGAATTAATCTCTGTTGTGCTACTAAAGACCCTGAGACGGCCAATTGCTCCACACAGGTGGCTCTCCACCCCGTGGAGCCACAGCGGCTTCTGCGACTCCACCTGTGATGGCAACACAGACTGCCCAGCTAGCAGTTTGCCAGGTGAGGTCTACATGTGGCATGGCGGGCGGAGAGGCGAGAGGGCACTGGTAAGGGCGCGGGAGAGGAAAAGCCTCTTCTGAATTCATAAATTAATGCTCTACTTGCCCCAACCCAGAAATACATGAAGGAAGCAGTGAGTAAAGGCAGGCATTCTCCCGCAGCCTGCAAGAGGGTCCCTAGGTCAACCACTCCGCCCCGCCTGCCTTTCTCTCCTGACCGCCTCGCTGGCCCAGTGGTTGCCAGACTTCCCTCTGCCCTGGCACACCGCGATGCCTTTCTTGGTTCGGAGCCCCCCCGTCTCCAAATGAACTCATGAATATTCATGAGCCAATTCAGAACTCGAGTCTAGTTTTTTTCAGAAACGCCTGCGGCGCCCCCGGCCAGGACGGACCCCAGAGCAGCGGGCCAGGCTCAGGGGCTGGGGAACCGCCAAACCGACTGCGCCCCTCAGCCGTGTTTTCCGTTACCGCCCCCCCCGCCTGCCCGCGCGAAGCAACCCCACTCCTGGTCGCGGGGAAACGGCGGTTGGGGGGAGGGGACGGCTACGGGCTCGTCTCTCCGCTCCCGCAGGGGCCCGCCGCCCGGTCACGGGAACCAGGGGGAGCCGGTGACTACCGCGGAGCGGGCATGTGGGGCACGCGCCGAGGTGCTGGGGCACGGCACAGAACCGAATGCGGGCTTTGCACCCACTCGAGCCGGCCGCCTCCGCTGACCCCGGCCGGACCGGGCCGCTCCCGCGGAGCCCGCAGGCCGGCCAGCCGCGCGCAGCTTCAGGAACGACGCCGGCCTCACACGGCAGCCATGGCAGCGGCTGGCGGACTAATCGAGACGCGGGGGGCGGGGACGGTCGGTGACGCATTGATATGACGCTCTGCGGGGGGCGGAGCTCAGTCAGGCGCATTGTGGGAAAGGTCGTTTCTGCCCTTCTCGCGCGCCCAACTTCCGACGACGGCTCCCCGCCAGCCCTCGCGGAAGCCCCTCCCCCAGCTAACGTGGAAACCACCATCCCCAGCAGGCCCCGGAGAGCCTTGCGCCGGCGGTGCATGCTGGGAGTTGTAGTCCAGCCGCGCGCGCGCAGGCCAGCGGCACGCCGGACTGGAGGCCCCTCCTCTCGCTAGGCTGGAAACCCCGTGCGGCCCCAGCCGGGCTCTCTTTCCGGAATCCGCCATTCCGTGAGCAGGTCGGTAGCGCGGCTCCGCTCCCTCATCGCGCTATGCAGATCTTCGTGAAGACCCTGACCGGGAAAACCATCACCCTCGAGGTGAGCGCGCCAGGGGCCGCCCGGCCCGGCCCGGGGGTGGGGGCGCAGCGCACTTCTCCCTCACCCGTGGGCACCCGGCGTGGGGAGACGCCCGCGCCCCTCCCCCACCCGTAGCCGCCCCGTGGGGGGGTGGGGATTAGGGGCGCTTGTGGCCCGTGCGGGCCCCTTCCCACGCGGCCCGGGCGGTGCGGCCGCCTGTCTCCCGCCGGCGGCGGGCAGGGCCTGGCCTTGGGGCAGCTCGGAGCGGGCTGTACGAGGAGGCGCAGGGCGGGGAAGCTCAGCAGGAACACCAGGCGGGCTCTAATGTCTATAGCCCCCTTCTCCCCGTAAGGCGGCCAGAGGTGGTGGTGGTTGAAATGGAAACACCCGAGATCCAGCCAATACATCAAAAAACACCGTGTAAAATGCCGATTCTGCCCCCCCCCACTTTCATGTTCTGCCAAAGGCCTTCCTCCTGGCCTGATGCTGTCTGAAAGGCCTGCACGAATAGGAGACACTGATTAGAAACAGTGCTGGCAAATGTATAAACTAAATGCACTGAAAATACAAGGTAGTAAATCAGTAGCGCTTTATACAGCAGCATTGTAATCTGCTCCCCTAGCATGCCAAGCTCTCCTCCAGTTGGCTTCATGCATATAGGGAGCAGCATTTCAGGCTTGTAGTGGATCTTGAAAGCATAATTTTGTCCTTTAAAAGCCTTGTAAGAAGAAGTTATGGGGTTGATAAGAAGTGCATGTAGGAAACTTTTACTGTCAGTTGTAATAGAATATAAAAATTTACATTTCTTGAACTAAATCTCTAAGCTTGAAAGACTTAAAATTTGGGTCCATTTGAAAGCATGCCATCTGTTTTTATACACTATTGTGTGCAAATGACAATGTCACAGCAAAGAAATAAAATTGGCTTTATGCCCCTTAGAAAATTGGCCTGTGGCTTTCACTGATGAAATGTCAGTAAATGTATATATCTAATGTAACTTCTACTTAAGAGTTTTAATAGTAGCTTTCCACTTTTTATAATAGGTTGAGCCTTCAGATACTATAGAAAATGTGAAGGCCAAGATCCAGGATAAGGAAGGTAAGTTTGTGGCTTTTTGGACTCCTTTCTTCTCTGATCATCCTCTTTTAGATAAATATTATTCCCCAAAAATCTGATGGCATTTTTTGTGGTAACTAGTATCACAATTACATTTCACTTACAGAAAAGTTTCATAAATGTATCTTTGTGCCCTGCCATCTGTGTCCTATAATTTTATTTCTGTAGTCAGTGTTGCTTTTGATTGCTTTTTTATAGAAAAGTTGACTACGTTTTCTATTTAATGTTGATTCACTTTCCATTAGGAATTCCTCCTGATCAACAACGACTTATTTTTGCTGGCAAGCAGTTGGAAGATGGACGTACCTTGTCTGACTACAATATTCAAAAGGTGTGTATCTTCCAGTGAACAAGTGAAACAAAGCATTGTGTTCATCTATTCTTTTTTATGAGATAATGAACAAAAGGAGCTCCACAGCTAGTTCAATTGCAAACTCACGGATCAGAATTTCCCTAAATACTGAGCACTCGTACTTTGAGATGTACTGGTGTGCTATTTACCAGCCTGCAAGTTTTGGAATTAAGTTCTCATTCTACTGTATCTTTGTTTTACTAACAGGAATCTACTCTTCACCTTGTATTGAGACTTCGTGGTGGTGCTAAGAAGAGAAAGAAGAAGTCTTACACTACCCCCAAGAAGAACAA
Source organism: Mesoclemmys tuberculata (assembly GCA_007922155.1). Classification (NCBI taxonomy): domain Eukaryota; kingdom Metazoa; phylum Chordata; order Testudines; family Chelidae; genus Mesoclemmys; species Mesoclemmys tuberculata. The sequence continues at coordinate 22,211,212 of ML675614.1, read as the reverse complement.
GCATAAGAGAAAGAAGGTTAAACTTGCTGTACTTAAATATTACAAGGTAAGAGTAACAAAGAATTGAGAGTAAACTTAACTCCTTGCTGGAAGGCGGGAGGGGGCATTGAGCTATAGCATCACCAGTAATAAGCACGTAGGTAGTAAACACCAAGAAATATTTAGTGAATTTGTAGGCTGCAGTTTCCAGGTGATTATTTTTGTATCTGCATAGGAGTGTAACTAGAGAAAGCACAATGCTTGTAAAAGCAATAAACTTCTTCCGAGCCCGTTCCCATTCTTTTGGGCTGCTTTGTGAACCTGTTCATAATCATAAACATAACTTTCGTAAATAGGAAGAGAAAGCGGCCACTATAATTCAGTGCTTTAATTTTGGTCAGAAAAGTTTGAGTCTGTGAACTGGTGTTGCTGAGGCCTTACCTGGAAAGTTGGTTGTACTTGTGAAACTGCTGCCTGGGTTGGTAAATCATGTCTACAGCAGATTGAGTTGTGATCTCTTAATTAGACATTCTTCTGTGGCTTCTCTTGAAGGGATTAGTGGCACTTTGAGGCAAGATGTATGTAGAAAGATGTAACATTCCTTACGGAGGCTTTCGTTTACAGGTGGATGAAAATGGTAAAATCAGTCGCCTGCGCCGAGAGTGCCCCTCTGAGGAATGTGGGGCTGGAGTGTTCATGGCCAGTCACTTTGACAGACATTACTGTGGCAAGTGCTGCCTGACATATTGTTTCAACAAACCAGAAGACAAATAAATGTATCTGTGTTAATAAAAAAAACCCTCAGATTTTGCAGTGCTGTAAATTTATTCCTCTTTCCTGGTGACGTACCTTCTCCTTCATGAGCGCTGGGCATCTGTAGAACTTTGGCAAAGTTCAGCAGATGTATTCCCTCAAATCAGCATCCTGGGGTGAAGGAGAGGTAAAATAAGCGTGACTGGAGTAGAAAGGTAAGGGCCAAAAATTTAGTTTTAATCTCAACTTTACTGATGTCATTTTGGGCATCCCCTGAACTATCCACACAATTTCCCACCTGTAAAATGGGGATACCACCTACTTTGCAGAAGTGAAGCTTGGGGAACAGGGTTAATTTGTATAATATTTAATAAGGTAAGCACTATAACAGTGTGTCGTCATCTTAGTGGGGCTGTTTCTGGGATATTACTGCATAATGTGTGTAAAATGACCAGCTTTTCATAGGCCATGTATAGATTAACATTCTATTTTAATGATTAATTTCTGCTGCTTCTCAATTAATGAAGTAAGTATAAGCACTGCCGTCCGTTCTCAGTGCTGAAGTATGGAAGGGACTACTTCTAAAAATACCTATTCTATGTAAAACTTCATAGAATTGATCATAACGTTATTGCAAAACTTGCTTTTAAGGCCATTTTAACGTTAGATGGCCTTTCTAGTTGAATATTTAGTACTCAGTCAAAGTCCTGTACAAGTGAAAAAACAGAAAGCATTTCTACAAAATACTAAGCAGGTATTCTGCTTATCTAATGGAAAGGGTTTGATTTCCAGTATTCCTCTTCCGCTAGCACCAGTGAGGAAGTGCTGAATAAAACCCCAACCCCATGCAAGATAGTCAATCATGGGGAAAGAGGGCTAATGTCTAAGGGAGTTGTGAGGATAACATTAAAAAAGCAACTACTAGTTAAGAGTGGAAGTTAAAGATCGTCTAAATGTTGGGGATTGAAATGAATGGGTGGTAATCGTTGCCTGGCTTTGTTGGGGAGAGGATAAAGTTAAAGGAGATGATCTAGTGGAGTGTTCAAAAAGTTATGTGGACTCAAGTTGTACTGTGTTAGCCTGTAACTGCATGATTATTTCCACCATGTCTTCCTTCCCCCTTTAGTAACTAATCTTACCTTCAGTTTAACTGAAGGTTCAGCTTCTGGCTATTGGTGTCTCCTAGATACAGAGAAGAGAAGCCCTATTCTCTTCATAAAAGCATCAGTAAAGAGCTTGAAAACCAACTCATCTTACATGTAAAGAGTATCTTTCTCTTTAGTAGTTAAGAGCTGCAACTTTATGAATTACTTGTCCTGACTTGTTTCATTTCACCCCTTGCAGAATTGAGCTGCACATTATTTGATGGGTAGAGCTCTCTATGGGTGACTTTGACTTCATTTGTTAATGCTACTTCAGATAAGCATGGGTTTGCCTCAGTTTAGGCACACTACCATCCTTTCAGGGATTAATGGAAGATGTATGTAAAGATTCTAAGTACCAGAATTTAAGATGGAGTCTGCCTTGTGTTTCAGAGCTAAATTCTGTCTCCGTTACACATAGACATTGAGGTTACAGGTTGTGACTGAGAAGAGAGTTCAACTTGCAGAGTCACCAGGGGTAATATGCAAGTTGCAAGGAATCCAAGTGGACTTTATAGAGGTGAGAGGGAACTACCCTTTCTAGAGAGCAAACTACATTTTTAGTCTCCTCTGAAATCAGAACACCTATCTAGCATTCAGAGTTGATTTACCCCCCTACTGTGTTACCAAGCCTGGACCTCTACATCTGCATTACCTTCTTGAAACACTGAAGTCAGTGTTTTAGCTAGCCTCTCTAAAAAAGAGGGAAGATTGTATTTTTCCTTCTTCCCCGCACATGGAAAAAGTGGGCAGTGCAGCACACAGGCTTTGATGTTAGGTATCTCTTGCCCTGTCCCCTTCCATGTGGGAGTAATTCTGTGGGACTAGGATGCAGCGCGCAGGGCTTTAGAGAAACATACAGATGGAGGCCATCTGCTGCTGCTCACCAACCCTACAGGTGAGGAGGAAAGAGTTTAACTCAGAATATGTTGGTGTCTAAGCAACATTCATTTTAACATGCAACTGACAACCTGGGTTTCTGCCCACGGAAGCTTATGCCCAAATAAAATTGATAGTGTTTAAAGTGCCATAGCACTCAGTTTTTGCTAAAATCAGACTAGCACAGCTACTCCTCTGGAATTCATTTTAAAGTACGAGTTAATTCCATTTTATATACAAGAAAAAGATGATTTTCAAGTGACTGCAATCTTTAAATCTGCCACAGTTGCACATATTTTAAAGTCATGTCATAAAAAAAATGTCAAGTTTGTAACAAAGTTGTTCTACTGCTCACTGAATGTCACTTCTACTTAAGTTAGAGAACATGAGGATTGACTCAATATTTTAATACAGCCACAATCCCTAAAATAAGAAATCTTTGTACAAGTTATTTTGGTCTGCATTTTTTATCTGTTTTGATAATAAATGGGGTACATAGCTTGTTTCCTGCCATGGGAGGAGCGTTCATACATACTCTACCCCCTGCCTTGCAAAAGGGGGGAAGGTAGCAGCACTGCAAGCTGAGAAGCACAGGAGACCAGTAAGAGGAGCTTCCACTTTGCCCTCCACCCAAAGAAACCAGCAGCTGGGATTTTCACTCCCATATCTGGGGTGCATGGAGGGGGTGGGAAACAAGGGAAACTCTACTCTCTCTGGACTCCTGTGGAATTAGGGATGACTTAGCACTAAGAGCCCTGCCCATGCTGCTGCATGGCACCCAACCGACTGGCTAGTGATTAAGTAAGACCAAACAGATCCTTTTAAGAAGGCATGGAGCCAGAACACTGATCTGCTCCCTATGCTTGCCTACAGCTAGACTGCATTGGAGCAGCCAAGAGGCCAGAAGCAGCAAGATGATCCCCTCTTCCCATGGTAATACAATAGTAAAATGAATACCAGTAGCCAGCAACAGCTGTCAAATAGACTTCTACCCAGAACTGAGTTAGGCAAGTCTATGGCTATGTCTACACTGACAGCAGCAAAGTTGCCGCTGTCACGTCGACTTATCTAGATCAACAGTGATCAGTGAAGACCTGCTCAGTCGATACAAAAGTCGAGTACTAAAACCACCTCTTCAAGTGTAATACTGTGTAGATGGGAATGCGGTTGCTGTTGGCACAGTGCAATGAAGACAGCACACAGCAGAGAAGCACAGAAATCAATAAGAGTTACGCAAGTTCTTTGTGTAACTCCTGTCAACTGCTGCCGGATCGCTGAGCTAAGTGTAGATCAAGCCTAATATACTGAGGCAGAGTTTTAGAAGAGAACTGCAGGAAGTGCTCTGGCAGCAATGCTGGAACAGCAAGAATTCACTGTTCAATGTAATTACTTGACATATACAGTCACCCCACTAGCTATGGGATGCAAAGCACCTACAAACATTAACACATTAGGCCTCAACATCTGAGAAGTAACTGCTATCCTAATTCTACAGATGGGAAAATGGCACAAAACCGTTAAGAGAGAGGCAGTTCAAATGCAGATATCTAGCTATAGGCCTCCAAACCTGGGCTAGAACCTTGGCCACTTTTACTCCTCCTACCCTCACTCTAATCATCAGACCATCTTATACCAGGGAAATGAAGGCCAAACCTTTCACATAGCTTGTTTTTTCAGAGGCTGTAAGGACAGTCCACAAATGCTTCCTTCCACATTTGTCTATCCATTTTATTGTTTTTAGGTAACATTTTAAGTTTAATTATTTCAATCAAAATAGGGTTACTAGGACAACAAGCATTAAAAACAATGACCTGAAATACTCTTACTTCCTAAAAAGGTATTTCTTTACTCATATCTGAAACATTATATCACATCCCCTTCTGACCCCAAGGAATTACCATTGCCATGCTGGCTCCATGTTTTTCTATGGTTTGTAATCTTATGGGTCTACAGAGCTGGCTCATCTTGTAGAAGTGAGGAAGCCACCACTGTTGTTCATCCCCCTGCAACAAATCCTTTTACTATTGAAATATCAGCTCTTAGCACCCTGAACCCAGTGAATTCTTACAATACAAGACATTTTGTAGGCATCTTTAATACAAGAATATTCTGTAAAGATGATCAGGAATAATGCAAGGCCTTTTGTCCATCATATTCAAGAGAAGTAAAATTATTAAAACGCTGGATCCCAGGAAATTGTCTGCTCAACTTCCTTGTCTTCATAGCAGATAATTTCATCTCCAATATTGAACTCTATGTTCTTATCCAAACTCAGACCACAATCCATGCCAGTTTTTATTACCTGGACATCATCTTTATGGTGCTTCATTGATGTTAAAAATCCTAGAGACAGAATGAATGTTAATGCAGGGAATAATGGATCCAGCATAAAAACTAAAGGTGCCTTAAGACTTTAAAAACAAAAAAACCCCCAAAACTACATGGCAAGGCCAAGGCAAGAAGGTTCTGATTTTTAGTGATTCTGAACATCCATAGTTTCCACAGGTTCTAAAAATCAGGCACTACTCCTTTCAAAGTTTAATTGGGTACACCATGATTTGACTATCTACTTCCTACCTGGACTGGTCTCAGGTGTTAAGAGTACATGGGACTCTCTTGTGGGGAGAGACCACCAGGATGAGTCAGGAAAATCTCTGTCCAAAACGAATTCTGCATGCATGGCTTAAGCAAAAGAACAAGCTTTTCAGGAACTAGCCCTGTCCTTTTAGGTGCAGTCCTCTGTAAATAACGTATTAAGTTGACTGAACAACTTTTTAAGGATCAAATTCTACCTTCAAACAAACCAAAACCATTTCCATTGACTTTGAGGGGATTTGCCTACATAGATCAAAGGATATAGGCTGGGCGCAAGAATGTAACTGCAATGGTGAGCATGTATGTGTGACACACTGTCTGAGAACACCCCAGAAACTCCATATTCACCAGTGTCATGTTCTATACAAGGTATGCCTTGTGTGGCATTAATTTAAGTCTTGATCTGTTGAACATTAATATCTTGTTGGATTGTATGTGCTACCGTAGTATGTGAAGTTAAAAATTTTCTTGAACACACTACTGGAACATGTTGCAAGGTGGGAAACTGCCACACACAGCCCTTCAGGCACAACAATAGAGTGACCAGACAGTGTTGATGGCGTGCTCTCTCACCCATTCAAGGATAGATTCCACTAACAGGGATTGTTTACAGTGGAGCTTCACAGAGAGGAGCACATACACAATGGAATGCTGACTGACCAATGAGGATGACCCCCCCAGATCACAAGCATCGTTTTTTCCAGCAAACTGGAATGGACTATAAAAGAAGAGTGACATCACCACTTGTTTTCACTCCCCCACAGCTCAAAACCTGAAGAAACATCTGAAAGACAAAATACTTTTTAACAGGGGAAAGGGGGACCCAGGCTTCAAGGAAAATGTAGCCTGTGAATTGAAGAGCTGCAATCCTCCCTGTACCATCTCTCAGGGTGAGATTTCTAGATTAAAATCCTGTTAGAATTTAGATTGTGTTCTTATTTTATTTCTTTGGTAACTTCTCCTGATTGCTTAAGCCTACAACTTATAACCATTTAAAATCTACTTTTCTGTAGTTGTTAAACTTGTTTTATTCTTAACCAATGTGGTCTTGAATTGGAATATCTAGAAATCTGATGAACCAGTTTGTTACTGAGCTGAGTCACATAGAGGGGGAAACAGACTCATTAATGAGCTTAGGCTGGAGAAATCTTTGTCCAGCACAAGACCATATTATCTTGGGGTGCATTCCTGGGCAGTGAAGAACTTGGGATCTGTGGGTTTACTGGCTGTCGCCTTGCTCTATGGTGGGTGCACGAGTGATTCAATTGGTGTGTAGCACCATCTGCTATTGTGTTGGATAACAACAGGGTCTGGAGAGAGACTATCAACAGAAGCATATTTAGAGATCAGCACAAGTCACAAGAGTAAAGGAGGTTCAGCAGTACCCTGGAGTCAGGCTGCACGTCCATGACAGTATGGTAGTAGATACCAGTGTGGAGAAATGTTTTGATAGCAGGTTTACTTACCTTTCCAAATGACATCTCTGTTACGAATTAGTTTAAACTTCATCTTTCTGACTAACTGCCCTTTCTGTACTCGGCAACCAGCCACTGGAAACTTGCTTTTTCCTACTGTGACAAAGAAGGTATCAAGAACAGAGGCCTCCCCTAGGGAAAGAAATGGAAGGACTAAGTGCAAGAGAATGTAATATGAATACCACCAGTAATGAATAATATGCTTTGCTGTGCTCTTCCACGGCTATCAAAACTTTAAAGTCTTCAGGACATTCTATTGCTGTATATTGAGAACTGCAATCTATAAAATCCAGTATAGTGGGAAAGTTATTTTGGAGAATGAGATGTGTATTTTCTCAACATACCACTTTAAATCAAGGCCCACCCCAGAGCAGCAAAATATTTTCCCTACCCAACAAGAAAGGTCTAGTTTTGCAAGACAATACTTACCATTCAGTGACAACTTACCTATTGTATGTTCTACCACGGATGGGGGTAATTTGTTGTTCAACTCATCTTTCAAGTCTTCAATAAGATGGTAGATAACATTGTGAAGTTTAATTTTTATTCCTTTATTAGCAGCCAGCTGCTGAATAGATTTGTTTGCATTCACACTGAATCCATATATGATACCTGACAGATAAAACCACCATGGCTGATTATTAAATACAAACACTCCAAGTACAGGAGCTTCTTTGTTTTTCAAGCAGTAAGTGAAAATGCTTGGAGATGAGCTTGCAAAGGCGATGCTGGAATATTACTCTAATATTTTTTATTCTTAGCACAGTCTGTACTAAACAACTGAACTGTTTGCTTTTCTTCGGTTGAGATTTTCACATTTACTAATTTAAATTATAATCCTTTTTTAATCTCCCTTTTTAAAAAACAACTTTTGGAATCAGGCATCATGATATCCTGAAATCGAGTGCTCGTAAAAGCAACATTGCTGTTAGCAAAATGAAATATTATAGTTTCCCCATTTTAACTTTTCCACTTGTTTTTAAAATCAGAGCTCAGATACTGGGTCACTGCATGTACACTAAGCATCTCCTAAAATACTCTTACTTTAAGAAGAATTGCGAAAGATGAGCGTAGATGTGTCAGTCACAGGATATGAGAGAGACAAGGTGGATGAGGTAATATCTTTAATTGGATCATCTTCTGTTGATGAGAGAGAGAAGCTTTCAAGCCAAACAGAGCTCTTCTTCAGGTCAAAGATCTGTTGTGATGTCCGGTGTTAGGATGCAGGAAATGGAATAGTATTCTGTGATACGCCTGGAGATCTATTTAGAGATGTTTTGGGAAGAGAGGGTGCAGCCCTGACCGTGGTCCACTATCACAATAACGAGTTTGGGCAAGGCTCAGAAAGTACAGGTGCGTTGGCGATAAAGGGCCAGTGCATGACTGACATGGAGGGACTGCAGAGTGCGTTCTCTGTTGAAGAAGTGCGGTTTAGGGTACAAGGAGGGGAGATGAATGACCTGGTTGAGGTGGAACAGTGAGGCTACCTTAGGGAGAAATTTGGGGTGGAGTCACAGGGATACTGTGAAGGGAGGGTCTGCAATCATGGTTGACAGTTCACTGACTTGTCAGGTGGAGATGATGGCTACCAAGAAGATCACCTTCATTGAAAGGTGAGTGAGTGGACAAGTGTTTGAGCGATGGTTTAGCAAGTTGAAAGTACTAGGCTGAGGTCCCAGGGACGGAAGACAATGTGTTCAGGAGGCCACGTAGGAAGCAAGTAGATGTTGGATGGCTAAGATGGAGAAGCCATCTAATGGTGGAAGGAAGGCACTAAATCACTGGCAGGTTCACTCATATGGAGGAATGGGCAAGGCCTGAGATGTGAAGGTGGAGTAGATAGTCCAGAATTGTTAGTACAGATATGTTCATTCCCACATGGTGGTGGTTGGATGCCCATTCTGTGAAGCGTTTCCATTGGACTTGGTCACAGGGCATCTCCTATATATAAGCACATCCCAGACCGTTGGAGCCATGTGGCTCCATATATGGGCACCCCAGCCTACAGGTGAGATGTCTGTAGTGAGGGTAAGGTTGGAAGTAGGTTGGTCGAAGGGGATGGCCATCAGAGCCTTCAACTGGTTGCACAACCATGATAGGGAAGTCACTGCTGTTGGGAGGGAGAGTCATTTGCTGAGGTGGTCTTTTTGTGGATCCTAAACTTATCTGAGCTATTGCTGGAGGCATCTCATATGGAGGTGGACATCACCATGTGGACCCAGGAGTGAGAAGCAGTGGCGGACATGGGTGCAGGGATGATGTTGCATTTGTGCAATGAGGGCTATGTGAGTGGCAAACTGCTATCTTGGAAGGAAGGCCCATGCTGTGCGAATTCAAGCGTGCACCTATGAATGAGAGTTCTCTGGTAGGTACAAAAGTAAACTTTTCCTCGTTAATGCAGATGCCCAAATTGGCGTGAAGGTCTCGCAGTGTCCGGATGGTACTGAGTAGATGTTTGCAGGATGAAGCTACCAATAGCCAGTCATCCAGATACGAGACTAAGCACATATATGCTGCAATGACGGTGAATACCTTTGTGAACTCTCAAAGTGCAGTGGCTATCCCGAAGGGGAAGACATAAAATTGGTAATGGAAATGCCCCACTATAAAGCAAAGGAATTTGTGGTGGGCAGAATGGATGTCCACATGGAAATATGCATCCTTCATATTGAACCAGACCCCACATTTGAGAGAGGGGATGATTTGAGGAAGAGAGACCATGCAGAAGCGGCATTTGTGGATATATCGGTTTAAGGCTCTGAGATCCAGTATGGGGCAAAGGTCTCCTCCCTTTTTCGAAATGAGGAAGGGGAGGAGTAGAATCCATGACACTGATAGTGATGTGGAACTTGTTCTATAGCCCCCTTCTGGAAGAGTGTACATATTTCCTTTTGAAGGAGAGGTATTTAAGTTGGATCTGCAAGATTGCTGTGAAGTCGGTGGTGTGAGGGGGGAAGGGAAGGTGTGGAATTCTATCAGATAAACCTAGTGAATGATGTCCAGTACCCAGTCAGTCAGTTGTAATCTTGCTCCAATTGTGGGCATAGAGTAAGATGGCCCCCAAACACAATTGGGGAGCCAGGGGGAAGGGTTTGTGGTCTCTGGTAAGGAGTCAAAAGATTTGTCTTGTAGGGCGTTGATGGAAGGTAGAGGTAGCAGAAGTAGAGTTGGTGGAATGTCGTGGTCATTGGGAACATTGGTGGCGGCAGGTAGTGTTGGTAGATGGGCCAAAAACCTTGGCCACTTTGAAAACAGGTAGGGGTCAGGGTGTATAGGCCCAGGAACTGAAGTGTCGCTCGAGAGTCTTTCAGGAAATGCAGTTTAGCAATAAAACCGATGAGCCTTCTTCTGGTTATCAAAGGGGACGTCCTCCAGAATGGTTTGGACTTGGGGAAGCCAGAAGTCTGCAGCCAAGAGTCCCTTCTGAGTACCACCCTGGATGCTGCTAGGGAGTGCGCTGCTGTGTCTTCTGCCTCTACCTCAGCCTGAAGGGAGATCTTGAACAAGTTTGCCTCTCTCAATAAGGGCTTGGAAGTCCATTTGTTTGTGCTCCAGGAGTGAGGCTTGGAACTCTGCTAGTCTTGGGTATGGCCTGGTAGCTAAGTACGTGGAACTGCAGGCCAGCTAACTAGCATCCCTTCCATCCAATGAAGTCGAATTTTTTTGCGGCATGATCCAAAGGAATGATCCTGGGGTGCTGTTTGGACTGTTGAATTGCTGCTAGCACCACTAGTGCATTTGGTGGTGGACGCAGGAATAAAAAAAATCTGTGTTTTTGGCCAAGACGAAGTATCATCTTTCTGTGTGTTTTGCTGCTGGGGTGCAGGAGGCCGAGGCATGTCAGATTGCCTAGGCAGGTTGAAAAATTGCACTATGAATTGGTAATGCAACCTGAGATAGACATGTTGGTTTTAGAATGTCTAAGAACTCATCCTGGGAGTCCTTGACATTCTCTGCCAGTAAATTAGGGGCATAAGCCATATGCCGGAGAAGATCTTGGTATTGCCTGGGGTCATCTGGAGGGGAGAGTTATGGTAGGATGAGTGCTTCATCCAGTGACGACGATGCACCATTGTGAATGGTGAGTCCGATAGTTCCAGTGGTACTGGTGATACAGAGGTGCTCCACAATTCATCGCAGACCGCCAGAGGAGTGGTATACTCCAAAGAAGGCAGTGGTGGTGCTCTGTGCCCATAATAGGACACATAAGTACGGCCTCTGATCTACTTGCTTTGGAGAACCCTGTGGGTACCTGAATCACTATTCTGGTGGGGTACATACGTTGTGCATATTGTTGTTGCTATCAGACTACATTGCTCTGGTGAGAAGGTGCACCTATGTCTGGAATCCACATAGGGACCAGCACTCAAAGAAGAATTATTACGCAGTGGAAACAAAAACTGAAAGCACAGCTACCCTGTTCATTTAATAAAATATGAAGGATTTCACACTGATTGTTAGATTACTAAATATATACTTTACCCTTAAACGTTTCAGCAAGATTTATGTCATTTTCATTGACGTCCCCTACTCCAAAATGGATCACATCCAATTCACATTCATCGTCAGCATTATAGCTGTCCAGAACATTTAGAATCGCCTCAACAGAACCGTCTACATCACCTAAACAGATCAAATGTTTTATTACTAAGCATTGTAAAATCAGAACAAACAAGTACCAAAATTATAACAAAAGACAAACGTTGCTACATGGCAATTCTAGATTGTACAATATAAAAAATGAATATCTAGAGCATTATTCTTTTTAGTATACAAAAGAGACTGCTGAACCTGTTTTACAAACTTGAAAGCGTCATGTTCTATTCTGAAAAATGACTGAACAACATCGTGGGGGGGGGAGGGTTCTATGTTTATTGCATCTCAATGATTTTCAGATCAAATTTGCTTAGTTTGCAAATACTGTCAGCCCTGCACACTCAGCCTGGAATCACCACCATTAAAAAAAGATTCTGCCCGGCTTCAGTTCCACCAATGCAACACTATTGCCTATGACGTTGTGCTGATATAACTGATAGCATTCTTGCAGACTACGGATCTGCACAGATATTGTACCACCAGAATTTAGGGCCCAATCCTGCAAACACCTGAGCATGTGTGTTACGTGTTTATGCACACGAGTTTCAATACGATTGCTCAGAGTTACTCACCTGCTTAAGTCTTTGCAGGATCAGATTGTTAGCATTCCTATTGCTGAGGTAGGAACCAGAAGAGAAGCCCATAGTTGCTGATTCATTAGGGCTGACAGTAGTAAAAATACATTTCTTAAAGTAAGCAGACTAGTCCCAGGAAGCAGTTCTGCTGAGTAAAAATATACCATGTTTACACAGTAACTTTTCAGAGTAAAACCATACTTTAAATTTATTTTCATAAAGAAAAAAACATTGCCATTAGGAAGTTCTTCCTCAAAGGATTACAAGCCAGTGGCTAATTTTAGGACCAAAACAGAATGTTTTCTTACTGTGGTAAGAAATGTTGTCCACACAGATTCCATTGTAGGTATGGACGCAGCCCACATGCACATGATTGGATTCTTTTGAATGGCAGCGTCTGTTGGGGCTGCGTCTGCGCCTTGAACACCCTCTTACTGTCTGCAGCCAAGATTATAAAAAGGGCACACACCTCAGTTCTTTCACCAATAAGAATCCCCAAGAGCACGTCTCCAATTAACGAAGATGGAAGGTGGGTCGTGGAATTTTGGATAACACATCTCAAACAACCACAGGTACTGCAGGGCGAGTAACTGTTTAAGTAACTGTCCACAAATTCCACTCTTGGTGACTAATAAACAGTTGCCTACTTCCCTGTAGCTAGGCAGCAGGAGTTCTACTTTAATAAAGTTGTAGGACTGACCAAAGATAGCATCCAATCTGGATGCTTGTGCCAGAGAATAGCAAGTGGTAGATGTATGGCTTGAGTTCCATTTTCATATCCTGCATATCTGTGGTATGCAATTGTTAACCAAACATGCTGCAGAGGCCACTTCGATGCTAAGGGGGGATCTTTCTTAGCCAATTCATAAATCTCGAAGCAGCGTGAGACTCACTTGGTCTCTGCGATGATGTAAATTGTCCCTTAATTTTTTCAGCAAATGCCAAAAAGAGAATCTAGACAGGTGTGCACCTGAATGGATTAGTCCTATCCAAATAAAAGGGCAATGCTCTGATGACTTCAAATAAGTGGAGGTTTATTTCAGATCAAATTTTCGCCTGGAACAGACAATGGAAAAATATAGGGAGATGAATTAACTGATTGATGTGAAAGCTGAAAACTATCTTAGGGAGAAACTTTGGGTGAGCAATCAGGAAAAAATAAATACGTTTCTTCCAGCAGAGGGGCAGTTCTGTTAGCTGCACCTGATCTTGAGATCGCCACTGAGGGCAGTTTAGCAGTGACCTACCATAGCCTCTCAGCGAGGAGAGTCTAATATCTGCTCCACAGAAAGGTGTGTCTGTGCCACGTATCAGCGCTGATAGAGTCCTACAGCTATTGTTGTCAATACTTTAGTCAGTGCCAAGGAGGTGGGTGGTACGTACCACAGTGGTGGGTCTTAATATGGGCATGTTCTGTGCCAAGATGGACTATACCAAAGTACTTTGTGCCAGGGGCTTCAGTGCCGTGATTGGTGCCTTGTTGTAGGTAGCAGCAGTACAGTTGTCAGAGACCCAAGATGGCCCACTGCTTGGAGATCAACTCATGGATGAAGAACAGTTGACCGAACCTGAACCTGAGCAAGACAGAGGTAATGCTAGCGGGCGGAGGAAAGCATTTTGAAGAGTTTGCAGTGCACTCTCATTTCATTAAAGATACACACCCACAACTGCTCCATTTGATCTATAGTTTAGGTGTGCTCTTCGATTCCCTGCTGACACTAAGCATCTGTGATTAATGCTTTCAATCATCTCTAGTTGGCTAGGACAGTGTTTCTCAACCTTTCTGAGACTAGGGACCAGCTTCCTATACTGTGTCAGGGAGATCTCAGGGACTGGTCCATGGACCGGCCGTTGAGAAACACTGGGCTAGGAGATCCAGTCCCACGCTGTTGGATGACATCGTGGCCTCAGTTATTCATGCCTGTGTCAGTTCTCCGCTGAACTACAGCAAGGTAACAGACCTGAAGCCTTCAGCAGTTAGAAACTCCAACTAGAACAGAACACTGCAGCATGTCTCCTCAGCAACACAAGCTATTGAGAGCACATCAGATATGTCCTCCACTCTCTACACTGTCTTGTCATAAAATATAATACCAAGTTCAAGGCCTTGATCTTTATCTTCAAGGTGCTGCATGAACTGGGTCCATGATATCAAAAAGATAAAGCCCCAGGATAAAGACTGTGGTCAACAACTTTGCTCCTGTGGCACAATGGAACTCTCTACAATAAAGGTAAAACTTGTCTGTGCAGGCGAGAGAACATTTTCTGGGGTAAGTTCAAGACTGGAATCAACTCCCCGCAAAATTAAGGACCATCACGGACCTCACCACCTTCTGCTCTAAGTGGAAGATGGATTTCTTTAACCTGCATTAAATACAAACACATAGCAACATCTATATTTTTTTCTTTAAAAAAAAACTACCACCAGAAAAAGACACACCACTGCATACACTTCTCCTGCTTAATGCACTACTGATGGCATGAATGCGATGTAAGAATCTATATAGAATCAAATAGACTGTTGGTATTGCCTTGGGTTTTGGTGTAGATGCACTGAAACAGGACTCCAACTTCAGGCTTTTAGAAGAGTGAGCCTCAGGGGAGGCTTTCCAGACCATTTGGAAAGGGGGATCAGAATCTGGGACAGCTCCTTACAGGACCTTTCTGAAGATACTGCTAATAAGTAGGGTTTATGAGTGACAGGTTGCCTTGGTGGTTGGAGTGGCACTTCAGCTCACCGGGGCACTCAGTGCACAGGATAGGCCCTGTACCCACAGTGTCTCAAAAGGTCTACCAAGATCTAATAAGGCTTGCATGGACCTTTCCAAGAGGACACGTTACTGTTTCGCCTCCCTCACTATTTGAATCCTTTTGGAGAAGGACTTGGCAATTCAGCAGTGCTCTGGAGCAAGGTCTTCTCCCAGGTACAACGACATCACGAGCATCTGTGACTGGTATTCCTGTGTCACAGGAGAGACAGACCTTGAAACCCAGTGGCCTGCAGTCAGTCATTAAGTTCTTGTGAGGGGTGAAAGTGGAAAGGGAGAGGGGATATGTACAGGGAATAAGGCCCTTGTACAAATGGAGGGAAAACCTATAACTACTCTAAATCTAAGGGTTTTTTTTGTTTATTTTTTAAAAGCCAATGGGAAAGAAAACTTATTTAAGATAAAAGTAAACCAACAGAATTGTGTCAGCTAACTTGCTCAGGGCAAGGGATGTGGATGCTACATGGCAGCATCTCACAACCACAGGCAGTAGCAACAGTATGCGCATTGCAGCCACCCCATCCTTTATACCTTCAGCTGTAGGAAGCAAGAAGGGGCACAGGTGAAAACCCAACAGATAGCACTATTTTCAAGAATCAGGTCTCATGCACCAAGAGTGGAATCTGCGTGGATACACACTCAAAGAAGTGAGTATTACAATACGTTTAAATTTAGACTTGGGAAATATGCACGGAAACAATCACAAAGTCAACTGAACACAACAGCACCTTTAACAATTACAGGCAGCACATTTCTGTCACTCTCCACTCTTTCTTTGGGCCTCATAGACATTAGATGTTTGTTGGTTTTATATAGTACTGCTTTTCTCTGTCTCCAGGTCAGATTGCCCAGGCTCTCTCGCTCTCTCCTGTAAGCATCTTCGTGTTCCTTTTGCTTTGCTTCAATAACTTCCATATCCTGTTTGATTATCTTCTGTTGTTCAGCATAGTTTCTCCAGTCAATAACTTCATGTGCCCTTTGCTTGGCAGAAGAGACGGCACTGTTACTTATAAATATATAATACTGGGCAGCTTGGTCTTAAAGGCTTTTCTAGCAGATTATATGATGGATCCCATTCAAGCACTTTCTTGATTTTAACTTTGTTTTGCTTTAAATTTTAATTATTATTTTATAGTCTAGCTAAACAATCTCATTTTACACAGAAAACAGGAGAAGTGTCCAACATAGACAAATTCTCAAGCCAACGCACAAGGATATGGCTACCATTCCATAAACTATTGTGGAATAAACTGAATTATTTTGCCCCGTGCATCTCTCAACTCACTTCACAGCACCAAAAAACTGACAGACACCAAAACCATTTATCCAAAGCAGCAAACAGAATGCAAAATTGATTTAGGAAACATTCAATGACCAATTTGTAAGAGACTGTTGTAACCTGTCTGGAGAGTATGTGATAACCAAGTCACTGAAAAGGTGTATCTAAGGGACTCCAAGGACATGAGGAGTACTCTGACATGAGGAATTATTTCTTTGTTTTATTTTCAGTCCACTAATTCTAAGATTGAGTAAAAATAATGAGACCATTAAGTCTTGGTTTGTTTTATGGTAAAGTCATTATTATATGCTACTGAAGGGTAAACAAGCTTCCAAGTCCTTTGAGAAGCATGTGGGAAGAAATTAGTAATTTATTCCAGAACACTCAGACCAAGCAATACTGGAAAAAAAAAAAAAAAGCCACCCAGATACTAACTGCAGTCAAGCAGATGCATAGGGAAAGCAGGAATAGGGAACCACTGGTCACACTTACATCCCACTGAGAGGTTGCTTTCCTCAGTTAAATATGGAGCATATCAATCTGGGTGTGCTGGAGGAGGGGAAAGAGAAGGGGAAGGAGTATGGGTTGTGTGTTTCAGTGGACTGTACTGGAAAATCTATTCCAGGCCACACTTAGTACCCAGGGTTTGGCGTCATGCATTAGCTACTATGGCTCATTTTGAATGAATGTTACCATCTTTGTACTTAATTCTATTACACAACATACTGCAATACATGCGTATTTGCTATGTATTAAGTTATCCTTGCTGTACCTCAGATTCTACTTCAAGGATTTCAGCTCCTGCTGAAGGGATTTCCTTCCAGCCCACAATTTCCACTGGCATGCTGGGAGTAGCTTCTTCCACTGTTTTGCCATTCTCATCAAACATCAGGCGCACTTTAGCCCAGCTCTGACCAGCAACCAGAATACATCCTTTTCTCAGAGTTCCTCTCTGGATTATGGCTGTCGTTACTGGACTAGGAGGAGGAGAAACGGGAAAAGACAGACAAAATTAAGTTTGTTATATTCATAGTTACTGCAGTTATATATGCCTTTATATTTGCTTTTTTCATCTTTTCTTAAACAGTATATGCTATGATCTCAGAACATTTGTTAAACATTTCACCACTATGCTGAGAAAGATTTTAAAGGAGGCTTGCAAAGGAAAAAATAGGCTGTACCCTTTTTCAGTTTTTTCACACATACAAGATATTAAAAATTCAGCAACCTCCTCCTCTACCATTAGGCACTGACAAAGCTCACAAAACATGTGAAACACCAATCAGTTCTCCAGCAAATCCAGGAAATACCACATATATTGCTTATGTTTCTAAGGTAATAAACATTAAGTAGAATTTGTTGAAAATAAACTTTTCAGGTCTCCCTTTATATATTTTATACAAAAAAGCCCAAGATTAAATTGATTGATTTCATTTGCAGGTTCCCTTTAAATATAACCATTTTAAAGAATAAAAAGACACTTTTTAGTGGATTGTTCATAAAACGTTATCTATTTTATAGTAAGTAAAACCCACTGGTTAAGAAACTGCCAGATATATTTTAAAATGTCATGAATATTAATCTGTTAATATTTTATTTAAAAACATTAAATTAGTTTGTTTTAACATTTATGCTGTCTGCTTATGCTACACTTTGTGCTACTGGACAATAAAATAGCCTAGTCAGTTTCTAACTGTCCATTTTCCGGTTCCCATTCTGTAAGGCAGTGGTCCCCAAACTGTGGGGTGTGCTGAGGGGCCTAGGCCAGCCCCTATGGAGGGAGCACCGCCTAGCCCAGCTCCAGTCCCAGCCCAGGTCCACTCCGCCCTGCCCCTGCTCCGCCCCCCACTCAGCTCTGTCCCCAGGCCAGAACTATCTCTAGCTCCAGCTCCTGCTCCATCCCCAGTTCTGCCATCAGCCCAAGCTCTTCTGCTGAACCAACGCTGCAGTAAAGAAGGGTGGGTGCGGACAGATTCCATTACTGGTAAGGGGGGGCATGATAGGAAAAGTTTGGGCACTACTGCAGTAAGGCAATAAATACTGCAACGTTTGGACTGAAAACACCACAGAGGAATTGTAAAAAACTCAAACAAAAATCTATTTTCATTTAAAAAATGAAGTTTTATTGAAATATACTGAGAATACTAGAGTTTTTAATTTACCTTTTGTCAATTAAAACTTACATTGTGGGGGTGGAAAGCACCTGGACAGTGACTCTAACAAAGTCAACTGGAATAAACTTAACAGAAACATTCATGAAAATTGGAAGGAAGACAGATGATTAACTGACCTACCCTTTTCCTTTATCTGTGCGAGACTCTATTATGGTTCCCTCTGCTAGGCCTGTGGAGTCTGCCTTCAGTTCCAATACCTCTGCTAGAGCAACAGTTGCCTCTGCTAAAGCCATCAGGTTCTCACCCTATACCAAAAAACAGTTAAGAATTAAGGAGAAGCATTCAAGGCTCCTTCATATCATGAGCAATAGCTGCCTGGCATCCATGAACTGTGATGCCAACCATGATCTTATATCATCACTCTGTTTGTACAGAGGCAGGCAAAAATGAAACATTAATAAGGTATCTACAATGTAATTCCCAAATAAAGTTCAGACAAGCAAGTCAGTAAGCAGGGGAAGGAAGGAAGGAAAGCTACTGAAAGTGATCAGCTAATGATTTAGGGATAAGAGACACATTGTAACTGTTCATCACAGTCCCTTCTCTTCTCCCTTCATCATTCTAGAGACATACAATTTTCTTTTCAGGATGGGAAAAAGAGTGGACAAACTACAGGTTATCAATCACCACAAGTTGGTGAAAAATAATGCAATGAGACCGCCACAAAGATGAGTAAAGAAACCATTTGTATATGCCCACATTGTGGATGTGTATAATTATTAAATATATTATGCACCAAATGCATAATTTCAGAAGTGCTTGAATTTGCTGGCAATTCTTCAGGGGATGAATAGGGATCAAGTCAGAAAGACAACAATAAAGTAATTAGGATATTGATAAGATAACTTTGGTCATCATAGAATCAAGTGCAAGTGGTAAAGCTAGGATTTAGATTTATGAGACTTGTTCTCTCCTGCCAACTGTGCTTCAATATCCAGACGTGTATTATAAAATTTTTATACTTGGTTTTGAATTTCTCCTTCTGCCCCTTTTTGAATTTCCCCTTCAGGACTAATTCCCCTGGATTCCTTTTACTCAAAGCGCAAATTGAGTAAACAACATTTAAAAGAAGTCTGGAACAAATACCCATTAAACTTCCTGTACAAAAATCAGAAGGAACTGCAAGTTTGTAATTCTACTGCTAGTCTCTTGCTCACTATAGGCCAGAACCTTCAAGAAATGGAGAGCTCTTGGTTACAACAGACTCCACTGAAAGCTCAGGGCAGTCAGCATACTCAAGGATTAGGGCCCAAGCCAAAACTTCTATTTTCCAGTTGTTAAATCAAAGCATAGTCTGTATTCCGTTTGACAGAACTCCCTGAATATGATCATTCATTCATCCAAACGTTACCTTAAGTGCAGAAATAGATATAGCTTGAACATCACCCCCATACTCTTCACAAACAACATCATGAGCCAACAATTCTTTCTTCACTCTTTCAGGATCAGCTTCAGGTTTGTCACATTTGTTTATGGCAAGGATGATAGGAACTAAGAAAGAGTTAAGTATAAATCTTTTACACCACTGTCACAACATTTACCTAACTTCTAAATTAAAGTAATACATGCCTTTTCCTCAGTTATTACTGTTTGCTACATGAAACAAGTGAATCCTGTTTACACATTCAACAAGCATATTTGTTTCCACCAGGCTTAAAACAATGCCCACAAGCTGTCCAAACATTTAAAATGACAATAAAATTATACCACTGGTGGTTTCTGGGTTGCAAAATTATGGGAAAATACAAGGAATTTACGTATTTTTTATTGTTTTTATTAAATCTGCTGTAAGTAACAATCCAACAAAGCCAAGCAAATTAGCTCCAGAGTGATATTTTGCAAATAGTGAACAGTAATGCTAAAATATCTCTAGTGACATATCCAAGTATCTTTGTCTTACTGCATCCTTACCCAATATAGTAGAATGTTACAAATGTGTGTCATGCAGGATGTCGGAGTAAATGGTTGTAATGGTCCCTTCCTTCTGGCCTTATAATCTATGAACCTATAATACTCAGGTACTATCTATCTTAGCTATTTCTAAGGTGCCTTTTACCAATATCTAAATAAAGGAACAGCACAATGCGCATCCGTCAACAAAGAGGATTAATACTGACGTTCACTTGTATTCACTAGCAAAATTAAAGTAGTAAGAAATAATTCTATTTACGAAAGCTATTTACCCTCTGTAGTGATCCATGTAGCCAAGCTACATGCAGCACTGATGGGCTTCAAAAGGATTACCACCTAGCCCTCCTCCACCCTCAGCCAAGGAAGTTTTTTATGAACAGAGATCCCTAGGAAGCTGGCGGGGGTGGGAGGGGGAGTGTTCTCCTACTGAGAACAAGTGTAGAGGGAAAAAAAAGCAGCTGTTGCTCTTTTCTATGTATCATACTGCTCTCAATGCCATCAAAAGTCAGAACAATTTTGTGATAGAGCATTTGCCAAAACTACCCTAGAACTTTTCATCTTCTCTTCACTCTAAGTAATTCTGCAAACGTCTGCCTGACACAAACAGTGAAAAATCTGGAATTTAAGCCCTGATCAATTTGATGCAAAAGAATTAATTATACTACAACCTAACTAAGGCTGTTGACATCATATGAATGGTCCAAGATGGTGTATGCCTTTTCATAGCACATTGTTTAGATCCACTTTTCGTTTGGTGGTAGAAAGAAGAAAATCCTGATATCAAAAGAACAAGCAGCGTATTTCAAAAAGGAGCCCAAATACCGAAGACTTCACTGTCATTCACTAGTACAGATCTAACCCACAAAACAACTTTAGTTCCATTTTTAAAAAATCATTGCAATATCTTCATTGAAATTCACCAATGTACGCATAAAAGTTCTCTAGTTCCCTCTTAACTATGATGATAATGATAAAGGAAAAAAAAATCTTCCTCGTGTGTCAAGAAAAATCAGTTGCCTCAAGTATGTATGTAATAATTTGGAAAACTTTTTAAAGAGATATCCACAAGGATATTTTTTATTAATATTTTAATATCTAGACTATAATAAAAATGTTAAGATTAAGCTTACAGAAATCATGAAAAAAATACTGCAGATACAGAAATATCCCAGTGTTGTCCATGTCACTATTTTATGTGGGAAAACTATGGATTATAAAACCCTGAAAAATTTAAAGTGATTTGGAAACGAACTTAGACCTCAGAATGTCCAGCTGAGAAAGACTTCTGAAATTGTAGAGACATTTTCAAAATGCAATTATGAAACTGCTAGACTTGAATAATTCTGATTTCTCTGTAAAATGAATAGAGGCAATTAGGCTTATGATTCTAGCGAGATGTGCTACTACCAACACTATCCTAAAGTCCCTCCACTCTGCAGACTGGGGTTAAAAGTAATCAGTGGGAACAGACATTGGCAGTACATTCCTCCAAGACACACACGATCTGGAAAGCATTGAACAGGTACAATTCCCATTTTTTTATTGCTGTGTTTTGGTTGCAAAGCATATGAACTGCTAAACTTGTATAAGTATAGCTTTCTCAATGTCTTACATATTCAAGCTACAGGGGTTCCAGTGTGGGATGGTTCTTGGCCCTACATTACTTAACATTTCTATCAGTAACCCAGAAAAAAAACCATAAAATCATCACTGATAAAGTTTACAAATGACACAAAAGTTGGAGGAGTGATAAACAACGTAGAGAACAGATCACTGATTCAGAAAGATCTGGATCAGTTGGTCAACTGGACACAACCAAAAACATGCATTTTAAATACAGTTAGATGTAAATGTATACATCTAGGAACAAAGAAGTTTGTCATATTTATGGAATGGGCGACTCTATCCTGGGAAGCAGTGACTTTGAGAAAGATTTGGGAGTTGTAGTAGATAATCAGCTGAATATGACCTCCCCTGTGTGATGCTGTGACCAAGAGAACTAACATGATCCTTGGGTGCATACACAGAGAAATCTCGAGGAGTAGAGAGGTTATTTTACCTCAGCATTTGGCACTAATGCAACTGCTACTGGAATACTGTATCCAGTTCTGGCGCCCACAAATCAAGAAGGATGTTGATAAATTGGAGAGGGTTCAGCGAAGAGCCACAAAAATGATTAAAAGATTAGAAAATATGCCTTATAGTGGTAGACTGAGCTCTTTGAGTCAACTTTCTCTGTTAAGATAAATAAAGGGGTGACTTGATTACAGCATGTAAGACTCTAGACAGTGAACGAATATTTAACAATGGGCTCTTCAGTCTAGCAGAGAAAGGTTTAACACTATCTAATGGCCAGAAGTTGAGAGTAACTAACCATTGGAACAGTTCACCGAGGTTATCAAGATTCTCCATCACAGACAAATTTTAAATCAAGATTGGGTGTTGTTCTACAAGATATTTTCTACAAAATTATTTTGGGCAAGTTTTATGGGGTGTGCTCCACAGGTCATACTAGATGATCACAATGGTCCCTTCCGGCCTTGGAATCTATTAGACACATTTATTCTGATGCTCAAGGGATTTAGTTATTCCATAGGATTCTTTAAGGAGAAAAACATCCCCAACCTGAATGGACTTGAATTTGGTCCAAGGATTACCTTTTGTGCAAGAGGACAGGCTGGCATGTTTTGTAGTAATGTTTATACTTGGAATTGTTACTAGAGTGCATCTTGGTTTATAGTGCTGGGTATTAAGCACACCACAAATTTTTAAAAATGAAATATTAGAAGGTCAACTATATACAGTACCTTTGGCATTTTTAGCATGTTGAATGGATTCTATAGTTTGTTTCATTACTCCATCTTCTGCTGATACAACCAATATGACAATATCAGTGACACCTGTACCCCTTGCCCTCATTGCTGAAAAGGCAGCATGTCCTGGAGTATCAAGAAAAGTTATCTTTTCCCCAGAAGGCAAATGTACTGTGAAAACACAATTTAAAACACAATGCGCTTTATGAATGATCTTTCCCATAGTTTTCTTTAAACTAATAAAAATGGTTCATGGAAGAAGGTTTATATTATCTATGAAAGCTAACAGTTTCTTTCATCGCGGGTATCAAAAACTTGCAAAAATCAGGGCTACTAATGAGCATAACCACTGACTGTCCATGACAGAATACTGTAAACCCTCCAGGTAATACACTAAAATGACCTCTGCGTTTAAGTTCATAGCATTTGTATAGTGGGGCTAGCATCTGGGCCTCAGAGACAAACTCAGTGTTTAAAGGGCAATGACGAGATTAATTTTTAAAGACTGGGAATTTTAAGGGGATCTATGGCAGATTTGCAATTGGAATTGGATACCTATCAAAAGGGAGTTGGGTGCCTGACTGCCTCAGACCCCCTTGAAAATCTGTCAAAGTGCCTTTTATCTATAAACATCCTAATGTACATAATTCATCTCATCCCACCAAGATGCAGAGTTTTGAGGTGAAGTGCAGCAAGTCTTCAGTTTTTAAAAGCAGCACTATACAACAGTTTAATATATATATAAGCTATATGTATCCCTTTTAATCCATGTATTTCTAAGATTCTTTTAAGGGAAGGGAAGCATTATTATTTTACAGATGGAGACTGAAGCACAAATATTAAGTGAGTGCCCACAGCAAGGTCAGTGGCACAGCTGAGAACAAAAGAAAGGGCTGCTGACTCCAAATCCAATGTACTCTGCACTAGACCATGCTGGCTCTCTTTAGGATGGGAAGAAAGAATAGTATATGCAACTGTAACTACAAAGGAATGTCAAGTAGGCACACTACAATTACCCAAATTGGAATTGGGCCAGGATGCAGAGGTTTTTTTTTTTTTTAATCCTCACTCTTACAAAACGTGCAACAGGATCTTTAATGTCCCCAAGTGATCTAGACATAGTATTATTTCAATATTGTAAATGGCATGCATAACGTTTTTATGTTCCATCCAAGCGGTACGTTCATGTTTTTTTTCTGTTATATAGCAAGAAACCTGCATATCACCACATTCTGTTCAAGTAAACTGTAAGCAAAGCTGAATACTATATATAATGTATAATAAATTGTTACATATATGGTTAAATCATACCAAGAAAGGCACCAATATGCTGGGTGATGCCTCCTGCTTCCATTGCTGCCACTTGAGTTTTTCGCAGTCTGTCAAGTAAAGTTGTTTTCCCATGATCAACATGGCCCAATATAGTAACAACTGGAGGTCTTGGGGTTAATAAAGCTGGATCAGCAGGAAGCCTACAATTAACAGCAAAGCATTCATCTTGCAAATGTCAAACACTCTGTATAATATCTATGGACAATAATGATCTCTATGCATAATTAATAGCCAGTCATCATAGTTCACTGTTTAATAGGGCAGTCAAGTTCCTCCCCTAGACTTTAAGAAAAAAAGTAATCATGAATCACTGCTAACTAAAGCATTTTGCCATCTTTATAGCAATCAATCTTAGTTATGTCAGCATCAATTAATACAGCAATCCCCTTTATGTGAAGCAAGAAGCAACATTCTTTAGCAACAACTAAAACATAAAAAGTCTTAACACTGTCATCACAATTACATGGGAAAAAGAATCAAACAAGAAGTTATAATTTACCTTTTAAATATCATCAGTTGTGTATCACACATCCCAAATGTGTTATTTTACCAGTAGTAGGAAACAATCATAATTTTACCTTTTCACAGCATCTTTATTTTCTCTGATTTTTTGTTTTAGTTTTGCCGATTTGTAGTTCATCCCTGATTTTGTAATAACTTTCTTGATCCAGACTTCTTCCAAAACTGAATCTGGTTCTAGTGAGTCTACATTAATGCCTGAGAGCAGCAGGGCTTCGTACACATGATCTGATTAAAGAAATAGTAAAGGCATTGAGCAATACTTTATCTTCCAGAAGATACCTGGGATAGATGTACCTATTAATACAGTATATGCTTTCATCCAATACTCCAGCTCCATTCAAGGAAGTGCAGGGCAGTGAAGGAAAAGTAGCAATTTCCCTCCTTTTCTTGGTATGTTGGATGTGAATTGCTACTCTAAATAAATTTATACACACAGTAGTTAATGTACGTCTTCCCAAAATATTCTATCTTGAAAGTATTTTTACTTGTCTAGGATTTATAGAAAACATTCCTATATCATATCATATACTTACATGGACTAATCCCCTTCAATAAGCTGTTCTGAAACAGGACCCGAAACATGGTGCTTTAATGCTTTATTTTATTAACATGCGTAACAGTCAAGTTTTTGCTATATTTTCATCCTGAGTATAGGGGTAAGTGACTAGTAATAGAACTGAAGTTTCATGGACCTCCACTGATGCAAAAAATCGTATTTACTGGTGATCCACGGGAAATAGACTGGTGTCATAGTTCAGATTCCTCCTCATTTCCAGGTGTTAAAGTGCATTAGTGATTGCTGAAAACACTTTCCTAGCATCACTTTCCCATTTAGTTCCATTCTAACCTATCCCAATCCATTAAAATTCATACTGAGTGTGCTAGAGCACCAACCAATAAGAGGCTACTTTCTCTTATCAGATGGGATTCATTTTGTTAAACATCTAGGCTAGACCAATTGTTTTATTTACTTATTTCAGTCCAAAAACTTTTCCCAGATCAAAGGAACTCAACTCATCTGAATCAGATGGTAAAGAAGTGCCACAGAGTAGAACAAAATCTCAGGCAAATTTGTTCATTCCCCACCTTGCATAGTACTGGAAATGCAGGAAACGTTGCAAAAATTAAGAGTTGCTAATGAGTGACATGAGTACTATTAGAAAACAATGAGTCATCAGACATACATAAAGAGACATGGCAGATTTTCTTTATTATCAGCACATTTACATGAGTACAGAATTAGGTATAAAAAACTGAAAATTAGTATGTCGTCGATAAACAATTTATTTCAGGCATCAGTGCTCTAATATTTGCTGAAAGTGTAGCACTGTGCCTCTAAAACTTTATTAGTCTACAAAGTTGGCGAAGCCTTGCTGGCTTGGGGAAATAGCCCAATTTCAGCCATCACTGCAGCTGCACCGGTGCAAACCTCTAGTGTAGATAAGCAAAATTGCAATTTGCATGGATGGAGGTTACTGCTGTTTCAAACAGAAGTAAACTCTTCTGGTGTAAATCCCAGCTTTCTTGGCCTACATTCAGGTTTTGTACTAGTACAGCTACATCTGTGGTTGAAACGGGAGGCTGATTTCCAATGCAGACAAGGCCTATGTAGCTCTAGCTGACACAAAGTATTTTAAATGAGTGGAAATATAATAGCTTGTTTGCTAATGGAAAGTCAAGTACTAAACATGCTGCTCAAAACGTGGACTGTTATGGCAACACCACCACGATTGGTTTGGTCTTTTACCATCGGTTTCCAGCTTGAGGACCTTAGCACACCAAGTGTTTCCCGATTGATGCCTGCTGGGAAGCTGTGCTAAAGACATAGCATTAGAGTGGTGCTATGCTTCTGCACTGAAGCACTTGCTATGTGTGAAGTTCCATAACTGTAGTCAATTTCATTCACAATTTCCCTAATATATAAAGCATTTCACTACAGGAGGATGGTGCTATTCTAATTCTCTACCTGTTGATTGGAAAAGTGAAGAACAAAGAAATAAAATCAGAAACAGGAGATGTATATGACAGAGACACACACACAAAGAAAAGGTCACCTCAAATAAGGTAAAAGTATTTCTTCTCTAACAGCAGCGTTCCACATAATTTTCATAATCAGGATTATATGGTTACTAACATTTTAATTTCATTTTGTTAAAACTCTGATATAAGAAGTTTGTCTGGCAATGCACACAGGGATTTATTGTGGATCCTGATGAGAAAAGGTGTGGTAATCATTTATAATATAGATAATTCTAACATGACATTTCCCATAGCATTCTTCAAAACTCCATTATTGTCTTAAGTATAACACTGATGGAACGTTTCAAAACAATGAATTGGCTCACCTATATCTCTATCCATAGCTCTTGCAAGATCTTCAACTGTCATCCTCGGACGTATCTCTACCGTCTGCCTTTCTACTTTGTGGGTTTTTGGTGAGACTTTCGGTTTCCCTGGTCTTTTTTTCTACAAAGGAGTGAGACATACGGATATACTGGTGGCATAAATTAAAGAATGACTAATAAACAATATTTAAAGGATCAATGAAAACAAAAATCAAAGTTGTAAACAAATTTCTTTGCCTACATTACAACCAGATTACTGAAAGAACTGTTAAAATAATGAATATTTAAAAATCACTTGGCAGTAATTTTACTGTTTTTTGCTTCTCTCATTTTGAGCAATGAAAATCATTTCACTTTTGTTTATAGTCAGTTTTTCTTTCAGATTCTTGGTAGTGCACCTTTTGGATTTAAAATACTTCCAACGTTTAGGAGGAAGTTGCAATATATCTATACATATATTACTATGTCTTGTGAATCTAGAGTAAATTCTCATACAGAGTAGTAATCTTATACACACAGTAAATTCATCATAAACAGAGTTTCCATTTATATCATCAAAATGCTAAAAAATTGTGTCTTGCACTTCATGCTTTCAGACAGGGATAATAAAGTAGTAGTTGGAAGCTGTTCATTACCTCCTTTGTAGCTAAAAGTCTGTATTGTGAGAGCGCAACACTGATGAATGTGTCTGTTTGCCAGAGCTGTGGGTGTAGCTGAACTGGCCACATGGGGTATGCAGATGATTGCACAGGCTTCCACTGTGTTCTGTGAATTTTCCTGTAAAACAGACTATGCAGCTGTCTGCAAGAACAATGTAACTGGACCAGGTTTTCCAATTTCAGCATCATCCACCGGTTCATTTCTTCTCTGTGACTAGAAAGGATACAATGAAATACAGTACCTTTCAACTGTCAGAAGTATGTCCCATATTAGCATTTACATGAAATAAACAAAGACGTTGATGTTTTAAAAAAGCATTTTCTTGCAAAAATAAAATGAATCAAAATATATTTAGCAACTATTTTATTTTCTTTCAGATTTTTTTTATGTCCTGTTTCTTCTTACACATTTCAAATATCTCCATTTGCTGTACTGTCACAGCTTGAAAAACCACTCATTCATTCACTAGTCTCCTAACTCAACTATTGCAATCTCCTCTTCAGTCTCAGGGTCTCTTGACCCTGCCTACAAATAGGAAATTCACACCAGTCAAACTATACTGATATAGTTACACTCATGCAAACCCTAATGTAAACATGCCACTCTGCGACAAAGTGGGTTTGCACGGTGCAGTTTGATCCAACAACATATTGAAATAAACTGCACTGGCATAAACCCTGGGCATAGTGCGTTTCCACCTACTTCTGCAGCCAGGTTTTCTTTTGTGTTTCCCTCCACTCAGTCAAAGACAGCTGCCTTGACATCACTTTTGTCTCCTCTCACGGACATTTCTGTGCCAACTTCCATGCAGCTTCTTATGCTTTAAATGTTGTCTCCAATCATGTTTACCTCCCTCACATCTATCCTAAAATCTCACTTGTGCCTTGATTCATACAGCTGAAGAGAAGGCAAAATAACCAACCAACCATCGATAACTTTTAAAAAGGAACTGGAACCATCAAGATGTGGATTCCCTACTGATTAACCACATAATCCTGATGTCATCATCTTTATCTTCACTTATTTCCTATCAGTTCAAGATTGTATGCTTTTCTGGGCAGGAACCCTCTCATTTGAGGCACTCCAGCATAACAAAGACAGACAGAGAAGGGCTTATGATTCAATTTGTAAAGTACTTATTCACTCAAAATTCACAGAGACTTCAATGGGAGTTTTGCACACGCAAGGACTAAGTAAAAACAAACTAAAGTACTTCAGAATTTGAGACTTTGGTCCCATCCTACAATTTCCTAAATTTCTGCAATGAACTGTGAATCAGGGCCACATGGTCTAGTGTGTCAACACACCAGATACATAATATATTAATCTGAAATCTTTGCAATAATGGCCAAAATGGCATATTTTTTTAAAAAGTTGAACAGTCCCTTGCCTTTGAGAGTTTAATATTTTGCTCTTTAACAGTTCATACTTTTATTTAAAAAACAGAATTATTTGGGGGAGAGGAGAGAAAATATAAATGTGCAGTCAAGATGCATATACTTTTAGACAATTCATAAGACTTCTGTTATGTCATATCAGTTATCATCCAACCATATTTCTAGAGAACTATACAATGAATTTACTGAAGTTTGGCAAATATCAGTTAGTTAGGTAGGTAGACTGAAGATAAAAAAAATCTACAGCAAGTCACCAAATACAATACAAATCTTAATTCTCATGTGCCTGACTGGCAAAATGCTTTTTCCTTACTGAACAAATCTTGATGTATGGCACATCTATTGAAAATTGATGAAACAGATATTAAGAAACCTGTGATTGCCTCAACCTTTGGCGATAAAGTTTCATGCCTCAGTTTTGGACAAAAACAGCACTGGTTGCATTGATCAATTATCTGCCCCTGACAATACATGAGGGTTTAAGTGTCCATGCTAATTTTACACAGTCTGCCTTTGGAATTATTTATCATATGGTATTTTGCAGCCTCTGGAATGGCTCAGCATCTATCTTTCAACCCTGAAGGTGCCCTTGAATGGGCTTCTACCTCATCATCCCTCCTATTACATCAGTAACAGGGGACATGGGCTGCAGTGTCTTTATTATGCTGACAATACCCATTTCTACATCCCCATCTCAGCAGCTGCTCACATCCACCACACCGGTTTGCAAGAGGGGCTAACCTCACTAAACTCAGCAGACACAAGACAGAAGCTGGTAGTCCAGACAAGGCTAGCTACCATTGTTTCTGTATACTCCGGTTCATACATTTCAAGGCTGGCAGGGGCCGCTACAGTCATCTGATCTGCTCTGCCTAACACAGCCGTAAATACCTGTATGGCCCCTGGTCCGTCTGGATGAAGGGGCGTGAAGACCAGGCTGGTGTGCTCATGACTGAGTGCCGCTGTCTGTAGTAACACAGGCCCACAAGCCGGGAGTTTCATTAGGCCACAGGCCGCTTCCAGCCACGCCGGTCAGAGCTGCGGCCCGAGCACCCCCCGCACGCTGAGCCGGCCCTGCGACCCCGAACGGTTTGTGATGCCAGCCTCGGCACCGACCGCCTCCCCCTGACAACAGGCGCCCCGCGCGCTCGGGGCCTACCGCCGCCGCCGAACGTGGGGGCCCCGTGTGAGGGGCGCCGCCCCCCAGCCGCGCTGGTGCCTCAGCCCTGCCCGCCTCGGGAGCGACGCGGGGTCCCCCCAGCACCAGCCAGCGGCGCTGCTCGGCCCGGGCTCCTCCGTCGAAGCAGGGCTTGGCGCCGAGGGGGCCCTGGTCCCCGAGGGGCCCCCAGCCCGGGAAGCGGCTGCCCCGCCCGGCAGGGGCACCTTGGAGCCGCAGGCGCCGCTGCAGCCGCCCCCTTATGGCTGGTGCAACCCCCTCCCCCAGGCCGCGCGCGCCCCCTCAGGCAACCCCCCCCCCACCCCCGCCGTCATTTACCTGCCGCGAGCCGGGAGCGCGGCGGGGACCAGCGTGGAAGAGCTCGCCGGGTCACGTGACGGGCGGGGGCGGGGCAAAGGGCGCGGGCCGGAAGAGGGGTTTGAAAGCGGAAGCACGTGACAGTGGCTGTTACGTCGCGCGCCGGGTCGAAGGGGGGGGGGTCGCGCGGCCGCGGCAGCCGCCGTCTCCGTAAAGGCCCGGCCCTGCGGTCCGCCCTGCCTTCCCACAGGGCGCGCCTGGGCCTGGCGGCTGTGGGGAGAGCCCAGCGGGGCCGTGCGGCGGGGGGCTCAGAACGGGGGAGGGAAACAAACCCCGGCTCGGTGACGTGACCCGGCCGGGCCGATTTTAACGCCGGTCTCGGGCCGCGGGGGTGGGGTTGGCAGGGCCGCGGGGGGGGAGCTGGGAGCAGGCGCCGGTCATCGGTGGAGACTCTCCGGCTCGTTCTCCTCCCTGTGGACGCGCCAGTGAACAGCCGTCAGCACCCCACGCGACAGGCGCCTGGCGGACCCAGGGCCACCCAGCTCAGTCCCCGGCCCGCTCCTCGGGGCGCTAGGCTGGGAGCTCAGTTTACGTCTGTCGCTGGCTGGCTCGTCCTGCCGCGGAAGCGCTTGGTGCTCATGGCATTGCCGGCCGTTGGCGTCTCTTGGTAAACAGGCTCCGGACTTCGTTGGTCTCCATTGCAATATCCAGACCAAGAAGCCTTCCGCAATAGGACCCCTGCTGAGGGATCGGTTGTGTTGATGGGAAGATCGTTTCAGTGCACTCCGCAGTTATCTGCCACCTGCGGCCTCCCTCCCGTTTGAAGAGGGGCAGGAAGTTCCAAGGTAGCCAGCTTCCTTCTTTCAGGAAGAGATCCAGATCACAGTCCTAAACCAGACATAATACCGAGCGCTTGTAGGAAACCTTTTGCTTAAAACGCATGAGTATCTGCGTATTTGTCAAAAGAAGAAGTTGCTTAATTTCTCAGCAACCTTAACTTGCATGTCAGTAATTTCGGTACTTAAATGTTGGTCTCTCTTGGATACTAGGAAATAATTTATTCTGTTTTGGGGTTTTTTGGTCATAATCCAAAGCCTTAAAATGTCTGGACAGATTTTTTTTAAACCAAATGCTTTCTAAATTTGGCACATACGTGACAGTATAATAAATTAGAAGGAAGCTACCACTTTTTAATAGCCTTTGAAAAATCCTTAATTTTTTTTCCCCATTAATGCAGCCTAGGAATCCCACAGATAATCCCAATGACACAATGTAATTCATCCTTTAGTCTTGGGTGCTCTTGGGAGGATATCTGACACACAATAATCTGTTTAGTTTAGTGAAGGGGAATTTGATAGCAGCCTTCAACTACGTCAGGGATCTCAAACTCAATTGCTGTGGCGGGCCGCATTTACATTGAGTGGAGTTCAGGGGGGCCGCACATGACACACACTACTCTACTGTACCTTTTATGCTCTACTCTCCGCCGAAAAAATCTCCACGCAGGGTAAAATTCGGCGGCACAGTAGGAGAGAGAGGCTCTCACAGGGACTTGCAGGCTCCACTGTCCGCCGTCAAATCTCTCTGTGGGGCCCACATTCGGCGGCCATTTCCTTTTTAGGACGGCCACAGCTTCCCGGAGCTCCGCTCAAAAAAAAATGCCAGCACAAGCCTGCAGCCGGATTCGGACTACGGGCCGCATGACACCCCGCGGGCCGCGAGTTTGAGACCCCTGAACTACGTGAAGGGGGGGTTCCAGGGAGGATGAAGCTAGGCTTTTCTCAGTGGTGGCAGATGACAGAACAAGGATCAATGGTCTCAAGTTGTAGTGTGGGAGGTCTAGGTTGGATATTAAGAAAATCTTTTTCAGTAGGAGGGTGGTGAAGCAGTGAAATGGATTACCTAGCGAGGAGGTGGCATTTCCATCCTTAGAGGTCTTTAAGGTCCAGCTGGATAAAGCCCTGGCTGGGATGATTTAGTTGGGGTTGGTCCTGCTTTGAGCAGGGGTTTGGACTAGAAAGCAACTGCCTGTTTTGATTATATTGTACGGCCACCCTTTATTGCTAGAAACACATGCGCATGTTAGTAATCAGCATCTGTTGCCAAATATCCTAAGTGCCATTTGAACATCTATAATGCATAATGCCCTTTCTGGCATGTGCCTATGAAGAGTCTGGTAGAGAATTTAAAATAAATCAGATCATTGTCCTCTGCACTTGGGCAGATCCTCAGCTGGTTTAAATTGTCATAGCTCCATTGAAGTCAATGGCTTAATTGAAGTCTATAGAGGTATGACAATTTAGGCCATCTGAGAGGCTGCCCCACTAAATCCAGTTGCAAATAGATTGTAACACTAGAAAAGTACTTAATTTCTTTGTGCCCCAGTTTCTCTATCTGTAAAATGGGGAAATAATACTTACCTATCTCACGATTGTTATGACACTTAAGCAATTGTGGGAAAAGCCTTAGAAAAAGGCACTCTATAAATGCAAAGTATTACAAGAAGATACATGAAAGTGACACCCAAGTTGAGTGTAATAAAAAGGAACATATACAATTGAAATATATTTTGCAACAGCAGGATACCAAATCAGATCACTTGACTGCCATTCCAGATGCACAGGGTATGGAGATGATGCTGTGATGTAATTAGTGGGGTTGTGTTGTGTTTTTTTTTTTGAAGGACTTTAAAAATTAAAATATCAAACAGTCACTATAGTTTCCTATACAGCTTTTTGATTAAGCTTCCTTTTGACTATGTCTGGAAACGATTTCATGTACTATCACAATATTCTTCAAATTAGCATTGGATCATATTTTGTCCACATCTTGTAACCGCAGATACATACCATTTCAAATGAAGTGTTCATTATAGATTTCCTATTCTAGAACAAAGTGGAAAAAGCTGGTGAATTATTTCAGATATTGTAGGTCAGTATAAGGAACTGACATTTATAAACACTTTTCCTTTACTTGTGTGCTAGTTAATTCTTTGTTTTGTTTTTTCATCAAAAGTTTTTAATTATTATTGGTTGAATCTTTAGTAATACATTTATATATTTATTATAGTTTATTAGTCAAGTACACAGTTTAATTGCATGGTAATTTACTTGTTCTAATTTTTCTTTGCTTTGAATTTTTCTTTATTCTTCATTAGTTAATGACCACATTTTTAGTGGGTAAAAGCCCACTTGCATGAACTGTGTGTACAACTGTATGCCCACATTAGCATGTGGAATTACTGTAGTTGCACATATACATATGGATAGGTAAATGTCTAACTACCCATTTACAGTATATACACAGTTGTGGTAATTGGTCATATAATTAGGTTTCTTTTTAAAAATCTTGTTTCTGTTAATTGTATACAAATTCATATTTAATCGAGAACATTTAAAATAATTTGAAAATTAAGCTCTTTTATTGAGGTTTGTCTAATTTTATCTGGCATTGCTCACACACTCATGACAGTAAACCTAGCAGCAGCTGCAAACAGCAAAAGATGGCTGACCCATTTCTGTATCCTCTGGAAAGACCCAAAAAGATTTGCTCTAGTGGTTTCCTACAGCTGTCACAGTGAAGGAGTGTAACTGCATGTGTCCATGGGGAAAATGGGGATAGTCTCATGACACACACATGACCTTTCTGACCTAACAATGGTGCTTAACCATAGCTCCCTGTGTGACTTATTCCTGCTATTTGAGAAAAAGAATGCAGGAAGGGCTGTGCATCAAATTGATTTCAGGCAGAATACAGTGCATATTGACACTACCTTTACTGTATTTGGGAATCCATTTTGCAGGAGGTTGCACAACATCCCTGCTTTAATTAGAAAGTAGTCCATAATTACTAGCTGTGTGCTATGACAGAAGGAGCACAGCCCTCTATAGGCTTTGGGTAACTGCTATTTATATACTGTAAATCTGCATAGTTCTTTCAAATGTGATGGTGTGCTGTCTGCTCAAGAAAAGTAGTCTGTTTTATTACCTTAGATTATAAACTCCTTGAACTAGGGTTTGTCTTTACTACATGTTTGTACACAACCCAGCATAATAGAGTGCAAATCCTCATTAGGGCCTCTGAATGTTACCCTAAAACATAATAATCACAATTGCCAGTCTAGTGTTTGAACTGTATTACCATATACAATCTCATAAATTGATTTTTGTGAAAAAATAAATAGCAACAACGACTTTCATTAAGTATTTGTTTAAAAGTTAGTTAAAGAGCAAAATTCTGAAGTAATCTGTCAGATTGTAGGACTACAACCTAATAAAGACTCCTCTCTACACGCCACATATGAATGCACAGACAGACAGGTTAACTGGTTAGTGAGACTAGTGTTACATCCCTTTTTAATTCTTCAACAAACTGTTTAGGAAGATTTATTATGTGGAATAAAATGTTCTGTCTGTTATTGGCAACAACTGTTGCCTTACCGTTAAAATGCAACATACTCCATACAGTATGTTAACACACTTATTCAAATCAGACTCTTTTTGGGAAAACAGCTACTCCCAAATCAGAGTGAATGCAGGGTTAATATTGATTTAGCATTTGAAGCTTCAATTTTTAATTAGAATGCAAATGTATTCCATTTGAAGCTAGCTGTTTTCAAATTGTTCACAAGCCTTTCAGAGTAGCAAATATAGCCTCCATTGTGATGAAGAATATATCTCAGAATTTCAAAATAGCTTCTAAATACTTAATCCAGACTGGCAAATCATTTTGAAGTAGTAAGACACAAAGGGAAATATGTCACTGATTTGCTTCCAGCCGTTTTAAGTGAAGCCCTGCACAAGTTACTCTATCACAAAAGATATAAAAATCAAGATTTTTACCATGTAAAATTTCTAGCAGTTCTCTCAAGTGGACTACTGGTAATAATCTTCCACCATCCCCCTATGAGAGACGAGGGCTAAATTCCCAGGAACGAAGGAGTCACGCCACAGAATTTAGGCTGTGTCAAAAACACACAGGCCCTTGATTACATACAAAAAAAAGAGGAGTTGTTTCCTTCGTCTTTTAAGTGGTTACAAGTCAGGCACAGGAAAGCAAAGCAATGTGTGGGTGGGAGCCAGGCTCCGCTCTTTTCAAATCAAAGTATTTTGTAGTAACTGATGAAAACCCGATTGCAGTTTGCAGTTCGGTTCCGAGGGGACTCTGTCCCCGCTGGGTAGCCTTGGGGGAAGGGGAACTACCGCTACCAGTAACACGAGCGCTCTTCAGCCTTGGGAGCTCAGCCTGTCAATCGGCGACCCGCCCTTTCCCAGGACAGCCACTTCTACCCAGCCAAACCAAGCCGCCCGGCCCCAGGCGCGGAGATTCGGCGCCGCAGGCAAGCAGCGCCCTCCCCACCCCGACGTGGCACTCCCCACCCTCCCAGCGGGGAGCCAGGCCGGCCCTGGCCGCCACCCCGCGCCTGTGTCCGCTCCGCGCTCCGCCGGCAGAGGGCGCCGCCCGCCGCGATGGCTGGGCGCCGCCCCGTCCGGGGCCGGGAAGGAGGGGGCGGGGCTCTCGCTCGGCCATGGCCGTCCGGCAGCGCGAGCCGCCGCCTGTGGGGCTCCGGGAGGCGCTGGAGGAGCATCTGCGAGCCCTGAGCATCCCGGCGGCGAGCGTGGAGCACCCCGCGGTGAGCCTGGCGGTACCCGCGGCCCCGGGCCGATGCAGCAGCCCGGAGGGAGGTGCCACGTGTCTGGTGGGGGCAGCCCCGCCCCGCGCCCTGCGCCCTGCTCCCCGGGTGCGGGGGCCCAGACAAGGGGGCTGGGTTGTTATGACCTGGCCCGTGCGGGGAGTGGCGGGCCGGTGCGGAGGTCACTGCGGGCCCTTAGTGCCTAGCTCGTAACGTGCTGCGGCGTGCGCGGGCCGAGGGGCGGCACCGCGGTGACCGCTCGTGCTCGGCCGGGGGGTTCTGCGCCAGCAAGGCTGGAACGTGCATTCTCCCTCCTTCAGCGTCGTAATCTCCGTGCCTTGAAAGCCTTCCAGCCAAAACAAACCGGGCCGCTGCTGTTGAACACAGCGGTGTACTCCTCCACTAGGGTTACAGAAGTGGCTGTAGGCCTAATTACTCTAATCCGGTTTTGTCCTTTTAAAAAAATTATGAAAAAAAATTTTTTAGGCTAAATGTAAAGTTTAGTACAGTCTAATAAACGATACCTGCCACGAAGTGACCAAAAATAGTGTATTGAGACCAGTCTGTCTTAATTGTATGTTGCAGGTATTCACGGTTGAAGAAATGATGCCTCATGTCCAACATCTGAAAGGAGCTCACAGTAAAAACCTTTTTCTTAAAGACAAAAAGAAGAAATGGTTCTGGCTGGTAACAGTTCTGCATGACAGGCAAATTAATTTAAATGACCTTGCTAAGAAACTGGGTGTTGGGAGTGGAAATCTGAGGTTTGCAGATGAAAATGCCATGTTGGAAAAACTGAAAGTAGGCCAAGGCTGTGCAACACCACTGGCCCTGTTCTGTGACTGTGGAGATGTGAAATTTGTATTGGACGCAGCCTTTTTGGAAGGTGGCTATGAAAAGGTGTACTTTCACCCAATGACAAACTCTGCAACCATGGGCTTAAACCCTGAAGACTTTCTAAAGTTTGTGAAATCAACTGGACATGACCCTATGATTGTACATTTTGATGAAAATATTAAATAGTTGAATCTCACAAGAATTTAATTATTACACATGGGGCATGACTTTTTTTTAAAGAAAAAGTGCTGTAAATTTAACTGGGAAATCTACATTTAGATGTTACAGGCATAGATGTGACTATTTTTCTAATTAGCTAAATTTGTATTTTACTTGGTAAAAATTACACTCTCTTCAAGTTATCCAAGGCTCAATAAAACATTAATTTAAGCTTGTGATGAAGATTCTTTTGCAGCCTGCCTATCTGTACAACGTATAGAACGGTGATCCGCAAACAGGCTCAGGAGCTGCAAATGGCTCTTTAATGTGTCTCCTGCCACTCTGTGCAGGTGTGGATACCCACAGACTGTTTTTGCGGCTCAGATGTGGGCACAAACCTCGTATCCACACAGGACTTCACAGCACACGCTCATGGGAGTAGAGTAGCTCTCATCCTGTCCTCCGGCTACATCTTGGCTCTGAATCATGCAGCAGGGGGCTGTGCTATGTTGCAAAAGCCCACTGGGCATTCTGGGAGGTACACTACAACTCCCAGCATGGAGAACACCCCGTGCACATGTGCAGTGAGCCAAGTGCCATTTGGAAAGGGGTGATTTTGCTTTAAACTAGCGGGTGGCAACAAGGGGCAAAGTGAGCAGAGCAGTTGTTACTGCTCTTTCCTGGCCAGGTCTGCGTATGTTAGAGCTGCCATGGCTGCATAGGGGTGTCTGAGCCGCTACTGGGAGAGCGGTGCTGCACCCGAGGGCTCAGATGTAGCTTCCCTTATTGGAGCAGGCAGGAGGTCTCTGGGAAGAAGTGGGAGATGGTTGGGGGTCAGAGGCTTGCCATAGCCCTGCAGCACTGGTGCAGGGTGATCTGTGGAGTGTTAGAGCCCTGCCAATCCACGGCTATCTGCGGATTGTGGATAGCCGTGGACAAATTTTGCGGATTGCAGATACAAATTTTATCCACACAGGGCTCTACAATGAATTCACACTACTGTGGCTCTTGGGTAATGCTGATCGCTAATTTGCATCCTGAACTACTGAGGTCTGAGTATCACCGGTATGGAGGGATAATCTTTCACTGAAATAACTTTATAACCTCTCTCTTCTTAAAAAATTGGCTAAATCTGACACTTTCCCAGAAACTAATCATTCATACTGTGCTTGAATGCTGACACTTGAAATACTGCCACTGGTGGGAAACACTGAATCAACCAAGTTCTAAGATTTGCAATACATTTGAGATAGTATTCTAGAGTAATAGAGTCACTAACTAAGTGGTTCCCAACCTGTGGCCCACAGGGGCTTTCAAAGTGGCCTGCAGACTCCTCTCCTGCTGGCTGCAGAAGGGAGCCGCTGCCTAAGGACCCAGGCGGAGCATGTTTCCATGGGGCTAAAAGACTGGTGCTGGCTCCTTGATGCAGCCAAGGGGATGGGAGATCAGCGCTCCCCTGCCCCTGGCTGCAGCAGGGAGCAGGCAAAGCACTCCAACTAGGTCCATAGGTGCTGGGGTCCCTGCTGCAGCCAGAGGAAGGGGATCACTGATCTCGTTCCCCTTGGCTGCAGAAGGGAGCCGCTGCCTAGGGACCCAGGTGGAGCACACAGGCTACAGGATGTGTGGTTTCCCTCCTGCGGCCAGGGAGATGAGAGATCAGCAAGGAGGCAGCCTCCTCGCTGAACTTCTTCCACCTGGCTGCGGGGGGTGGAAGTGGGGGAGATGCTCACGGAGACTGCTGGCCCTTCAGGGTTGCAAAAATTATTTCTGGCCCTTGAGCCAAAAAGGTTGGGAACCACTGCACTAACTTCATGAGAACATCTATTTCTACTATAGTGCATCTCTCCTCCCCTCGGCTCCCCCATTGTGTCCACCTCAGTGTTTTTACCTAGAAAACCAACTTGGTTACCTTAAAAGAAAACATTTTTTCTCTTCCCCTCTCCTCATCCACTTAGTATCATCTTAAGAGTCTCACTGGAAACATGCTCCATGCTGGGTATAGTCTAGTACTCAAGCCACTAGGTTTTTTGTAATCAGCTTCTTTGGATAGATGATACATTGGGTAATGAGAGAGAAACTAAATTCAAATTTCAGGGTCAGATTATCTCCTCCCTTGTAAAATGGTGGAGGGGCCTTTTTACAAGGAAATTCCTGGAAGTAATTCCTTGCTGAGATTCCCCCAAATTGACCTCTCAGATCCCCTCTACCTGGAGAAATGCCACTCCAAACTTGGCAGATTCTGAGGGATCCACTGAGGCCAGGCTCATCTGCAAGAAAGCTCTGAATCCTGGAAGAATCCCACTCTTTAGCAACGTGGCTCCATGGGAACCTGTCAGAAAAGCTAATACAGCCTGGGACTGTATTAACTTTTGTATCTAATGTCTGCTGACCTGTGGGGACAACATATACGCCCTCTGTAGGGTTGGGAAAAGATGTGCAGAAGCAGAGGTACCTGAACCTCATTTTTGCATAAAGGAGGCGGGAGCTGCATGTGGAGAAACTTCCCATGTGTGGATCTGGGAGGAAGGGGGCCCTTAGTCCTGGCCCTGAGTATTTATTATTTTAGTATTATCTGCCAATAAGAATGATTCATTCACAACACTAACAATCCCAGCAATATCCATGACTCCCTCCCCGAAAAACCCTCCCTACTTCAATCAGATTTTCTGTTCCCCAAAGGGAGAGGAGCCAGAAATTCCAGGAAGTCCACTAGGGATCTAATTATTGCCAATCTATTTTACAGGGGAGGGGTTCTGCTACTATGATGATGACTGGGCAATATAAAACCCTAAGATAGATAGAAATTGAGTAATTAATAGTGAGGCGACACAATTTGCAGATAATCTAAATATAATCGAGTAGAGAAGACTAAGGAACTCTAGAGAAACTAAACAAAGTTCGGTGAATGGACAGAATGATAAACAGATGAAATTCATTATTAACAAATGCAAAGTAATCTACATTGAAAAGAATAATCTGCCCTATTCCTGCACATGGTTGAGGCTGAGTTCTAAATTAACTATAACCAGTTAGAAATAAGATCTGAGCATCGCTGAAGACAGCTAAGTGGAAACTTCTACTCAGTGTGCAGCAATGTATAATAAAAGGGAAAAAAATAATTACACAGAATGGAATAGAAAATAAAATAATTGGTTTCTGACATTATTTAAATCAATGGTACACATGCACTGGTTATGTGCTCTCAGAAAAAGAGAAAGAAGGGACACAGAGAAAGATACTGAAAATGATCAAAGGAATGGAGAGCCGTATGCACAGAAATAAAAGACTGAGATTGTTTTGTTTAAAAAGAAGACAAAAGAGTGAGGATCTGATAGAAGTATAGAAAGTACTGAATGCTAAATCTTGAATTTCTATTTACTATTCATCTCTATGTAATATGACAATGGAATGTTGCATTATACTGAAAGGCAAAATGTTTAAAAGTTATAAAAAGAAACTAAAAACAATGCAGAATCAATCTGTAAGACTCACTATTACGATACATCCCTGAGGCCAAGAGCTTAGTAAAATTCCAAAAAGGGAACATTTGTATGGCTAATGCAAACATTCACAGAAACACTGTATATTTTATAAGGAATATAAACCATCATTCTTTAGGTTATAAGCCAGCTATTCATTGTTATGAGTTAAGAAGAAACTTCCCTTGGACAGGTGCTTCATATTTGTCCATTACTGGGTTTATTACACCTATCTGTGAAGGATCTGGCACTTGCTATTTTCAGAGATATTGGACAAGGAGGGATTGGGGAGCTGATCTGGTACGAACAACAAGAGTCCTGTAGCACCTTAAAGACACAATTTAAAGACTAAAAATTTGTTAGTCTCTAAGGTGCTACAGGACTCTCGTCGTTTTTGCTGTATACAGACCAACACAGCTACTCCTCTGGAACTGATCTGGAATGGCAATTCCTGTTTTCTTGTCCACAACATAAAGGTGCATATATTCACCACATACGTTCCACATGTATACTGGCAGATGTCTCAAAAGGGATATAGTTTAACCAGATTGAATTTACAAAACACTACACAGAAGAGTCAATAGGAAATTGTCCAATTACATGAGTTTACACATTTCAGTTAAATGAAATATCCAGATGCAACCAACCTCTTACGCTTAGTAATGGTGGATGGGTTCAATGCTCTGCATCCAACAAACCAATAAAGCAAGATGTTAAAATACAGAATTACAGATGTGCAAAAGTGAAAGTACCCTTCTCTGAAAACTACCCTTTATGGTACTCTCAGTTAGGCACCCAAAATCACTAATCATTTTGAAAATTTAGGCCAGTGTTTTAATTTGACATCTGTTAACTGTTTTGAAAATAATGAACACATTAATGAAGTCAATAAACATAAATTACTTAAAACACTGCAAAGAAGAGTCTAGTTACTTTTTATGTGTTTCTGGGGTGCAGAGCTGCATTTGTGAAACTAATTTGGTAAGTTCTATCACTTTTAAAGTGTTAACTTGAAAATTTAGGCTGTGAAGCATTTTCTCACCTTCTCAAAAAGTCCAGCATCTGACACTTGTTCTGAACAACAGTAATAGCCAAGATAAATCTATTTCAAATACTGCATAGCTACAATTATTTGCCAGTTTCTGACAATTTTTGTAACTATACATTTCAATAAGCTGTTAGTAGTGTTTTTATAATATTGTAGCAAAATATAGTTTAGCTACATTTCTTCATAAATAAACACTGATATAATAAAACAAAGCAAACCAGAGGAGCTCTGCTACATTAATATGACTCTCTTTCAGAACAAAGATCCACTGATCATATTAAGAGGTTATTGAAATTAAGTGACCATAGTTTAATCTCTTATCACCAGTTCCCTCCAAAATCAGTTGGCAGAAGAAAAAGCATGCATGTGTGTACATATACAATGTGAATAAAAGTTATGGTTTGGCATTTTAATAATGTACTTAAGTGTATAGAATGGCAAAAAAGTCCTTAATAGGTATGTAAAGGAAAACACAGGTTTAAATATGAATTTTTGTAAAATGGTGTTTAAATTCTGTGTCACACCCAGACACATTCTTTCAAGACAATTCCATTATTACCAAGGTAATATTACACAGCAGTATTATCTATACTAAAAACTATACATGAATTCCTTTGTTGGAGCTGCATTATGTCTCAGATAGAGAAATATTCAAAGAAAAAATACATTTGGGAAATGCTATAATAGCCTCTGCAGATCAGACTTCAGAAGAAAATTAATGGAAATTATACATCATATGGTATTACATCATCTATTGTAATCTTAAAATTGGGAGCAACAGATTTTCCACTTCCTGTTCTAAACTGCTGCAGTGTTGTTGCATTGTTAAACAGCAGCTGTGTTTCACACCAGAGGTGCCTGCATTTCAGCAGGGGTGAAGGGGCTCTCATGTTATATTTACAGACTGTTTAAAGGATGCAGATTATAAAGGACATTTATGGTGAAAAGGATTATATAATTTTTAAAAAATTTATTCACATAGGGTAAAAATCATAGGAGCCTGGAAGATCTGCTCATGTCCCTCTGCCCCAGGAAGCTCTCTGCATGACGGAAGTACTGGGAAAGAAGTGACATGGGGGAACTTCTGCACTCTTTTTATGCTAAAATGAGCTGTGTGCTGCTTCAGTTTATAGATACCTTCTAGGTCAGACTATGGAGCATCATTTGGATTTGTGCTTATAAAGATCAAGTGGCTCAAACCTGCTCACAGGGGTATGGAATGGCAATGGTTAGCATTCCAGCCCACAAGTCAGGAAGAACACCTGAATAGGAGCTCTGACGCAGCCCCAGGGCCTGCTGCAGTTTGAAGGATGAATTGCTCCCAACTCCCTCATTTTTTCCACACAAAGACTGACTGCTCAGGCTTTGGGAAGAGGAGGAGTGAATTTTATCATTTAAATTATATATAATAAATGAACATTTCAGGCTAAAGTCTGCTTAGTGCCATAAAAGTGCATTAGGACTCACAGAGGTATAAAGAAAGACATCATGGGATGCAAACAGCAGCATGTGTAAGATGATGTGAAATGTAATATTAGCCAAACTCACAAGTGTATAAAAGAGTATAAAACTCACAAGTGTATAATAAGTGCAAAGCCAAGAAAGATGCAAATCTGAGAAAAAACACAGGCCAATCAGAAACCTGGCAAATGCATATGCAGCTTATACATCAGAAGCACAAGACGACCACAATACCTGTGCATAATGTGCTTCATGGAAAATCAATAAAGCAAGGACTTTATCATCATGCCAACATACCACCCTGACCTTCAATGGTAGAATTGTTCCTGGATGGATACACTTTCTGGTATACCGAGGTACGTACTGTTGCTTAGCCTTTGTAGCATATAACCAGGATTTAGTTATTAACATGTATGCTTGTTAAATCAAGATAGAAGTCCTTACTTATACCACTGATATTGCTAATAATTCAGAACCTAATGTGGTGCTGAGTGCCATCAATCTCTACTGCAATCTATGGGAGTTGAGACGATTCAGCAACTCACAGGGCAGGCCTTAACAAGAATTCAGAAGTGTGAGCAAGACTGCTCATCAGAGAGATGCTTTCAAAATACTGTGTTTCAGGTGTCTTCAACTATAGGTACCTTCAGGATAAGGGCTAATGTCCTATGAACGTATGTAGCATACTAGCACTGTACTTTCTGTCTATCAAACAATGTAAGGGGAACTTTCGTCTCTATGAGCTAGATCCACAACGGGGACTTGCAATGCCTAAGCACCCTGCTGCCCGATAAATTCACAGCCCTGATTTAGGCACCTAAGAATGGATTTCAGAGAAGCCAGAATGCTGAGCTAGCTAAATTAGCTAGTAAGAAATGCTGGAGAGAGAGATGTGACTTAAGCCATACTGTACAAAAGGAATTAGACGCCTAAGTCCAGGCTGGAGGGAGGTACCTCCCTCTAGTTGGGATTCACAGCTGTGAACTCTCTTCTGGAGTTAGGCACCTAGGGCTAACCTGGCTTTTCTTGCCAAAAATGGACCACTGGGCTATCGGGTATTATCTCCACGCT
Organism: Mesoclemmys tuberculata; assembly: GCA_007922155.1. Classification (NCBI taxonomy): domain Eukaryota; kingdom Metazoa; phylum Chordata; order Testudines; family Chelidae; genus Mesoclemmys; species Mesoclemmys tuberculata. The sequence continues at coordinate 22,166,856 of ML675614.1, read as the reverse complement.
CTCCTGTTGAAGTTGTTTATATGTAATAGTTAAATATTAATTGTTACAGAGAGAAAGTGAGAATGATTCTATATTCCAGAGGTTACGGCACTCATCTAGAGACCCACGTTCAGGTACTTGCTCCAATGAATCATTAAGTATATTATACAAACCATAACATGAAAGACAGAGACCCACTCAGCCTGTCATGGGGGCACTCACTGGGGAGGTGGGAAACCTGAGTTGAAGTCCCTGCTCTGAATCAGGCAGAGGGGGAATTTGAACCTGGGTCTTCTACATCCAAAAGAAGTGCTCTAACTATTGAGCTAAAGGGCATTTTAGGCTGGGCCTCTGATAGTGTCAACTATCAATGTTGTTCCGCTTTGTATAAACTACTCAAGTATTCACTAGTGCAGGGCACCAAGACTACTTTCACTTTTTGTTCAGGACCTGATCTAGTAGGCATGCTGTTAGGTGGCTTATGAAAATTCCTACTGGATCAGGTGAGGTAGACAGGGGAATGGCTCGTATGATGATCAGCCAGGTCTTAGGTGCTGAGCATTTCAGCGCCAGCAGAAATTTAGGCACCTGGGAGACTTTACTGGTGGAAACTTAGGTGCCTGTGGACTGTTGGCATTTACAGATAATGGGACAGCTGAAAGGGATTTTGAGGATCTAGATTTTGTTCCTGGGTGACTAAATTCCTTTGTGGTTCTAGCCCTATGCACCGAATCCTGCCTCCATTAAAATGAGTTTGACACTAAATATAATGGGAGCAGGATTTGGCCCTATACAGAAGAGCATTACATCAGTGATAAAATAATCTATCATTCTGATAAGCTATCAGAAATTTTTTTGTGTGGAGAATGGAAATTCTGTTCTGTGGAAGATTAAGAAATGTGTTTTAATTCCAGTTAGAATGACAACCGAGAATTTCAAAGTTCTCTGCAAAAGAAAATTAAAAAAAAAAAAATTCAGATCAAAATGTTTCATTTTGACAAAACTGAAACACTTTCATTTTATATTATATATGATAATCCAAAAAAATTCAAAATGAAGTTGTTTTGAAAGGACAACAAAAGTTTCATTTTGATTGTATTGAAACAGGATGTTTTGATATTGTCAGAACCCACCCACTTCTGCCAAAAAATTCAAAATTTTGGCAAAATCAACATGATTTTATGTAGTGTTTTGATTTTGATGGAACTGCATCCTTCAATGGAAAATGTTTGTCAAAGTTCTTCCATCCAGCACTAGTCTTTATATATGGTAGTGAAAGCCTAAAAAATAAATTTATTAGTGCTTAACACTATTTATAGCTGCTCTGTCAAATAGGCTGAGGAATGTTGTGAACTTAATGTAAATGCAGTCCATGGCCCTGATTCTGCAAAGACTTATGCCTGTGTTTAACTTTATTTATGGGAATAGTTCCATTAACATCAATGAGACTAATCATGTATGTAAAATTACTCATGTTCATAAGTATTTGCAGGATAGAACCCTATGAGGTTACACAGTTAATTTGCTTTTTCATAGAAATATTAATGCGCTTATTGATTTATAAGAAAATAATTTTTTGATATTTAATATAAATTGAGATCTAAGGATAAGTCCATGTATGTTTCCCTGGGTTAACTAAACCTGCTTTTCCGTGCTTTTGTGAATGTCTTCAAGACAACAAATGCATACAAATATTTTAAAAGTACTAATAACATTTATCCATTTTAATGTAAAATTATAATGAACAAAACAGAATTTCTTATTAATAAAAGAGAATCTTAGTAAGTGAATTGATTGTAAAATGCAAATGACATTATTTACATTATTTTTTGCCATAAGGAAACTTCCTAAGCCACAGTCAGCGCATGTCAAAACAGAAATTAAAAAAATTAGTTAAAACACAAACATTTAGCATAAGACAGTTTTATCCTGGGAATGCCATTTGTTGAAAAAACTACCTTAGAGAAAAAAAGTCCTAATAAAATTACTTGTCAATTTCTTGTCAAAAACATCTGAACGTATCTGTGCAGTATAACTTGTGCATCTGGAAAACACAAGAATTTCTATGGAATGGGTGTGACTATTCCATAACTCCATCTTTATTATGGAGCTGTTCAAACGTTTTCATGTATGTAAACAGAATTTTATTTTGCAGTATGCACCAAAATAATAATTAGCATAGATTTTTCTTTTAAAGAGCAATATCATGCAGATTATGCTAACCAAGTAAGGCCGGGAAGTGCCAGTAAGCTTGTCATTTTTTTGTACCTGTATATACAGTAAATTTCCACAAAATACTACATCATTTATTTCAGATTTACAGAACTAAATATAAATTGCTAGATTTTTGCTAATTATTAGCAGAAGCTATAAGCAATCAGTGGCTAAATTCATAAACAAAAGATGAAAGAAGTAGCATTTTGTTCCTGGAGTAATTCTTGAGATCTTAAAAGGTTGGTCCTTAAGGAGACGAGAACTGTCCTTTGTTAAGTAGATCTTAACAGTGCAATGTGCAACAATTCCTAAGACCGTCTAAAAAGTTTCATCAGTTGACTCCAGCAGAGCTCCTTGATTCAAGGAAGGAAGGGAGGTTTGTAGTTCTTGCCTGCTCTATCACGAAGAATTGTAAAAAGTTCCCTTAATTTTTTTAAAATTATTATTATATTTATTAATGATTCCTACAGTTGGCCGTCTTGTTACTTCAGAAATAAAGACTTCATATTGAGATACTGAAGGACACTTTTCTCTCTGTTTTCAGTTGAAAGGTAGAAAAAGAAGAAAGAGAACATAAGAAAAGCTTAAAGTGTAGAAGAGATATAAAAAACAGAGTAGAGTTACTAAAAGAACTAACAGCATGCATCAGAGATTTAGTGAGGACAAGAAAAGGACAGAATGTCAAAGACAAACTTTACATAAAGGCAGTTTCCCTGCAATACAGAATAGTTTATAAAACTAAATTCTTTGCTTTGTAAAACTATTCTTTTGCATTTATCTGTCCCTTTCTAAATAAAAGACTTCAACACTGTTACACAAATTGATTTTCTTGAAGCTTCCTCTTATAAAGTTTTAACAGTATTTAAAAGACATCCTAGATATCTTATATATATATATTTATATATATGTATATATATATAAATTATGTCATTTTACAGGGAAAGAAGTGTTAAAAGAATTCATGTTCCCTGTCCAGGCGGGCAAAAAAACCTAACTACTGCAGTTTGTTCTGGCTTTACCAATAAGCAACACAGAAAGCCAGTTAAGCAAGCAATATTTACATCTGTTAATGCAATGTGCACTTATTCTTATACGTAATGCTGTTAGTTTGTTGTAAATGAAATTAATCTCATTTACATTTTGGGCAGGAAACTCACCACTTGGCCCACATCTCATGTAGTGGGTAAAAGCATTAGGAGCTTTGTTGCTCCCTAGACCTGCTTTTTGAATTTCTGCTTTCTGGTATAGCTTCCACATCTGCAGGAGAAAAGCATTTCATGTTATTCAATTTGTTTAGCAGGACAAGAAAAAGTCCTCACATTACAATACACTGTTACTGATTAATAGGATATATCTGCTCAAAGGTGTAAAAAGACTTTTTTGAGGGAGAGGATTGGTGAGGGAGAGGGAAGGAAAGAATTCACTAGAATAATCTATAGACATATCTTAAATGTCATTCTGTTGTGAAAATTCTTATTTATATTTTTAAAATAATTACATAAAATAATAAAATATTACTTTTCAAATCCACAAGATGATAAAGTCAACATTTAAATATAATGGGCCTAAATCTATTCCAATGTTAAAGGGCAAAATGCCACTGAAATCATTGGAACTGTGCCCACATACACCAACAGAGAATTTGGCTCAACTTTTTTTTTTTTTTTTTTGGTTAAACCTAACTGCCTGTAACATAGATAAAACTATTTACTGAAATGGCTAAATTCAAGTCTGTAAAGTAGAAAATAACCTTTGCATGCAATGGATGTAACATGCATAACGCGGTATCTTAATTAATTGTTCACACAGAAAAGCAAAGCTTCAAGCAAACCTTTTGTTGCAAGCAAAAAATTATTTCTGTTTATGACAGAACAATTAATTAAATGCCTGAAGTGCATTTTTGGCTGGTGACCAGTTTTTAATACTCTGAATTACCATGCAAAATCCTAATTTCATTTTTTAGGCCTGGTTTTTCATTTCTAAGGCCAGCGGGGACCAGGAGCTGCAGAGGCATGGATCAAGAAACCAGTGCACTGTATTGCTTTGTAAGAAGTCCTCTGATTGATCTAGGAGCAACACTGATGAGATCTGATCAACACTGATCAAATTTAATTTGTGTATGAGAATTTAGCATTTGTGAAAGGAACTAGAGTGATGCAGAGATTGAAGTACACATTGGCTGGCTAAGTTTCCTTTGCTACCTCAGTATCACTTGATAAGGATCACATCTATGGTTGAGGGGGAAGGTTCAAATTCTGTTTCCCTCAGTTCTTGGCCTCACTACTGAGTCCCAACATAGGTCGCAATGATGCTGTTGGTTTATTCTTAATAAACTCAATGTATCTCATTATAAGCTATCAGTTTTTCCAAGAAATAGGTTTACTGTCAGTTACCAAAAAACAAAAACAAAAAACCCAACAAAAAGTACTGTGATGCTTGTAGTATGCTTTCTGAGTTTTTGTATGATAATTCAAAGTTTTATAGATTTCCTATATAATTCCATAAGTAACTTGTAAAGAGTATTGTGCGTATTTCTGTTTAGTTGACAGCACTATGTATGTTAAAAAATGAGTTAAACACATATGGAACAAGAAGTAAAGCAAAATGAAGTAATCCAAGACTGATTGTACTCTGCGTGTATGAGAATAAGAAGAATTATGTTGACAGCATTTCTCTTATGGTGTTTAGGTCAGAAACTATTTTTAGAGGAGATACAGCAATGACATAATTAGGAAGCACAAGACTGTGCTTGTGACATAACCAAAGGATAAGTGAGAGATATATCAGCCCATAAAACTGTGTAGGTGTGCACACACGGTAAAAGAAGGCATTTTGCAAGAAGCATAATTTGTTCCTTCATGGTCTTTCCAAGACACAACTTTCTCCACTTACTTCCTCCTCCCACCTTTAAAGGTAGTTTATCATGCAGAGGAAACCTGGCAATGGATTCCTCCAAAGTTCATCAATGATGCTCCTGTATCAGCTGAAGACATTTCTAGAGAGTGACACAAAGGAATTACTGCTTCTCTCATGAAGAGCTAAGTGAACTGTTCTTGCAGCTCTTCTAGTCCTTGCAGGCCTGAGACCAAAGGAATCAAACTTGGGTCCCCATGTGGCAGCACTATGCACTGCCACAAGATTGCTAGCCAAAGAAGCACAATTGGAAAAGTTAGAATATGAAATTCATTATTTTCAACGAGATATATTTTCCTCTTTCATGCATTTTTTTATATAGAATAGCTACTTTAGAATTCTCAACCTTAAACATCTAACTGTGTTTCCATTTGTCTAAAAGAAATGCTGATGTCTTCTTCAGGGTCTAACTCTAAAAGCACATGCAATTTATAGCTGAAGCATGGTATAATTTTAAAACTCAATTTAAATTGTTACCACACTTAAAGTGAGATTTCAAGAAGTTGCAGAAATGCTGGCATTTTAAATAGATCTTTTTCAACATTTTCTGTTTAGCTGGACATCTGAAACTTAATAAATTATTCCATAAAGCATTCCTAAATTGACAATTTATAATCAAATATTTAAATTACTTTATTTGAGTTGCATTAATATTTAATATAGTCTTATTGTTAAATCTTATATGCCTCATTTTCTAACTAAGTAGTGTTTATATCTGAATAGGAAAAAAAAAGAATCTCCACCATAATTAGTAAAGGTTTTTATTATTATAATTATACATTGTAAAGACTCTCATAAAACTATAGTGTTACTTGACTCCAAACAAAACAGCACACTTGACCGCTTCTGTATGTCAGACATGGGAAGACAAACCACAGGGAAAGGAAAAAGAGGTAGAGGAGGATCACTTTTTCAATGCAACTGCTACACTTAGTTTGATGTTATCTTTAAACAAAAAATTACCATTTATGAGTATTAACAATGTTTTTTATTTATTAAAGTTAAAATATTTTAATAAATATGAACTGTAGTTCATATTTATTGTGCAAACTACAGGCACTGAATTATGTGGGCTACAACTTATTCCTTGAGTAGAATGACACACAAAACATAGCATAAATAAAAAGCAAAAGATATTGAAGTCTCTCTAATTGTTCTTTTTGCTAGCATTGTATATGTGCAAGAGGAAAAACAGGCAATTGTGTGTGGGTGATGCATCTGAAAACAATAGTACAACAGAGAAAAGTAACTTCTGTTGTTAAAAATTATCTGGTTCTTTGTGCCATTTTTGGCAATGCAGCATGCAACTGCTTTAACATGCATTCAATAATGTACAGAAAAACAAAATATTTCTAACAAGTGACAAATTAAAATACAGATCATTAGTTTGTATTATTAAGGCTTTAAAGGCATGCAGAAAATATACAGTGCAATTAATGTTTCATGCAAGCTTTGGTGTGATTACAATTTTACATTCATATGCATGCTGTAATATACAGCTGAGTTTGATATCACCACTCAGGAGGAAAAGAACCCCCATTAACCTACCAAGAAACTATTTTTTATTTTTAGTGGAACATTCCCTAAACAAGTGGACACTGACAACATCATCTGTGTGTCATATGTATTTAATATGACACCTCTTATCATACACAACCATACTCATACCAAACAGTTTGGTTATCTTCAGAAACCAGTAAAGGGGATTCAGTCTTGCTAGTATTTACACATGCAGAAGTAATAGTAAATTCACTATTTAGACCTGATTGTAGGTTACTGTTATCACACTTACGGTCATCAGAAGATTGTCCGTGATCTTTCTGTAAAGATTTAACTGATGAGACAAATGTCTGATCAGTTACTTTTGATGTAGACCTTTGAGGTAATCCACTTATATTACTAACTAATTCAGTGTTAAGGGATAAAAATGGCTGTGACACATGGGCCACAGTAAATGACCCTATGCTATCATTAGCTGAAATACCAACTTTATCACTGAACACATTAATGCTTGAAGAAGTTTTGTCAACAAAATTTGACTTTCCTGTCATTGAATTCCTAGGCTTCTCAGATTTATATCCAGAATGATCTGGTTGAATTTTATTACCTAAATCATTTTGTGGAACAGAATCTACATTATCAGATATATAATGAAAAAAATCAGAGGACTGCTGGTGTGCACAGTACTCACTAGATGCTGATGGAACACTTCTATCAGCTGTAGATGGCGCTGGATCAATTGATACAGGCTGTCTACTGTCCTTAGATAAAAAATCATGAATGCTTGTCCTTCGAGTAGTTCCTTCTGCTGTAGAAATTACACTGCTTGCACGAGGTAAGGTAGCATAAGGGCTGCAATCTTTTGATTGTCGTTGTGATACATTTGTTTGTACTTTTTCTTTAATTGACTTGACCTTTCCTTGAGTGCCTGACATCAACTTTATTGGAGAGCTGGAAAAGTAGCTTTCTTCAGTTTTACGAGGGCTGGGCCTTACAAGCTGTTCAGGTTTAGCTGACCTTCCATCGGAGAAGTCAGCTGGGTTTTTCATACTTAATGACCTGACGATACCACTGCTGACAGATGATTGTTTCCTTAGCTTTTCTTTTCCTGCCATCTCAGCAGACTCAGACAAACTTTTCATTACTTCATCTAAAAGATTTTCTTGGCTTGCACACTTTATCTGTCAAAACATACCCAAAAAGCTTATTGCATAGTTCTGATTTAATTTCTAAATTTACAAGAGAGATATTTTAGTCATCTTTGTTGCATGAAAGTGAAAAACAATTAGATTATTTGTATTTAAATACTTTATGTATTTGAATTGCTTAGGACTACTCATTAGTGGCAAACCTGAAAGTGATATTTTACCTCTTAAACTGAAACGTTTGAGCTATTATATAGACTGACTATAAGGAAACGTTCCTACCTTGGAAACTAGACTTCTGTGAAAGGCTGAAACTATCTGGAGTTTATGAGATATTACTTCTCCTCTGACATCAAGTAGCTCAAACAATCAACAGATTAGAACTTGACACTCACGTTTTTTCTCCCAACTGCCCTCCTCTTCACAGACTAAAAGATCATTTTTTCAACAATTTGAACAATATGTACCAGCAGTTTTGAGCCTAAGACTATTGCGTGGAGTTCTGGATTTCAAGCCAGGTTGGACAGTCTGGAAGAAATCCAATATGCAAATTCGGAACAAAATTTCCTTTTCTGTTCAAGCAGCTTCATCCCCTGGAATTCAGGTGTTCTGTCTAGTAGTACTCAAAATGTAGACCAGGAGGAATTTTCAAAGAAATCATGACCTAATTTTCTCATGAAAATGTAAAAAGGTGGTTTGGCAATAGTTTTTAAGCATCAGGGAATTCCTCAATTCAGTGACTTTAAGGCCGTAGTAGTCTGAAGCAATGGCTTGCCATTCTTGAAATAAAAAAGGACAAAAAGTCCACAAAGGTTGAAGTAAAAGAGGAAGAAAGACAAAGATCTGAGTACTCCAAGACTAGTTCAAGTGTTCTCTGGAGCATCCTCTAATTCACTACCTAAATATGGTCCCCATCAGCAGGTCAGTTTACCAAGGTCTAGAAGGAAGAGCATTGTCTCCTCTGGAAGGGACAGAACAACTTCTCTGTTTGTGTGGGTCTCTGCCACCTCTTGAAGAGGTCTTCTGGAAGTGTCTGTTATGCAATTTAACTGAAGATATCCTCTGGAAAACAAGCCTAGAGTCCTAGCCACAGACTTTGTGCTTTTCTTTTTTTTTTAAAAATTCCAATTCAGCAAAGGACTTAAACACACATAAATCCATCCATATTCAGCAAAACACTTAAAGGTTTAACATTGAGCATGTGAAATGAGACAACCATGGTGAATAGAGATGTGCTTAAGTGCCTGCTGAATCAAAGCTCATGACCATACCTGTCTTGGAGCTGAAATCATGTGTGTCTTCTAACATGAAGTCCACAACTTTTGCTTGGGCCTCAAATGAGAGACCAGAATTTCTGAGCCAATAGGGTTTTCTAAGGAAGAGAGCCCTAAACAAAGTTCCAACAGCTATGTCTGAGATATTACAGAAACCTCCAAAGGAATGTTTTGAAACAGTCTGGTCTTTTAAAAATAGCTGCAGAAATTCCTGTTTCTTAACTTAGGAATGTACTAGTCCCAAAAGGTAGTTCTGGACCAGAAAAAGAAATTATATCTGGCCATAACTGCCACCATTTATAATGTCAGGGAAGCTGAAGAATAAACCTTTATTCAAAACATGACCAGTCATGTTGACTCAGTAAGATCTTCCCATTTATAATTTTCTCACTTGCAATAGAAATCACAAATGAGTATATTATAGAATGCTGGTAAAATAAATCAAATCCCTCCTTGAGAATTTGGCATGAAGGAATCAGGTTTCCCTGACACAGATATTACAGAGGCAGGAATGGTTCCAGACTTCTTTACCTAGCTTCAACAAACCTTCATTGATTGGGAGGGCTATTCTTCCTTTCTGTTGGACTTCCAGAAAGTCCAAAAGTTTAAGATGTTGCTTCTTGGCCAAAGGTGCTAAGGGGATATCAGTAGTCATAGACATCCCACCAAAACTAGAAAGATCCTAGCATCAATTGGAGAAGCTGAAGCAGGCAAGACAGCCTCCTTGGGTGATGAGTTAAGAGGGGGAAAATCTCTGAAGACAATCCCACCACTTCATCATTCTTCATAAAGAGGGCTCTGACAGCAGTTCTCACTGAAAACATTTACCAGGCAAGAACTGTAACTGAGTCAGAGGAAAGGAAACCACTTTGGGGTATATGACGGCACACACAGCCACTACAGATGAGTATGGCCAGCTACAGCACTTAGGATAGAAGTCATCAATGTTTCCTTCCTAATGCGGTCATCAGGGAAGCACCAACCACTTAGAAATGACTATGCTTTGTATTAATTTATTTTAAAATTATACCAGGCAGTGGATCTCTCCCCTTTTACTGGATATGCACAGCCAGAGTTAAGTATACTCCCTTCCATCTGAGCAGCTCTGCTAATTCCAGGTGTGCAGCAGCTGTTTTTCCGCACTGTACAGGAAACCAGAGTGCCACTTAGCTCCTTCTTAGCATTTCATCTCTCATTATGTTCTGTAGCCTTCACTCTCCTTTTTTTATTTTCCTTAACAAAAACTAAACTTTGGACCTAAAAACTAAGAGCTTTTTTATAGGAACATTTGACTCTACCCCACACTGGTCTGCTGCAGACTAAATGTCTGTGTCAACGCTGCTGATGCTCATGATAAGTATGTTAACGCACTTTGATGTAGTCCTTTTCAAAGAAGACTATATCAAAGTGTCTTAACAAACTATTAATACAGGATCTACATGGATAGTCATCTGTGGCAGGCTAGTGAGGAATACAGTCACACCACCAGCTTGCCACAAACTAATTGTTTGTGTAAACAAACCATTAGTTGACAGTGTCTCTTTAAAAGGATTTTAAGGGGGCCCTGCAATAACATACACTGTAAGCGCCATATTAAATCTATGCATAAATATAGGGTATTGTACAGCCCTAAAGTTAAAATCATTTTTTAACTAACCTCTGTTGAGGTAATCTTGTTGCTTTCTTCTAAAAACTGCTTCAGAGTAACAACTTCACTTCCAGGAGAACCAGTTTTGGTCTTCTGCTTTCCTCCTTTATCCAGTGTTTCAGGCATTTTTTGCTGGAGCACAGGACTCGACTTGGTGTGACTTTTCAAATACTGGATGGGACTGCTGCTGCTGCTAGACCAAGCCTCATGTTCATGAAGCAGACTAAATTCTCCACTGCTGTGACTTTGTGGTCTGCTTTGGTTGTTAACGCCACCTGCTTTTGGAGTAAACAGTATTAAATGTTCGATAACAAAAACTACACAAAAGTTATCGAACAGTACATTCTGAACAATATCTGGAGGATGATTAGATGTTATTTGATAATGCCTGTTATATACTTTAAAAAAAGTTGAAGAATCTAATTGTCCTATGTTACTCAGATTAAATATCCTATTGTGAAATTATGTTATAAAATGCAATTTCATTCTCGTCTTACCTGTTATAACTTTTCAACCTGATGTTTCAGCTTTTCAATGAAAAAAGTATCTTTTACTTGAAATTTGTAAATTTATCTCCACAGTACTAGATTCTAAGAGGTTAAATATATACAGAAGACTTTATGATTCAGTTCATGTTCAACAACTCTGTAAAGTGTATATTGTCATCTGCTATTCATGTGACATCTTATATAAATAAGACATAAAAAGTGGACCATGAAGAAAATGACTGCCAATTCTTCAACAGAATTCTCTAGAAAGGCTCCTCTAGAAAAGTTTTCCTTATATTGTCAATTTTAGTTTATTACAATTGTGATTGAAGAAGGAACATGGCATTAAGTGCAAAAAATCTGCTGCAATATCAATTCTCTTTGATATCCAATCTTTCTTAAAGGACCAGAGTCAAAGATACTGATGAATAATAAACAGCTCTCTATCCTTATTCTAAATTTCTGAATAATTGTAATTATATTTGAAGAAAAGAAAATTGTCTAAAGTAGAAACTGCTGATGCAACATATACAACTTGGGGCACAAACTACCTCAAGGGATCTTTCACAGTAGAGAGTTACAAAATGAACAAGGCAAAACACCCTACTCTAGTGTTCACTTCTAAAATTCTCAATAATCAGATATTATCAAGAAAGTATTAGTCAAATACATTATATGAAGTCTAATGGATGGATGCCACTCTAGCAGTCTTCAGCCAGCAGCAAATATAAAATCCTATAGAATGCCCATCACAAACAGAATTAAAAGTTTAAAAAAATCTATATTAATACATGAAATATAGGCAATACTGCTAATCCTTTGGTTACATTATCTGGTTTTCAAAGGCAAAATTTAAAAGTGTGTATGTAAGTTATTTTGGCTAGTTTGTGATGTACATTTTTACTGATTTTATTGCAGAAATAAGATGCCAGAAACACACATGATACAAAAAATTAAGGAGTACTATTTCTCTGTTTAAAAATCTAAGTGAATTGAAATTAATTTGGTGCTAAATTATTTTTAGAGAATATTTTTTTTCTATCTTACTTAGATTTATTTTAAAATAGTTTCAATTTCATATATTGTAATTGCTCCTATTTTAATATTTACTAACTGCTTGTGAAAGTCTATTTTATTTATATTCTTCCCTAATTTGGAAAATTAAGAACAAAGTGTTAAAAGAAAAACATGCCATGATTTTTTTTTTTTTACCAGCGAGACCATGTTATAAACAAAATCATGGAAATGAAGCACAGACAATTCACCTACACCATACCTTTGACTTCATGAAGTGAAGCATTATTATTGCTATTGCTAGCAGATGTTCTGCCACTATCAAGGCTGGCTGGTCTGGAAGCTAAATGAAAAATCAGGAGACAGCATGATAAACAAAATTTTAGCAGATGACATTGTACCTTTACATTCTGATCACAGAATGCTCTGAGGCAAAAATCATGCACTATTTCACAGGCTGAGCATGCCCATTGTCAACACAGTGTTGTTTCTTACAGATCAGAAAGCGAAGTGATTTCCAGGCAGTCCAAGAGGACACGTTAGTAAAAGGCGCTACAGGAACAATAAGATACAAGGGAAAGGAAAACAGAAATAGAATGCATGTTTAGAAGCAAAACAGATTTGTTTGTGGGAAACCAGGATTTTATAGAAGAACACACTGGCATGCAGAAAGTTGCTTGTGATTTAGTCACAACAGATTTAACACTGAATGCTGCACACTGTAGAAATGCCACTAACAGGAGGAGGAGAACATCTTCATAGTTAATGTCCTTGTGCTCCCACCCAGTACAAGACAAGAGGAAGTTACCTTGTTCAGTACTATGGTTCTTTGAGATGTGTGTCTCTATGGGTGCGCACTGTAGGTGTATCTGTGCTTCTAACTGGAGATTTTTGTCAGCAGTATCTGTTCAGCCTGCACATGTGCTCTCCCTCCCTCATGGTTTGCCCCAAGGCTGTCTAGTGCTGTGTGGGTGAACTCTCCTCAGTTCTTTCTCTGCCCAGAGCCCTTTAGGGAAAACTCTGAAGGAAAGGGAAGAAGGGGGGGATGTTGTGGAGCATCTATAGGACACACATCTTGAAGAACCATTGTTACTGCACAAGGTAACCTCCTCTTCTTCTTTGAGTAGCGTCCCTATGGGTGCTTGACTGTAGGTGACTTCACTGCAGAATCCCCCATGGAGGGCTGGGGCTTCGTAGTGGAGTCTGTTACTACAGAGAGTACTGTGGAGCTGAAGATGGCATCAGAGGCCAAATCTCCAGTGATCACATAATGCTCTGTGAAAGTATGGGCAGAAGCCCAAGTTGCTGCTCTGCAGATTTCTGAGAGAGGGACACCTTTAGGGAATGCAATCGAAGTAGAAATTGACCTTGTGGAGTGCATATGGATAGAGACAACAGGTTGTGCCCCTGATAACAATGATTAATGCAACTAGAGACCTATTTCGATAGTCTTTGAGCTGATATCACGGAGCCTTTGGATTTTTCCACAGGCAAAAGGAAGAGTTTAGGGGACTTCCTGAAGTCCTTAGTCCTGTCCAGGAAGAATACTAGTGCTCTTCTAACATCTAACATATGCAGAATTGCTTCCCTTTTGTCACTATGTGGTTTTGTGAAAAAAAAAACCCAGGAAGATGGATCTGTTGATTCACATGGAAAGTGGAAACAACTTTAGGGAGAAACTTGGGATGCAGCCTCAGAGTTACTTTGTCTTTAAAAAAGACCATGTATGGTGGGTGGGCCATCATGGCCGCTATTTCTTCTATGCGCCTAGCTGAGGTGATGGCAATTAGAAATGCTGTTTTCATGGACAGGTGTAAGAGAGCAAGTTGTCATGGACTCAAAGGGAAGTCTAGTCAAAGCCCTGAGAACTAGGTTAGCATCTCAGGGTGCAGCAGGTGATCTCACATGCAGAAAGAGATTCCTAATGCCTTTAAAGAATCTATGGGTCAGCAGCTAAGTGAACATCGAATATCTGTCTACCTGATGGTGGAAAGCTGTTATTGCTGTGAGATGTATCTCAAGAGAGCTGAGTGAAAGTTTTGACCTGTTGTGACATCTAAAATATAGTGTAAAATCAGAGGATGGGAAGATGAGATTGAGTATATGTGCTTAGAATGACAACAAACTTGGAATCGTTTTCATTTTTTAAGGTAAGTACGTTGAGTGGTTGACTTTTGGCTATGTAGCAACACATCTTTCACCTCATCAGAGCGTTCTACTTCTAAGTCTTGGAACCAAGGAGCCAAGCCTGGAGTCAGGTGACATGTGCTGTAGCTGAGAGCTATATCTTCTATCCTGCAGTGCAGATTCCCAGGGAGCATAATGTGGTCCGGAAATCCTTCAAGGTGTGGAGAGAAGAGTCTGTCTCTCTGTGAAGAGTTTGGGCCTTTCAAGTAGGAGATCTTTTGTAGTTCTTTGGGCAACCCAAAAAGATGTAGCCAAGAAGCCCAACTCATTACAACTGCCATGGAGACTGAGCAGGCCGGAGTATCAGCTGCATCCAGTGCTGTCTGTAGTGCCGTTCTGGCTATTAACTGACCCTCTCTGACAATTATATGAAACTGCTCCAGTAAATGTTTCAGAAATGTATTGAGTTTCCCATAATTAATAAAATCATATTTGGCTATGATAGCTTGCTAGTTTGGGACGCTAACTACAATGTTACCGATGAATACATCTTCCTCCCAAAAAGATCTAGCCTTTTCCAATCTGCATCATATGGGGTCTACTTGGCATGATGTTGCTTGCCTCCTGCATTAACCACATCGACTCCGATGGAGTTAGGTTACAGATGTTGAGACAGGAAGTCTACTTCTTTGGGAGGGTTGTAGTACTTTTTGTCGACTCTCTTGCAGGTTGGTGCAATGGAGGCTGGTATCTGACATTTGACTTTGGCAGGATCTAGAATCACCTCATTAATTGGGAGGGCAATTCTGGATGAGGAGGAGGTATCAGAATATCCAACAGCTTGTGATGTATATCTGACATCTCCTGTAGGGGAATCTGCAACTCATCTGCCACTCTTGGTAAGGTCCTGAAAGTTCTTAAAATCATCACCTAGTGATGGGGGTGGAGGGCATTACAGCTCTTCAGGTGGAGATGAGGAGAAGTTTGCTGGAGGGGTAACTGCCTTTTTGAGCCCTTATTCCTGTTCTGCAAAAGCTTTCTCCTCCCCTGGCTCAGTGGCTCTGGACAGCCAGGCTGTAGAAAACCATCTGGTGGACTTTCTGAGAAACACTGGATGGTCGTGACCTGTGGGATGTGTATGTTACCCAAGTATCCCAATACAGCCACAGGTAGGGGAGAAAGGTACCAGTGATGAGGATGCCCACAGGGGCCCATGCCATGCTTGTGGATTGGCTCGATGGAATTGAGGAGGATCCTTGTGTTGTGACAGCGGGCCAGAATGAGAGGCCAGAGTAATGACAAAATGAGACTTGTCACTTGGTCAGAACGGCATCGACCCGGGTCTTGGTGGTACATGGACCAGGGTCGAGGGTGATTCTGGGTGTTGGGATGTGCACAGCAGTGGGGCCCTGATACTGAGTAATGGAGATTGCGGTTTTTCCTCAACTGTCAAGTCTCCAGGGTGCTAGAACTCATGCGGTACCATGGGCTCACTCCGTACTGCAACGGAGTGTCTGTGGTATGTCATCAGTACCAATGGTTGAGAAGGTGCAGAGCACTGCTTGCGTGGGAGCTTTGTCACACCCAGGACTGACAGTTTTCATGATGCTGCTCTTTTATAGATGGCATGGTAATTGTCTTTCTCCTTAGGGGGTGGTACCACTGCCTCACAGCCTGAGCCCCAGGCTTCTCTAAGCAGTGCACCACAGGTCTCATAGCAGAGGCCCCCTTCTGAGTTCCACACTTTGGATCTGTCAGTGTTGCTGGTACCGAGCTGGCCACACTGAAGAACCACTCTGGCTGCCCAATTACTCAGTTTGGGGGCTTGGAGCCTCCCCCCGAGTCTTTACAGGGGGAGTCTACTGTTTTTTTTTTTCTGCAGCTCTACCCCCTTTGAAGTTAAAGGCTATGGGCATGATCCAGGGACAGCACCGATGTCCCCTGGAGGCAGAAGTGCCTTCTCCATAAGGAGGCATTTTAACTTCAGCTCCCAGGTCCTGCAAGAATGCAGCTTTTGCTGCTGGCAGAGGGAGCGCTTCTGAGGGATATGGGACTCTCCCAGGCACCAGACATAGTGAGAGTGTCTCTTTGTTACAGGAATCAACTCCTTGCAGAAGAGGCACCACTTGAAGCAGGGGAAGCTGTGCATGCTCCTGGAAGAGGGGAGTGGCTATTGCCCTCTAGCAGTGAGGAATGCAGAAGACAGTTCTTTTTTCCTATTCTTTTTTTTTTTTTAAATTTTTAACTGAAAAAACTTAGGGAGTCTTCTAAAAGTGACTGGAGGGGAATCCCCTCAGACAGGGCAGGAACAAACTTAAGTTCTTTTTCTTTTTATCCCAACCCAGTAAAGAAGAAACACTAATTATTAAGGAGAACAAAAGAAACAAAAACAACTACTACTTATGCTAATGACACAGATAAGAGACAACAGCTTGGGAGGCCAAAGGAGGTTGAGAAGGAACTGAGGGGGGTTCACCCACGCAGTGCTAGACAGCCTCAAGGCAGGCCACAAGGGAGGAAGAGTGCATGTGCAGGCTGAACAGACACTGAGACCAAAAATCTCCAATTAAAGGTGCAGGGGTGCAGATACACCTACAAGGGAGCACTCATAGGGACACTAGAAGTTATTCACCTTGTGCAGTAACAATGTTTCTTCGAGATGTGTCCCCCTGTGGGTACTCCACTGCAGGCATGTCTGCATCTCTGTGCTGCTGATCAGAGAACTTAGGTAGCAGTGTCCATTGGGCCCGCACATGTGCTGTCTCTCCTCATGCTGTGTCACAAGGCTGGCCAGCCCATGTGGCCTAACTGTCCTCAGTTCCTTCTCTACCAGAGGCATAAACAAGAACTCTGAAGTAGAGGGGAGGAGGGTGGGTTGTGGAGCACCCATGGGGACACATATCTCAAAGAACCATCCTTACTGCAAAAGGTGAGTAGCTTCTTCTTTGACTCCTGAGTAGTATCCCTGTTGATGGGCTAGGACTTCAGAGTTGGGTCAGTCACAAATGACAGTAACATGGAGTTGCAGATGGCATCAGAAGCATAGTCCCCAGTGATCGCACAGTGCTCTGCCCATATTGCCACTCTGCTGATCTCTCAGACAGGGACATCTTTGAAGAAGGCAAGATTTCGAAATCTATTTTGTAAACGTGTACAGGTCAAGTCTGGAGGGGACACAATGTGAATTTGGTAGCACTATCTGATGCAATTCAAAACCTACTTACAGAGTCTTTGGGCTGAAATTGCTGAGCCCTTGGATCTTTCCTCCACAGACAGAAAAAGTCTAGGGGACTTTCTGAAATCCTTTGTCCTACTCAAGTAGAATGCCTGGACTCTTCTAAAATCTAATTGACTGATTCATGCGAAAGGTGGAGGTTACCTTATAGAGGAATTTTGAATGTGGCCAGACTGCTACCAAAGTTGCTATCTCCCTTATTCTTCTAGCCAAGATGATTACCACCAAAAAGGAAGTTTTCATTTATAGGTCACTTAGTGTACAAGTGGCCATGAGTTTGAAGGGGGGCTAGTCAGCCCTTTCAGTACCAGGTTTAGATCCCACGAGGGGGTAAGAAGTTGAGATTGACTTAAGAAGTTCATTATACCCTTAAGGAACCTTTTAGTGCTTGGGTGTGATAGTACCACGTATCCTTCTATGGGTTGGTGAAAGGCTGTGATAACTACTAGATACACCCTGAGGCAGCTTAGGGATAACCTACCTTGAGTTTTTAAGGGTCAAATCAAACTCCAGAACATGTGGAAGGGTTGCTGATGTTGGAGAAATTTGTTGGGATGTGCACCAAATCTGAAATCTCGACTACTTCTGCATGTAAGTACGTCATGGCTTTGAGGAGGAAAATTCCCAAGTCAGGATGTAGGGTATGGTCTCTGTCCTGTGAGAGAAGGTGCAGAATGGCTGGAAAGGAGATCGGCGGGCCTGTCATGAACCGCATCAGGTAAGAGTATCAGGTTTGTCTTGGCAAAGTACAAGCAATCAGGATGACGTGAGCTCCAACCCTTTTTGTGTTTAGCAGGATGTTCAGCAGTAGAGGAAATGGAAGCAAAAGTGTACAAAAGGCCCTTGTTGCAGGGGAGAACAGCATCACCCAGGGAGTGCTGTCCTGTCCCTACCCTAGAGCAGTAGCATGGACACTTCCTATTTCTGGTAAGCGGCAAACAGGTCTGTGGATGGTGTTCCTGATAGTGTGAACAAGTTGCGGAGTATTGACGGGTGCATCTCCCACTTGTTATTATGTGGGAATTTGTGACTGAGGTTGTTCGCTATTTTCTGCATGCCCAGGAGGTAAGCCGTGGACAAGGTGACATTGTGAGAGATGCACCATTGCTCCTGTGCATAGGGAGGGGAATCTGGCCCATCTCGAACATTGATGTAATACATGCACCCTATATTGTCTGTTAGGATCTTCATGTGTGATCCTGCTATTAGCAAGAAGTGGGCACAGGCATTCCTGACTGCTCTCAGTTCAAGGAGACTGATATGCAGAGATCTCTCTGCAGGTGACCATTTGCCTTGTGTAGTCAGACCATTTAAATTGGTGCCCCCCATCCTATGAGTGAAGCATTGGTGGCGAGGAGTGACAATGGTGATGTTTGCATGAAGGGGATCCCTTTGCATACATTTGCTGGGTTCTTCCACCAGTCCAAGGAGTTTTTGATCATGGAAGGGAGTGACTGCGACTTGTCCAGATTGTCTCTGTTCAGTCTGTAAATCGAACTGAACTATGGTTGAAGGCATTGCATGTGAAGTCTGGCATGCAGTATCACAGCCATGCCCGCTGTTATATGCCCCAACAGTTGGAGGCATAGTCTGGCGGGTATTTAGGACTGTACTGAGCCATGCCTATGAGTAAGACCTGTGTTGAGACAGGAAGGCTTTGGTCTGTAGAGCATCCAGGTTGGCCCCTATGAATTCCAGGCATTGTACTGCCGTGAGGGTCAATTTCTGGATGTTGATCTGAAAGCTCAGTTCCAGAACCATAGTGTTGGTGGCTCAACTAGCCTCCTGAAGTGATCAGGTTCCGAGGACACAATCGTCCAGGTAAGGGTAGATCATTATCCCTTGAGAGCGTAGATGGTTGGCTACCACAGAGAACTTTGGAGAATACTCTCAGGGCCGATAAGAGTCCAAATGGGAGGACCTGTATTAGTAATGGTAATTTCCAAAGTAAATTTGAAAAATCATCTGTGAAATGGTAGTATGGTAATACGATAGGTGGGTGGGAGAAAAGGAACTCCGATTCCTTTGCAGGGACGTAATATTTTTTGTCCACAGCTTGCACATCAGGGCTACGGATGCCGGGGTCTGCCACACTGCTTTAGCGGCATCTAAGATAGTTTCATTGATAGAGAGGGCGATCTTCAAAGAGGACAAAGATTGGAGTATATCGATGAGTTGGTGGTGTGTGTTTGACCTCCTCCAGTGGTATGTGAAGGGTGTCTGCAACTCTTTTTGTCAGCTCCTAAAACAGAGGGAAATCATCTGCCATGGATGGTGATGAAAGCATGACTGCTTTGTCTGAGGAAGAGGAGGATATGGCTCTTGGTGCTATCTCCTCCTCTGAGTCCCTCTCTTGCTCCTCCGTTTCTTGAGGCTCTGAAGTCCAGAATGCTGTGGCCAAGGGAGCATACCTGGTGGGGGGCTCTCAGGTGATGCTTGTGAGGCAGGCTGTCAGTGTGCTGCCCAAGGATCCTAGTATGGTCACTGTGATGGCATAGGGCCTGGCAGGAATGCCCATGGGTGGCCATACCAAGATGATAGTGGTGCCATCTGCAAGTACATTCCCAGACCTTGTTGATAGTGGTCCCACATGAAGCCTGGGAGGAATACTATGAAACTTCTTCCGGCTCACTATCTGATCCCTCACTTGACAGTAGAAGGACATGGCATGAATGCGGGGATATGACCCATGCCCAGCAAAGGTTCAGTGCCCTGACATCAGTACAGAGGGGTGGAGAGTCAGATGCCTCAGTCATGCCTATGTCACCAGCATGGTGAAATCCTGCTGGTACCGACCACCATCTGTGCTGGGGAAGATGGAGACCTTGCCCATGCTGGTCTCTCGGGTGTCCAGTGGTCTATTGTCACTAATGGTATTGATGTCGACTTGTGTACCAGGAGCGCCTTCTTAGGATGTTTGCCCTTACCTCTTGGTACTGAAGAGTCTATGCCTGTGTCCAAAGGGTCTGCGGGCCTATCAGTGATACCAGATACTGATGGTTGCCGTGAGGTGGACGTGCTGGATTGTGGCCTTGGTGCCGAACAGAACAGCGATCACTTATGGCTATCCCTAGGGTCAACTGAGGGGGCTTCCTGTGCATTTTCGACTTGTAAGAAGAGTCCCGGGTCTGTTTCTTTGACCCACTATCCTTTGAAGACAAAGGTTGAGGAGAAGACTCATGCCCACTGGAAGGTTGGGGTTGGAGAGCTGCCTCCATGAAAATGAGTTTTTGGTGATGCTCTCTGTCCTTATGGGATCTCGGCTGGAGCTGCTGGCAGAGGAAACACTTTTGTTGGATGTGGCCTTTGCTGAGACAGCGTGTGCACTGAGAGTGCTTGTCCTCGACTGGGACTGCCTCACTGCAAGAGCGGCACTACTTGAAGCCCGGAGAGCCAGACATACACTTTCCAGAGGGGTTCAGCCTCCCTGTCTCTCTGGCACAGCCGTCACGAAAGAAACAAGTCCATTTTTTAGGCAATAGACAGATCAACAGTAGAAAAAGAAAAAAAAAAGAGGCTTCAAAGGAAGCTAAAAATTAACAATTGTAAAAGAATTAATGATCCACAAATGGACAGGTAAAGCTCCATCTCTACCCAAGGGCAGTTGAGAAGGAACTGAGGACAGTTAGACTGTGTGCGCTGGCTAGCCTTGTAGTGCAGCACAAGGATAGACAGAGTATGTGTGGGTTCAACGGACACTGCTACCAAAGTTCTCTGATCAACAGCGCAGGGACGCAGACACACCTCCAATGGAGCACCCATAGGGACACTACTTGAAGAAATAATTGCACTGTTAATATTTTCCAAAATACTAAACAACATTTTATTTCAATTTTGTTTATATTAATTTTAAAATGTTATAGTAAAGAAGAATAGTTTCAATTTTACTTCTTGTAAGTGCTTCTATTTTAGCTCTTTCACTGTATTTTTACTTGATAAGAAGACTTATTTTCTACTGTGAAATATATAAAAAACGGTAACTTAACAGTAACTTTTGTTCTTCGAGATGTGCTGCTCATATCCATTCCACTACAGGTGAGCAATTGCCACCATGCACTGGTTCCCGGAACCTTTTTACCCTGAGCAGATTCTATAGGGCTGGCTCAGGTGCCCTCTGGAGTACCGCACTCATGTAGCGGCACATAAGGCACCGCCGACCCTATGGCCCCTCAGACCCTTTTTTCTGCCAACTCCGACAATGGGGAAGGAGGGCGGGTGTGGAATGGATATAAACAACACGTCTCGAAGAACAACAGTTACTGGTAAGTAACCCTGTTTTCTACTTTGAGTGATTGATCATACCCATTCCACTATAGGTGATTACAAAGGCATACCTTGGAGGCGGGTAGGAGTTAATGGTGAGCTGCTCTCAGCACGGCTCTGCTGAATCCTGCATCCTCTCTCGCCTGCTGGACGATGGCGTAGTGGGATGTGAAGGTGTGTACCGAAGACCAGGTGGCGGCCTTGCAGATGTCCTGCAGGGGCACCCTTTCCAGGAAGGCCGCTGCTGCTGCCTGGGCCCTGGTTGAGTGTGCCGAAATAGCCCCTGGGAGCAGTGCGTTTGCCTATTCATAGCAGCACTTCATGCAGGCAGTGATCCACTTGGAGATGCGCTGGGTGGAGACAGGGGATCCTTTCATCCGGTCCACCACAGCGACCTCGTCCTGTTGATGTAGTAGGTCAGGACCCGTCTGACATCCAGAGAATGCCACCTCTGCTCCTCCTCTGACCCATGTGGTTTGGGAAAGAACACAGGGAGGAAGATATCTTGATTATAGTGGAATTGGGAGACCACCCTGGGCAGGAAGGCTAGACGGGTTCTCAGCCACACTTTATCTTTATAAAACACTGTGTAGGGGGGCTTCGAGGTCAGGACTCTAATCTCGGAAACTCTTCTAGCTGATGTGATGGCCACCAGGAAGGTTACCTTCCATGAGAGGATGAGCAGCGGGCATGTAGCCATCGCCTCAAAGGGGGGGCCCCATCAGTCTAGAGAACACCAGGTTGAGGTCCCAGGGAGGCACCAGGTCTTGGACCTGTGGCTAAAGCCTCTCCACCCCCTTGAGGAACCTGACCAACATGGGATGGGAGAAAAGGGATCTCCCTTCCATAGGCTGGTGGCTAGGCCCTGGAGTTTCAGCTGTAGCAGGTACTCCAGGATCACCTGGATAGGCAAAAGGTTAGGCTGGATGCCCCTGGACTCTGCCCAACAAGTAAACCTCTTCCACTTGGCCTGGTACACAACCTGCATGGAAGGTTTTCTGCTGCCCAGCAGAACTTGTTGGACCTGCATTGGGCAGGCTCTCTCTCCCTCCATCAGCCACAAAGTCTCCAGGCCGTCAGGTGTAGGGAGTCCAGTTCTGGGTACAGCAGGTGACCCTAGTCCTGGGAGAGCAGGTTGTGATGCCTTAGAGCTACACAGGCAGGGTGATCGATAGGTCCATCAGCATGCTGAACCAGTGCTGTCTCAGCCATGTTGGAGTAATCAATATGATGTCCACTTTGTCCCTCTTGATTTTCAAGAGGACCTTGGGCAGGAGCGGAATCGGGAGAAACGCTCCTCCAGTTGATAAGGAACATGCCTGGCTCACAACCCTGGAGCGAGCAAACCTCGGGCACTTCCTGTTCCAGAATGACGTGAACAGGTCCAGTTGTGGAAAATGAAAGTCACTACCTCAGGGTGCAGTGACCAATCGTGGCGGGGTAGAAAGACCTGCTGAGGCAGTCCGCCTCATTGTTCCTGACCCCCGGGAGGTGAGAGGCAGATAAGTGAAAGTCGTGCCTCACTGCAAAGTCCCATAGCCAAATGGCCTCTTGGCAGTGGGGTTAAGGAGCGTGTCCCCCCTGCCAGTTGATGTAGAACATCACTTCAGTATTGTCCGTCAACACCTGAACCATCCTGCCCTTGAAGCTGAGGAATACCTTGCAAGCTAGCCTGACAGCTCTGAGTTCTCTCACATTGATGTGGAGGTTGCTCTCTTCTTCCAACCATGTCCCTTGAGTGCCCAGGTCGGCACTGATAGGGGCTCCCACCCGACATCTGAGATGTCGGATATCACGGTGACTGAGGGGCCAGGTCCCTGAAGGGAACACCTGCCAACACCTCCCTTGGGTCCCAGTCCAAGGAGGTTAGAACCTCTGGGGGAACTGTGACTACCCTGTTCAAGGGGGGGGGTGTCTGCTCAGAGCATAAGCCTAGGCCAGCCTGAGCTTGAGACAAGCAAGCCTCACTATGTATGTGCAGGCTGCCATGTGCCCTAACAGCTGCAGGCACTGCCTGGCTTTTGTTGTGCAGCACTTGTGTAACTGGGCAATGATTGTTGTCATAGACTCGAACCGAGGTTGCAGGAGGAAGGCTCTGCTCTAAGAGGCATCCATAGTAGCACCAATAAACTCTATATGCTGCACCGGGGTTAGAGTCGACTTCTGCTCATTTATGAGCAGCCCCAATCTGGTGCAGGTAGCACAGGTGAGGGACACACTGTCCTGCACATGGTACTTGGATCTGGCCCTGATCAACCAGTCATCCAGACACAGGAAAATTTGCACCCCTCTTCACCTCAGGTGGGCTGTCACCACCGCCATACACTTGGTGAAGACCCTGGGTGCATATGAAAGGCCAAAGGGCAGGACCATAAACTGACAGTGGGACCCAGTCACCGTGAACTGCAGGAAGCATCTATGGTTCGGCAGGATTGAGATATGGAAAATGCATCTTTCAGATCAAGGGTGGCATACCAATCCCCTGGATCCTCCGCAGGGATAATGGAGGCTGGGGAGACCATGTGGAACTTTAGCTTTTTTATGAACCTGTTTAAATGACGCAGGTCCAATATGGGCTTCAGACTTCCTTTCGCCTTGGGGATGAGGAAATACCTAGAGTAAAAACCCCTCCCCATCTCGTTTGGAGGAACTGATTCTACCATCCCCAGAGCTAGGAGGGTGTCGACCTCCTGCAAAAGAAGTTGCTCGTGAGAGGGGTCCCTGAAGAGGGACGGGGTTGGAGGGATGTCTGGGGGGAGTGGCAATAAGCTGGAGAGCATATCCCAGAAGAACTACTTTGAGGACCCAGCGGTCTGAGGTGATACCCTGCCACTTGGCATAGAATGGTCTCAGCCTGTCTAGGAATAATGGAGATGGATCCGGAGGGAAGTAATGGTGCCACCCTTGTGCGCACCGTCAAAACTGCTTTTTATTATTGGGCCCTTTAAATGGCCCATGCTGGGAGGTTGCAGAAGAGTTCAACCTGTTACAATGCCTGAATCCTGTTTCCATCTCTGCCCCTGCCAGGCTGAGAAGCCCTGGGTGATGGCCTGGACTGTTATGGCAGACGCTGTCCCTGAGGCCGAGACTAATGCCTTGAGGCCTGAGGGGTGTACAGGCTCAAGGAGCATAATGTGGCCCTTGACTCCTTGACAGTGTGTAACTTTTCGTCCGTCTTATCTGAGAACAGGTCCGTCCCATCAAAGGCCAGGTCCTGTATCGAGTTCTGGACCTCCTGCGACAGCCCAGATGATTGTAGCCAAGAGCAGCATCTCATGGCTACTGCAGAGGCTATGGCTAGGCTCGCTGTATCTGCTGCGTCACTGGCGGTTTGCAATGCAGCTCCTGCCACTGTAAAACCCTCGTCCAGGATGGTGGCAAAGTCTCCTGCAAGGTCCTGTGGCAGCCTCTCTGAGAACCGCCACATTGAGTTCCACAGGTTCAAGTTGTAGCAACCCAGCAAAGCCTGGTGTTTCACTATACAGAACTGCAGAGCCCTCTGTGGAGTATATTTTCCTCCCAAAGAGGTCCAGTTTCTTGCCATCCTTATTTTTTGGGGTGGCACCCTGGGACCGCTGCCTGTCCCTTTGGTTAGCAGTGTCCACCACCAAGGTCCCCGGGGCCGGGTGGGTAAAGAGGAATTCAAACCCCTCCGCCGGCACACAATATTTTTTCTCGGCACTCTTGGATGTAGGAGCAACTGAAGACGGGGTTTGCCAGAGGGCCTTAGCCAGCTTGAAGACCCTCTCATGAACTGGCAAGGCCACCCTTGAATGTACCTCTGAGCCCAAAAAGGGGATCCTCCTTTTCCAAGAGTTCTTTAATGTCCAGGTTGAGGTTCGAGGCCACCCTCTTCAAGAGCTCTTGGTGAGCCTTGAAGTCAATCGGGGTGCTCTATGATCCCTGGAGGTGGCCTCGTCTGGAGAGGAGGAAGAGGACTGGTGGCGGGGTCCTGTGGAAGGTCCTTCCCTGGGGTCCGTTTCCTCGTCTGAGGAAGGGACCTTGTCCTCTACGCCAAGCATGGGGGGTACCAGCTGCACTGTCAGAGATGGGGCTGAGGTCGCTGCTTGCCCCATCTGCACTCCCCATGGGTCCCAATAAGGCCACTGCAAGGGCCCTTGTGGCCAGCCTGGTGCCAGCATCAGCATCGTTTGCAGAGCCTCCTGTTGGTGCCGGTTTTCCCTCGAATTGCTAGACCGGTGCCGTCTTCGGGTTCTGCTCCAGCCTCTCAAGGACCCCGAAGACCAAGAAGAGTGGTGCCGATGTGATCGGTGCCGGTGAGATGATTCCTGCTCCGAGGAGGAGGACGATGTTTGGTGCCAAGGTACCGATGACCTGCGGCACCATTTCCCTCCCAGGGATCGGGATCGGTGCCGTCTGCGACTCCTCAGTGCGAGCCCAACCACGAGGAGCAAGGACAGTCTGCTGTGTGGTGCCGACCTGGATCTGTGCTGTCTGGAGCACAGTGCTGACGATGATCTTGGTGCGCAGCAATGATGAGCTCGATGAGTCAAACTCAAATCTAGGAGGGGAGCCCTCATGCTCTATCCTCTGAGCCTGTCTGGTGGCAGACTTCTCCTTCGAGCGGGGTCTTGACCATCCATCGGGGGCACGCAGCGCAGGTTTTCCCCAGGACACTGGCCCTCTCCCCCTCAACCGAGGGGGAGGCGGAGGTGTGGGCAAGGCCATCAGGTCCTGTGCTGCCTGGAAAACCTCTGGTGTCGATGGCTATTGCAGGGGGACTCCCCCACCCCCAGGAGTCAGGGGAGGCTCCCTGCATGGAGGTGCGGGCCTAGAACCTGCCTAGACGGGCCACAGTTCCAGCACCTCTGGGCTCACCCTCGATCGTGGCTGCAGTGCAGGGGAGCGAGAGCACTCCGCGCCCTGGTGTTGTCTTCTCTTTGGTACTGGAGAGGGACAGTGTTGGGAAGACTCGGGCGCCTACAGAGCACTCTGCATTGAGGAGACACTCGGTGCCGAGGTAGAACGTGGCAGCTTGGAGGCCGGATGGAGAGCCGACTCCATTTATATAGCCTTCAGCCTGATCTCCCCCTCCTTCTAGGTCCGAAGCTTGAAGGCTCGACAAATTTTTCACTTTTCTGTCATGTGCTGTTCCCCTAGGCACTTTAGGCAGTGGTCATGAGGGTCACTCACCAGGAAATCCTTGCCTCAAGTTGTACAGGGCTTGAAACCCGGTGAGCCAGGCATGGCCCAGGCACTAAGCCCCCTGTTGAGAGGGCTTCCTACCTACACTAACTACTTACTACAGAACTACTAACATCTATCAATAACTAACAAGTCCAAAGTAAGGGGAAAGCTACTTGGGCGAGGCAAGAGATGTTCCAGTGAGCGTCACGGGCGGAAAGAAGGAACTGTGGGGCCGTGGGTCGGCAGTGCCTTATGTGCCGCGGCATGAGCGTGGTACTCCAGGGGACGCCTGAGCCAACCCTATGGGATCTGCTAAAGGGAAAAAAGTTCCAGGAACCAGTGCATGGTGGCAATTGCTCACCTGTAGTGGAATGGATATGAGCAATCACTCAAAGTAGAACTTGACTTTAAAATCAAAAAATGAATAACTGAAATCTAAGGAGTTTTTTTTAAATGCAAGTCACAATGTCTTGTCTTTCACAATTAAACCCAGATATATTTGAAAATGGGCAATAATAATTTGTATCATGTTCAGGTGCATTTCATAGACATCTTCTACTAAAAATACACTACAGTTAGCAGAAGCATTATTCTATATAGAAAAGAGCAGAAAACGTATTAGATTTGAAGAAATTGCACCATATAGTCAAGTCATACACAAATTATAGAAAACATGCTCACTTGCTATGCTGCCATTCACTGTGTGTGCAAATTTCATTAGCATTCACATCATGTATTCTTAATTTATTATTTAATTAAAGTTCACATCTTACCATGAACTCTTGATCCTGTACTAGAATCATCACTAATACCTTGTGGACCTACATCTTCAAAGGATGTAGTATCTATATACGAAGACATAAATCAGGATGTAAAATAAAATTTCACTGCAAAAATTGTATTTAAACATTTGTCATCTGTAAAATATAATGAAATAATTATTTTAGATACAATCTATCTTTACTTATGTAGCATTTCTGTAGGAAGAAACTCTGAGGTATTTTACAATTAAAGCTATTAAACCCATTTGATTACTTCTTTGTACCGTAATTCAATTATTCAGGTTGTTTGCTGCAGAAGAATGAAATAAGGAGTAAAAACATTTATATAAAATAGTTGTTACTAATATAATCACATGACAGTGCAAAAGCTTCTACCTATACCTTTATTATTTAGCAACTGCTTGGATCGGAAGCCTGAAGAAGAGCTGACAGTTGCAAAGTTGATGGCTGTAGTAGAGAAGGCCATAGTTCCCAATTCGTTTCTCCTTTCACCTGTAGATATATCATCAGGGCCCTCCAGATGCTCAGAACTACCTGTCCATTGTCCTCCTGCTAGGACCATGGACTGCACCAGGTCATTCATGGCTGGGATGCAAATGAAAGCAAATGAATCAGCATGGTTCAATGTATTTTTTTAATTCCTATTTTGTATTGTAAAAAGTTTGACATTTATCTAAGCATCAAGGCACATTTTGAATACTGAAAGCTAGAAACACAAGATCATTTATGTTATGACATGCAGTCAGCTCAATGAATGAAAAGTGTTACAGGCTAAAGAATTCTTTCAGTTCAGATATGATTTTTAATTGATTTAATTGGTAACAGTGCCATGCTTTGCTGCAATGATATGCAATATATATGTTAGAAGCTTTGATATGTTGTTTTGCAAAGACAAATGGAATGAATAAGGATAAGATGGGCAGAGGTGCTAACACAACATGAATGTTGGCAATGGTTGGGGTCCTAGTTCAGTGCAGGTTACTGCAGGAATACTGTATTTTGCATTATAGTAGATAAAAGGACCTGAAAGAGATGGCATCCTAGGATATAGTTCTTTACTTTACAACATTATAGAAGTATCCAGCCCCCCCCCCCTTTTTTTTAAATAGAACATTTTAGTAAAGAAGAAATGACACACATTTGGAAAGAGTAACAGACCACTTTACACCCTTGCACTATTTTCTCTATAGATTTTAAAACCAAACATATATGATAATTGTGGTTTACAAAAATGCTTACTACAAGTGGAATTTAGAATTATTAAAATTTATAGAGTGCACTTTAAAATTATATGCACATGCATGCACAATGTGTATATATAATAAATATGTATACAAATATCTAAAATGTAATCACAATAAATTGAGTATGTATGTATACATATATTATTCAGTGCCAAGGTTTTAAAAAAAGTTCTTCCAGCTCCTTGTATTATAGCAGGACTTGCACATTGCAAAACAGTAAAATAAAACCAGCGCAGTCCAGGGGAAAGGTTAGTGAAAAATTAGTAATGGAAGCCAGTGTAGCCATTTAAAAGAAGCTGAACTGTCAAAGTCTTACACATGGAGCGACGGTAGAAGGCCTTCATTTTGTCTTTTTCCTTCGGTCTGTTCCTCAAAAAGGGCAGTCTTTTCAGTGCAACCACTTTTATGTCATAGCATGAGGAAAAACGGAAACAGGGAAATGAAAGAAAAAAGGGAGAAGAACAGATGGAAGTTAAATGTTGAAACTAAGGACAGAAATGAATGTTTGAGTTTCAGCTATGTATGTATGCTATGCTAAAAACTATTATTCTCATGCTGCTGAGTGATAATGAATTATGAAAACTAAGCTATGAAACCTTTACTATACTTAGAAAAGCACTGAAGACAACGGTGAGGAATGTAATATATTTTGAAACTTCAGAACTTCCAAGTTCCTGAAAAAGGACCTTCTTTGCAGAGACTTATATAAACAGATAAAGAGTTTTTCTAGGAAAGTGGAAAATAAATTTATTCAAAACCAAATAAAAGGCCTAAGATTTGTTTATTTTGTGACTTTAATAAAACATCCACTTTTCCTCTTTAAAAAAGGAATTTGGATCTTAATTACTTGCTATAATGTGTCTTCTCTAATTTGCTTTTCTCCTGTACTTTTCACTCAAAATTTTTTATACATTTTAATTCATTATCTATTGTGCATATTAATAATTAAGTAACTCTGTCTTTCACTCTTTGTTTCTGTACATTTTCTTTCTATGGACCATCTGTTCAAGGGTCTATGTGAAAGGAGTACTGAAAATTGAAGTAATGTACTAACTACAGAAGTTTGTTTTAAAGCTGCAGTGGTTGCTCAGATTTCCTGGTTGGTATGATCTTACAGAATTGCTACTGACAAAAGCACCAAACAGAAGATAATCACCTCCTCCTGCCAACCCTAAAAAAGCAAGCAAACAAACAATGGCAGTGTGATTCTGACAGTTGGAGAGGAGTCAGAAAAATTAAAATAATACACGTAACATCTGCAAAAAGAGCATTACAATTACATCAATTATTATAAGAAGAAAGAAGTCTCAAGTTACTCCTGCCCTTAGTTTGGACTGCAGTGTAGCATGAAGACATCTGTGTCTTCATGTAGCATCATATAAATCTGTCAGCAGACTGCCAAGCATCCAGCAGCAACATGCAAACAATGGAAGTGCAGTGCTTCATCTCAAACAGAAAGAAGTTCAGAAATCATCGATATATACTTACAATACCCAGGCCCCTGCTTCTTTTGCATGCATATGTGAAGGAAAGCAGAGCTACCAGCCATCCTGATCCACAGGTTTTACACATGCCTTGTCATTTGCCTCAATGTTTTGTTGAACCAAAGGCATGCTACGTAGCATTTTAATACGTATGCAACTGGCATACTGATTTTTCTATATTTTTAGACACTTCTGCTCCTTTTGTATTTGTGACGCTAAGCCCAAAAAAACTAAGTGACTTTGCAAGTTGCATGGCCCAACTCTGACCTTTCAAGATATATTATAGAAAAATATAATGGTAGTGAGGGTCATTCCTCATAAATAGACTACAGCTTTGATGTGCAAGTGTATTGTTGCTAATTATTTGATGTTTACGTATCTCTTGTTAGAGTTAGCAGTGTAGATAAACTGCTTTCCTGTCTATCACTGTTCTATTGATTAAGAGTTCAAAAGGAACATTACGAACATTTAGCTGGAACTCTGAATGTAACAATACTATTGTTTGTATTTATTTCTCTTTGAAGTTTAAGTAGTAAATATCTGTAAATGGTTGTAAACGACCAGTAACTTTGTGCTAATGTAACTAGTTACCTGTGTGCACAGCACAGAGGAGATGGTACTTCAGAGTCCCAAGTAATCATCTATTAATTGTTCAAAGAGACACCTGCTGTCAAGAAAATATTGGTCAGCCTGCATGGATCTATAAAATACTCTAGTGGACTGATCCTTTTTATCTCAAATCTGTCCAAGCTTGTCAGGGAAAGTTTGGATTGCAAGACTGAGATCCCAGCACCTGCCTGGAATCACCCTGCTAATTCTCATGGGAAAATTTGAACAAACTCTGTACATGGACTATTTAATCTTCATTTCTCTGAACTGGATTTCTGACAAAGTTCTAAACGAGGACTGATGACCCCCCAAGCTGTTGGGGTAATTTCAGAGATTTTGCAATTTAAGAATTTAGCAACTCAGTAATCATCTCTACTTTGAAACTGACCTAAGAGCTTTATTTTCACCTGTGTATGTATACTGACCTTTTAACCATCACTCTTTTCTTTTTTTAAAATAAATGTTAGTTTAGTTAATAAGCATTGGCTTTAAGCGTGTATTTGGGTAAGATCTGAACTGTTCACTGACCTGTTTGGTGATGTGTCTGATCCTTTGGGATTGGTAGAACATTTTTACGTATGATGGATAAAGATTTTCAGTAATCCCCATCATATTTGCCCTGGCTGTCTGGGTGCTAACCAAAGGGCTGGATAGTTTTAAGGGAACTGTATTCTGTCTAATAAATGACCAGGGAGGTTATCAGAACCTGTTTGTTGCTGGGTTGGTATATCTTATGGAAGAAAAACCACCAGTATTTAGGGCTTTGGCTGCCCCATTCTTTGCTGTTTGCCCTGTTTAAGCTATCTCAGTGTGACTCCCTTGGAGGCCCATGTCTCAGTATTTCTCTGCCCAAAAGAGGAAATATAGCCTATATTTTGTTATATTTCTTTTTAGTTTAAAGAATGGTGGTTCAACAGAAAAATCAAAATGTCCCATTTCTGGTACCACCATTATGCAGTATTTCTAATACTGCTCTATTATAAGAACTATTTCATATTAGAATTAATACAGCCATGTAAAATCACCATGAAATGGTACCATACCAAATAAATGTTACTTAGCCACAATGATGGTGTAAAAATAATAAAATTATTAGCCATTCCAAAAATGTTCACTGGCCCCAAGTGAATGGGCAAATAGAATTTTGCAAGGCCGGATTAAAATGTTAGAAATAGTATAGCTATTCAACTACTTATATGGACACTGATAAGTAAAATGTTATCTATTAAAACATTCCTTTTATCATCTTTTGTAAATAAAGGGCAGGTTGTTTCTGGCCTCACACAAGAGTCCAAGTTGGGAGAGGATGTAAGGATCCCCCTGCAATCATGTACAACAGCCAGCCATAATATGGTGAAGGACTGAAAGCACTGGTGTTATTCTTTACAAAGGAGAAGTAGCTGATTGAAAGTAGGTTATCACACTGCTTCCCCTCCATCTTTTGCACTCAGTCAGCACACAGGGAAGCGTACAGTATACCACTTCGAAGTGTGGTGGAGCTCCTGCTGCAGCATGTACATCCCCAGAGACCTCGGAGGATATATGTTTGCTTCAGCTAGATTTCTTTCAGAGGGGATTGCTGCAACATGGCTCTATCAGTATAGCACTAAAATATTACAGTAAGAACAAAAGCTATACATTCTACAACTTCCCTACATGATTAAATTTGGTATCATCTCATATGCTTTAACATAGTGTTTCTCAAGGTCCGATCCATGGACTGGCACTGGTCCCTGAGATCTTCCTGACACAGTTTAGAAAGGCAGCAAAAAAAGTCCTTGGTATCAAAAAGGTTGAGAAACACTTCCATATGATCAACATGCAGAAAATATTCACAGTTCTAAAGTGCAATAGTATCTAGATCAGAGAGAAGCTGCAAATCCCTAATGTAAGTCAACTGTTCATGCCTTGGGCTGGGGAAAAGTAAGAGACAAAGGGAAGAAACACCAGTCAATATATGTTTCTCATATAGGAGAAAAGTACACTGATATACATTAAGCTTCAGATTGCTAATCATGTAGATACACTGGCAGGTACTCCAAGTACATAAGCTTTCCTGACCTACTTTTAGCTCAATAAAGAGGAGGGAATCAGTTGCAAGCAATGTGAAAATGGACAATGATTGGCTAAAATAAAGTTCAGTGATCATTAAACCTTCCACAAAGAATGTATATATGTTTTTTATCTAGCTCTGTACAGTTTTATTTATCTGTCTGCCAAAAGAATGCATGCACCACTATCACCTTATTTATTGTTTTTCTTACAAATAAAGTATAAATAATTAGTTTTAGCACTAGTGACAGCAAAGTGAGAACACATGATGACACTAAGCACCCTTACATTCACATCCCACACTACTGTAATAACCTTGGAACAAAATATGCCTTATAAGTTATCATCTGAAAACTAATAACACAATGATTGTTAATATTGTTGTGTGATATATGTATGGGGTGGGTTTTAAGAGTGATGAATACGTGCTGAAATTGCAAGTAAAGTGCGTGTAAATCAGATATGCCAGGGAGAGTTGCTAAACAGGTACGCACTACACAAAGGACTGTGTTTTCCCCACCTGGGAGTTACTTTCAAAGTGCTTTAAAAGACAATGAGAATGTATTTACATTAGAGAGACAAGACGGGTGTGTGATACACTGCATGATGTACACCCTTATGGTGTAATTGTATATCATTCATGCACACCCTTATAGTGTAATTGTGTATTGTTTAATGCAAAGTATGTTATGTTAAATGTTTTTAGAATGCTCACGGCATACTGAACATTATTGTTATAGTAATATGATTGTTGCAATGTCATGTGCATGGTTATGAGGCTTCACTATGTAATATTCCCAAATATGTGTCTCACAGTTCGAGACTTATCTAGACAAAACTCTACAGAGCTAAAGAGCAATTCACACCTCATTAGGACTTGTATAGAATAACCCAGCTCAGCATTCCAAGAACAAAGGACTGGCCCAGATGTCAACAAACGAATCCACAAAGGACCACAGTGACTCAGGGCATGGAGGGAACCATGCATGGACCCTGTTTGTCACCTGACCCTGAAACGGGGGGGGGGGGAGAGGGGGAAGGGGGAGTCCCAGAGGGGGGCAAAGGAACATGTTAAAAAGGGGAGACATTTTGCTGTTTGCTCTCTCTTTCACCTCCATCTGCAAACACCACCAAGCAACTGAAGTACTGATCACAGGGGGAGGGCCTGGCTGGAGGCAGAACAGCCAGCCTATGGTGAGAATCATCTGACTTTGTAAGGTTGCTGAAAGTGTTAGGATTAGTTTAGAATGCGATTTGCTTTTTACTTTCTCTTGATCAAATCTGCCCTGCTTTCCTCTGATTTATAATCACTTAAAATCTTTCTGTACTTGTTTGTTTGTTTTACCTAAAGCAATGCATTTCGTTTATGGTGTGTTAGAGAGACTCCATTTGAAGTGACAAGGTTGGTGCATATCAATTTTTTTGTTAAACTGATGAATGTATGAGCTTGCACTGTTCAGTGGGCAGCACTGAACATTGTAAAATGGAAATCCCTAGTGTCGCATCTGGGATTGGGGGTATGCCTGGGGTCATACCACTGCATACTCCCACGAGTGGCTGGCTAGAGGCACTCACCCATTTAGTTGGGGGCAACTTGATTGCTGGCGGCTTTTTGTGAGCTGCCCAAGAGCAGGAGTTCACACAGCAAAGCAGAGTAAGGTAGGCTCTAGGAGTGGGGGATTGGGGTGACACAGTGATTCACCAGTTCAGATTGCAGAGGGAAACATCACAGTGGCACAGTGAGCACAGGATAAATGTACAGCTTGTTACTCTGAATGAAGTTCACACTTTAAGCACTGATATTTGTGATTTTAAGTGAGCCTTCAGTGCAGTGACTAAGAACAGTCAGGAGGTCACAGTTTTGTTGTTTTCTGTTTGTTTATTTCGGGTGAGGACAATATGCATGGAAAACATAATAATGCCTATCAGTGAGGAAGCTGCAAAGCTGAAACTTACAAGACTGGAATCACAGGAGAAAGAGAAGGACCTCAAGTTTCAAAAGTGGCAGGCAGACATGAGGGTCAAGGAAGAAACTTCAGCCAGAGACCGCCCACAGACATGCCTTGGAAACTGGGGAAGCCACACTGGCATGCCTTAAAGCTAAAAGAGCAAGAAGCAACTTTTGCTGCAGCGGAGAAAGCCAGTGAAGCTGAGAAGAGAGCCCATCAGTGAGTCATGGAGGACAAGGAGAGGTAGAGAAGATACCACCTGGAGATGATGGAGAGATATGGGATGATCCCCCCAACATCTCCCTCCACTCCTAAAACACACAGATTTGATAAGCTGTGTCCTGCTTACAAAGAGACAGTCTGCACTGAGGAGTATTTCACTACTTTTGAAAAGCTCTGTGAAGAACACAAATTCCTAAAGACCAGTGCATTCCCACCAATAAAGCTTTGTCTGTGTTTAATGAAATGCCACTTGAGCAAGCTTTAATGTATGCAGAATTTAAGAGAGCTGTCTTGCAAAGGTTTCAGATTACTCTTGAAGTGTATAGAATGAAATTTAGAAATCTTAAAAGGAATACAAGCATGAGTCATAGCAAATATGCTGATAAATTGTGTGATTTGTTAAAGAAGAGAGTGAAAGGAAAAGGTGTTGAAACATATAATTAATTCTTTGATCTTATAGCCCAAGAAAAGTTTCTAAGCATGCGCACAAATGATATAAGGAATAGCTTGTGGAATAAAGATTTGAAATCTATAATAGAAATGGCTGCAGTGGCAGATGCCTTTGATCAAGCACAGATGTCTATGGGCCATAGACTTCAGAAGGAAGGGCATAAACCCAGCTTAAAAAGGGAAGCCCATATTACCCCTGTGAAGAAGGAGGTGGATGAAGGGTAGGCAATCACCTCCCAAGAGCCCTTCCTCTCCTGGAAAACCCCACCATAAATCACCTGTGAAGGAGGATGATCCAAGAAGGTGTTATAAATGCAACTTCACTGAGCATTTCAAAAATCACTTCCCACTGCTGAAGGGAGCTGACACCCCCCCCTACCCAGCCTAAGTGAATGCAGTGATCATAACACCTCACACTCTACGAGTACTCACCATTTACATGACTGGCTTTGTGGGTGTTGGCTTTGCAGGGGAATATAAGGAGTTCATCAAAGATATCAAGATAAATGGCAAGGAGGGTGTGGGATAGCAGGACTCAGGTGCAGAACTTTCTCTAGTCAGGCTGGGCTGGGTCCTAGAGAGCAATATGTTATCCATCCAGAAGGCATTAATCCAATTAGTGGGAGGTGGTAGGATCTGTGTACCCGTCCCTAGAGTGCAAGTACAGTGTGAAGGCTTGGAAGGTAATCTAAGGGTGGGAGTGCCAGACAAGATCCCCACTGAAATATTAATTGGAAAGGACTTTCCACAGTTGGCTGAGGCTATTAGAGTGGTGACCTGCAGCCAGAGGGAGCATTATGCTGGGACCCGAGCGGAAAAGAGTAAAATCCCAGCAACTGCTGGAGAAATGGGAGATCGTCTCCCGGAATCCTCTGCAGCTTGGGGAAGCAACATGCGTCCATGTGGGGGGACGGTTGAGACCAGCTCTCACATTGCAGCTGGAGGCAGTGTCTCCTCGGGGAATGGAGAGAGTAGATTGCCAGACAGGGACGAAACTGTCCAGGCTATAAACATCCTGCAGGTTGCAGCTAGCAAGGAAAAGACTCCACTGTAGGGAGCATAGGAAGATGTGCTCCAGAGGGGAACCCAGAGAAGGCTAATAGAAGCTTAGAACCCACTGAAGAGGAGGGTAGGGGTTCCTTTAACCCTGCAGCACAGGGAAGCAGCATGCTTCCAAGCATGTATGGGGGGGTGGGGTGGAGCAGGAGAGGTGCTGCCAGTGACTGAGGAAGCTGTCCCAGTTGTTGGTGGCAAAGTTTTGTGGCTGGACAAGGGACAGGTCCTGCTCTGCAGAGCATGGAGAAGTACATCTTAGAGGGGGTCCACAGAAGGAAGCTAGGGAAGAATTGGTGGGAGCACAGAAATGTCTTCTCACTGATCACTTGGGAGAAAATGCCCAGAACAGAATGGCTGATTCAGGGTCTCTGCACCCAGATATTAAGCCTGGGGCTCAGATTTTGAGAGGGAGCTGTGTGGCTGACTTTCTGGAGGGGAGCAGACATACAACTGATGTTTCAGACATAAAAGAAGGGATGACAGAGAGCATCCAAACATCTGTTTCAGTTTTTCAGGACACTTACCCTGGTATGCCAGAAAGTCCCTGGGCACCGGAGGAAGATAACAGCGTACCCCCTCACCCCGTCTTGCAGGTACAACCCCCCGTTCCTCATGGCAGCTGGGAGGCAGCGCCATCTGGGGGGAGCTGGGGACCCCTCTTGCCCTGCACAGGGGGTGCGTGAGGCCTGGGGGGTGGGGTGGGGACACAAATGCAAGTATTGGCCCCCGGGCGCTGGAGACCCATGGTGCACCACTGCATGGCTCCATTTACATAGATGTGAAGCGCACAAGACGGGAAGGACAAAACGAGGTCATCCTGCTTCCTGAAAAAGATTAATTGAATTTTGGAAAATATAAGCAAGGAGAGAAGCCATCTTTGGCATGCATTACTAGACAGATACAAGAGGCCAGAGATCTTACAATCTGAGAAAGATATGTCCTTCAACAAAAGGGGGTTGAAGTCTCTGGAACTGAATACAGATGAGAAATCCAGTGAGGCAAAGATCTTTCACCTAAGACAACAAGTGAAGCAAGCACCTTGTACTTTTGTAGAAGGTCTTGACTGAGGGAAAATCAGCCATGGCCAGGAAGAATAATGACTAGTGAAAGAAACCAGCTTGAACAAAGCCTGTATCTTGCTATATAAGATTTTAGACTTTTAGATGTGTTTTTTTACTTTTATTTGCTTGTAACACTTTCTAACTTTATTCCTTTTATTTAGCATCACTTAATCTATGTCCTGCTGTTAATACCTCTGTTTTATTTTACTATAAACCAACTCAACTCTGTGTTTAAAAGGAAGGGTGCATTTACTCCAGTTAAGTTAATAAGCTGTGATGTGGTTTTGTCTCTTTACAGGAGCAATGAACCTTATTATTTCTCTGAGCTGTCCAGAAGAGGCCCGGACATTTCAGGGCACACAGTTTTGGGGAAATTTAGAATTGTGAGTGTGCTGGGGTCATCTTGCTGGTTGTAGCCAAAGCTGGCAGAAGATAGAATGTGACTGGTGTGTTGCTGGTAGGCTGTTGGCATCCTAGTCTGCTTGACCAGTGCTGCTGCTATACACAGATACTTAGGGTGACCTTCATGCTGGCAGGCTGGTTGTGAGCTGCCCAGATTGAGAGCTACAGCACCAAAGAACTGTGAGGCACCCTGTGACAACCCCTCACAGGTCTGGACTGCCACCTGAGTCCCATGACACACACACCTTCTTCTTTCTTATTGAGGAGATAATGGTATGATGGTTGTTTCTAACTGCATTTTGTTTTTTATCCAAAATCATAAGAAATTAACTTTAATAATGTGTTTTATAAAGCTTGTGTTTATTCTATACAAAGTATAAAGTAAAAAGTAAATAATTACAGTTAAGACCATATTTCATGGTAATTCTTGTCTCAGAAAAAGATCCACGAAAAAGGTTGGCTTGTGGCCCGCAGCAAACCTATAAAATGAGAGATTTAGCTGCAGATACTGATGGTACCTAGCTCACTAAGGCAGGTATCAAACCTGCCCGTTGGTAGAATCTGCACTTCTTCTTGTTGGAATCACATGATTGTTGCTATGAATAGCATATGGCTGAAGCACTGCCTGAAAAATCCCTGTAACTGGTATGTGCATGTGGAAGTGCCACTTGACAGACACAAAGTAGATTTTAAAGATGTCCTGGAATCTTTTATGTAGTGTATCTGTTTTGACACTGACCTATTCAGGGTCCTCAAAGGGCATATCTTTTATTGCCTTTTGTACCCCCATTAATAAGGCAGAGGATTTTAGCCAGAAAGACAAGAAGAACATTACAGTGGTTGCCACTGTTCTCACATGCAACTGGAAGAATTCCTTTTCAAGGATGTTCCATTAGAAAATTATCAAAAAGACAATGAACTATATCTAATTTTTTACAATTTATGACAAGACAGTCACCAAAGCTAGTCCAGTGCATGGGTGAGGATCTCACAGATGAAGGGCACTTTGAAGTTGATGCTGAACCTGAGAAAGACAGAAGTCATGCTGCTTAGTAGAGGCAAATACTTTCTGAGAGTTTGCAGCAGCCATGATCTATTCACTAGCTGAAGATGCACAGTCATCATTGGTAAAGTTAGTTTGCTTCTTAGAAATGAAAGTGGGGGGGTAGGCCTAGTCTCAAAATTCCCAAGAACTTATGTCTCTGCACTTCCTCGGCTTCCCCTGTATTCCGGTCTCAACTCCCCTGGCAATGCTGCCTTGGTGGAGCCAAAGAAGCAGAACCACAGGAAACATTTCAAGTACTGATGATCAAGGCTAGCAGGCAGCCAGGGAACAGCTGGACAAGGTAATCTTCCAATAAGAACTCCTGACACATGCCCAGTCTCATGTCACTGAGTCATTACAAAGAATAGAATTGTTATATGCAAATTAGTTGTAGAGGAAGGATGGTCGCTGATTGAATTATCTCTGATACCACAACTGCCACCTTAAGAGCTACTTGAGCTGTTGACCTGACCATGTCTTTAGCCTATACCAGTTGCTCTCAACCTTTCCAGACTATTGTACCCCTTTTAGGAGTCTGATTTGTCTTGCATATTTCCAAGATCTCACTTAAAATCTACTTGCTTACAAAATCAGACAATAATACAAAACTGTTGCAGCACACTATTACTGAAAAATTGCCTACTTTCTCATTTTTATCATATAATTATAAAATAAATCAATTAGTACATAAATACTGTACTTACATTTCAGTGTGTAGTGTATAGAGCAGTATAAACAAGTCATTGTCTGTATGACATTTTAGTTTGTACTGACTTATATAGCCTGTTGTAAAATTAGGCAAATAACTAGATGAGTTGATGTATTCTCTCGAAGACATCTGTGTACCCTCAGGGGTATGTGTACACCTGGTTGAGAACCACTGGCCTATACAATCATAACTATTAAATACAATAGTTGTTAATAACTTAGATTAATTACACTTTTTTCAAATATAGCCTATACACAAGATTTCAATGAATTTTAGCTACTGTATATCGAGGAAATTTTGAAAAATCTGTTATTTTTCAAAAAGATTTTTCAAAAAGATAATTCTGAACAAAGAAAAACTGGCATCAGTGCCAAATTTCTTAAAACATTTTAAAACTAATTTTAACTCATAAGATAATTAACAGATTTACTTGTAAATGCCAAAAAAAAAAATCTATATTTAAAGAGTAAGTGCTGAAAGTTTGTGGAAGATATGCTCCATTTTTCAGTATAATAAAATGGATGAATTACTGCTTTAAGCATAAAACATAACTCAACTTTAGCCATGAAACCATGACCAGTGCCTCCATAATAAAGAATAGGAGAGCTTTCTGTCTCTAGATCCTGGGTTTCAGCCACTCACCAGGAGTTTTCTTAAACTTGTTAAGTTATCAGGTGGAGTGTAGCAAAGCAGTGTGGCCTTCCTCTGTGGCTGACACGAGGGGCTGCACACGCTACTTGGTGGGCAGGCCCAGGTACCGCACCAGTCAAAAACCAGAAGTGCAAGGGTTGGACAGGAAGTATAAAAGCCAGGCTCTGAAGCTCAGTCAGGGCAAAGCTGCTGGAGGAAAAAGAGGTCTCTCTCCCAGGGTTGGGACTTGATCCCGAGTCCAACCCCATTAAAGGGCTACCCGAGCTACCTACTGGCTGGAGCTTAGAGGGCCTGCCAGAGCTACCAGGCCCCCATGACTGGGAAGAGCAGCCTCCTGCCAACGATCTGGAGGAGCTGCCTGCCCGAACAGCCTGCCCCTTGCAATCTACACTGAGGAAGTGGACTATGACCTAGACCACAGGTACATGGGCACAGGGGTGGAGGAAGTAGCTCAGGGATAGCCAACCACAGGCCAGCTGTGTTCAAGCCCTGGCAATATTCAGTGTATTTCGGCTGAAGTCCCACTGATCCAGTGGCAGGATGCCCTGCCACTATTAGGGCCCTGGACTGGGACACAGTGGAGTTGGGGGGCATTTGTCCCCCTTCCCCTGTCACTCCACCTCTGGTGTGGTAACCTTGCCCCACCCTGCCTGAGGGCCTGGGCCACAGACTGCTACTTTGCTTGCCTTGTCCTGCCTGAGGGCCTGGGCACCAGACTGCTTGTTTTGCCTGCCCTGCCCTGATCGAGGGCCAGGGCTACTGACTCTTTGCCTGCCTGTAGTAAAGTGGTGCAGCCTCCCTCTGAGACTGACACCCTGGGTCAACCCCAATCTGTTACATGGAGAGACTGATGTTAAAGCCTAAGAAATAATCTGGAAATGAGGAAGATGGTGATACTTCCTCTTCTGAAGCCAACAAGGGCCTAGGAAAAGAGAGCAGTTGAGAGAAGGTCTCTCTTCAGCCCTTTTTCAGGGAAAAGACTTATGACTCTTTAGGACCCCAGAAAGTAGTTGAGCCAACATTACGCAACAAAGCCAGGATCCCTACTTCATAGGGATAAAAGTGGATTTGAGGATCTCAAGTTGTAGTCAGTAGGTTTGCAGAATAAAACAATCTGAGAGGAGCAGAAACCACCTGAAGGGGAGGGATTCAAGGAGAACCTGAGGCTCCATCCATTATGACACTGAGGTTGAACCTCAGCCATGAAACCTGCTTTTCCAGGACAATGTATTGAAACATGAAAATGAATTATTGTTGCAAAAGAAAATTCCTTGCCCAGAACTACAGAAGAGAAAGATGACACAGCTTGATTAGTCCACAAGCTGAGTTTCTCCTACTCACTTAGAATCCAATAAACCCCCCAAAATGGGGATGAAAGGGTGAATGGGGATGAAAGGAATGGGTGGATCTACCTACTCAAAGAATTCCAGTAATAGATGAGTAACTTCTCTTTCTCTTTTGAGTATTCTCAGTACAGGTTCCCACTCTTGGAGATTCACAAAGAGCAAAAAATCTCTAAGGAGCTGGAAATGAGGAGGATTATTAACTGAATATTGATTATTGTAGAATTGCTCTCCTGGATTGGGCATCAGATCATGAGGTCAGGTCAACAGTTTTGCTGTGTAAAGATATTGACTGCAATCCAAGTAGTGGCTCTGCAAATTTCCAAAACTACAACATTCAGAAGGCATGTGTCCTTAAGGCATGTCTAATCAGATTTGCTCTTACTTTCATGGATCTGTTTCCTCATTATCGCATACATGTTTGCATAAAGGATCTAATCCACTTCGACAAGCATTGAGAGGAAATACTTTGTTCCATAATCCTACCACCATAAACCAGAAATAATCTGGGGGATTATGTATGGAATGGTGTTATCTGATTAAGGTACAAGATAAGAGCCTTTTTAGCAACTAGTCACTGCTTTGTTGAAGGTCATCTTAAACCATGGTCTCTTTTTATCATGAATGGATTTATGAAAGATTTAGTGCAGTTAAGGACCTCTCGTTATACATGAGCAACTCTTGTTATCCCCACATATTGGGGGAGACTAAACCCCCCATATGGGGACAAAATGAATGAAGGCAAGCAAAATTTTAAAAAATCCATTATTTATATAGGCAAGGGAAGTTGTAAATTTTTTAATCCGCTTCCTCCTTCTGATTAATTAACTTGTCATAGCACCCCACCAGAGCTACTATCTGCGTTATTTCTTCCAACAAAATAGGTTTTTTTATGCTTCTAACATCCTTTGTACTGGCTACAGCACTGTTTCCAAAGAAGTGCCAAGTGGCAGCTGGAGAAAAGGCTTTTGGAATGCATTTGGGTACAAAAGCCATTAGCTACAGATAACTAACCAGAAACAGAGTGGGAAGCAAGGTTCAGACTCTTCACAGCTCGAAAACAACAATTTGGGACTGGTTTATTATGATCAACTACAGCATTTCAAATACTATTCCTGAACACACTAAAATTTAGTACCTTTGACTACTTTCTAGTTTATGTATTAAGTTCTTTCATGATTCTATTTGTTCTCTACTCTATCAGAAGCCTTATGGAGAATGCTCTGCTTCCTAAATTTACAACTGAACAATGAAAGCAATTATCATCACTAAGTCTCAAATGTACTATCTTCTTAATTTTTAAAATTTCCTTAAAAATACCTGAAATAATACAGAATTTATTTTAGTTTTTAAATTTTTTATTAACTTTGCATAGGAAGTGCTAAAATAAAAAATAAAAATAAAAAAACCAGTAGGTGGGGGTTTAAATTATTTTAAATAAAGAAAATTATCACCTGGGATGAAATTGGAATATCAAATTCTAACCTTGTGTTTTGAAATTACTGAGAAATTACATTATGGGTACATTGATGCTTTAGGTATAACATCAGTATCTCTCTGATAATAAAACTGTTAATTGATCAATAATGCAACTTGTTTAACATAGACTGTAACGGCATCACACAAATTACTTGCCACTGGAAATTTCATGACTTAAAATTACTGATGAAACAAGTAAAGAAACAAGTAAAGGTTGCATAAAATACTGCCCTGTAGGCTATGAGCATCCTAACAGTTATGACCAAGTGGCTTGTTCAGGGTTAACAGTTCATGTCTGGCAAATGTCAATTCCTTCTACCTCAGGAACTTTTCAGT
This sequence comes from Mesoclemmys tuberculata, assembly GCA_007922155.1. Taxonomy (NCBI): domain Eukaryota; kingdom Metazoa; phylum Chordata; order Testudines; family Chelidae; genus Mesoclemmys; species Mesoclemmys tuberculata. The sequence goes on along the minus strand of ML675614.1, from coordinate 22,123,034 downwards.
CTATTTCTCCCTGTAGCTCTGCCTACCTCTAGTAACAATCTGTGCCCTTCTAACTACTTTTATCCCTCCACAGCTCATTCTATTTTCTATTATATTGTTGCCAAAACCCATAAACATGGAGTTTAAGAGAAAGTGGAGGAGCAATTCAGAGACACATGATCTTTTTAGCATCTAACGGTTGTTAATATGGACACAGTATGGAGAGGCACACTTGTGGAGGGTGTGAGTTTCATGGGAATGAGAGAAAACAAACAAAGCAGAAGGAGGTGGATTAGGGAGAGAGGAGTGGTGCCATCTGACCTTCCATCTGAAGTTCTGATAGGTTAAATGCTATTATTCTGATCTACTAAGCCTATCTAATTTTGCATCCCTGAGATACTGTAGATTTATTTTAATGTATTTAATTAGATTTACTGAAATTCTAAATTAGGGCACTTATCCATACACTCTAGGGGTCTGAGCCTGCACCACTGAAGTCAATGGGAGTTTTTCAACTGACCTAATGTGTGCAGGTCTTAAGATCTTAAGATTACTTAAATATTTCCAACTGACTTGTTCTTTCGTAAGTAGTTTTGAAGGTTTTAACCACATCTTGGAAATACATTTAACCAAACAATATTCCAAACTAAAACTGTTTTTTAACTACTCACTACTGCTCTTTTTGGCTCCCAGTGAATGGCCATCTTCAAGAGAGTTTGAGCCCACTGAGGAACTATCCTGACTGTCTTGATGAGGTAGCTGAAGAAATCCTTCACTGGATTCAGAACGGGTAGGTGTAAGAGTCAGAGATTTCAGACGCTCTCGGTTAACTTCTTTCTTAGATTTAATCAATTTCCTCATTTTTAGAGCAATCCAGTTGACCTTCCTGATATAACAAAATTAAATCCATTATTGAATTTATAATTCATTACTTAAATCCTTATAAAATGCATAATTTAAAAAATAATTTGCATGTATGTTTCTCTACAATATGTGGACAGGTTCTGCTCCCATGGAATTCCATGAGACTCCTACTATCAGCTTCAGTAGGAGATGAAGTGGGTGTTTAAATTTGTGGTTATACTCATTTTCATAAAATATATTCAAGCAGTACCTTCTAGGAGGGGATGGCTCATAAAATTTATACTGATCCATAATCTTCTCCTCTAATTTCTCCTTTTGTCGTCGCAATTCATTTAACTTGTCACTGTAAACAGAAATTAATCAAAACTGCTATTTTAGAAGTTATGTATATATGTTTATATAATACTACATGTTTCTTTGCATTTTTACGTTTCTGAGAGCAGACACACTTTCACCTAAGAATAAAGGGGAGCAGCATAAAAATTGCCAAGAAACAAAGGTCTCTAAGTAATAAAGAGGGTGAAAGAGAAATATGGAAAATATGGTGCAAAATTATACCTAAATGAACAGATTTTATGGGCCAGTTACGGTCTTTAATATGATGTAATACTGTAGTTTATGAATACAGCATGCACATGTAGGGTACAATAATGTAGTATTTAAAAACACTATTTTTACTGGTAAAAGAAGCAAAAAGCTCTCTCCTGGAAAAAGCAACAACATTTTCAAAGGACTCTGGGATGCTTGTTTGAAGTTGAAAGAGGAATAAATAGTTTTTATCATTAGTGCTACATACTGAATAATATATATTTTTAAATATTTTTGAAATATTTTTAAAATCAACATTTCTGGTTGTGATTATCAGCAATTCTTATATAATTCAATTACTATGTTTGAAGAAAAAATACAAAAAATAGTATATATGAGAATTCTTTAACGTGTCAGCCAGTAGAAGCTGTTTTTTAAAAAATCTGTAAGCTTGCAGTTGTCATTTCTGAACAGTGGTTTCACAATTTTTGGTATACCTACATGTACTGTCTTTGTTCAACGTGGAATAGATCCTTGCTTTCCATATTCTGCTCCAGTAATGTTCTATTCTGTAGCATTAATGTCTGAATTTGATCTAGTAGATGTCTGTTTTCTTCCTCCAGGTTTCCTTTAAGCTGGCTAAGCAACTATTCAAAATGTACAAAACAAGACTTAATAGAAAACTGAGCAGACTGCCTGATTTACAGGGTTATGTAGACAATATAAGCAGGACCACAAATTCAGGCAAAAAACAGCAAGAGCAAATAAATCAAATCTGAAGTGTTTCTTTTGACATTTTTAATATTTAGTTAATTGGCTGAATTCACTTTCACTAGCAGAGTAATCATATTTGTAATAGAAAAATATCTTACTTATATAGGAATCAAGAAATTATTTTTGACAAACTCTTGACAATGAATTCCAGGACATTTATTGTAAAAATAAACATAAGCAAATTTCCTTTATTTTTTAGATGATTTTTAAGGGTATTAAGTTGCTGCAGCAGAATACTGTGGCCCTGGTGACATAGCTTATTGCCAAGGAAATACAAAGGCTGGGTCTACGCTGACGGTGGCAAATTTGCTGCCATCAGATCGATTGCTCTGGATCGACTAAGCGATCCGTGTAGACCCGCTCAGTCGATCCAGCAATCGACGCAGGAAAACCACCCTGGTAAATGCGGTAGCGCTAAGTCGAAGGGAACACTGTTCCCTTCGGTGCAGTGCAGTGTGGACAGCGCATGGAGCAGACACAGCGAAGTTGATGGGAGATACGCAAGTGATTTACGTCACTTGCACATCTCCCATCAACTGCCGCCAAATCCGGAAGGTAAGTGTAGACTGGGCCTAAGAGAAGCTGAAGAAACATTTAAAGTTCTTTCTGTAAATAGTTTCAACTATTCTTTCTGCATGATCCTTTTGGGGAAAAAATCCACTCACAACCAGAAATGGTGTCTTCTGCCAGGGATCCCACTGCTATATTAACTATAGAGAAGATCAAGAAGAAATCTCTGGGTTGTTTGGTAATGCAGAATTTCTGGGCTTGCTGACTAAGCCTTTCGTTATGGTTGGGTGTTTCCCATTTCTCCCTAATGATTTGCTTGAAGGACGAATTGCAGGGAGACAACTGTTAATTTTGGATAGAAGATGTAGCTTGTTTTCTTTCTTTCTTTGGTGGTTACTTCCTTCCTCCTCATGATGTCAACATATCTGAGACCAAGAATCTTTCTGGATTCTCCAGTTAGTGGTATACTGTGAAACTGACAGTTTACCTACAATGGAGACAGGCTGAAACTCATGACTTTTTTTGTTTTTTTTACTTTATTTTTTATTTTTAGAAGATGGATTTTCATCATCAAAGGACCTGTCCCTTTTCTGACTGACCAGTTTCCCCAAAGCTCCCCTGTGACCTAAAGTTCATGGAGGGAGGAGGAGAAATGGGGCAGATGAGGGGAGAAGGCATCTTGTTGCTTCTGTACTCATCCTTCAATATGTATTTAAAAAGGTAATGTTAAGAGTACAGATCCTCCTTTTGTGAAGGAGACTCAGATAACAGACCAGATTCCTTGCCTAGTGATTCAATTGCCCACTTATGCAGGGAGCCCTAAGAAATTTCTTTTTTTGTTTTTTGGACTGGAGGTTGGGGAATTTTTGGATTCAGCACTGAAGACTCTCTGGTGAAGGGGGGCCAGTGTGCTCAATCCATGGTATTGAAGAAGACTGACCTTCCTTTGTGGAGGTTTCCTTGGAGGAGTCTTGGCCTGTGCACAGGAAATGAAAGACCCTAGCATGCGGCCTAGGTTTTTGAGCCCCCTTCCCCTGGTCCACAGATTTTGAAAAGCTACAGCATAACTATTCTGAAGTTTTTAAGAGGATCAGGCAAAAGAGCCACAGGAAAATTTTATTCCCAAGGAACTAGGATAGGCTAAGAAAAGATTTTGCTCACTGATGTCTCTAAAAGAAGCTTTAAAACCCAGAATGCTAATGAACAAAGGTAGAAGCACTGAACTGCCATTCTACTTGGATTACCCACCCAGAATCTAGCTGCATGCCTGGAAAGAGGTAGGACCCCTCTTGAGAGCCCATGGACAAGTGTGAATGGCTCTGTTATTTGCAGGAAAAGAAAGACAATTCCAAATATCTTGGACTGGAAAAGAGGTCAAAATCGAGGAAAAAATTATTCTAAAATTATTTTATAATTTTAAAATTTGTACTACTGTTTCATTTTTCTAACATATATCCGATATTTAGTCAAGAAAATTGTCTAGCACTTTGCAATCGTGATACAGCCAAAAAAGTTCACATAGCTACATTTAATAGTTCACAGAACCAACATCTACAGTGACTCTCAGAAACCTGCAGTTATTAGCATTCTGATTGCCTAGTGATTTCTTAATTTCTATTAAGCATTAAACTACATTACTAACTGTCTATTTCTCTATCCATCTGTGATGGAATATACCAGCCCCACACTGGACAAAAAGGGGTTAACCCCATATTGTGGGCAGAGGAAGCCATGCCCCCTCACCACTGCTGGGAATTCTCCAACTGGTGCCTCTGTATAAAAGGGAGCAGCTCAGCTCAGTCGCTGAAGAGAGAGGACACACATTACAAGCTCCCTCTCAGGAGCTACTGGAGCCCCCAATGGTGGAGACCAAGTGTGCTGAGATCCAAGCAAATATCCAGCTGCCTGCAGAAGTCCAAGAGGGGACAGAGTCGCTGGGACCTTTGCAAGCCAATGACCCCAGAGCTCAGGAGACCTGCAGATGGCAATGCTGGAAAATGGGACAGGAAGTAACCTAGGGGAACTAGACATTGCTTTGGTTGGGGAACCAAAACAAAGGTAGCATGTTTCAGACAGATCAACCTAGTGGCAAATCTATTCGCCACTATCAGGGCTCTGGACTGGGACCTGGTAGAGTAGGGAAGGTCCAGGTTCCCCTATTCTGGCTGCCACCCATCCGAGTGGTGGCACATCCTGCTGGCTGCTAGGCCACATGGCCCTGACTAGGAGGGCAACCATATTGACTCTGGCTATTAGGCCGCATGGCCCTGACTAAGGGGACAGCCATATCAACTCAGGCCACTAGGTCCCACAGAGGAAGACAGCCATACTAACTCTGGCCATTAGGCCACACAGTCCCGACCAGGAGGGCAGCCATATTGACTCTAGTTATTAGGCCATACTGCCCTGAGGCAAAGGACACTCATTTGGACACAGATCTGGGGCTACAACAACTCTCCCCATGGATGTAACAACCACACAACATCACCCCCTGCTCACTATCACCATTAAACTCTTTAAAATAATTCCAGAATACCTGCTCAGTTGAAGTGGAATTTTGTCTCCATGGATATAATGATGTCATAATACTGGGCAGGAACTATATCTTATGAGAGTTTATTCCAGTCCAGTCACATCTTGCTTTCAGTAATAAAGAACTTAATTGTGGCCTATCCTGTATGCCAGTATATGGGAGTAAGAGGGTGCTGTAATAACTGCGCCTCCAAATTTATCTTAATTGTTGTGAGCTCAACTGTGAGAAGTGAGTTAAAATTTATAAAATGTCACAATAACCTGTACCAATAAATGTTGATGGGAAAAGGTACAAAAGGGACAGAGACTGTATTAGTCCAAACAAAAAAGGCCTACTTTCAAGGATTGGATTAAAATCATGCTTAGTAAACAAGAGAAATGTGGAAGCAGAAATCAATGGACCAAAACTGATCTATCAGAAATTCAGCCTAACTGATGAACAAAATAACAAAGGTATGGGTTATTCTACCCATCATTTCCTTTGTGGGTTCTTCAAAAGAAAAGACTTTGGGGAAATAGCACAAAAGAACAACTGCTGGCTGGGAGAGGAGTGGACAGGAAAGGAGCAAGCTTTACCATCATGGCTGCCACCCCTACTGTCTCCTGGGAACCCAGGATCCACCGAGTTACTATTGGTCCTTCATCATCCTAATTCCAAGAGATGCCCTGAGCAGGGCGGGTCAGAGGGATCCAGGTGATATTGTCATATCCATCTTTACTGGCTCCAGTTAAATCCCAACCAGCACCTGGAATATGAAACTATCTCATCTCTTCTCCCCCCCAATATGTCCTTTTGCTCCTCTACTTTATTTCTTCTCTTTCCTATCTCTCTCCTTTTGCCTTCTGTCTAATAACAATCTTTTTTTAGCTGGCTGACACTATGTATTCTGAAGTACTGCTGTAATCCTCTGACCAAAGAGGCAACTCAGTGACTCAACATGAAAGACAGAAGCTGCATTTTCAGTCATTGCTGTTCTTTTCTCTTCTTTTTGTGTGTATTTGTCTTGTTTTGTTCTAAAGGAAATGAGATCGGACTTTTACAACAGCTGCTCTTCCAGCGCAGCTCAACTAAGTTTCTTTTCTCTTAAAAAAACAGTTATCATCTAAAAGACTGTCATATAGTGGAGTTTTCCTCTAAAACCTCTCTCCAGGTAAAGGGAAAGAAGTGCTGTTAAAACAAAATCCACATTTAATATTTTACACTTCAAGTGCTTTAATTTGTTCCTTCTTCTTTTGTATTTTCGTTAAATGGATTTTTAATGATGATTTTGCCATTGTACTAAAAAGGCTGAGGTCTCGGTATACCAAACCCCGAACCTTGTTTAAAACAGTTGGACAGAGACTAGGTCATGTTAACACCTTTGACTCTTTGGACCCGCTTTTTTCATCTAAATTAATACAACAGGAAGTAAGGTACTCACTTATTTTGTTGTAACAGTTACATGTACCATTGTTCGTAACAGAGGAGGAGGAGCAGGCTCTGCAGACACACTCAACTATGCAGGTGGGAAGAAAGTAACAGAAAATGGGTGGAGCCTTAGTTCTCCCACCTCCGAACACATAGGGATGTCTACACTGCTGCAGTGGCAGGCATCAAAGCAGTGGCATCGACTGAGTGGGTCTTATCGACCTGCTCAGTCGATTGGAGAGAACTCTCTGGTCAACTCAATTAGTCCACCTTCCTGAAAGGCAGAAGGCTGTGTCAATGGCAAAGCATCTCCTGTTGATGCAGCGCTGTGAAGACACCATGGTATGTCAATGTAAGTATGTAGAAGGGAGATATGCAAACTATGTTATGACAGCTTGTGTATCTCCCATGGCTGCCAGTACAGATCAGCCCATAGCCACATTAGTGGATCATCAGATGTATGCTGTGCCACACATTAGAGGGTCATCAGGTGTATATTGTCCCAGAGGATGCAGAGTTTAATTCATCCCCAGGGCAGCGAGGAAACCCAGAGAGAGACTGTGAACAACGTGTGGCCTCATGCTCAGGGCAGATTCTTAACTCATGATCTAGCCTAATGATTTACTCTTATGAATAAATGGGATTATTTAGCCATAAAACCTATACTGAATATCTTCCTTTTTAAAGTTTTAGCCTCACTTAGTGAAATCTTTTTGAACAGAGGAAGTTTGGTCTTGTGGCTAAGCCAATGAAGTGGGTCTTAAGAGACTTGCAATCAGATTTCCTATGGGACACTTGGTAAGCCAGTTAATCTATCTGTACTTCAATTCGCACTATGTAAAATGGGAATTATACTATTGCCTTTCTCCACCCTCTCTCTATCTTGTCTATTCAGATTTTAAGTTCTTCAGGACAGGGACTGTCTGTTTGAATACTGTCTACCACAATGGGGTCATGATCTTGGTTGATACCATTAGGTGCTACTCTACTAATAAAAATAACAATTAATAATTATAAGGACTTAGTACCCACAGAGTATGTCACATCATATATATCAATTAACTTTGTCCTTCCTAATTTACCCAGAAGTTTCCATAACAATAGAAGGCAGCAAATGTATGGTTATTTTTCTTCTGTTGAAGCAAGAACCTGTCCACTGATATGGATTGCTTTCAGGCATTTAAATTAGAAGCTGAGAAGGGCATGCACACCTTTAGTGTTATATAAACACACACATTTTGTTTTCCTTTTGAGGAACATCACAGATAGCTTTCTGTAAAATTTGTGACAAAGATCTTGTCCACTACTTTATGGTTCATTAATCAGTTTTTATGACACTGTAATTGTATGAGAGTGTAAACTCTTCACAGCAGTGATATTTCAGAGGCTTGTATCTTGGTCAAATTTGGGCAGATCTTCAAGGAGATGGCAAAAGGCACATCCCTGCCACCAGGGTGAATTTCCTGCCAAATTTCAAGTCTCTGTTTTAAAGCAGGAAGGTGCTGGAACATTGAAAACATTGAATGTTCATTGAAACAGCTGTAAGAATTTTTAAAACGGACAAAACAACTTATTTTTCCTTAACCTTATTCTTGGAAAAAACTGATTGTTTTGGCTGAAGCTTTAAAAAAATATTGAGCCTAGGGTAAACATCCAGGAGGGAAAATTTCAACCAAAACATTTACAATTTGGTAAAGATATAAGCAACTGAATACAGGATCTTACAGGGGGAGATGGTGGGCAACCTTAATGACAAGTGACAGTACAAGCAGCATCTAAAATGTAAAATTAAAAACATACAACAGGCAGGCTCATTTTTCTTCTTGACAGTTATGTCAGAACTGTCTAATTGCCTACAAAAGCAGATACATTAATAAAAAGTCTAACACATTGCATAATATTATCTGAATTTACAATGCTATAACAATTAAAGTATTAATAGAAGAGATTCTAACTTACCTCACACTGATTATTCAGTTTTGTAGATGTAATATCCAGTTGTTGGTACTGTTCTTTCAGTTTAGAAAATTCAGCCTCTAATCGTGTTTGTTCTAGTTTGGAATTGTTCAATAAGCTTTTCAAATTCTTATGGTCCATCTGAAGAACTTCATTCTCTCTCAAAAGCTGACTGTATGTATGATTTAGCCTGTATTTAAAAGGTGATATATTAGAATATATGTAGATAAAAATGATATGTATTTTCAACCAGAATTCTGTTTAAACCATGTACCGTCCATAATTCCTTAATTCCATGCTATTTGTAACATGGGTGACACACAAGCTTTGGAAGGGCAATTTCCATGAAGGGGTAAAAGTCAGAGAGTCTGTGTTCAGAAAGTGTGCCAGAGAGGCAAAGTGGAGAGAGAGTGCTAAAATGTACTCAGATCAAGAGAAGCCTGAGAGGACACAGACCCAGTTTGTACAGGTCAAACACAGCAGAATAATGTGCATCCAGCTAAGGGGAGCTCTACCAGGGTTGTATGACAAGTAAGTTTTGCAAGTTAGGGAAGAAATCATTAAAAATCTCCTCATTTCACAGGATGACTTGGACTGCATGCCCATGCAGAGAAGACATATCAGATATAATAATATACTTTATATACAAAAGCATATGCTATATGCAATAATACAAAATACACATGTGCAAATTAACTTATAGTTGTTGTAGGAAATGCAAATTTGAATTTCCTGACTCTTATTATCAAGCTTAAAACTTCAGCCTTAATACTGTACAAATGTAGGTATTTTCATTTAATACATTTAAATCTAAATAAAATGAGATTTTTTTCTTTACCTATCATTTTCATCACAAAGTTTTTTGTATTCTGCTGCTACAGTTTCATGTTTTTTGCTTTGTTGCAACATTTTCTCCTGTTCTACTTTGAGCACTTTTTCCAATTCCTCTAATTGAACTTTTTGTTTCAGTAACTGATTGTACCTGTAAACAAGATTAATATAAAAACTTTGTTTATTTCTACTACAACTAATAAGAATAGTTAAGAATGTAATTTCAATTTTGAACAAGAAGAAATTTATTCAAGGATTTAACATGGAAATGACGTATTAAAGAAAAGTTCATTTTATTCAACCTAATTTATACACTGTTCTTGTATTATTTTGAAATGTAGATGTTTAATTTCACTCACAAGATCCATTTTACATATTAAGGATTACCTATCTTCTAGCTCCTTATGTTCCACCTCAAGATTTTTGTGTGCAGATTTGAGGCTTCCATGTTTGGCAATTAGAGATTCATATTCGGAAGCTTGACGTTCATGAAGATGTTCCAGTTTTTCATGATCTTTGACCAATGAATCATACAATGATTTCAGATCCTCTCGTTCCTTTAGTATAGATTCATTTTCATTTTCCAAGGCAGACTGTTGGATCAGCAGTTGTGCATTCTGATTCATAAGAGACGTACTTTGAGAATTAAGTGTGGAATTTTCAACCTGTAGTTGTAAACAGTGTTATGAGCAACAAAGGAAAGTCCACTTTAATTTAGTATTATCGACAATGAAAGTGGGAATTTGTATACTATCATAGTTATTAGGGTAACAAGGACTTTCAAATCCTTTAATCTAGCCTAGCTCCTCCTAGTGAAGGACTGTCCTCTAAATTAATTAAATGTTTTATCTAATATACTTGTAAATACTTCTATGACTTCAATAACTTAATTTGTCTAGTTATTTCATTGTCTAATGCATCTTAATAGTAATAGTTTTTCCTGATGTTTAAAATAAATAGCACATTATAGTTTCCAGCTGTATGCCTTTAGGTAACTCATTATGGCCACAATTCAGGAAAGCATTTAAGCAGTTGCTTAACTTTAAGCCTCTGCTTAAATGCTTTCCTAAAGAGATTCTTTTCTATTTTTAAACAGTGAGGTTGACATGTCTATTAAAAAAATGTTCTGGATACCAATATTTATCGCTATTAGATCACCAGAGATCCTTTGACCAGGTGAGCCAGAACTGAGACATTATTACGTGAAGAAAGGAAATTTTCAGGAGAGCATGCATTTTTTTCTATTCTTTAGTGTATTCCACAGATCCATTACAATGGGATTTTAATCAACAGTGTCCCTCCACAGTAGGGAAATAGAAATAAAGTTAAATCAAGGGCACCTAAGTGAAACTATATACATTGCCTTTTACTGAAGAACTACTGTTCAGAGCAACCTTCTGCTAAAAATAGTGACAGCTGATGAATGAATGTCCAATTTATAAAATTTAGAGACAGGATGCTATGATGAACAAGTGGCTCCCATGGAGGCATACAATTTTTCTGCCCATAAAGTCACCACTGAATCGTTGCCCTTAAGGCATGAGCCCTGAGGTATGACAGATGTGTAAGACTCTTCACTTTGTATGCTTTTGAAATACTCAATTTAATCCATGGACTTCTTAAGGGATTTAGAACTCTCAGTATATATCATGAAGTAATGGCAAACATCAAGATGGACTAAAACTTCTCCTATGAGTGGGAAGTCTTGGGGTAAAGCACAGAAGGACTATTTCTTGAGATGTACAGAAGATAGAAATTAATTTGAGGAAGAACCAACTCAGCATTAAAAAAACTGCTCTGTCCAAAATGAATACACAGTAGTGAGATCCTTTTGAGAGGACTTCTGTGGTAGATATATCAGCCACCAAGAAGGATTCTTTGTTTTAAATGGAATTTAACAATTCCTTCATAAGTTCCAAAGGGTGCAGTTAGGGTACGAGGGCTAGATTGTGACTCTGTGAAGGAACTGTTTTCCCATAGAAACATCTGATGTCTAGATGTAGAGAAATGTTTCTTCTTTCAAACAATACTTGCTAATATAGAGGTTTGGCCTTATAGGGTGATAGCTTTGAAGCCCATATTGAGGCTTTCCTGGAGAAATTCTAAGATATGTTTAACTTCTGCTGATGCAGGGAATACAACTTGACATCTGAGTAGTACACGAATCTTAGCCAAGTTCTGACATATGACTTGTTTGTTACCTGTGACCTAGATGCCCCTTTTACTTAGGATACTTTCCTTCAAAATTCAAGCAGCGAGGCTCTCTTCATCCAGATCTGGATACAGGATTGGTCCCAGAGATGACAACTCTTGTCTGCAGAGTAAGTATATTAGAGGCTCACATGCTAGATTGACCAGGTCAGAGAACCATACAGGGCTATTGATATTACCACTGTTTCTCCATCCTTTTTTTCTTTATAGTCCTTGTGATTAGCAGAATTGAAAATTTCTTACCTGATAATTTCCATTCTGCCAGCGGCATCTCACACAGTTCTGATACATATGGACTATTTCCCTTCTCAATGCAGTTTCTGGAGGTGGTTTAAAGCTGCAGTACAACCTGTGCTAGCCACACTCCCTTTGCCTGCTTGCGGCCACATAATTCATTCCAAAGCTGTGAAAAAACTCTTACATAATTATTAGTAACAATAACTTCCATGCCAACTAATTAACTATACACGAGGCCACTATCTAAGAAGCAATTATCCAAATAAAATGCTGACCTGTGGCGGTGAGGCCACCTAGGTTGAGTAAAATTGTGGAAGACACTGCTAGCAGAAGGAAATTATTGGGTAAGAAATTGTCTGTTGTGCAGCCCAGCATTTCCCACAATTCTGATCCACATGGGAAGTGGCGAGTAATGAACAGAGAAGGGAGGGATACAAAGTGAACATAAAAACAGGAAAGACCTCCCTTTTTGAACTGTTCAAATGGCAAGGTTATGTCTGGACTACAACCTGAAGCACCTTCCTACCCAAGGAGTCCTCTTCAGAGAGGGAGAGTCTTGTTATATTGTTTAATAGAGGTGTTGGCCAATGACCATGTGGCTGCCCTGCAGATCTCTAGAGTGGAAGCATGTGCTTTTTGGGTCCATGAGGTCACAATGGATCTTGTAAATGTGTCTTGATTCCTTCTAGAACAGGGTGGACAAGGTGACTTGTATGCCTCAACAATGTAAGACTGATCCATCTAGTAAGAGACAGTTTGGATACTCTTAGTCCTTTTCAGCTCTCTTTTTATGTGCATTATCTTTAGAGAACAAAATCTTGTCTGCCCATTCCACTGTTTCTCCATCACTTCTGCATGCAGAACTACACTTCTTGTTCCCCCTTGATTGTGTATGAATGCATCAGTGGTTGTGTTGTCTGATTGGAACAAGATGTGCTTGCCCTCTAGGTAGCTTTGTAATCTTAGTAGAGCTAATTTTGACATCTCTGAACTCTAAGAGCTTGATGGTGTTGCTCCTTTCCCCATAGCTTGAGATTCTATACACCGTTCTGGGTCTCTCTTCAGCATGGCATCTGTTGTAAGAACATGCAGGCTGGGAAGGCATATGGGAAGATCCCTACAGACATTCTCTAGCACTATCCATCATCTTACAAGATCCAATACTTGACTGGGAACCAATACCTGGTCTTGCATTCGCTTCAGGCAATGGTCTCATACTCTTAGAAGAAAGGCTTGGAGACATCTGATATGTGATCTTGCTGCCCATGGGGAGACTCATAAGTGCAAGACGAAAAGGCCCAGTGGCTAGACACCCTGAACTATGGTTGGCTTCATGCATTTTTTCAGCATGGATATCAGATCCAGGATCTTCTGGAATTTGTCTACCAATGGGTAGATCTTCATCACTGAAGTGTCTGTCTCCACTCACAGGAGAATGATGTTTGTTGAGAGAATCAGGGAGGTTTTCTTGGTGTTATTGTGAAGCCATGGAAACAATCCAGAATCCAGGTTGTGAAACTGTTCTGCAGCCTGTGAGCTGTGTCTTGTTGTGACCACTACCAACCACCTAAGACTGTAAATGTAGAAGATGGATCAGAAGGAAGAGTCTTCGTCATGCTGAGAATTTTGTTGGTTTGAAGAAAAATTAATCTAGGTTTCCTTGGAAGCTTCTGCTCCAGATTTTTTCCTCTTGCCATGGTATCAGTGTCCCTTCTAGATAATCTTAGTGTTGGTAGCAACCTGGATTCCTGTAGGCATTGACAATCAGGGCTGAGGTCTCTCTATAGTCTCAGCTACTAATTTTTAATGTTTCTCCCAGTTAATTCCTCACCTCTAAGTTTCGATGCACAATATATCAGTTTAGGGTGAACGACTACTCATGGATGTAACATGACATCCTTCTAGCCACAAAGTTAGAAACCATTCTTCATTACAAATCACATCAAGGGCTTTAACAAGACAAGACCTGAGATGTCTCATTCCAACCAAGGATCATACCCCTAGAAGATGAGCTGCTTGTTTACAACAAAGAAGGCTTTCCTACTAAAGATATGAAGTCTTTGGTCTGAACAGCTGTAGATGAGGCTTTGAAATTGCTGTGCAGTGTATCATCACTATTATGGTCTATAGGGTCTTAGAACAAAGTCCTCTTCTGAAAGTGTGACTCTCTTTCACTGGTGAAATTCTTGCTGCACCAACCTTAGGCGCCCAAAGTTTGTGAAATTTCTTTGTTTTATAGATAGTTTATCTAATCTAACTAGATATAAACATTTTAGTTTAACATTTGGTTTAATCAGGTGACCTCATTTGGATGTTATGATGCCCTCAAAGGAGGCATTAATGGGAAAATGTATCATAATTATATTTAGAAGGATGTTGTTAGTGAGTGATTTGTTTATTACGTATGGTACTTCGTCCCCTGGCTGTTTACAGAGGGGAGGTAGTACATTAATCTCTTTGGTCCATGGAACCACACAATGGAGGAGGATTACTGGTACACAAATCTCATATGTGCAAACAGCTTTTTAGTTGTCCCCATGAGCCTGAAAAGCAGCCTGCCTGCTCTCCCTGGCTGGCTAGCATCCAGATGAGTGCTGTAGGAGGTATCTAGTACCATTTGGAGCTTTATTCAGGAAATTAAGATCATTTTGAACATGGGAAGGGATTTCTCACTTACACCTCTGTAATCCCACAAAGGTGCAGCTTCGTGGGGAGTGGATCTCTCCGGAGCCTCTATTCTGGTTAAAGACTGCCTGAAGTGCTCAAGGCCTTAATGTGGAGCCAGCCTGTGGAACAGTAGTAGGATGGAGAGACAGACCCTCAGCTTCTGTCTCAAATCTTAGCCCTTTTTCCTGGCACAGCAGCCATCCTTGGGCTAAAATCCAGACAGGCACAAGTTCCATTAGGTTGCAACCTGAGGCAGGGCTGCACAGCAGGCACAGGCTTCTCAGCATGCCCAGACATGCTGCAAGTTGGGTTAGGGGTAGTAAGCATGGTAAAGAGCACTGAGAGAGAGACTGTGAACATACATCCCAGCAAACAGTCCCTAAGGGGGAGAAGGAAAGGAGAAGGGATTTAATCTGATTTTCACCCCACTTGTTCATTAAAAATAATAATTCCTGCCTTGCAAAGGACACATTCCGTTTGCTGTTTGGGGAGGATTTACCCCAGAGTATCATGAGAGTCACCCAATTCACAGTGCAAGGAAAGAAGTGTGTAAGAGTCCTGCTTCTCTCGCCAGGGATTCTAGGACCCACTTATGGACTTGTGGGGGTGGGGTGGGAACAGTAGCCCAGAAAGGGTCTCATCTTTATGGTCCTTTGTTGCTCCTGGACCTAACCTGAGTCATTTAGATGAAGTTCTCCTAGTCCTCAGAGCCTCTTCCTGCTCTGCTTTCTGTCTCCCAGTTGGATTTTTTTTCTGTAGAGTTGCAGCTACTTCAGAGGGTGGGGAAGAGAGGCCCCACCCTGTCTGATTCAGAGCCCGGTGTCCTAACAAGGATAAGGTCAGCGGGATGCAGGCTGGGGATTTTTTACCATCTGCTGAGCTGAAGAAACTTACCTCATATACAGAGCACCTTTTGGAATTTGCCCGGTGCTTGCATAGCTGCTCTGCCAAGCCTGATGGTGGGTAGAGGAGGTTGGTGGAAAGGGCTGCAGTAGAGGTTCTGGATAGTTATAACCACCTTGCTACTCAGATGCCTGTACTTGTGCAGCTGCACTTCTATGCCTGAAAGGGGGCACAGGAGCTTGGCAAGGAGACACTGCAGCAGCGATTTTGTGTGTCTGTTACCACTGCACTGCTCAGATCCTGAACCAGGAGGTGGTGAGGAAGTTTGAAAACAAATTAAAAGGCTTTAGCTGCCTGAAAAACAGCTAAAAATAACAAACCTTAAAAAAAAAAACACCCCAAAAACTGCATGAGTGTGAAGTAAACCACAACTTCGGTTCTGTGGAGACAGAAGATCTGGCAGCAAGCAGGGGAAGGAAGCTTGGCTAGCACTTTCTGTGCTGCAACTTTGAACCAGAAACTGCACACAGGTGGGCAACAGCCTGTGTGTATCAGAATTATGAGAGATGCTGGGCTGTAGAAAAGGAGAAGGCATACAGAACAGATGTTGGCCAGTTTTGAATATTTATGCTTCAGCCTCTGGATCGCATCACCTACAAAAACAGCAAGATGTCTTGTAGTTTCTGGAGGAAAATAGGTCCATCACTGGTCTGCCAAATAAACAGACCAGGGATGAAAATATTTCTGTGTGGACTCTATTCCGTATGAGCTAATGTTTGTTTGCAGATCCAATCCATCTTTTTCAATTTCCCTTTAGGTGCAGGATGCATAGCAACAAGAAATTTTTTTCTTCTCAATTCATCATGAGCAGAGCTTTTTTCTTAAATAGTATGGATGTTTGCTTATGGAAGCCATGTTGATTGTGTTGTCCTTCAAAACCAACATAAGTGTATTACCTAAAAAGCAGATCAGTGCTGTAAGGCCTTATCTGACTACTATGAGCGCTAGCCAGTCAATGCCGTGCTTTCTCTCCTCTCTGGACAATGATTTCTGAATTGTCATGGTGTCTGAGTGCACTCTCCTAGTTTCAATCTCATAAACTGACGTCTGTTGTGATGACTGTTCCATCTCACTTGCTGACCCCTCTTTGAGGCTAGATACATTTTCATCAACTATCTCGAGGACATGGATTCAATCCATAAGACTTTTATATTCACAACAAGCTGGAATAGGAGGGATATGAAAATATAACAGAGCTGGTAAGCTTTCATATGTATCCTGACCCACTGCAGATTGTCAATGGAAGATACTAGCAACTCCCAACATGTTTAGTAGGGCAGGAATTGACATTTCTTCAGCAACTCTTACTTCCCTTATAGACTGCTTCATCTTTTTCTGGCATTCCTTGGAGATGATCTCTTTGTGCCTCATTGGGTCTACCCTAATCACCAAAAGAATGGTGAAACTCTACTGGAGATATTAATTTTGTTTCTTTTTATCACAAAACTATGATGTCCCAGAAACTACATGGATTTTAGGTGATTTGCTTTTGCTTTCTCTCTGGATAGAACCCGGATCAGGCCATCCAAAAAGGAGTAAGGCTGCTACTATTATTGTATAGCTCCGCTGGATTACATCCAGAACATATTTGTTCAAAGTCATCAGCAGCCATCAATTCACAAATTAAAGGAGTCTGATACCAATTTGGTGTTCATTTTGGACTAGGGCTGGGAAGGAGTCATACAGTGTTTTGAGGAGCCTGAGAGCTGATCTGAGAATTCACCTCTGTTTCAGCCTTTTCTGGTTTAATTACATCTTCTTCTTGTGTAATTGCTGTCACTCTGTGCTGTGTTTATTAGCATGAACACCAGAAATAATTGCTTAGACTTAAAATAAGGCTTTTACTTTCTGTAATATATAACAGGGATTAAGGCTTTCTTGGTCATTTCTGGTGATTCACCAATTTTCCTATGGATTTCCTAAAAAGCCTGCCTCTGGGTATTAAATAATTTGAAGCTTCTATAAATCGTTTGTAGTTGAGATCCCCCCTCTAAGATGCAACTTCATGTGCCTGTAAGGGACGGCATTGTATCCCATTGCTCTAAGAACTGGGGATGAAGATATCAAGTGATGATCCAAAACAAAAGCAGCCACCTGGCGATTTTCCAGAGAGGCCTTAAGATGTAGGCTTTCTTTAGTTCTGAATGGAATGTCTTCAAGAGAATCTATCTATGCCATGGTTCGCCATGCAAAACACACAGAAACTGCTGAGGCCTTCATGGTGGTTAATGTAGCTTCATAATTCCTGTGGAGGAAGAAGTCTAACTCCTATGTCCAGATGACTTTATGGAAGAAATCCCATTCACTGGGAGTGTCCTTCACCAAGGAGGATAAAACCAAATATGCTCTGGCAATGAAACCAAATCAGATTTCAGCTGATGTACAGTGTAGTCCTTTTTGCCTATTTTCCTAGTCTCTTCAATGTAGCAGTGAAATCCCAGTCATCTTTTATTATATCTTGTAAGACTGAATGGAAAAGGATACATGCTTCCAATTTAGAACCAAATAGGAACTACTTCACGGTTTTTTCATTTCCTTTTCCCTTCTGTTCCTATTCCTTTTCCTTCTAGGGGTCTGAAGGGATACTAAAACTGCAGTGGCCTGTCTAAGAATGGTAGCAATTTGTTCACAATATCTTGTTAATTGACAGCTTTGTATGTACAGCCTAAAGCTGTTTGATTCTTGGAGCCCTAACAAGCACAAGATCCATTTGCAAGAGAAAGTCATTTGTTGGAGAAACTGTATTTGAAAATATAGGTAGCATGAGAGTAATGGAAATTTAGCCTTGAATTCCTTAAGGTATCTCTGAGAATGTTAATTTTGTTTTCATAGCTCTCACTACCAAAGCATATTGCTTTATTTTTTTCTGAGCAAACTACATTGCACTAATCTGAATTAAATCTCCCATTAATTTTTCCCACTTCTGTAAATTCTCAACGCTATCCAATGTGTTCATAATCCTTCCTCTTTTAGTATTATGTGTCACTTTGCAGTTAATTACTTTTAACTCTTTTAAGAAAATCTTGATGAGTATGTCACCTAATACTAGTGCTTAGGGTACTTTAACTGCTTCCACCACCAACAGTCAGAAGTTAAGAAGGTAAAAGAAGGGGCGTGGAAGGAGACTGACAACGTACATTTAGTTCCTGTGCATAAATTCCAAAGTTTTAAACACGATAAATGTAGGATGTTAATATCTTGTTGTAGCAATTTATTATTTATCAATGCTCAAGGAAATGTTACCCATATTGACTGTTGTTAGTGCAAACTGCTAATGATGCAAAGTGCTTTGACTTCCATATATTTAACAACTGAAATTGTGATTGCTAGTGTTTGCTAGTGTCAAATGGTTAATAGCAAACCTGTGACTTGAAAAAAAATATACATTAATTTTGAACCAGATGATAAAAGCAACATATGAAAATATAACCTGAAGCTTGGCAGTCTGAGTTTGTAAGGTTGTATTTTGTTCCTGTAAAGAAACAGTCTGTCTCTGAAGTGACAGAATCTGAGCTTGTAGATTATTGTTCTGTGTCTCAAGTTGCTTTAGCTGTGTTTTCAGTGCTTGTTTCTCTGCCTGCAGGGTAGCATTCTTAAAAAAAAAAAAAAATTAAAGGTAGAAGAGTCATGCATATTAACAGGCCACTGATTATACTTTAGGTTATTTTTAGTGCTGTCAAACAACTAAAAATAACTGCAATTAAACACAAGATTAAAAAAATAGTTGCAATCATTCACAATTTTACTTACATTGTTACAGAATAATAAAATACCAATTTAAATATATTATAAATATTTTAGGATGTTTTTCTACATTTTCAAATATATTGATTTTAATTATAACACAGAATACAAAGTGTACAGTGCTCACTTTTTACTATTATTTTTATTACAAATATTTGCACCGTAAAAAACATAAACGAAAGAAATAATAATATAATATGATTAATTGCAACTATTTTTTTAATCTAAGTTACTTTGTTTTGCATTAATTGCACACATTAATTGCGATAAATTGACAGCCTTAGTTACTTTACCTAAAAAAAAATTGAGTATTTTAAATACAAATAAACTGAAGTTGTTTCCATTAAAATTACGAGAAGAAATTTTGAGATAAAGCTTCCATACAGTTATTACTTTCCGTTTTTCACTTACGTGTCTCAGTTATTGTTGTATATCATACTGCAAATTGCATCAGATGCTAGTCTGAGACTTTTGCAATACTCACTCTCCATGCTTCATTTAGGAATGGAGCAGCCACATTAATCTGATATATTCGTACAGGGATGGAGGGAGGGCACATTCTCAAAATTGGCTACAAACTAGACATGCAATTGATGCTTGTACAATTACTGTTTGTATGTGACACTCATGGATGTGTCACTGATAGCAGAGACTGAACCTGGGACCTCTGGTTCTAAAACTATAAGCCTCTACTATTTGAGCTAAAAGACCCAGGTCTGACAGTGCAAAGACTGTAAGAGACCTATAAAGTGCTACGTGATTCAGCCCTGAGAGAGGGACAGAGTCATACCGTGTAAGTGTGGATTGCATATTCACCCTGGACATGGAAGTTCATCCTGAGCATCAGAGGTCTATGCTGATATAATCCCTGTAGGGATCATCACTTGTAATGTGACACTCCTGGGTGGTTTGTCAGAAGTAGGGAGTGAACTCAGGACCACTCTGGATCTATGTAAAAGCATGAGGCTATACTAGCTGAACTAGAAAACCCACATTCGTTAACTCACTTTTTTACATTAAACAAGTAAAATTAAAACAACTTACATTCCTTTCTATTTCAATTAATCTATCTTTAATCTTCAATAGTTCTCTAGTAGTTTCCTGATTCTCCTTTTCCCATTTATTGACGGACTGGGTTTCTTCACCAGTCCTTGGAGGAGAATTCTGTACCATCCTTTCCTCCTCTTGTCTTTGCTTCAGGGCTTCATAGTTTTTTTTCACCTAAAATCAATTAAGACAATTACAAAAATTTAAAATATAACTAAAAAACATTATTTTTAAACTATTTGAAATGTGGTTTGCCTAGGACAAGAAACTCCATGAATATTTTTATACTTAAAATTGTCAATTTAACAGTGGGATTTTACATGTATTATATAAATACAAAATGTGAAACTGCCAGTAGATCAACTACACTCCTATCTACTATGTATTTGATATATGTATTTTTTGTGCACTTAATTGTACCTCAACTTAATTATACAAGTGTAAAAATCTAGATGGGTAATTTTCATAGATGACCATCCCATTCCAGATGTTTAAAATTGTATCACTAAATTCTAGATTACTTGAGAAGTATCCATCAAGCCTAGAGTTCAACTTCATTCTTCTCTTTTACCCCCATCAAGGCTCTATGCCTTGGTCCATGATGTAACTATTAGATACAATCTGTCATATCACTTGTTTCATCTCTTATCTGCACGACACAGTCCTGCCAACTCTGAGTTAAAAAATTATGTCTCAGGCCAAAAGAAGACATGAGATTGGCTTGAAAATCATGCATTCCTTAAAAACATCAATATTCCTTTTTGGAATTTCTTTTATAAAGTCTTAGAGGAGATCACCCTTCGCTCTCCCATGTGTATAGATTTTTGGATGAAAATGTAGACAAAAGGCAACCATAGAATTGAGGGGGTCTTCCCCTCGTCTTTCTTCCTGACTGATGGGAGGCAAAGATACTCTGAACCCTCCCCCAATACATGCTCTTCCCCTTCCAGGCATTTTCTGGGTACTACTATCACGTCCCTAGTCTGCATTCCATCACCTTTCCATTGACTACTGACCTTCTCCAAATATCATCCTCTGCCTCTTCACTGGGCATTGTATTGTTCTTGGCTCCCGTGTCCGGCATTTTCTCCTATCTTAATGAACATTGCTTCCTGTCCTCTCCCCCACTATCACCTATACATATTATTTCAGCTGCAGTGTGGAGAAAAATTTCAACCTGAAGATAGGTGGGAACAGGGATCCCCCTCCTCAAAGGGACCCTCTTTAACTACTGCCTTTCCACAGTGTTAATAAACCCGCTGGGAATTGGTGATGTCTTGGAGCTGCCACTGGATGGTGTCTCTAAACTGACTCCTGCTGCTCTCCTTGCCTTGTTGGACTCTGCAGAAATCTGTACATACAACCTGCTGAAACACTGGAGTGGTCAGTAAGCCAAGGAAATGCAACCTCTAGTTTCAAGTGCAGAAGTTGTTCGGCCATAAATTCTTCAACTAAAAGCCACTGTATGTGACACTGAACAGCAGATTCTGCAAAAACCATAGCTCTTGAGATAAATAGGGAGGTTACTTACTATAACTGATGGTTGTTGAAGATGTGTGATCCCTACCTGGATTCCAGATGTGGGTGGAGCTGGAACTGTTGAAAGCAGTGTTTGTCAATCCACGTGCACACCTCGGGTTGTCCATGTGGCACGTCTGAGGTCTCTTGCGGCTCCATGAGTTGACACCCCTTCAGTTTCCTCTTACTAACAGGCCTTGAGCCCATTGAAGAGGGGCCGGGGGATGGACTGGAATCCAGATAGGGAGCACACATCTCAAAGAACCATGAGTTACAGTAAGTAACATCCCTTTCTTCTTCAAGTGCTGATTCCCATGTGGATTACAGATGTAGCAAGCAGTGATCGGTATGGAGGTGGGAGGTAGGGCTTGGCTGATGTGAAAGTTTGTAATACTGCATCGCCTACTTGTGAATCAGTGGCATTAGCTATGGCGTAATGGCCATGAATGTGGGAATGGAGGCGCAGGTTGCAGCCTTGAAAATATCTTGCCACGGATCATAGGCAAGGAAGGCAGATGTGGCAACTTGTGCCCATGTAGAAGAGCTTTGATGCCAGGTGATAGCAGAATGCAGCAGAGGGAGTAACATTCTGTGATGCAGCAGATAACCCATTTTGAGATTCATTGGGAAGAGAGTGTGACTCTTGCAGTGTTCTTCTATCACGACAAAGAGGCTCGGAATTTGTGTGTATGGTGGAGGTAGAAGGCTAGTGCACAACAGATGTCAAGAGAGTGCAGATATTCTCTGTTGTAGGAGTGAGGTTTACGGTAAAAGACAGGGAGATGAATGACCTGGTTGAGGTGGAACAAGGAGGCCATCCTGGAAAGGAATTTGGGGTGGAGTTGTAGAGAAACTTTGTCCTTGTGGAACACGGTGAAAGGACGGTCTGCCATCATGGCCACCAGTTCACTGACTCATCGGGCCAAGGAGACAGCCATCAGAAAGATTTCCTTCACAGATAGGTAAGTTAATGGGCAAGTGCCTAGGGGTTCAAACGGTGGTTTGGTCAGAGCTCAAAGGACTAGGCTGAAGTTCCAGGCTGGGGCTGGTTCCCTAATGGGAGGGAATGTGTTCAGTAAGCCTTGTAGGAATTTAGCAGAGGTTGGGTGGCTAAATATGTAAGTCTCATCAACCGGTGAAAGGAAGGCACTGATGGTTGCCAGATGTCCCCATATGGATGAACAGGCGAGATGAGAGAGAGTCAAAATTAGAGTAAATTATCCAGAACTGTTGGTATTAATAGATGATAGAGCATTGTGGTTATTGGTGGTCCATTTCATGAATCATCTCCATTTGGCTTGATAGCAGGCTCTAGTCACGGGGCCCATACTGAAGTTAACGTTAGGGAGGGAGGGGAATTATTTAAGTTTAGTACTAATATAGGCACGAGGACGAATGGGTACAAACTGGATATTAGGAAATTTAGACTTGAAATTAGATGAAGGTTTCTAACCATTAGGGGAGTGAAGTTCTGGAACAGCCTTCCGAGGGAAGTAGTGGGGGCAAATGACTTATCTGGCTTTAAGACTAAGCTTGATAAGTATATGGAGGGGATGTTATGATGGGATAGTTTAATTTGAGCAATTGATTTGGATTATCGGCAGATAAGTCTGCTCAATGGTCTGTGGGAATGTTAGATGGGATGGGAACTGAGTTACTGCAGAGAATTTTCTTTTGGGTGCTGGCTGGTGAGTCTTGCCCACATGCTCAGGGTTTAGCTGATCGCCATATTTGGGGTCGGGAAGGAATTTTCCTCCGGGGCAGATTGGCAGGGGCCCCGGAGGTTTTTCGCCTTCCTCTGCAGCATGGGGCATGCGTCGCTTGCTGGTGTATTCCCTGCAGCTTGAGGTCTTCAAATCTCACTTTTGAGGATTTCAATAACTCAGTCATGGGTTCGGGGTTGTTATAAATGTGTATGGGTAGGGTTTTGTGGCCTGCCTTGTGCAGGAGGTCAGACTAGATGATCATATTGGTCCCTTCTGACCTATGTTTCTATGTTTCTATGAAGTGGAGCATGCATTATCTATTCATGAGCCCCATCCAACTACCAAGCCATGAGGTGGAGTGGTTGTGGGCTGGGATTTTGGATCTGGCCCTGTTGATGAGTGAACGGGTTTGGTAGGCAAGGAAGAAGGATTGGAGGACAGGACAATAGGTGGAGGAGCTCCATAAACCAATACTGGCGGGGCCTAAATGGGGTTATTAGTATGAGTGTTGCCTGGTTCCCTTTCGTTTTGCGAAGTACTTCAGGAATGAGTGGAATGGGTGGGAAGGCGTAATGGAGGCTTGGTGTTCATGGGAAGAGAAAGGTATCTTCTTGAAATACCAACCCAAGAGCTCCTTTGGAACAGAAAAGGGGGAGTTTGTTGTTTTCTGGTGTGGCCAAGAGGTCCCATTATGGAATACCCTACCACTGGAAAATGTTGTGAACAATGGGATCGTGAAATTCCCACTTGTGGTTGTGGCATAAGGAGCGGCTGAGTGTGTCCGCCAGGATGTTGTCCATATCAGATAAGTGGGTTGCTGCAGAGTAATGTGTCGTAGGCATCAGTTCCATAGTCACACTGCTTTCCAGCAAAGGGATAGAAATCTGGCTCCACCCTGTTTTTTATATAGGTTACCGCTGTCATGTTTGACCTGAAGGTGTAGAAGAAATGCATGACAAGTACCCTGGACTGCTCTCATCTTCAGGATGTTGATATGCATCCTTGCCTCCCTGTGCCATGTGGTCTTGTTTGTGGGCACCCAGCCTGCGAGTGAGGTGTCCATTGTAAGGGTGATATTGGGGTGGAATCCCTGGTGGAAGGGAATACCTACCAGAACTGTGGATGAGTCACATCACCATGACAAGGAAGTCACCACTGGCAGCAGGAAGGAGACTCGTTTGTTCAGGTGGTCCTTCTGTGGGTCGTACACTGTTCTCAGCCGGTGCTGAAGATATCTCTATGGAATTTGTTATGTGGTGTGATTGATGTGGACACCGCCATGTGTCCCAGGAGTGAAAAGTAGTGGCAGATGCACATGTGTGGACAGTATTGTAGCTGTTAAGTGATGGCTGTGAGGACAGTAAACTATCCTTCGGAAGAAAAGCTCCTGCCACTCAAGAGTCCAGTCTGGCTCTGATGAATGTGAGTTTTCTGGTGTGTATGAGGGTACACCGAGATTAGAAAGGAATGTCCACAAGGTCTGAATGGTAATGAGTAAGATTCAGAGTGGTTTGTACCTCCTTCACAAAAGCAGAAGTTTGGAACCATGGGTTCTGTCTAAGCACCACCTCAGATGCCAGGGAGTGAGCCAACATGTTTCCTGCATCCACTGCCACTTGGAGGGAGACTCTGATTACTAGCTTGCCTTCCTCAATAAGAGCCTGGAATTCTGCTTGTTTGTTTTATGGAAGAGAAGCTTGAAATTCCACTAGCTTTGAGTATGAATTAAAGTCATGCTATGATAATATGGCCTGGTAGCTGACTATGCGGAATTGAAGGCCAA
The DNA here is from genome assembly GCA_007922155.1 of Mesoclemmys tuberculata. Lineage (NCBI taxonomy): Eukaryota > Metazoa > Chordata > Testudines > Chelidae > Mesoclemmys > Mesoclemmys tuberculata. Next base: position 22,097,836 of record ML675614.1, on the reverse strand, counting down.
TAGACAAATATACTTTGCAGACAATGAGGTCTAGTGTCTTTGAGACTTAATCAAGTGGAGCGGTCCTAGGGTGGTGCTGTCGGGCCCATTGGATGGATGCTTGCACCACCATGCGTTTAATGGCGGATGCATAAGAAGGAAGTCTGTATTTTTTTTTGGAACAAAATAATGCCTCTCCACATGTTTAGGTGTTGAGGTGCTAGAAACTGGGGTATGCCAGATCACCTGGGCCGGCTGTAAAATGGTGTTATGGACAGGCAGCGCGATCCGAGAAGGACCAGTTGGTTGCAAGATGTCAAGGAATTCACATCCTTTGAGTCCTTTACATCTTTTGCTGGCAAATTCAGTGCTGTAGCCATGTGCATCAAAAGGTCTTGGTATTGGCCATGGTCATTGGGCAGGGATAGCGACAACGGAATTATCGCCTTGTCTGGTGGTGATGATGCACTGCTCGGCAGCAGTGGATCTGCTGGTCTCAGTCGTCCCATTGGTATTGGTGGTCCCATAGTGCTTCGTGGGTCCTCAAAAATAGATGATGGTGCGGTGTACTCCAAAGGAGGATAAGGAGGCATTACCCGCTCATAATATGGGTCCCACCTATGCCAATAGGGCCTCTGGTCCATTCTTGTTGGTGGGCTTGATGGGTACTGGAACCACTGTTGCTGGGGAAGCACCTGCAGATGAGCATATTGTTGTGGGCTATGACGGCGCTCCAGGGAGCAATGTGGCTCCGGCTCTGAAGACCAGTTGAACTCTGACTGGTCTGGAAGGGCAGTGCTGTCGAAGTGGACTGAGCAGTGGAGCAAGCTGAGTGGATGGTGCCGGCGGAGCAGCGAGGTGCCATGCCAGTTCAGGTGGTCACACAATGGGTGGATGATATAATAGCAGTGGCTCATTGGCTGGAGATGGTGGCTGCAAGGTACTTGGTGCCTCATATTGATGTGAGGTACCTTCTGGTGGCAGTAGAAGTTCTGCAAGAGAGTTAGGGGTGAGAGACCACTTGGCGTGTGTGGCACCTAGAGTTGGTACTGTGGCAGTTGTAGTGGTCCAAGTGAAGTCAGCACTAACGGGATCCAGAGGAACTCCAGTAGCTGTTGGAGTCACGGGCTTGTCCAGGTGTTTCAACCTTTTATCTGGCTTAGCCCATTTAGGAGTGGGTGCCACCATGGCTGCACATCACTTCTCACCTGGCTGAGCTTGGCATGGGGAGGGAACGTGGCATTTGGAGGTGGTCCCTCTCAGAGATCTGCCTTTGTGCCAGGACCATGCCTCTTGTGGGCATGATGTGGTTTGGTGCCGGTATCAACAGTGTTGCAACTGGGGACACAGTCACTGCTGGTGCAGCTGGTCGTTCCAGCGGGTCCATCAGTACCACTTTCAGGTGCACAGGTGTACGCACTGCTTCCTCCATCAGCTGTTTCTTAAGCTGGAGTTTTTACACCTTGCACTTTCTCAAAAGAAAGGAGCAACAGAGCACCATGCAACGATATGGGTCTCACCAAGACAGCAGAGATAGCATTGGTGCTCATTGCTTACGGAGACTGATCACAAGCATGTGACACAGTTCTTGAACCTGGCTTGTCTGGGCATAATTCCCTGCATGATGTAGACTGCCCCAGGGAGGGGAGAATTTAGAAAAAGAACTACTACTCTTAACACACTCTAACTACAACTATATTACCATAACTACACTATCTATTAAACTTTCTTTGTCTTTTTGTTTTGTCTTTTTGGCTATGCATCTGTATGGGAGGAGAAGAGGAACATTCCAACTTTAGCCATGAGACAGTGAGAGGAAACTGAAGGGGCGTTGAACCACACAGTCACAAGACACGTCTGACATGCCACGTGGATGATTCAAGGTGTGCATGGTGGTCAACAAACACTGCTTTCAACAATTCCAGCACTGGTGCCTAGCATGCATGCACACCCACATCTTGAATCCACAAAGGCACCAGCACTCGAAGAACAATAATAAGAATTAGCAAACTGAACACACAACACTGTTTTCTTAAGGGCTAAACTCAGTTATTAATTTATTTTTAAACCCCTGTTCCTCAGACACATCAAATCTCATAGAAAAATTCAAGACCTCCATCATGAATCACCATTCTAATATTTTTATTGAAGATCTGAATTCTTATGCAACAAGCTTGTTTTTGAAAATTTAGTGCTCAGAAAATTACAGAGAAGCTTTCTTGTGTCTTGTAACAGAGAATGCATTACATCTGAAGCTTAACTATTTTGACAGAGAAGTGAATTATTTTGTCAAGTGTACTTAATTTTGTAAGAGTATTGTTGTAAACTGCAAGTAAAATAGGAAAATAAGAGTGACGTTCAAGAATTTTATAACGTGGAAAGAAAATGGTCGTTCTTTTTCCTTACGATTTTCAGCTCCTGGCGCAGCTGTTGGTTTAAATTTGTTGACTCTTCTAAACGAGCTTCCAAGGCTGCAATTTTTTCTTCTTTTATTTCTAGAGACTTCTTCAGTGTAGTCTCTAACTTTGACTCCAAAAGCTTGTACCTACTGCTCAATGAAATTTTAAAAATACATATTTTTATTACCTCTTTTTTCAAGAAAGATAAAAAATTCTGAGATTTAATTTTTTTTTACATATTTTAAAATTATGGGTCAATGTAGTGCTCTTGAAAAAAATGGTTACTAATCTTCCATAAATGTTGTTTTTTGAGATGTGTTGCACATGTCCATTCTAACATAGGCATGTACACAACCTAAACACAGTTGCTGAAAATTTTTCCCCTAGTGGTATCCATCAGGTCAGCTCTAGCATCTTCTGGTCCTGCACACTAATAGTGCTAGTATAAAGGGCCCTGCTGACCCTGCGCCCCTTCAGTTTCTTCCTTCTGGTTAATTCCGACAAATGGGGAAGGTGGGCAGGTCTTGGAATAGACATGTGCAACACATCTCAAAGAACAACAGTTACAGAAGGTTATTAACTGTTTTTTCTTCAAGTACTTACTTGCACATGTCCACTCCAATGTAGGTGACTCCCAAGCAGCTATACAGGAGATGGGCTCGGAATTCATGGACATGCTGACTGCAAAACCACTTGGCCAAAGCTGGCATCATCCTTGGCCTGTTAGGTGATGGCTAAGAATCAGAATCTGTCACAGAGATCATGGACTCTGTGACTTTAACGGACCTCCGTGACTTCTTCAGCTGACTCAGCCCACTGCAGTGGTGGGGCTGGAGCAGCTGTCAGCTGCTGACTAGTGGCTGGTGGTCAGCCCCTGCCGCAGGCCCAGTGGCCTGGGGCCGTCACTGCAGGAGCAGTGTCCAGGGCCAGGTCGGCCCCCGAGGCTGCCAGAGCAGCAGCCAGGTCCAGGTCAGTCACTAAAGCCACAGGAGCAGGAGCCATCAGGGTTGAAGCAGGAGCAGTGGTCCCCGGGGACATCTGTCAATCCCTGGGGCTACTGGAGCAGAAGCCAGGGCTGGGTCAGCCGGGCTGAAGCAAGAGCAGCGAACTCCAGAACAGGAGCAAGCAGTCAGCCCCCACCACAGGAATAGTGGCCCCAAGGGCTGGAGCAGAAGTCCCCAGGGCCAGCAGTCAGCCCCCGCTGCAGGGGCTGCAGTAAGGCTGAAGCAGCAGCCAGCCTCTGGCAGGGCTCCAGCTGTTAGTCTCCTCCGTCTCAGGGTATTTTTAGTAAAAGTCATGGACAGATTGCAGGCTTCTGTGAATTTGTGTTTATATGCCTACGATCTGTCCATGACTTTTACTAAAAATAATTCTGACAAAATTTTAACCTTAGTGATGACACAGTGTGCTGAGAACATGTGCACCAATGACCTAGTTGCCACCCTGCAGATGTCCTGAATAGGGACTTGTGCTAGGAAAGCAGCCAAGGAGGCCTGTGGCCTTATGGAATGAGCAGTCATGTTAGCTAACGGCAGAATGCCTGCCTGCTCGTAACACATGCAAATGAACACTGTGATACAGGATGAGATTCTCTGTGTGGAGAAAGGGAGTCCCTTCATCCTCTCCGCTACCGCTATGAACAGCTGGGTAGATCTACAAAACGGCTTGGTCCTTTCTATACAGAATGTTAGGGACCTTCTAATATCTAGAGAGTGTAGACATTGTTCCTCCCTATTTACATGTGGATTCTGGAAGAAAACAGGAAGGATTGCAATGGAATTGCAAAACCGCTTTCAGGAGGAAAGCAGGGTGTGTATGCAACTGCACATTATCCTTAAAGAAAATCATTTATGAGGGCTCTGACATGAGGGCATGAATCTTCTAAACCCTTCTGGCCAAAGTGATGGCCACTAAAAAGGCCACCTTCCAGGAGAGGTAAGTTAATGAGCACATTGCCAGCCGCTCGAACAGAGGACCCATAAGTTTTGATAAGACAAGGTTTAGGTCCCAGAGAGGAACTTGATCTATCACCTGGGGGTATAACCTCTCCAGGCCTTTAAGGAAACGGATAAGTATGTCATGAGAGAAGATAGACCAATTGTCAACCAAGGGATGGAAGGCAGATATCGCTGCAAGCTGGATCCTCATGGAAGAAATAACCAAGCCTTGCTGTTTTAGATGCAACAAGTACTTCAATATAACCTGCAATGAAGAACTCGAGGGCAGAACTCTACCCTGGGAAGACCAGATGGAGAACTGGTTCCATTTTTTAAGGTAAGAAACCCTGGTGGAAGGCTTCCTACTACCTAGCAGGACCTGACAAACGGGTTCCAAGCAATTCCGCTCTTCAGGATTCATCCGTGAAGCCTCCAGGCCATCAGATCAAAAGAGCTAGGGTTCGGATGGAGCAACCAACCATGGTCTGGATATAAAGGAAGTGGAGGCGGGGCCCTCCACTGACAAGCCTAACAAGGTGGCGAACCAATGTTGCCTGGGACATGCCAGAGCTATGAAAATGACCTGGACCAGGTCTCACTTGATCTTCATCAAAACCTTGTGCACAAGCAGGGTAGGAGGAAAAGCATAATACAGGTGATCTATCCACAGTAGCAGGAAAGCGTCCATGACAGACCCCAGCCAGTGGCCTCGCAGGGAGCAGGACAGGTGGATTTGGGTAGCAAACAGATCTATCTCAGGAGTCTCCCACCATTGGGCTGAGGGGACCACCCATGGTGAGTGGAGAAAGACCTGCTGAGGCAATCTGTCAACTGGTTTTGCGCTACCTGGAGATAAGAAGCTTTGAGGTGGATTGAATGTGCTATGCAGAATTCCCACAGATGCTTGCTGGCACAGCAAGGAAGAACATTTCCACCATACCTGTTGATGTTAAACATAACTGCCGTGTTGTCCATAAGAACTAATATGTCCTTGTTCGCAATGTGAAGCAGGAATGCCTCGCAAGCTAGGTGGACTGCACAAGCTCTCTGCAAGTGATATGGAGAGCCCTTCTGGAGACCATTTTAATTGCAACCTTCCAGTACAGTTGATCTTTCTACCAAATAAGTCCATTGGGGGGGGGAGTTTTTTGCCTTAGACATTGCCCCTAATTACCCTTGACAATCTCTTTCATTGGCAGTCAATATTACCAGATATTCTGGAGGGGATGCAAGTATAAGAACTCATAACTTTGGGCAGACACATAGTACTTCTACTCCGTGTGCTTTAACATGGGAGAAAGGGAAGCGGGGGTCTGTCACAGAACTTTATTCAGGTCCATAATAACCTCACTTAGTGGTGGAGCCCGCCACTGTCAAAACGTCCAGCAGACTATGAGAGGACTCCTTGACCACCTATGACTGGATGCCCAAGTTAGAGGCCACCCACTTTAACAAGTGCTGGACTGCTTTGTGGTCATCTTGGAGAAGAGACATGGCAGCTGCCAATACCATCCCATCTTGGGAGGAGGAGGAAGAAGCCAGTATCAGCTAGGGGCCCTCCACCCCTCCTTCCATATTGGGCAGGATCCAGGGGCCCTCTTCTTGAAGCTAAGTACTGGGTTTTGTACCAGAGTCCGGATTAGGAGTCTCCTGTCGAAGCACTGATGGTGCTCTACTCATGGAAGCCTCCAAATAGGAGCACCTTGAGAAAGGATCCTAAGCTAGGGGGAACCCCCAATGTGTTCCAGAAGGGCCCTTGCACTGGCACTGGCCCCCCAAGGACCAGAGGGCCAAGCACTGTGTTTAGTATGGTGAGGTAGGAGTGCACCAGGGAGTAGCACAGGCAGCTGTGAGGGAAAGAGGAGTTTGAGCCCACTTCCAACTCCGAAGACAAAGAGTCCTGGTCAGGAGACCAGGGAGGTGTGGACCCCATCGCTGCCATGATCATGAGGCTCCTACTGAGGCTAGCACGGAAGATTTTCCTCTGGATGGTACCACTGGTCCTGGTACCACGCAGAGGCTGGAAGAAGATGATTCCCTGACCAATGGTACCAGTGGACTGGTACCAGTGCACTGCCAGAGATATAGGCACCTGCAATGAAAGCAAATCCTGGTTGCCATGAACGCCTCCAGAGTTGATGGCATCGTGAACATACTGGTATCATGCCTGAAGCTGGAACCTCCGGAGCCAGAGTCAGCACGGCCTGTGTAGGCACCAATATCAGCCGAGGTAGAAGAGTGGCCTGGTTCCCATGCCTGGACAGCCTTTGGGCATCAAGGATCAACCCCTTGGCCAAGGCTGCCAATTGTGTTTCTTCTTAGGTACCGGGGACAGGAAACAATCCCAAAACTTTTGCATGGTGGAAGGAGCACTCCGCACAAATGCCAAGGTACTCTGCCGAGTGATTTGGTTCTGAAACGGGTCACAGAGCTGCCTCCGTAAGAAGGACCTTCAGTCTCACCTCTCAGTACTTTTTTGTGCGAGGTTTGAAGTCTTTAAAGATCTGGCAACAGTCCTTTCAGTGAGACCCTCCCAAGCAGTTGAGACAACTTGAGTGCAGGTTGCTCAGAGGCATCGACTTGTCGCAAAAGGCATAGGCTTGAAGCCTGGTGACCAAGGCATTCCCTGGCAGCAGAGAACAGATGAACTTTGCCTACTGAAGGAGAAAAGGTCCAAACCTTATAGACTAAAACTGACTAACTATATACAACTAATTTAACTATATACATCACAAAAGACAGCGTAAACCACTGGGAAACTTTGCTGAAGCAAAGAGAGCAGTTCCAGCAACCGTCACAAGTGGTAAAAGGGAACTGAGGGGGCCTAAGGTCGGTAGGGTCCTTTATACCGGCCCTATACTTATACTATACTTATACTTATACTTTATACCGGCCCTTATACTATAAGCGTGTGGTACCAGAGGCTCCAGATACCACTAGGGGAAAAACTTCTGGTGACTGTGGACTGCACACACACCTACATTGGAATGGACATCTGCAAGCACTTGAAGGAGGTATTGGACTGATTACCCTAGTAGTAAGCTTCCCTGACAACTTGCTTCACTGAGGACCTGGAGAGATCATGTGTAGGAATGAATGTAGTTCAGTATCAATGCCCTTTCAAATCTAGGAATCTCTGATGAAATTGCAGAGAAATGTACAATACCATTTGGCATGAATTGGATTTGACCCAACAACATTAATATTAAAGTCTCATTATCCTATTATCAAAACTCGAGTCTTCCTATCGTCTCTTTAGACAGTTTTAAAGGGATAATTGTCAAAGTTGTTAGATCTTGCAAAATTTTACCCTCCTTCTCTCTTTTAAAATATATTCCTGGATACAGAAAAGTTACCATATCTACAAAATCAACAGTAACACACAAACCAAGATGCTGATTTTGTTTGGATCACTAGTGGGAATGTGATGAAAGCACTCTTTCATTTGGCTCTATTTCAATCAGACAAGCAGGGAACTGAACTTGATTAGACGCCTGGCTCTAAAATATTTGGAGAACAAGATTCTCATCAGTTTCTATTTCCTGCTTGCTTACAAAATAGAGGCACAAAGGAGGAAGAGGAAGAAGATTGTGCTTGTGCATGCTTATTTCATATACATACTCACAATGTCTGAATTGCTCATCCAGCACAGCTTCTGACATTTTAAGATCACTACAGCTCTTGTTTGAGAGGATATTATATTATGGAGCATGAAAACAAAACAAAAACCAACCCATATATTTAGGAATAAAGAGGTCATATTTAAGATATGTAGGTTTGGAACAGTATCTTTTGGGATTGTCAGTGAAGTACAATCTTAAAGAACTGTTGTCTATTAAAGAAAATCTTAATCTTGAATTTTTTTTAAATAGTTTAACTGTTTTATTTCCTCATTTGTATATGCTCTCTGAATTTAGAAAACAACATTCATTTCCTTATTATATTTATGTAGCCATTTGTAATTTCTCTTACTGTAAGGCAAAATGGAACACATTTTAGCCACTTGATTTCTGAAAAACATACTGGGCTTATTAAATGGAACACACCACCCGTGATTCTTGAAGACACAGCTACATCCTGACAGGAATTAGAGCAGAGGACCAAGAGTAAAAGGATTAAAAAGAGGATGCAGTGACCTTAAAGAGTTATCATCATATGAGAAGGAGAAGGAAATGACCTCAGAATTTCAGTTCTCTCTATTTGAGAGAGGTCATGTAAACATGAAGATGCAAATAAAAGATCTTGTGTCTGTAACAGAGAATTATACTAGATTACTGGATTATACAAAGAAGTAAAAAGGAAAAAGACTAGCAGAGACCTCACATGCATCCTCCATGGATTACTTAATGAGACAGGAGGCTGCGAATTGGAAGATTTCTAACCTGATTTGAGACTTTAATGTCAGATTGGGGTGGAAGAACCATGAACCCACTTTGTCTAAAGATAAGAATCCAATCCCATATGCTTGAAGGTGCAAAGGAACAAACTGAAAAATCTTTAATGTCATCCTTATCAGGCTATTTCAGATTAAGCCCAGACAGAGGAAAGATTTTAAGATATTGCTAAAAATGGCCAGTGGAAAAAAATGCCAATTCCGCCATCCAACCCAAAAAAGGTGACAGACTAGAGGTATCTGGAATATTTTCTATCTCCATGACCAAAAGATGGGGAGCCTGACCAGGAATATTCTGGAACAGAAAACAACCCTCTCGATAAAGACTCTACTACTATAGTTATAAAATCCCCATCATTAGCGGTTTTTAAGAACAAGTTAGACAAACATCTGTCAGGGGTGGTCTAAGTAAGCGGCTCTCAACCTTTCCAGACTACTGTACCCCTTTCAGGAGACTGATTTGTCATGCGTATCCCCAAGTTTCACCTCACTTAAAAACTACATGCTTAAAAAAATCAGACATAAAAATACAAAAGAGTCACAGTACACTATTACTGAAAAATTGCCTACTTTCTCATTTTTACCATATAATTATAAAATAAATAAATTGAAATATAAATATTGTACTTGCAATTCAGCATATAGTATATAGAATAATATAAACAAGTCATTGTCTCTATGAAATCTTAGTTTGTACTGACTTCACTAAGGCTTTTTATTTAGCCTGTTGTAAAACTAGACAAATATCTAGATGATTTGATTTATCCCCTGGAAGACCTCTACGTATCCCTGGCTGAGAACCACTGGGCTAGGTTTATTCAGTGCAGGGAGTTGGACTTGACAACTTTTCGAGATCCCTTCCAGCCCTACATTTCTATGACTTTATGTGAGCCTGATCAAGTGATTGTTAACTTTTAGCAGTGAAAGCTGAACTACAGTAACACAAATGGTGATGTCTTTTACCTTCTGACCTATCAAAAATCAGTCAAGATACCTTCTAGATGAAAGTAAGGAGTGAGAATGATGGATCCAAAGGCATGACAGTTTCAGAAGTTATGATCCCAAATGAACTAATCTCTTGAGTAAAACAAACATTCCTCATCCACAGTCCTCCCACTTAGTCTGGAGCCATTATGTCTGCAATGGCATCTTGAAAAAGATAGGGATATCAGCTAGGACAGTGTCCATTTGTATTGCCCTGAAAGAACGTTTAGTTTGAGCAGCTACTCTCATAAATGGCCAACTAATCTTGGAAGCAAGGAGAGCAATGAAGGTGAGGAGAGGAGTCAGTAATATAGTCAGAATCACAAATGGATTGTGGAACCAGGAATTGACAAAACTCGGAAAAAAGCCATTAGTTATTCCCTAAGGACACAAGTAATTTATCCTTTTCCTCCTGGACTCATTTCTATTGTTCCAGTAATGTCATGTATGACATCTTGATCTAAAAATATAAGCATTTAATGCTTGAGCTAAGCACAGAAGCAGACCCATGGGCCATACATGGCCTAACCTTAGAAGGGAACAAAGAGCTAAACTGTGTTAGCATGGATACCACACTCCCACTTAGTTGAGGAAGCTCATCCCAAGTATCAGAAGACCACACAAGGTATTACTTATACCAATGTCAGTGGAAGAGTTATCTGTGGGTACTGAAACCAAGACTTCCAGATCCAAAGACATAAGCCTCTACTGGTGGAGCTAAAGGACCAGGTTAATTAGCTTAAAGATGGTAGAAGACTCCTAAACCTCTTTATGTGGTATAGCCACTGAAGAGGAACAAAGAACCATACTGTTGTAAGTGTATCTCAAAATTATGACTGCTGAGGAGCACATGAGTGCTGGACCTAGAAACTGTTTCTGACTGAGTAGTTACTCATCACCAACTCGGGAAAGAGGAGCAGAGGCTAGATGTCATTAGAAAACAAAAGTTAATGGCAGACTCTCCCTAAATGGTACTGGCAATAGTTGTAAGGGGGTCTGAAGATAAAGTATCTGGCTACCTCCTGAGATAGAAGGCCCAGAATTTGTCTCCCTCTTTATGACAATCAATGATAACAACAGACCACGTCAGCCATTTTCCACAAACGAATGGCATCATGATAGGAGGGCTGGCTAGAAGCCCAGGCTTGCCTGCTTTTCCTGCCACACATTTCCCCTGAATTCCTGTGGGACAGGATGCAACACAGCACAGAGTACAGGAAACAGATGTCAGGATGTCAGCTGCTTTTATGTTAGCAGATGTTGTAGAAGGAGCACCAGTTTGGCATTAGGGAGGGGCTTACAGTCTTGACTATGTCCCTGCCTGCACAAAAGAGAGAATGTGAGAATTTCTTTTTGGTAGGTAGAATTACAGTAGCTCAGAATAAGGAATCTGTTGTCAAGACAGGGGTGACTGTGTGTGTGACAAGTATAGAAAACTAACATTGACAAGAATACTGAAGTATTCAAAAAACACTGGAGCTACCATCCTTGACACTGTCTCTCTTTTTTGCTTCTACCGTTGACTAGAAACATCAGAATATTGTAAATTATATATAAACAGTAGATGTTGATATAATTTTAAATTTCTTAGCAACAAAGTGACAATTTACTTTTAAAGACATATTTGGAAGCTGAAGAACATTTATTATCATATTGCACTACTTTCAAACACAGTCTTACTTTGGGCTAGTCTATTTAATGTCTTTTTAAAAATAAGGATATATGGAGAAAAGTGTGGGAAGGAAAACCATTTTACTGCAAATGAAAAACAAACAGTTGCCAAACTAACCCAAACTGGTCTAGGCATTCTCACCTGTCATCAGTACTCTGTTCATCATGCAAGAGGCGCTCTTTATTTAAACCTATCTTTTCAAGTTCATGGGTAAGTTTTTCAAGATCATTATTCATTTGCTGGGACTTCAGTTTTTCATTCACCAAATCCTTATGCAAAATAAATAAAAATTAATCAATCTAAAATATTAAATTAATAATGCAGACCTAGTTTCTGGAAACTGTATGCATGAAATTTCTACGATTACATGTAGCTTGAACAACCTGTGATTGCGACTTTTTCCTTACTCCCAACTATTTCTAACATCTGATTAAATCTGAAATTATATCCTAAATACAATTCTGATGTCATCTTAGATGTTTACTTCCTGTTTTTTGCAGGACTTTCTTTCTAAACTTGATTTGAATATTAGAATAAAAAAATATCAAACTAGCTTTGCAGTTTCAGAGTGATACATATGCATGATAATTATTAAAGTTTAACTACAATATTTAATATGTAAATACAATTTATTTAAGTATACCAGCAAGGTAGGAACATGATTTATTCAAAAATGACTAGTAGATCTATTTTCTCTACAACTTTTTAAAAAAACAATTATGATATTATACACACATAACTATATTGGATTTATGTCCAGTAGATTATACAAGAATGGAAATTAGTTTCAAATTACCTCTCGTAATGTGACGAGTGTTTTCTTATCAATGGTAGCTCTTTTCACAAGTTCTTTATTTTCTTTTTCTAGCTCTTTTAGACGTACACAAGACTCTTTAAATATACCTATTTCTTTAAATAGAGATTTATTTTCTTTTTCCAGATTATTAATTTTTATATTGTTCTCTTCCAAAGTACTGTCTTTAATTTCTGCCTGTTGTCGAAGTCTCTTATTCTCTTTTTCTAGTTGTTTCTTATCCTTTTCCAACTGAGAAGTCTCTTGTTCCAACAGCTTATTCTCCTTCTCTAATTGTTCTAGGCGTTTACTAGAGATTTTTAATTCTTCCAGATTCTTTTGCAGAGTTTGGTTTTCCAACTCTAAATCTTGTAGTTCACTTTCCAGTTGTTGAATCTTTTTGTTACTATTTTCTAAGGCTTTCTGTAGCCTTTGGTTTTCTGTATCTAAACCTTGGTAGCTGACTTCTAAACGTTCTGTTTTCTTACAAGAAGCTTTCATAAGCTCTAAGCCTTTTTTAAGTTGCTCCTTTTCACTTTCCAATTCCTTATTTTCTAACTGTAACTGAGCCATCTTGATGCTTGTACACTTCAAAGATTCAACTGTTCTTCTTAATTCTAAATTTTCTTCATCAAGCTGTGAATTCTCTTTCTCCAGTGATTCTAACTGAAAAGTAAGGTTTTTTAAGCTATCCAAAGTTTTTTTCAACTTTCTATTTTCCACTTCAAGATCTGAGTTTTCTTGCTCTAAGGCTTCTGTCTTTTCACAAATAATTTTTAAATTGGTAATCTTTTTCTGTAATAACTCATTTTCCTTTTCAAGATGATGCAACTCATTCTCAAGCTCTTCTGCTCTTTCTCCTTTCTCTTTATAATGTTCCAATTCTTTCCTGACTTGCTTTTTTTCATATTCAATCTTATTTAGCTTACTGCTGGTCTCTTTGATAGATTCATGGAGAATTTTATTTTCTTTTTCAATGTCTTTCATTCTTGCTTCAGCACTGATTTGGGATCGTTGCCTTAGAGCAGCTATTGTTTGATTCAAATGCTGATTCTCCTGTTCCAATATTTTAATCTAATTATTTGAAAAGAAATTATAAATTTAGGTCAGTACAATGCCAAAAATAATTTATTTCTACACTTAAATAGCAGGCTACTGTGGTAGGACAGATAGAGATGGATTACATTATACATCACTTCTTCTTTAATATAGCTGTAGTTTATTTTACTGTGTTAGTAACATAACACACATCATATGTGTGTGTAGGGATGATGGTTATGCAATAAATTGTAAATACAAATTTTCAACTAAATTAGTTGCCTATTTTAAGATTATATAAACAGTCAAAACCAAAATACATTACTAGTTTCACTCTCTTTCTGGTTGCCATTTAACCCAAGGATGGCTTCTTTTTTCCAAAACAACATCTTGAGAGACAAAATATAATAAAAATAGGCACATCAGCAAAAACCCAAATATTCAGTCAAACTGGGGAAGGGCTTTTTGAAAGACTCTGAATACAGTCTAAGAAAAAAAATAACCTCATAATTTTACTTGAAAATATAGAATTCATCTTTGAGATATGCAACAGTCCATAATTGCAGCTCCACTGATTTTTTGTGACAGTATATGCTAAGGTTAGTTTAATCTTCCATTTAAAAAGTTAATAGTCCTTTTTCTTGCAAAGATTGTTACTTGCCTGTCTCTCTGAGTTTTCTCGAAGTGTCTCAATTGTCTTTTCAAGCTGTGCTTTCTCTTTCATCAGATCTTTGCTCATATTTTCACTGTTCTGGAGACTTTGTTTCTCTTGGCTAATTTCATTCTCAAGTCCTTCCAACTTGGGGAAAAAAAATATTTAAAATTCATCCAGAGATGACCGAGTATAAATGACTATTGTTACTGAGGTGAAGTGAAAAGATTTTAATTATTATTTTTGTTTTCCATATGTATTATACAGTCTGATACAATACCTGCTAAAGTCAATGGAAAGAATCCCACTGACTTCTATGGAGCTGGATCAAGTCCATAAATTTCTATTTAAGATCTGGCAAACATTACAACCTCTATCCCACCTAAAAAAAACTTTAATTTTTAGCATTGTAATATCCCACTGCCACTCTGCTGCTGAAACCTTTACCTGCTGGAAACTTTACCAGTAGCAGGGAAAGACTTCACCAGCTCCCCACTGTTGGAGCCCTTCTCCATCATAGGGAAAGACCTCGGCAGCGGGGAAAGGTTCTTCCAACTCCCAGATACTGAAGCGTTTCCCCTTCACAGGGAAAGACTACAGCAGTGGGGAAAGGCTAGGGCAGGGAGGAGCAGCTGAAGCTTTTCCCACTGCCAGAGTCTTTCACTGACAAATATAGCTATACACTGCAGTGTGGATGCAGCCTGCTTTTCACTATAGCATGTAGCTACATGTACATTACAAGCAGGCGACATTGGTATGTAGTGTAGACATAGCCTCTGAGTCCCTTTATCCTGATCACCTTATCTATATTATCTGCATTGTGATGGTCTGGAGAGGCACTTATTAAATTATTTCACCAAACTGAAGGAAAGATGAGGGGATCTCCTTATCCTCTGCTTCTTATAGAGTCCACCCTATCTCTGGATAATGCTAAACCATCTCCACGAATACTTTTCTTCCTAGAAATCATAAAAATACATTTTAAGAACACATCTGTTGTCTATAAAATAGGCCAAATTTTACTAGATGATTGATATTTTGAAAATTTTCCTAGGAAAGATTCTCTTTGACTGTTTCTACAAGCTATTCACTGCTTTCCAACCCACACTTTCATTTATACAAGTTGAATGCAGTGCTATATTACATCATACTCTAAATATTTTTAAAGAACTAAGGATAAACGTTTCCAGAAAAGGGCATTTCATACACGGAGTTAGTTTGCCAATTGGTGCTGCGTCCCACCTTGGTTATAAGAATACATAATTGTTTAAATGTGAAAACAAATGAACAGATTTCCTAGTCTCCCACTCCTTTTGTTTGCAAGCACATGCATCCATGGGGCATAGGCTTTATCAGAAGCAAAATAAGAAATATTTGTGGAAACTTGTTAAAACTGAGAGCACATAATTTAATCTATATTTCTAAAAATGGCTACAAATCACTATTATTCTCACATCAAGTCATGAACTAGCCACCACTTACAGGGAACTAACTCAATTTTTCTATAGTCTATTCTGCCACTACAGATCAAAGATTACAATATCTTGCAACTTATCCCTCAGATCTGCCTCAAGGATAGATACTATAGGAAGTAATAAAATAATTATGCGAGAAATATAATTCAGAGATGACATTTCCCTTATTCACATACCATTAAGGGTCAAACATACCAATCCTCTACATTCGCCATCCATATGGAGGCTGAAAACTCTCCTATACCTACCCTATTCTCTCTCCTGACATCTAACCTTCAAATAAAGTTCTAAGATTCATCTTTACTTCACTTAATGAGTAGACTCTGATCACAAATCCCAAGTACTCTTGGGCTCGGTGAGGCTTTTACTTCTGCCCTTCCTAGAGGGAAGATGGTATGTGCAGCAGCCTTACTTGTTAGCCTCCTGCTGCCTTAGGAAACAAGCAACTGCTAGTTTTCTCCCTTTTCTGCAATGCCTTTCAGTCAGTCGATTACCAAATCACATAGCATCAGATATGGGAGCTGAGATATACCCCTCCACCTACATAGTTCTAGTGCTGCACATTGCATTGGCCCTAAAATAGAGGCATCCCTCAAAATGCAACACAGGGAAAATTACTACAAATCTTTTTTTTGTAATGATTCATAAGCATAAGGTTGGACTTTGAGTAAAAGCCTTTGAAAACCCATGTTTAAAGAAGATAAAGAAAATACTGACATTTTGAGGTAGTGGCACTTTTTATTCTCCCCCACCCCAATAGGTGTAGAATAATAAGGGGTAGCATAACATACAGTACATAGTGAATTACAACACTGAAACATAAACATGAGGAATTACCAAATGGTAAGATTAAGAGCTTTGTTAGTTATACTTTAATAATTTACAGTGATGGATAGTGAATGAATTTAGATAATACTTAGGCCAAGGCTTTACTGGCATGAGTGTGGTTTTGCCAGTTCTTTTCTTGTATGGATTTGCTTAAAATGATGCTATTGCTGACAGTACAAAAGTAGTATGTTGTGCTGGAAGATTTTATGTAAAACGTATACAAACTTGTAATGACAAGAAGCCTCCTTTACCAGGATAACACAGGAGCAGAGTGAGACAAAAACAGAATAACAAAAAGCAAATGTGTAAATTGTAGCATACGCATGCATATTGTACAGGTTACCTAAAACAAATGCTTAATGTATTTTATGCTGACTGGAGAAAGGTTAATAAATATGTAATGAGGAAATATATAAAAAGACACAAATGAACAAGGCCCAAATCAGAGGAACACCGGACGAGAATCTGAATGAATGGGACTGATGGACCAGACCAGAAATCAGAGGTGGCAATGACCATCACAAAATATAGGAGAACTTCCCAGTGCCCCAGAAATGCAGTAATTTGAGCTTGCTACAGTGTTTTGAGAGCACAGATGAGCATCTTCCAATGGCTGCAGAGAGAGTGCAACCAAATTCAACAGGCTGCTGGTGAACCAAGAGTGAGGAAAAGGGAGAGTTTGAAAAGCCCACTCTCCCCAGCTACCACAGGGTATGTGTGAGGAAATGAAAAAAGAAAGTCCCAAGTCTCAAACTCTCAAATTAATTACTGTTTGAAGGAATGAGTGAAAGCAGTTGCCAGAGCAGACTATGAAGGAACAGTTATAAGGGCTAAGAAGCAGCTGCAAGAGACAGAAGGGGGGGGGGAACCACCACAGGACCACCAGACAGAAACTGTTCAGAGACCAGCCAATGGGAGAAGAGGGTAAAGGAATCTGAACTGTAAAGCCATTATCTCTCTTAGGTGCTGGAGCCTGCGGAACAGCAATCCTGCACAACAGGTGAAAGTGCCTCAGATAAGTGCTTCTCTTTGGCATCCCTCTTCTCATAATCATCTCTCTCTTACCTGAAGTCACCAAGGAAAAGGTAAGGAAGATCTGCAGTTGAGAGCTACACTCCATGCTTCCAGGAAAGAAGCACAGAAAAAGACTGAAGAGTTAGGAGTGGATTCAGCCTATTGAGCCTTTTGAGTCAGGCACTTGGGCTTTCACTATGCTTTGTCTCTCTACTTCCTGGTAATTGGTGATGCAACACCAGCTGTTCTGTTCTTCCGGCAAGAGGGGAGAAAAGTGAGATGCTCAACAACATTTAATTTAAGAATATATTTGATGACTTCTTCAGTATAAATGAAACTAAAAGCTTTTTAAAACTAGATTCTTTATATTGGTTCATATTTACTGTTAAGTTCTTTGGGATAAATAGCTTAACACCTCTAAATATCGGGAGATACCCTGTGTTTTATGTATCTTTTCTAAGACTGGAAACTGAAGTTCATGTTGAAAAAGTATCAATACAACGAAGAAAAAAAGAAAACAATTTTACAAACACAGACAGACATCAGAAATCCACGAAATTCTAGGTTCAGATTAAACTCAAAACAAAATAACTTCCAACAAATCCAATGTTTTAAAACATCAAAATTCTTAGTTTAAGTACTATGAACAATATTAACACCACTCCTTGCTCCCCTACACAAACATACATACACCGCTCAACCACCTAGCTCAACACCTCCCTCAACCATTATTCAGCAAAAATGTTGTACTGATGCTGAAAATACAGCCAGCTGAAATCATCAGAGTTCCTGAGCTGTGCAGAAACACTCATGATGGATATCCAAGACGTTAGAAAGTCATTAGTGAACAAGTTCAAAACTAAATCACTCAGTTCTCTCTAAACTAGTTCAACGCACTAGATCACATCAAGGGTTCTAAAATAAAACATATTTCTAAGCCAAGCTGTTCTTAAATATGTGACAAAAATATGTCATTAATTTTGAAAATTATTCTAACCCCTACTTTAAATTCCACACTAGTAAGATTCACCTCAACAATCTCATCAAAATTCCATTTTGGCTAAAGAAGACACATGAATAATCTTAAATACAAAGGACATATTTTTATAGCGATTGTAGCAGATGTGGCAAAATCAGATTCAGAATGGAAAGACTGTGTTAGTCTTAATTCTGGAAAGACTAATCCCTGTCTCTTTCACAACATACTTTAACATATGGAGTAATGCATCCATCTCAAACTCATGCTGATAAAACCTGATATGCCATATCTTTTATAATCTATTTTATCCTATTATATAGACACATATTGATGGCTACCTTTTTGCTAAGTCTTTGGTTTTCTTTTTCCATTTTCAGAATCTTTGAACTACTGCCTTCTATAGAACCCATTTCATTTTGTAGCTCTTCTACGGTCTTCAGCAAACTTTGGTTTTCCTTTTCCAGCTTGAGTAATCTACTTGATGTCAATTCATTCACTTCATGGCCAAGTGACTTTTGTGGCACTGTAAGATTTAAAAAAAATGGTTACTTATCATTAACTGGTGTTCTCACCCCCACCTAAGAACAACTACGAAGTTGTGGATGAAGGAGGACTGAAAAAAACCAACCAGTTACTAACCTTTTTGTAACTGTTGTTCTTTGAGATGTGTTTCTCATGTCCATTCTATGTTAGGTGTGCATGCACTACATGCACAGTCGCTGGAGATTTTCCCTTCAGTGGTATTCTTTGGGCGAGCACTAGCACACTCTGGTGTTCATGTGCCAGTATAAGAAGCCAGGCCGGCTTCACACCCTCTCAGTTCCCTCTTGCTGGCTAACTCTGACCAGGGTGCAAGAGGGTGAGTCATGGAATGGAAATGAGCAACACATCTCAAAGAACAACAGTTACAGAAAGATTAGTAACTGGTTTTTCTTCTTTGAGTGTTTGCTCATGTCCATGTCACATTAGATGGCTCCAAGCGGTTCCCTAGGAGGTGGTCTAAGAGTTCAGTCATGTGGACTGCAACATGGTTCTACCAAACCTGGCATCATCTCTAGCCTGCTGAGTGATGGCATCGTGGGATGAAAAAGTATGCACTGATGATCAAGCTGCCGCTCTACAAATATCCTGCATTAGGACCTGGGCCAGAAATACCACTGAGGAAGCTTGGGTTACTGTCAAATGGATGGTTAAGATGGCAAGAGATGGGGCACCCACATGCTCATAGCATGTGTGAATGCAGGCAGTGATCCAGGATGAAATTCTTTGGGCAGGTCTTTTATCCTGTCTGCTTTTGCCACAAAAAACTGTGTGGACTTACAGAACAGTTGGTCCTTTCTATATATAAGGGCAAGGCCTGCCTAATGTTCAACGTGTGGAGATGCTGGTCCTCCCTATTGTTGTGCAGTTTCAGAAGGAATACTAGAAAGAAGACAGCCTGATTACCATTGAACTGTGAAATCACTTTCAGAGGAATGTGGGGTGGGGACGAAGTTGTACCTTGTCTTTAAAGAACACCGTATATGGGGGTTCTGATGCAAGGACCCCGATCTCTGAGACCCTCCTGGCCAAGGTAATCACTACCTGGAATGTGACCTTCCAGGAGAGGTACAACAAGAGGAATGATGCCAGTGACTGAAAGGGAGGGCCTGTGAATCTTGACAGGACCAGGTTTAGGTCCCCTGGTGGAACAGATTAATAAACCTGTGGGTATAGTCTATCTAAGCCCTTGACAAAGTGAATGGATGTTTTGTGAGAAAAAAACAACCTACTATGGCAGAAACAGCTTCTAGATATACCTTAACTGACAAAATGACTAGGCCCTGCTGTTTCAGATGAAAGCAGATACTCCAGCATAGACTAGAGAGGTGACCTGGCAGGTGAGAGGCCTTGTTGGGACAATCACATGGAAAAACATTTCAACTTGCCTTGCCAAGTGGCTCTAGTAGAGGGTTTCCTACTACCTAGCAATACCTGGTGGACTTGCTCTGAACAGGCCAGATCTTCTGGGTTAACCATGACACTTTCACGAGGTCAGGTGAAGGGCCTTGAGGTTTGGGTGGAGCAACCAGCCATGATCTTGTGAGATCAGGTCTGGGATGGAGGGTGGGGAGGGAGCGGCTTCGGGGTCGCTACTGACAGGTCCAATAACATGTTGAACAAGTGCTAGAATGGCTTTGCTGTGGCTATAAGAATAACCTTTACTCTGTCCCATTTGTGTTTGAGTAAGATTTTGTGCATGAGAGAAATGGGAGGAAATGCACAGAACAGGTGCTTCTTCCAAAAGAGCAGGAAGGTATCTGTGAGTGAGCCTGGGCTGAGTCCCACATAGAAAGCTAAGCTGCTGACACTTCCTGTTTTGCTTAGAGGAGATTCCTCCCCGCCCCCATTGGAAGATGATCCTGGCTATATCGGGGAAAAGAAACCACTCGTGGTGAAAGGAGTAAGATCTGCTTAGGTGATCTGACAGATTGTTCCTGGCTCCCAGAAGGTGAGAAGCTTCGAGGTGGACTTCACATAGAATTCCCACAAGTAAATGACCTCTTGACAAGGGGGGGGAAGGAGCATGCATGTCCCTGCCTGTTGATGTAAAACATGACTGCCATGTTGTCTGTAAGCTGCCTGCAATCTGGGGTAAAAACACCTGGCATGCTAGGTGGAACGCAGCGAGCGCTTTGACATTTATATGCAAGAAGAGCTCCTACTGAAACCACTGACCTTAAGTCCTGAGGTGCTCAAGGTGAGCTCCCCAGCCTACCTCGGATGTATTCAAGATTAGGGATACTGAGGGTTGGGGAATGCCCAAGCCTACTGCCCATAGGGTCCCTCCACCAATCTATAGAGACAAGGACCTGGGTGGGAACTGTAATCACTGAGTCCAAATGATGACAGTTTGGGTGAATATGCTGAGGCCAGCCATGCTTGAAGGGGTCTGAGCTGCAGTCTTGCATGCTGTACCACATATGTGCATGCAGCCATATGACACAATAGTCTGAGGCAGAAATGGAGGAAGGCTCTGGCTCAAGAGGAATTGGGCACCACATCTATAAACTGTATCCTCTGAACAGGGATGAGCACTGTCTTCTGTTCATTTATCAGCAGGCCCAGTGCTTAAAAGGTAGCTTGGACCAGGTGGGTGCTGGCTGTCACCTGGACCTCAGACCGGCCCTTGATCAGCCAGTCATCGTGCTAAGAGCAGACTTGCATCTCTCACCTTCTGAGGAAGGCCACCACTACCGCTATGCATTTTGTGAATACCCAAGGGGCTGCGGACAGACTAAAGGGGAGTATAGTGAACTGGTAGTGGTTCTGGTTCACGACAAACCTGAGAAATCTTCTATGGCCCCAAAATATGGAGATGTGAAAATAGGTGTCTTTTAAGTCAAGGGCAGTGTACCAGTCCCCTGAATCCTGGGAGGAAATAATGGAGGTCATGTGAAACTTCAGTTGCTTGAGATAACTGTTGAGGAACACAGGTCTAGGATGAGTCATACTGGCTTTTGGGATTAGGAAATCTTGGGAATAAAACCCTTTCCCTCTCAAGCTCTGAGGTACCTCCTCCATGGCCTCTACCCTGTGGAGGGCTTGCACTTCTGGGCTAAAAACTGTTTGTGAGAAGGGTTCCTGAAGAGGGACAGGGAAGGAAAAAAACTGGAGAGTGAAAACTTACTTCTCCATACTCAGTACCCAGTGGTTTGAGGTGATGAGGGACCATGCTGGGCTAATGTGGGAGAGATGGTTTGAAAACAAAGGGAGAGCAGGATCTGGTACAGAAACTGGTATAACATCCTTGGGTGCACCATCAAAAATTCTGCTTTTGGTCTCTCAAGTATCTGTGAGGGCCCAGTAGCAAGATTGAAATGGGCAGAGGAGGATGTCTGTGTTTATAACCCATTTTGCTTCTTAAACAGGTTCTGGAGTAATGGTGGAGCTAAGAAGTGGACTGGCTGTTGAGACCTGAAGTGTTTCCTCTAACACACCAGGACATCGAGACTCAGGGACTTGAGGGTGGCTCTAGAACCCTTCAGGCCATGAAACTGTCATCTGTTTGTTCAAAAAAGAGAGAAGTGCCTTCAAACGAAAGGTCCTGGATGGATTGTTGGACCTCCATTAGTAGACAGAAGGATTGGAGCCAAGAAAATCTTTGTACGAGCACTACAGAAGCCACGGATCTAGCTGCTAAATCTGGCACACCCAGGACGGCCTGTAGAGAAGCTCTGGCCACTGACTTCCTTTCCTCCACCAGAGTGGAGAACTCCAGTTTGGACTTCTGGGGAAGAGAATCTTTGAATTTCATCGATTCCCAGACATTAAAACCATATCTCAACACCAATGCCTGCTGTTTGGAGATGTAGAGATGTAGACCCCCTGTAGAATAAACCTTTCTACCAAAAAAATCTTTGCATTCTTTGCTTTGGGAGTCATTGTTTGTCCCTGTCTGTCCCTTTCATTGGCTGCCAAGACCACCAGGGATCCTGAATGGGGGTGGGAGTAGAAGTACTTGAAACCTTGGGCAGGAACAAAGTACTTCATTTCAGCCATTTTTGCAGTGGAAGGCAGGGAGGACGGGGTCCCATAATGGCCTCATTAAGAGGGAGGGCCATCTTCAACAGACCCGTGGGAAGATTCTTTCACTACCTTCACTTTGAACTGACGGTTCGAGGCCACTCTTTTCAACAGTTCCTGGGGAGCTGCGAAGTCATTGTGAGTGGGGGATACATGCACCCTAGACACAACCTCATCCAAGGAGGAGGAAGAAGAGGCCTGCACTGGCAGGGGGTCTTCTTCCTCTCCTTCTGCAGGCTCGTTACTGGGCTCAATATTGGAGGCCAGATACCGTGCTGGTCATAGATATAGGAGTACTTTTCTTTCTGAGATTATGGAGTATGAGTGTCTGGAAGAGGGCCCTTGCATAGGGGGAAACACCCATAGGTTCCAAAATGGCCATTGCATCTGCATAGGCCAGTGCCCACTGTGCCAAGTATTTGGTGGTATCGCTGCGCCCAGATCAACTGTAGGGCTGCCTTGGGGAGAACTGACAGCGGTTCCTTGAGTGGGAATACGACTCTACCTCTAAGTCCGATGATGAGCCTTTCTCTGGAGACTATGAAGGGGTCGTACCTGTTGATGCTGGGAATAGTGTTGAGGTGGGAAGACCAATGTTAAGACAAGCAGGGACGTTTTCCCTCTAGACAGTACCGAAGGGGCTGGTACTGAACAGGAGACTTTGGCCACATGCTCTCTTCTGCTCCCTGGTACTGACATGACTGACTTTTGTACCACTGACAGTGGCAGTACCAAAAGCGTAAGCAAGTTCCTGGCTGCAATAAATACCACCAGGATAGATGGTTCTACAATCCTGCTGGTGTTGGATTGTCCCTCTGGTGCTGAAGGTTGGTCTGGGACCAGACTCAATGGAGCCTGCGTACAAGGCAGAGTTGATGGTGCTGCTGTTGGCGCGGGAGCAAAGGACTAGCCAGACACAGGTCACACCCCACTGTGTTCCCCATGCCTGGCTCGCAGTAGAGTTGGGGAATGTCCCCTCTTCACTAGCTGCTTCTTATGTTTTCTCTTTGATACTGGTGAAGGAGAATGGTACCGAAAAGTCCATCACGGTGGGAGGAGCACTCCATACCTATGCTGAGGTATTGGGTGCCGAGTTGGATTGGTTCAACTCCGATAAGGGACGGCACACCACCTCCATAAGGAGAACTTCAATCTGGCCTCCCTGTCCTCTTCATACAGGGCTTGAAGTCCTGACAAATCTGGCAGCAGTCCCTGATACGAGTCTCTCCCAAGCACATTAGACAACTGGAGTGCAGGTCACACATAGACATGGGCTTGCTGCAGGAAGCACAGGTCTTGAAACCTGGAGACTGAGGCATGCTCCAGCACTGGGAGCAAACGAAACTCTGCTAAAAAGGTGAGAAATGCCAGCTAATTATATATAACTAATCTACAACAATCCAAACTGAGAAAATAAAGAACTGGGATACGGAAACCAGGGAAAAGTACTAAACCAAACTAAAATTAAGAATTTCCTGAAGCAAGAGAAGCTGTTCCAGTGACCATCATGGGTGGTAAGAAGGAACTGAGAGGGTGCAGAGCCAGACAGGCCCCTTATACCAGCTCATAAGCATGTGACACCAGAGAGCGCTAGAGCTGGCCCAACGGACACTACTGAGGGAAAAGTCTCCAGCAACTGTGCACACGATGCGTGCATACTTACCGTGGAATGGACATGAGCAAGCACTTGAAGAAGAACTGACAAATAAGTATCAGCTCTGGATGCCAGCTCAAAAAAGCATTACAAATGATTGCAATTTCACTTTTCCAAATCACATCTAAAAGAGGGAAACATTTGTTTTAAGCACATACAGAGAACTTCAAGTAGCAGCTCTGAAAAATTCTATGAGGAACATAGTGCAAAGACATCCTATAGAATGATGCTGCCTTCAATATAGTTGGGTATACTTTGATACAGTCTGTGGTTGGTGCCAGTCCCTGAGAGTTCCATTATACAGTTTAGGAAGGCAGCAAGCCAGTACCAAAAAGGTTGAGAAACACTGCTTTGATATTTCCAGGTGGCTAAACACCTGGCAATTCTAACAATGGTCTGAAAGAGGCTTTGGGAAAAACAGAAAGGATAATGATCTGAAAGAGATGGAAGTTAGAGGAGGATGTAAACAGGATCACATTTCCCATATAGAACATAGTCTTACTCAGTTTCTTGCAGTAAAACATATTGAATTTCTTGACATGTTGTGGTTCAGGTATTCACAGTGTCCACAAAGGAATAGTACTTCCATTACCAACCTAATAGAGGTTTCAGATGTAGTTTGATGAAAGGTGCCCCCCAGTTACATTGGAAAGTAACCTGCCCTCTGGTAGAAAAGCTTTCTTTACCAGTTTTGGAGTCTACTGGGTTTCCAATTTCCCTCATCTATGTGCAGACAGGAACTCTAATCTTAGGCCATGGAGCCCTATTGATTGGTTAAATTCAATAAGGCTCCCCAGGGTAGGGTTAAGTTTACAATGTGTACAGCTTCCTGAACTAGGGTAACAGTTGGTATCAGCTGAGTTACAAAAGGCAGATCTCCCTAGTCTATGGTTAGGGTAAAGGTTAATATGGCTTCCTGGGCTACAGTTAGGGTTGGGATCAGTAGGGCTAAAGTAAGAGTTAGAAAGGTTAGATTACTAACCCTGAGTTAGGGTTAGTATTGGGGTCTGCAGGGTTCCCTGAACTAGGATTTAGGTTGGTGACAGTAGGGAGCCCCATGCTAGGTTTATTTTTATAAAGGGTAGGGCTCCCCAGCCTAGGTTACGGTTACAAAGGGCAGGACTCCCTGGCCTAGGTTTGGGTCCATAAGGCATCCTGGGCTATGGTTAGGGTTACAAAGGGTACGGCTCCTCATCCTAGAGTTAGGAAATGGGGTCAGATAGGTTCCCTGAGCTAGGATTAGGGATAAAAAGGGTAGGGCTGCCTGGCCTAGAGTTAGGTTTGAGGTTAGTAGGGCTCCCCAGGATAGGCTTAAGAATGCAAGGTGTAAGGGTGCTTGTGGCAAATGCTGGGGTTACAGAAGGTAGGTGTCCACAGCCCAGGGTTAGCATTGGGGTCAGTGAAACTCCCTGGCCTAGGATTAGGGTTATAAAGTACAGGACTCCCCTGGTAGGGTTACAGTCACAAAAGGTCAGGCTCCCCAACCTACGGTTAAGGTTACAAATGATGAGTTTGCTGGCCTAGGATTAGTGTTACAAAGAATAGCATTGCCTGGCCTAAAGCTAGGGTTCAATTCTGTAGGGTTCCCCAGCCTAAGGGCTGCTTTGGGATCACTAGGCTCTCCAGCATAAGATTAGCATTGTGGTCAGTAGGGTTCCCAAGAAACAATCTGGGATTTCACTTCCCCCACCATCAGATCAGACCCCTTCTCAATGAGTCCAATTAGTAGGCACTGCCAATGGTGTTGAAGGTAGCTTAGGGAAACCACCGCTGGATGATTTTGGAGCCGATGAAGGTTATACCATGCCCTGCTTGGAACCCCAGCCTGAAATTTGGGAGGTTCTGATGATTTTGCCTAGAGAGAGTCCTACAAAAGGAAGTCCTAGATGATGATCCCGGCAGGCTGGGGTGAGAAACATCAGTAGACATCACATAAGTCCAGTATTTATGCAGGAATACACATCTTACCAAAGAAATGCCTTCAAAAAGGAGGCACACAGTTTCAAGAGAGTAGTCTAGTCAGTTCACACATACAGATGTGGGGCCAGGTTCCCACCCCTCTCGGTACAGAGCCACTTTGAGAAATGGTTTTCCAGAGTCTACTGTCTCTCACCCTCAACAACAGCCTTGGCTGACCCAAAAAGATCTGGAAACCACAGTGGCACATATACAAAGCATAGAATCAGTGGTGCCAGATGGTAGGCTTCCATCAATCCAAATGAATTCAGTGACCACTGTGCTGCTTATGTTGGATGTGCATGTAACCAGATTTTTTCTACTGGACCTGAAGAGCCTCCCCATCAATAGGAGTGTGTGAGGTGGCCCTTACACTCCGACAGGTCAATTCCCAAATTTATGCTGGATTTACACATTGCCAGACATTTAGCTGGGCTTGAGGTGTTTTCCCATGAACAGGGTTAGTGCAACCCTCCAGTTCTGTATGGGATTAAATTATGCCTGTGCCAGACAGGCATCCTTTCTTCTTTGTTAAATAAATTAAAATTGACTAACTACAATCTAACTAAAACAAAATTAGCCCTAATAGGGCAAAAGTAATTTTTTAAAAAATGACAAGAGAAGCATCTAGGATACTTCACACACACTGAGCTCACTGCCCCTTCAGAGGTTCAGAAAGAACTGATGGATGGTTTGGGCTCATGGGTGTAGTTTGGGGGTGGGAGGGGGCTAGGGGGCATTGCTCCCCAGGCCTCGAGCAGGTGTGGAATGTGCCCTCCATGCACAACTCCATTGGCTTGACTGGAGCTGCCCCCCCAACATAGATGTCAAACAATGCCTGTGTTTGGATCACTCCCCTTTTACAGCCTCATAATCCTGCACTAGATGAGGGAGAGAAGGCCCTAACAGATACTGTTCACCAGAAGATTCCAGGGGCTCATAGTACAGGGGCTTTAATTTTGCAAGTGGAAACCTGCAGAGGCCACTCAGGGTGGAACTATCTTCATTAACTGATGTCCGTTTTAGCCAGTTGACTCCAAGGAAGATGGGAGTTTCTATATTAAGGGCATATTTTTCCTAGGGCATGTCACAAACATCATTACATAAATAAGGTCTTTTAGTTATTTTCATGCTGCTTTCTAAAAAAACCAGATTGGGTCAGATTGTCAGCTGGTCTAAATCTGTATGGCTCTACTGAAGATGATTTCACCTAATACATTTTGACTGTAGAAATAACTACGGATGCACTTCAAGCATCAGTATTTTCAAAATTAATTTAATAGAACCACTCTGGTACATTGTTTTGCTCTATTATTTGTGGCAAGCTGCCAACTTCCCCCTGGTGGGTCTCACGCTTTACCTCCACCTTCTATGGTCAGGACGCCCCAACTACCTCACCTCCCCTGGCTGTAGCGGAGCTCTGTCTCATGGCCTGCAAGAGAACCTTCTCCTGCAGCTGCCCCAGACCTTCTGGCAGCCCCTACTGCAAGTGTTCCCTCCCCTTCCTCTAGGGAAAGCAGGGTTTAAATATCCCTGGCCTGGCCCTTCATTGGGTCCAGGTGCCACTAATTGCCCTGCTCTGCTCTTTCCTCTGCCTCCCAGGCAGAGGGTTTTTAACCCTTTCGGGCCTTCATACCAGCCCAGGTATACTCTTTTATAGCCATCAGGCCTGACTTTACCATATATTCCAAACATTTTTGAACTATTGGCAAGTACTGGTTTACCTTCAGAAAGCTCAGTAGTTCTGTTCATCTGTTCAAGTTCCCAGCCAAGATGTAATGATTCATCCATGCTTTGTTTCTGAGCCATTTCTAGAGTCATATTTTCCTCCATAAGTTCCTCAATTTTCTTTCTGTCCATATCACGCTCCTTAAAAATTATTAACATGAACTTTTAAAAACAGTTTGTCTCAGAATGCACAAAAATATTATATTAAATAATCATAATTTTACAAAATCCTAAGAAGTGGATTCTCTGGTCTGCTAAGGCCAGTTTGGACTGATTACTATGGCCTCAAAGTGGCTAGAAACAAATGACGGAAAACTTCCCCTGCAAAGAGGAACTCTCTGTCAGCATTAAGCTTGTGGGGGTGACTCTATTCGTTCCTTTGTCAGTCCCCCACCCCCAGCTCCAAAGTGAAGAGAAGGAGGGTGTTTATCATGGAAAAGGCATATTAGCATCAAATCACTGTTATAAAATAAGTAAGATTATAAATAAGATACATAAATCACAGATTAAAAAAATAATGTTAATATATAAACATGATGTGCTCTTTTAGACTTAATATTGCATTGTCTGGACTGGAGCTGGTCAAACACAGGGATTATTTTTGTGAAAACATTTATGAAAAATGGGCTGGTTTTTGTTAACATTCCAAATTGGACCAATTTTATTTCTATGAATATTTAACCAAAGATACCATCTTTACCTCAAAGGTTTTAATTGTTATCACTGGTTCTACATTCCTGCTCAACATACTCTATCCACTTAATTAAATACTGTGTAACTTTTAGATAGGTTCTTCCCCTTTGTAATAGAGGTCTCTTTACACAGAACTGAAGCTAATGAAGAAAATAGCATCATGCTGTGTCTGAAAATTGTAAGCTACTCAGGTTCTACCTATTTCTCCGCTGCTGCTGGTGGGCAGCACTGCCTTTAGAACTGACCCCCTCCCCTGGGCAGCTGCTACTGCTCTCTTCTCCATTGCTGCTTGTAGGCAGCGCTGCCTGCACAAGTCAGGGACAAATGCCCAGTTTTGGCAAAAAAATATGGATGACCAGGACAGAGCTAAAAAAGGAGACTCTCTTGGCCAAAATGGGACGTATGGTCACCCTAGTCATCTTCTATTTATATACTTACCATCTCCATATCATGTAGTTTAGCTTTTAGTTGCAGATTCTCCTTTTCCAATTCATGTAATTTATCAGAACGGGCTCGGGTTCCTTCTAGTTGATCTTCCAACATTGTCTTTGTTTCCAACAACACTTGATTGTCTTCTTTTAACTCCTTCAAGAATTAAACAGAAATCAAAGATTTCTTATTCATACCAAAGCTGATTTCAGCATATCTAGTTTTAAAAATGTCAATGTAAGAATACAAAATGAATTTTAATGGTAAAAACAAAAACTTATTTTATACTATTTTAATAAAAAATACATTTATGACTGCATGTTATACAATAAAATGTGTGACTACTAAAAACATCTGAAATATTAAAACCATACTTTTATTATGATTCAAGCACAATGAAGTTTATATGAAATTTTAAGTAATTGTATTGTAAACATTGTGTACTGTAAACATTTACTATCCAACCATTATTTAGTTTAGGAAAGGAAATTTGCAGTAAAATGATATGGATAAATGCATTGCCAATAATCCTGATTTGGCCTTGATTATAAGTGTGCTGTGATACTTTTGTATTTTTATGTCTGATTTTGTAAGCAAGTAGTTTTAAAATGATGTAAAATTTGGAGTACGCAGGACAAATCAGACTCCATCAGATGGGAGGTTTGGGTGATGCAGTTGGCCATGGTCCTGCGAGATTAGGTCTGGATACGGAGGTAGAAGGATTGGTGTCTCCCCTGAGAGGTCTAGCTGTGGAGAACAAATGCTGACAGGGCTCCAGGCAGGGGCTACCAGGATGACTCATGCCCTGTCTCTTCTGATCCTCAGCAAAACCTTGTGTCTGAGAGGAAAAGGAGGAAATACGTAGAAAAGATGACCCATCCAAAGGAGGAGAAAGGAGTCAGAGAAACCTGGGGATGTGGCCCAGAAGGGAGCAGAACTAGACACAATTCCTGTTGTGATTTGTTGTGAACAGATCTATCTGGGGAGTTCCACCCTCTGGAAAATGGTTTCACAATGTCTGGGTGAATGGACCACTCATAGTGGTTGGAGTAGGATCTACTGAGGTGATCCACTGATCATTCTGCAATCACAACAGATAGGAGGGCTTGAGGTGGATCAAGTGGGCTATGCAAAATTCCCATAAATAAAGGGTTCCTGACAGAAGAGAGAGGAGCATGTCCCTCTCTGCCTGTTGATATAAAGCATCGCTGTTGTGTTGTCCATGAGAACTGACACGTGCTTGCCTGCCACTTGTGGCTGGAATGCCTGGCAAGCCAAGTGAACTGCCCTGAGCTTCCTGATGCTGATGTGCAGGGAGAGCTCTTCTGGAGACCAGAGGCCCTGAATTTTGAGGGAGCCCAAGTGAGAATCCAAGCCCATTGCTGAAGGATCTATAACGAGAGCTGTTGATGATTGAGGTCTTGAGAACAGGAATCCTGAACACAGTCAGTAGTTCTAGCCACCAGTTGATGGAAGTGATCACCGATGGGGGAAGTATGATAACTATGTCCAAATGGTGTGGGACTGGCAAGCATAGAAATGCCAGCCATGATTGGAGAGGTCTGGGTCAGTCTCCCATGCTGCATCATGTAGGTGCGTGCGGCCATGTGGCCCAGGAGCTTCAAGCAGTTTCTGCTCTCATACTGGGGTGATCTCTGAGGCTCTACAAGCATCACTATTGCCTGGAATCGCCCTTCTTGAGAGGTTCTTGAGAGATGGATGGAGTGTCTGTCCTCAGTACCGGCACTGAGGAACAGTGCTGAGGGTCCCAAACAATAGCCTGAGTGCTCCTCACTGAAGCTGAAGTACTGAGTGCCAAGTCCAAGTGACTCAGCTCTGAGGGAGGTCTTAGAGCTGCCTCCATTAGAATGAACTTCAGTCTAGTGTCCCTGGTTTTTTTTGGTGCTGGACCTGAAGTCCTTACAGATCCTACAGCACTACCAAATGTGAGCTTCCCCCAGGCACTTAAGGCAGCTGGAAAGCGAGTTGCTTACAGGCATCGGTTTTTGACACAAGGCACAAGCCTTAAAGCACAGAGACTGAGACATGCCCTAGCACCGGGGCAAAGACTAACTCTGTTAAATGGAGAACTGCTAATTTAACTATTTACTAACAGAAAACTTAACTACTATATAAAAGGGAACTGTATTCAATAAAAAGTGAAAAAGTCCACTGAGAGTGTTTGCAGATTGCAAGGACAAAGAAGTTGCAGCTACCGCCACAGGTGGCAGGACCCTTTATACTGGTACAACGAGTTTGTGACTGCAGGGGCACCAGAACTGACCCAACGGATTCCACCGGGGGAAAAATTCCTGACATCACATCTACACTGGAATGGACATGTGCAAGCACTTGAAGAAGAACAGTACAACGTGTTACACATACACAGTGCTATGCAAGAGGCCAGCATCAGCAAGACGTGTAAAACAATTCCTCAGTAGCAGACTGTTTTAACAATTAGTGTCTGTGTGTTTTTCACAGATCTTAAAAAGGTCTCTGTCCACCTATAAGCATAAATATATCTTGGTAGGGAATATCTATCTTGGCAGCTTTTCTTTATCCATACGCTAATCTCAGCTAGACATTAGATTAGAAGGATAGACATTATATTAGGATACCTGTGGTGTTACTGAGGATTGTAAAAGATACACAGAGTTGTGTCAATTATATATTGTTGGCAACTGAGCATAAAATCTTATCATTTCTCTTATGAACGGCATGTAGATACTGAATAGGACTTGGGAGAGAACTGGGCCCTGTGGACTCCAAAGTTAAAGGATTTGATAGCACAGGTGCATTTTCCCATGTTGTATTAATTTAAATGAAATATGTGGGCCAAAAGTGTTAACATAACCCCAATGACTGTCCAACATTAAATAATGTTAAAGTTTGGCATGGTATACAGACACCTCAACCTGCTTAGTACTATTATACTATTAAAAATCCTTTTAACTTTTTATTAAAGATAAAGAAAAGAAGGAAAGAGTTAAAACATTTGAAATGTAAAGTATTAAATAAGGTTTTCATTTTAACAACACCTCTTATTTCCTTTCCCTTTAGATTGAGAGCTTTCAGAAGCAAAAAAACCCTTGTTTAGTACCATCTAAGAAACTGACAAAGATCTTAATCTTTTTTTTTGGGAAAAGACAAGCAGTTAGTTGAAATGGGCTGGAGTTGTTGTTAAAAGTCTGAACCTACTTCATCCCAGGTGGAGTCTGGGATTCAGATGGAGATAGTAGAGGTAGCAATATCATCTGGCTACCTCTCTCTAGCCCGGCTCTGGACATATTTCAGGATCAGAACAAAGGGGTTCCAGCAGACGCTGGAGGTGGCAGCCATGATGGTGAAGCTAACCACAGTAATCAATTTTTCTCCCTAAAGTTGTTTCTTTAAGGAGCCACAAAGTGAGTGGTGCGCAGAATAGCTGATCACCTCATTATTTTGTCCTTCGATAAAGCCTAGTTTTCAACACGCTGATTTTAGTTCACTGATTTCAGGTTCCACAGTTCTTTGTTTATCAAGCATGATCTTAACATATTCCTTAAGCTATATCGGTAGGCCTTTTTGGTTTGGAATAATTCAGTCTGTCTCCCCTTTCTATCTTTTCCCATCAACATTATTTGTTATAGGTAATTGTGACATCTTAAGAACATACAAGCATTTTTTAAACTTGAACTCACAATTAGGGTACACGTTTGTAGGCCCAATCATCACAACACCCAGTTCTACCTTGAGTGTGGTCTTTCAGAAAGGAACTGAACTACTGGATCCCTTCCATCAACATCAATTGTGATCAACATTGTCAAACATAGAAAGATTGGGAGTTTAAGGATGAACATCTGCCTTTTGTCCACAAGAGACTGTCCATCAATGCTACAAGAGTTGTTTCTGTTAACTACTCTGACCTAAAATCTGATTTTGAAGGGATGTGTTGATAAAGATTTTGAAAACAACTTTGACTAACTATTCAACAAGCTTGTTCAGGAATGATATAAAACACGGCTACTTACCTTTGTAACTGTTGTTCTTCGAGATGTGTTGCTCATGTCCATTCCAGTTTAGGTATGTGTGCAGCTCTGTGCACGGTTACCGGAATTTTTTTCCCTTAGCAGTATCCGGAGGGCTGGCATTTGCACCCTCTGGAGCCCCATGCATATGCTGCAGTATATGAGGTGCCGCCAGCTCTGTGCCCCCTCAATTTCTTCTTACCATCAACTCTGACAGCAGGGACAGGGGGCTGATAATGAAATGGACATGAGCAACACATCTCAAAGAACAACAGTTACAAAGATAAGTCTTTGAGTGCTTGCTCATGTCGATTCTGTTCTAGGTGACTCACAAGTAGTACCTTGGAGGTGGGCTCTGGGTTCACAGGTGAGCCATTCGCAGCACTGCCCTGTCGAAGCTGGCATCGTCCCATGCCTGCTGAACAATGGCGTAGTGGGACTTGAAGGTGTGTATTGATGACCAGGTAGCAGCATTACACATGTCCTGTATAGGTACTTGAAAGGTCACCGAAGAAGCTTGCGCTCTTTTGGAATGGGCTGTGATGATTGCTGGTGGAGGAATATTTGCTTGCTCATAACAAAACTTGATGCAGGAAGTTATTCAAGAGGAAATTTGCTGGAAGGAGACAGGTAAGCCTTTCATTCTATCTGTCACCGCAAAGAAAAGCCACGGTCTTACGGAAGGATTTTGTCCTTTTGATGTAAAAGGCTATGACCCACCTAACATCAAACATGTGCCACCTTTGTTCCTCTTTCAACCCATGCGATTTTGAAAAGAACACTGGAAGAAATATATCCTGGTTGTAATGAAATTGAGATACTACCTTGTGTAAGAAGGCTGGGTGAAGTCGCAACTGGACCATGTCCTTATAGAAGACTGTACGGTGGCCCCGGGGTAAGTGCTCTCATCTCAGATACCCTTCTCACCACGGTAATCACAACTAGGAAGGCACCTTCCAGGTGAGTAACAACAAAGGACAGTGTGACATGGTCAGACTAGATGGCTATCGAAGAGTGCTAGAAGGCCAATATATCAGTCGTAGGCTCATCAAGTCCCTTTTCCCCTGGTAGCTGAGCAGGGGTTACTCCAGGTTAATTAATACATCTGGAGCCTATCAAGGCCCCACCCAGGATTTGTTAAAAGCCTCCCCTCCAGAGAAAAGGTGTGGATGGAATTGTGAGAGTGAGGTGAGCTACCAGAGTGTGTGTGTGCAGGCAAGATGCTGTCAAGAACCAGGACGGTTTAGGAGAAGGAGCAGAATACTGGCAGAAGAGAACACTGCTAGTACAGAGACTGGGGGAGGGAAAGCCCTGTCAGAAGAGGGCAAAGGACCTTTCCCAGGCCTGGAGGCCTAAGGGAAGAGACCCTGACAAAAGGGTCAATCCTACAGATACTACTAAGGGAAAAAAAATTCTAGTAACCATGCACTGAGGCATGCACACACCTAAAATGGAATTGACATGAGCAAGCATTCAAAGAAGAACAGGTTGTTGATGACTCAATTTATTGTATCCAAGGAAGGTTTCTTTGGATTTGCGATTTGGTCAGACTATTGAATGGTTTAAGGTGTGATGGTAGAACAACTTTTTCACACAAGGCCATGTTGACATCGATGTAAAAATCCCACAAGAAAATGAGTTTTAAAAACTTCACCATTGATGACAATGTCTCAGTTTCAAAAATCTCTAAGGTCACATATAACTCTCCCTCAACCTACATCTTGTAACGTGGCTCTTACCACACTTCTCCAGTACCTTCTCTACTTTACCAGTGATGCCAGTTTTGGGGCTCCATTCATCTCATTTTTCCTTTTCTTATGGCAATAGGAATTGCCATGCCTCATCAGAGCAGTTTTGTCCTGTTTCTGACAGTAGCCAGCCAGATGCTTCAGAGGAAAAAGCAACAATTCCCCATAAAGGCTATTATGCAATAATCTTCTTACTGGGAAGGTTTTTTTCTAATAGCCACTAAAGGATTAGAGTATCTCATGCTTTGAAATATATTTTTTATTTTCCTAAAAAATGTTTTATCCTATCTAACGTAACTGTGAATATTCCAGTCTATATGAATGTCTAGTCCTTTTCTGAATCCTTCTTTAGGTCTTGGCTTCAGCAATATCTTTGACAGAGTTCCACAGCTTAATCATGAACTGTATACAATGTATTTTTTTCATCAATTTTAAATTTATTGCTTCGCAATTTCATTTATTCCCTCATTTTTCTATGAAAGGAAAGAGTAAAGAATAGTACCAGACAGACTTTCTCTATATCATACATTATTTTACATATTTATGCCATGGGTCCTCTTGTTTGATCCCTCTCTAAACTACATACATAGTCCTTTTTTTTTCTTCCCAATTTCTCTTCATATGGAAGTATTTTCTGTTATATCATTTTCAAGCTGAGTGACTAGATGTAACATAGTTTTCAAGATAAGGATGTTCCATCAGGTTATATAATGTGATTATAAAAATTACAATATTTTATGTCATACTTCATACAGGCTAACACTTTTCATTATGAAGCAGCAATCAAAAAAGCAGTCAGGACATTACTAAAATGTCACAATGACATCTAAGTCTTTTTCAACTCAGCAACAGAGTTCAAATTATTCCTTCCAATAAATATTACCTTGCATTTATTGAATGTGATCTGCCAATGTACTGCATATTTGTCTAGTTTTGTTAGGTTCTGTCATGCGGACTGGATTGGGAGGGGGGGCATTTGTGTTATTTGACATCAGTATGTCAAAATCATAGTGATTCATGTGAGACATAGCATGTCAGGTGCGGTTAGAAAGGTTATAATGTGCTGAGTAAGAAGATAATATTTGTGTTCATGTGTAATATGTATGAGGAAAGTTATGGAGATCTTTGATATATCTATATTTCAAACTGTGCTGTAAAAGACACACCCCAGACAGAGAGGCTGCAGGACAATAGCCCGCTTAATGGCCCATCAAGTCCTTGACAGAAGCCAAAGGCCCAGAAAGAAACTGAAGGCATACCTGAAGAGTTACCAGGATTGGCCCATGTGACGCTAGACTCCATTTTGGTTCCTGTAAAGTTCCACAAGCCACATGGCCAGAGGCAGAGGGTATATAAGATCAAACCACAGAAACCATTTTGTCT
Organism: Mesoclemmys tuberculata; assembly: GCA_007922155.1. Lineage (NCBI taxonomy): Eukaryota > Metazoa > Chordata > Testudines > Chelidae > Mesoclemmys > Mesoclemmys tuberculata. The sequence continues at coordinate 22,061,529 of ML675614.1, read as the reverse complement.
TTGTTCCTGTCCAGCTGCGAACACACCTCTGGATCAACACACTTTGCAACTGAACCGAAGGACTCAGACCCATCCAGTTACTGGATGTATACCAGAGGGACTATACAAGCCTGCAACTCCACAATTGTTCTAGAAACCTGATGTATATGGACTTTTAAATCATTTGTATGTATCTGATTGCTTTAAGCCTTTAACATTTCTCTTATTGTTTGTTTTTCTTTTATTAATAAACCTTTAGTTTTAGTTACTAAAGGATTGGCTGGCAGCGTGGTATTTTGGGTAAGATCCAAACTTATAGTGAACTGGTACTGTGGCTGATCCTTTGGGATCAGAGGGAATCTTTTAGTAAAGAGCATAGAGTTTAAATAGCTGGTCTCTTTACTGGACCTAGTGTCAGTCTGGGAGCCAGAGACTGAAATGCAGTAAAGGGGGCTGTGTGTATTTGCACAGTGGCTTCTTGATAACCAGAGTGGAGGAATCAGAAGCACTGTTTGTGGCTGGTTGGGAAGTCTGACTGCAGTGTCACCCACCAGTGCTGGGAGAATTGGCTCTCCTTTTACAGCCTGCCCTGACCCTGGCATTATCAGTGGGCTACCCTGGGCACGGACGGGTCACAGGTTCCTCTGAAGTTTCTTACAGACTTTTCTGATTTTGACTATCCTTAATAATTTTGCATCCTATGCATATTTTGCCACCTTCCGATTCACCTGCCATTCACAAAGGCCCTGGCCTTACTAAAGATAGTTGGGCATCCCACTGTTTACCATGTTGAAAATTGATAATTTATTTGTAGTTTTGTTTCTTTTTTGTCTCTTACCAATTTCTAATCCATGACAGATTTCAAATGTCTCTTCAATTCTATCTCAGAGTCTAGCCCCATGTTTTATGCATGAAATACTCTCTTAAGGCTGGTTCACCATGCCAACTTCTTTTCCTCATTCAGATAATTCCTGAAAACTCTCTTCCTCCATGATGCCCACAAAAAGTGAATGAAAAACTAAACTTAAAATAAATTTCAAGCTAACTCCCTCCTCTGTATTTCCCGTATCTTCTTTGTGTTTGCTTTTACGCCCTGATCCTACAAGTGGGTCTGCACAGATGGATCCTTGCACCAACGGGGAGCCTTGCTGACTTCAAATGGAACTCCATATGGGTGAATATTTGAACACTCATCTTGAAGTTTTAGTGAAAACTATAATTGATCATACAAGACTGATTAACATATGCAAGAATCAGAATTAACAGTGCAAGAATCTATCAAACTGCTTTCACGTCTTCATTTTTTTCATGTTGTCAAAATAAAAAAGAGAGAAAGCAACATCAATGGGCAAACCCTTCTTACTGAAAAATAGAAAATTGTATGTGATTAAGTATTATTTTAAATATACCTCAACTCTAGCCTTATAGAATTCAATATCATGCAGTCTCTCTTTGTATCGGCTGACTTCACTTTCAAGCTTGTCAACTCGAATTGCCTTCTCACGGAGCACGTCTAACTCGTCCCGATACACTCTGGCGGAGCGAGCATCTGAAAGCAAATTCATGTTCTAGAAAATAAAAAATTAAGTTATATGTTAGGTAATCTGAGAGCTGATATAGCATTCCTTTCTTTTTCTATTTTTTCACAAACCTATATGGATTGCATAGTTAGACAAGATAGACATCATGTATATTTACACGAATTGTACATCCAGATTTTGTATCTTATCTTACACTAAAGCTCTTGAAAGGGGGCTCAGTTAATTTCAACACATAGTTCTTTCAAGTAGAACAAAGAAAAATTACTTCAATATGATTAAATTCCTACCCAAAAGATCCATATTATTTGTCATTTCTCACATGAGCAACTTGAAAATGCTTTAACAAGTATAAAAATTCTGAATCTTTTTTAATAAGACCAATTGTGACCATGTGTCTTAATTCTCAATTCAAACCAAAACTGTGATGGGGCATATAGGAAGGAGCCAAAGGCGCCCTGGCAGTAGGACTAGCCCCACCCTTCTGACCCTGTCAATCATGCATGATAGGAAGGCAGCCTATAAAAGGAAAGAAACAGCAATCAGTGTGTGGGGGGGAGGCGAATGAGCAAGACTGCCCTAAACAGCAGACTGCAGGAGTCATTCCTGATGTTATCGAGGGAACTTCTAAGGCAGGAGACCTTCACCCCAACCTTGAAGAAAGTACAGTAGACTCCCTAGGATAAGACTGACAGGCTGAGCCTGCCAATGAGACCCAACCAGAATCTGTTACATTGGGACAACATACAGTTAGCAGCACTGTAAACTTCCCACCCCACCCTCTTTTGCTGGGATCTCAGGAGGAAGTATCCTTGAAGGCATGGGGATTTGTGACTTTCATTTTGGTCCCCTAACTGGAAAGACTTAAGAAGGCCAACAAAGAACAGACAGCAGAAAGCCGGTGTCCCAGTTACCCAGTGTAGACAACTAGATGTGGTCAGGTTCCCTAATCCACTCAGGGAGGAACCACCAAGGACTCTGTTACAAAAACCCTGAATGCTAGTACTGAAATAGAATTTTTAAAAATGGAGTTACTGGTGAATGAGAATAATAGTACAACACAGATGCCTCCAGATGGAAAGTGAATTTCTTGTCACTTTTATAGTAGCATATAGTAAAGACAACCCAGAAATGTTTATTTACAATACCATATCTGTTGTTCTTTGAGATGTGTCATTCACATGTTTTCCATTTCTGATGCTCATGTGTGCCATGCACACAAGATTGGAAGTCTTTGAATAGCAATGTCTGCTGGGGCCACATGTGTGCCCTGTATGCTCTCCAGTGTCCAAGAGCTTGAAGAGCACAAAGTGTGGGGTGGCCGCACCCACTCTCTAGTTCCTTCACTGAAACAGAATGCATATTGCAAGGTAACCCACAAAAGCAGGAAAGAATGGCAGGTTGTGGAATACATATGTATAACAGATGTCAAAGAATCACTAGTTACTGGAAAGTAAACTGTTCTTTCTTCTTTGAATGATTGTCCACTGTGTGACACTCTGTACCTCTAAGTAGCACTCTAGAACCTCCATATTCACCACTGTGATATGATTATGACATGTTTTTTATAAAGCATGCCGTGTGAGGCATCTTTTAAAAAGTCTATCTGTTGAACATTAATATCCTGTTGGATTGTATGTGTTATCTTTGTATCTGAAGTTATGAAATAGTGCCATATATGTTACTGAAATGTGTTGTGAGGCTGGGAATACCCATAACCAGCCTTTCAGTTACAACAAAGGAGTAGCCATCACCACCTAGACAGTGCTGACGGCCCATTAAAGGGAATCCACGTTCCCAATGGCCGTCCCAGAGACTTCTCAGAGAGAGCAAGTAGGCAATGGAGTTTGCCTGTCCAATGCGGGCTGCCTGACCCCCAAGACACAACAAGGATCTTTCTAGCAGCTGGGAGAAGGTATACAAAGACAGACAGTGATATCATCATTTGGCCTCTCTCCCTGCTCCACTTTGAGGATGACAAGCAAGAACTCCAGGGCTGAGAAGTTCCCTACTGGGGCCAGGATGGCCACTGGTATGGCTGGGGTGATGGTGGCCAACAGGCACCCAGCCAGGGACCCACATCCTGGCCTTGAGGCACACACAAGCCCAGGTGTCCATAAGGGTGTCCTGGTGGCTCTGTATTCCCTCAAGTGATGTGGAGCTGGAGGACAAGGAGTCCGACTTCAATGCATCAGAGTTCCAGGACCCCAGCAACATGCGGGAGGGCAACTCTGGAGGGAATCAAAAGACAATCTGTCTTGTCTGTAGCTCAGCTCGAGGTCTGAATTGGCACCCTGATGTAGATGGCACCACCAATGCCAAGAAGACCCATGGTCAGTCCCAGTGCAGGCCAGCCCCAGGCATGGTCAGTCCCTGTGGGGGTGTCAGTACTGGAACACCCGCATACTTTGACATGGAGGTTAGTGACAGCATCCACGGGACAATCTGCAGCATTAACTGCATTGCTGCCAAAGAAGGGCTCAGTACTGAAAAACGTACTGTCTCAGGTACCGAGTCCATAATAGTGCCCAACCAGGGTGCTTTGAGATGCAGTGCCAAAGCTCCAGCTACATGCTCCAACTGTGGTCCTATTGCAGGCGCCAGCTTTGTGAAGTCCCAGACCAGCAGCAAGAATGGGACCGAAAGGCAGAGAAGGTCCGCTGCAGCTTGGTAGGCTGACGACACTTGCACTGTCAGTACCAGCATCGCCCGCACCAATACTAGACTCAACGGATATCCAGAGGCCTGAACCAGAGTTGACAGTACAGGGTATCTGCCCTTCCTACCCTGTACTATGCGAGAGTCAGAAACACCCATGCCATTCCGTGCACCAGAACTGGTCTGCACTCTTCTTAGGGGAGGCAGAAGTGTCACTTCAGGTCTCAGAACATGTCCCCGATTGATCTTATGCAATCTCTTTCTTGGCAGCAATGACAGAGAATGACTTCTGTACCTCTTCAAAGGTGACCAGTCCCAGAACAGGGACAGCCATTTTCTCTCTGACCCCAAGGGTGATCTGTGGCCTAAGAAAGGCTTTGGTACCAGGTCAAGCATCATGGCCTGCTCAAGCAGGTACTGCTTCAGGAGAAGGTCCTACGCCACCTGAATCCTCTTCTTGAATGAATGACAGATCGAGAAGCGATTCTTCAGGTGAGCTTCACCAAGGCAAAGCAGGCATCACAAGTGGAGGTAACTGTTGGGCATTACCCCTTCACACGAACGGCAGTGCTTGAACCTGGTGAGCGCATCACTGGGTGGGCACTACCACTAACAGTAACACTATACTAACTCTAAACTAACTAATTACTAATTAATAGCTAATTTTCAATGATATACACGACAACTAGGCTAGTTGCTCACAAGGTTCTGGAACAACAACGCCATAGAGCTCCACCTCCAGCTGGTGGGCGGTAAGATGGAACTTAGCGGATCAGGGCGACACCACCTTTTACAGCAAAGGGAGGGCTACAGCCATGAGGAGTGAGTGCTGCCCTTTTGTGGGTACTGCTAGGCAAAAGTCTCCTGCTCCAGCACATGAGGCGTGCACACACCTACTTGGAATACACATCTACATCTACTCAAAGAAGAATCTCTTCGTGTATGTTTGTTCATCTCTCCACTGATAACAATAGGAGAAGCAAAGCTCTTCTATTTATGATGGTATCGATAAATGACCTGAAATAATTTATGGTTTTACAGATAGGCATATTGAAGAACAATTGAAAAGTGCCTTTTCATCCTTTGTCTGTCAACAGACATACACAAAATAGGGAATTAAAAATGAAGGCTATTGGAGCTTTTCCAGATACGCTCAGTACAGTCACATTCATGGGCTCTCATAACGTAATGTGAGAATGTATACAGGCCACTCATAGAAGAACCATTCACATTTGTGGGGTCTTACAATATGGATGTGAGAATGTATCCAGGCCAATCATAGAAAAGCCATTAATATGCTATAAGTGATATTTTTCCAACTAAAACAAACTGTATCAAATCAATCAATTAATAAATTATAAAAGTTCATATTTATAGGTGTTATATTAATCAATGCAACAAAAATACTGTATAAGGTAAAAAATGAAAACAATACTATTATTGAGATGGTCAAATTCTTGTAAGTTATGTTGACTTTGAATAATAAATTTCCAATACCTCCTGCTGAAGTCTCTTTAGTTCAACCTCCATCTGTTCAAGTTCTTGTTTGCAATCCAGCAGCTGCTCGGTTTTCTCCTCCCTTGAAAAAACGCAAAATACGTAATTAAAATTTACTACCGTACAATTGAATCATTGTCTTATTTGCTAATATTTGAATTACTGGCTGTTACTAGGCAACAGTAACTGCATTTGATATTACTGAATCTTTTATTTATTTATTCCACAATTTCATGGAAGTGGGAGCTGTGGATTGTAGATCAAAAGCTACAGGAAATTAATGTACACAGTGGCCTCTAGGGGAGGCGTGCTGAGATAGCTCAAACAGGGCAAACAATGGGACAGGCAATGCCCTAAATACTGGTAATTTTCCTTCCATAAGATATATCAAGCCAGCAACAAACAGCTTCTGATGATCTTCTGGTCATTCAGAAGACAAAAACACAATTTCCTTAAAACTATCCAGCCCTTTAGCCAGCACCCAGACAACCAAGTCGAATATGATGAGGATTACTGATAATCTTGTCTACCATATGTAAAAAAAAGTTCTACCAATCCCAAAAGATCGGACACATCACCAAACAGGTCAGTGAATAGTTCAGATCTTACTCAAATACACACTTTTTAATATATGCTTATTAACTAAGCTAATATTTATTTTAACAAAAGGAAAGAGTATTGGTTAAAAAATCACACACATACAGATGAGAATAAAATCAATAAATCAGTTTCTTAGTAGAGATGATAACTGAGTTGCAAAGTTCTTAATTTGCAAAAAAGTCTCTGGAAATTACTCTAACAGCTTGGGGGTCATCAATCCTTGTTTAGAGTTTCCTTGTTAAAACTCCAGTCCAGAGAAAATATGGTTACTTACCAGTAACTGTTGTTCTTCGAGATGTGTTGCTCATATCCATTCCACTTAGGTGTGTGCACGCCCTCGTTCACGGTTCCCGGACAATTTTTTCCCCTAGCAGTCCCTGTAGGGGCCGGCTCCTGCGCCCCCTGGAGTGCCCCGCTCATGCCATGGTATATAGAGCGCTGCCGGCCATGCGGACCCTCAGTCCCTTCTTTCTGCCGACTCCGACAGCGGGGATGGAGGGTGGGTGTGGAATGGATATGAGCAACACATCTCGAAGAACAACAGTTACTGGTAAGTAACCATGTTTTCTTCTTCGAGTGATTGCTCATATGCATTCCACTTAGGTGATTAACGAGCCATACCTGGAGGTGGGTAGGAGTCAACGGTGAGCTGCTCCTAGCACGGCTCTGCTGACTCGTGCATCCTCCTTCGACTGCTGTACGATAGCATAGTGCGAGGCGAAGGTGTGGACGGACGACCAGGTGGCAGCCCTGCAGATGTCGTCCAGGGGGACCCGTTCCAGGAAGGCTGCCGATGTGGCCTGGGCCCTTGTGGAGTGCATCGTTATGACCCCAGGAAGCTGGACGCCTGCGCATTCATAGCAGAAATTGATGCAGGCAGTGATCCATCTGGAGATGCACTGCATGGACACCGGGGATTCCTTCATCCTGTCTGCCACCGCAACGAAGAGTTGCATGGTCCTCCGGAAAGGCCTCGTCCTCTCTATGTAGAAGGCGAGAGCTCTCCTCACATCCAGGATGTGTAGTCTCCTCTCGTCCTCCAACCCGTGTGGTTTAGGAAAAAACACGGGGAGGAAAATATCTTGGTTATAATGGAATTGGGAGACTACTTGAGGTAGAAAAGCTGGATGCAGTCTCAGCTGAACCTTATCCCGGAAGAACACGGTATGGGGGGCTCCGAGGTCAAAGCTCTTAGCTCAGAGACCCTCCTAGCCGAGGTAACGGCCACGAGGAAGGCCACCTTCCAGGACAGGATCAGCAAGGGGCAGGTGGCCAAGGGCTCGAAGGAGGGCCCCGTCAGCCTAGCAAGGACCAGGCTGAGATCCCATGGAGGCACCGGGTCATGGACCTGTGGGTAAAGCCTCTCAACCCCCTTGAGGAACCTCACTGACATAGGGTGGGAGAACAAGGACCGCCCCTCCATTGGCTGATGGAAGCCAAGATGGCTGCTAGGTGCACCCTGAGGGAGGCTAGCGCTAACCCCTGGAGCCTAAGCTGCAGCAGGTACTCGAGGATGGCCTGCACGGGGGACGTACCGGGGTTATGCCCCGTGACTCCGCCCAGCAGGTGAGTCTCCTCCACTTGGCCTTGTACACGATCTGCGTGGAGGGCTTCCTGTTACCCAGCAGAACGCGTTGGACCTGCGCTGAGCAGGTTCTCTCCTCCTCCATCAGCCAGAGTGTCTCCAAGCTGTCAGGTGCAGGGAGTCCAGGTTGGGGTGCAGCAGGCGACCGTGGTCCTGGGAGAGCAGGTCTGGCCTCCTCGGGAGCTCGATCGGCATGGCGACAGAGAGGTCCTGCAGCATGTTGAACCAATGCTGTTTCGGCCACACCAGGGCAATCAGGATCACATCCGCTCTGTCCCTCTTGTTTTTCAAGAGGACCCTGGGTAAGAGCGGGATTGGGAGGAATGCATACATGAGGGTCCCCATCCATTCGATGAGGAACGCGTTGGAGAGGGAGCCTGGCTCGCGACCCCGGAGCAAGCAGAACCCTGGGCACTTCCTGTTCCAGGACAACGCAAACAGGTCCAGTCGGGGAACACCGCACTCATGGAAAATCCTGGCTGCTACCTCTAGATGCAACGACCAGTTGTGTTGGGGTAGAAACCACCTGCTGAGGCAGTCCGTCTTGTCGTTCCTGACCCCCGGGAGGTGAGAGGTGGTTAAACAAAAGTCATGCCTCACCGCGAAGTCCCAAAGTTGAAGCGCCTCCTGGCACAGAGCCGAGGAGCGTGCCCCCCCCACTTGTTTATATAATACATTGCTGTGGTGTTGTCCGTCAGCACCTGTACCATTTTGCCCAATAAACAATGGAGGAATACCTTGCATGCCAGTCTGACTGCCCTCAGTTCTTTTACATTGATGTGGAGGGCAGTCTCCTCCTGCGACCAGCGGCCCTGAGTACTCAGGCCACCGCTGACATGGGCCCTGCACCTGAGGTCCAACGCATCAGAGATCAGGGTGACCGAGGGGGTCAAGTCCCTGAACGGAACCCCTTCCAAGACCGTTTCGGGGTCCTTTCACCATTGCAGTGACCTCAGAACTGCGGCGGGCACTGTCACCACTCTGTCCAGGGCATGCCTGCTGGGCACATAGACCATGGCCAACCACCCTTGGAGAGGCCTGAAGTGGGCCAGCCTCACCACATACATACACGAGGCCATGTGGCCCAACAGCTGAAGGCACTGCCTGGCTATCGTCGTGGGGCACTTGCGTAGTTGCAATATGATCGCTGCCATGGCCTCGAACCTCGAGTGTGGGAGGAAGGCTCTGGCCCAAACAGAGTCTAGGGATGCCCCTATGAACTCCATACGCTGTACTGGGACACAGCGTCAACTTCTGCTTGTTGATGAGCAGCCCCAGACTGTTGCAGGTGGCCTGGACGAGGGAGACCTCCTCGTATACCTGAGACCTGGTCCTGCCCCTTGACAACCAGTCGTCCAGGTAGGGGAATATCTGGACCCCCCTGTGCCTCAGGTAGGCTGCTATCACTGCCACACACTTGGTGAACACCCTGAGGGAGGAGGACAGGCCAAAGGGGAAGGCCGTAAACTGGTAGTGGCCACCACCTACCATGAACCTTAGATAGCACCTGTGGTCGGGAAGGATGGAGACATGGAAGTATGCATCCTTCAGGTCGAGGGCAGCAAACCAATCTCCTGGATTCAGCACGGGGATAATGGCCGCTAGGGACACCATGTGAAACTTCAGGTTTTTTATGAACCTGTTTAACCTGCGCAGGTCCAGTATAGGTCTGAGGCCTCCCCTGGCTTTGGGAACGAGGAAGTACCTCGACTAGAACTCCTTCCCCACCTCGAGTGGCGGGACCGCCTCTATGGCCCCCTTGTGCAGGAGGGAGCAGACCTCCTGAAGGAGCAGTTGCTCATGAGATGGGTCCCTGAAAAGGGATGGGGAAGGGAGTGAATTGGGGGGAAAAGCCACCAACTGGAGGGCGTAACCCTGGCGCACGGTGTCCAGGACCCAGCAGTCCAACGTGATGCCCCTCCAGAGACTGAGGTACCGGTGCCACCCTCGGGTGCACCATCAAAACTGCCACTTCCCTTTGGGGCCGTGGGGGGGCCTTTCTGGGAAGCAGAGGACGACCCGGAGCGGTTGCGCCATCCGAAACCCCTGCTCCTATCCCTACCCCTCGCGGGGAGGAAAGGCCTAGGCGGTGGCCTAGGTTGCTGCTGCTGCTGCGGCGGGCACTGCAGCTGCTGGCGGGTCTGCTGCCTCACCACCTGAGGGGTGTAAAGACCCAGGGAACGCAAGGTAGCCCTACAGTCCTTGAAGGCATGCAGCTTCTCATCTGTTCTTTCTGAAAACAGGCCGGCCCCATCAAAGGGCAGGTCCTGTATGGAATGCTGCACCTCTTGGGACAGCCCCGTGGACTGAAGCCATGCTGCACGATGCATAACGATAGCGGAGGCCATGGCCCTGCTGGCCGTATCTGCAGCATCTGAAGCAGTTTGTAGAGCTGGGCTGGCCACAGCCAGTCCTTCGTCCAGGACCGTGGTGAAGTCCGCGGCCTGGTCCTGGGGCAGGGACTCTGCGAACCTTCGCATGGAGTCCCACAAGTTCAAATTGTACCTCCCCAAGAGATCTTGGTGGTTAGCCACCCTGAACTGTAGCGCCCCGGTGGAGTAGACCTTCCTACCGATGAGGTCTAGTTTCCTGCCCTCTTTGCTCTTAGGAGTGAAGCTCTGGGCCCCATCTCTCCTTCTGGTTGGCAGCGTCCACAACCAAATTACCCAGGGCTGGGTGGGTGTAAAGGTACTCATGCCCTTCGGCTGGCACGTAGTACTTTTTCTCGGTGCCCTTGGAGTTTGGGGCGACTGAGGAAGGGGTTTGCCACACTGCCTTGGCCCAGCACAACACCCTTTCATGCATGGGGAGGGCTACCCTGGAAGGGCCTTGGGTCCCCACACGCCCGAAGAGGGGGTCCACCTCTTCCTCCAGCACCTTGACCTCCAAGTCAAGGATAGTTTAATTTGAGCAATTGATTTTGGATTATCGGCAGATAAGTCTGCTCAATGGTCTGTGGGAATGCTGGATGGGATGGGAACTGAGTTACTGCAGAGAAATCTTTTTTGGGTGCTGGCTGGTGAGTCTTGCCCACATGCTCAGGGTTTAGCTGATCGCCATATTTGGGGTCGGGAAGGAATTTTCCTCCGGGGCGGATTGGCAGGGGCCACGGAGGTTTTTCGCCTTCCTCTGCAGCATGGGGCATGGGTCGCTTGCTGGTGGATTCCCTGCAGCTTGAGGTCTTCAAATCTCACTTTTGAGGATTTCAATAACTCAGTCATGGGTTCGGGGTTGTTATAAATGTGTATGGGTAGGGTTTTGTGGCCTGCCTTGTGCGGGAGGTCAGACTAGATGATCATATTGGTCCCTTCTGACCTATGAGTCTAAGTCGAGGTTGGAGGTCACTCTTTTCAGCAGCTCCCGATGTTCTTTAAAGTCAACTAGAGGCGCCCCCTGGTACCTGAAGGCCGCCTCGTCCGGTGACAAAGAAGAGGACAGGCGGCGGGGTCCTGTGGAAGGGTCCGACTCTTCTCTTGAGGAGCAGTCCCCTCCCTGCACCGGTGGTGCCTGCGGGGGAGCTTGCTGGGTGACGGAGGCAGGGGCCGACACAGTACCCTGCCCCAACTGCGCCGCCCATGGTCCCCAAAATGGCCACTGCCGAGGGGGCTGGGGCCAACCCGGTGCTGGTATCAGTGCTGGGGGTTGTACCTCATCCTGGCATCGAGCCTTCCGGGAGCCCGAGCCGGGGGAACAGTGCCAACGGTGCAGTCGGGAAGAGCCACTTTGGGACCCACTACCGGACGATCCCAAAGAGTGGCGGTGCCATCTGTACCAGTGCCGACGCCTTGGTGAAGCCAATGACAACGACGAGGAGTGGTGCTGGGAAGTCGAAGACTTGCAGCGCCTCTTCCCTGGTGCTGGTGAACGGTGCCGAGAGTGGTGACTCGGTGCCGAGTCGGAGCTGGAGTGGCGAGAGCATCCAGCCAGCGACGGCGATCTGGAACGGTACCGTCTCGGAGACCGGGACCGGTGACGTGAGGCGTCGTCCTCGGAAGATGAGCTATCAAGCTTGACTCTCCGACGCTGTGTGGTGGGCGGCTGTTGCGGTGCCGGGCGCGCCCACCCTTAGGGGACACCCATCGCAGGTTTGCCCCTGGACACAGGCCCTGACTCCCCCAACTGGGGGAGGGCCGGAGGCGTGGGCAGGGCCAGTAAGGCTCAAGCCGCTTCATACGCCTCTGGGGTGGCAGGGTCCTGGAGAGGGGCTCCCCCACTCCCAGGAGTCGGGGGAGGATCCCTCTGTGCCGGCACTGGCACCAGGGGCTGGTCATGCAGCTCCAGCACCTCGGGGCTCGACCCCGGCCACTCCTGCAGTGCGGGGGAGGGAGAGCGCTTGACACGCGGATGGCACTTCTTTCTCTTCGGCACCGGAGACGTCCAGTGCCAAGGTGCCTGTAGTGCCAGCGGAGCGCTCTGTACCAACAAGACGCTCGGTGCCGATGGGGTCCGGGGCGGCTCGGACGTCAGGCGCAGCGCAAACTCCATCAGGATAGCCTTCAGCCGGATGTCCCACTCCTTCTGGGTCCTCAGCTTGAATGCCTAATAATTCGGCACCGGTCTTTGTGGTGCTGCTCCCCAAGGCACTTAAGACAGCGCTCGTGGGGATCACTGACAGGGAAGGCCTTCCCGCAGCCAGTGCAGGGTTTAAACCCTGGTGAGCCTGGCATGGCCGGGTCACTAGAGTCCTAAGGCTCCCTTTCTAACTAAACTATTCCTAACTCACTTAAACTAACTTAGTTCAGGGAGAACTGCTAACTAACTAACACAGTAAAAAGGGGAAGAATAGTTGCGACGCAGCAAGAGTTGTTCCAGATGACCGTCATGGGAGGAAAGAAGGAACTGAGGGTCCGCATGGCCGGCGGTGCCCTATATACCGCGGCATGAGCGCAGCACTCTAGGGAGCACCGGAGCCGGCCCCTACAGAGACTGCTAGGGGAAAAAACTGTCCAGGAACCGTGCACGAGGGCGCGCACACACCTAAGTGGAATGCATATGAGCAATCACTCAAAGAAGAACTGAAAGCTAAATAGTCCATGTATAGCATTTGTTCAAATTTTCCCATGAGAATTAGCAGGGATCCCAGCAATAGCCTGCAATTGCACAATCTTGGGATCCAAAATTTTCCCTGACAAGCTTGGACAGATGATTTGAGTTAAAAAGGATCAGTCCACTAGAGTCTTTTAAAGATCCATGCAGGCTGACCAATATCTTCTTGACAACAGGTACCTCCTTGAACAATTAACAGGTGATTACTTGTGGCTTTGAAGTATTATCTTCTATGTCCTGTGCACACGGATAACTGACTACATTAGCACAAGGTAATTGGCACTATACAACCATTCACAGGGATTTACTACTTAAATGTCAAAGAGAAATGAAAACAATAGTATTGTTACATCAAGTTCCATTTAAATGTTAATATTTTCCTTTGATTTCTGATTAACAGAATAATGACTGACCAGAACTATTTGGTTACATCGATAATCACTAGCAAGATTATAGGTAATCACAGACATGTATCTACTTCCAAACTCTTAACAATGTAAGATTTAACCTCAAAGTCTTAGCTATTTACAATGAATGGCCCTAATTACCATGTGTATACCTTTAAACATGTCGTCAAGGGTCGATTTTGGGTTATTTCAGCCTGTTATAAACACAATTTCTGAGTAAAAATATTAAAATTTAGAAACTATTAAATAGATTAGTATTTGCAGAAAAACAAACAGTTACTAACCTGTTTCCTAACTGCTGTTCTTTGAGATGTGTTGCACATGCCCATTCCATGTCAGGTGGGTGCACACTCAGTGCATCTGGAGATTTTTCCATCAGTGGTACCCATCAGACAGTGTGTATGCCCACTGCTGCCTCAGACTACTGTGCAACTGTATAAAGGACAGAGCTGCCCTCAACCCTCCTTAGTTCCTTCTTACAGGACAGACTCCGTAAAGGGGAAGGAGAGTGGGTTTTGGAATGGAGATATGCAACACCTCCCAAAGAACTGCAGTTATGGTACAGTTTAGTAACAGTTTCTTCTTTGAATGATTGCACATGTTCATTCCACTTCAAGTGACCCACAAGCAGTTTGATCTGGAGGTGGGTTTGAAGTTTACCTCAATGATTGAAGGGCTACCCATCCAAATCTGGCATCATTTCTAGATTGCTGAGGCAAAAGTATGCACTGAAAATCAATTTGCAGCTGTACAAATGTCCAGAATATGTACCTGGGCTAGAAAGCCTGCAGAAGCTGCATAACATCTGATTGAATGCACTAGTACCCTGTTTGGAGGAGTTACATTGGCCATGCTGTAGCACAAATGTATGCAAGAGATCCACAACGAGATTCTCTGAGAAGAGACAAGAAGTCCCTTCATCCTGTCTGCACAAACAATTGTGAGGATGACCTAAACGGTTTAGTCCTACCCAAGTAATACACTGACGCTCTCATAACACCTAATATATAGAGTCTTTCCTCATCCTTATGAGCAAGAGGCTTCAGGAAGAATATTGATAAAATATTGCCTGACTGATGTGGCAATGAGACACTACTTAATATTAGGCAGTAGATATACCCTCCCCTTGCAGAAGACTGTATCTAAAGGTCCAGACACTCGAGCACATAAATTTACTCACTCTCCTGGCCAATACAATTGCGACCAAAAAGGCTACCTTCATCGAGATATGGTGTAATGAACAGGCGGCTAACAGTTCAAAGGGAGGATCCATTAGCTTTGCCAATACCAGATTTAAGTCCCAAGATGGAACAGGATCCTTTACATGATGATGTAACCAGTCCAGACCCTTCAAAAAATTTACTGACCTTGATGGAACTAATAGACAGACATTGTTGCTTCTATTATAACAAATAGTACAGCATATGTACTGCAGCTGAGACCAGGGAAACTTCTTTCTGTTGGAACCAGATGGATAATCTCTTCCACTTCACCAAGTGAGTATGCCTGGTAGGTTTTCTACTATTCAAGAACACATCTTGCACCTCCTTTGAACAGATCGCCTTCTAAGGTGTCAACCACAGAGCATCCAGGCTGTCAGGTGAAGTGCCTCCAGGTTTGGATGGAGGAAAATAGATCTCCCGTGAGATCAGGTCCAGGTCCGACAATAGTGTCAAAGAATCTCATCTGAGAGGCTCAGCACAGTGGAAAACTAGTGCTGGAGAGGCCATGCTGGTGCTATGAATATCATTCAGGCATAGTCCTGTTTGATTTTTAACAACCCTCTAGGTCGGAATGGAATAGAAGGGAATGCATACAAAAGCTTGTCCATACAGGGCAAGAGGAAAGTGTTCAAGGGATATCCTGGACTGTGACCTGCTCGTGAACAAAGCTGATGACACTTCCTGTTGATTTTGATTGCAAACAGGTCTATGTGGGTAATCCACCATAGTTGGAAAATGAACTTGGATACCTCTGGGTAGAGAGACCACTCACGGTGGCTGGTGAAATACCTGTTCAGCCAGTCTGCCAGGCTGTTCCGGACACCTGGAAGATGAGAGGCTTTGATGTGGATTGAGTTGTTGATACAAAAGTCCCTTAGCAGCACTGCTTCTCATCACAGCAGAGTTAACCGGGCTCCTCCAAGCCTGTTCACACAAAATATGACAGTTGTACTGTCCGTAAGTATTAACAAATTATTGCCCTGTTGATATGGGGAAGGAAAATGTGACAAGCTAATCAAATGGTTCTCAATTCTATTATATTTATGGGGAGAGTAAAATCCGGGTCGGAACACAGACCTTGAGTCTGCAGGAATCCCAGGTGGGCCCACAATGTCTGTAACTAAAGTCAAAGCAGGTTGAGGATGGGTAAATGCAATCTCCACACACACATTGGCGGTGTCTGTCCACCAGTCCAGAAAGGCACCCAACCATCATGTATAAATAATGAATCATACTTGGCTATCCACGAAGCTTCCTTAGATGAAGCCTGGCCTGCCAAACCATAAAAGTACCTGAGGCCATATGCCCCAGAAGTCTGAGGCTAATCCTGCTATTGTGGTAGGATGGGCCTTCAGATCTGAAGAAATGGATAGCATCATCTGGAACGTGGTCTATGGAAGAAAGGCCTTGGCTTCCACAGTGTCAAAGACTGCTCCACCTTGAACTCTATCCTTTGTACAAGTAACAGAGTTAACTTTTCCTTGTGGATGAGCAATCCTAGGCTGGGTCCATACTGACGGAAGCAAATTCGCTGGCGTCAGATCGATGTCTCTGGATCGACTGAGTGGGTCTGTGTAGACCTGCTCAGTTGATCCAGAAATCGATGGAGGAAAACCACCACCGTAAGTGGCGTAGAGCTGCATCAACAGGAACGCTGTTCCCATCAGCGCAGCACAGTGTGGACAGCGCGCAGAACAGACACAGAGAAGTCGATGGGAGATACGCAAGTGTTTTATGTCACTTGCATATCTCCCGTCGACTGCCACCGAATCCGGAAGGTAAGTGTAGACCAGGCCTAGTATGGCCATGAGCCACCTTTGGCATACTAGACAGCACATGCCTGTTGGTCCCCCAGCCCTGACGTTCAGGTAGGGAAACATTTGAACTCCTGATTTCCCAGGAATGCTGCCACCACTCTCATGCACTTTACGCATGCACATGAGGCTCCAGACAGGCCAAACAGAAGGACTGCAAACTGGTAGTGGGATTGGTTGACCAAAAACTTGAGGAATTTCCTGTGTCTTTTGTTTTGTCACATGGAAATATGTGTCCTTTAAGTCAAGGGCAGCATGCCAGTAATCTGGATCAAGAGAGGGATAATGGAAACAAGTATGCAAAACTTTGTTTTCTTTAGGTATTTGTTGAGCTGTCACAGATCTAGTGTAGGTGTGAGACCTCCTTTCACTTGTGATATGAGGAAGTAGGGAGAACAAAACTCCTTCCATCTATGAAGTATGGGAACCCCCTCTATGGCTCCCAACCAGGGGACAGAATGAACCTCTCAAAGGAGAACTTACTCATGAGAAGGGACAGGGAAGAGGAGTGGGAAGGTGGAGGTGGAAATAAACTGATGGGTGTTTCCCAATTCTACCACGTATAGGACCCACTAGTCTATAGTGATGTGGATCCAAGCATTTAGGAAGTGAGATAGCCTGTTGGAAAACACTGTGGTAGGAGAAGCTAGCAGTGAAGATCGGTACACTGTCCTTGACAAACATGTCAAAATGCTTGAACTGCTGTTTGGACGAGCTGGCTGCTCCTAAAGAAGTAGATTAGGGTGTACTCCTCCTATAATTTGTCTTTTTTTTCTAGCTTGGTATTGGTGGCAAGGAATAAATGACGCACACTGATGTGGCTTCTGGGGATTGCTCTTTTTCTTCTTTAGGACAGGTGTATAAATGACCAAAGACTTGAATGTAGCCCTAGAGCAGGGGTCGGGAACCTTTTTGGCTGAGAGAGCCATGAACGCCACATATTTTAAAATGTAATTCCGTGAGAGCCATACAATATGTTTAAAACTAAACATATGTGTGTGTGTGTCCTCCTCCGCAGTGAAATTAACAAGGTGTCAATTTCACTGCGGAGAGTGTGTCCTGCTCCCGCTCTGCAGTGAAATTGACAAGGCAGAGTCAGTTTCACTGGGGAGAGAGTGTGCCCTGCTCCGCAGTGAAATTGACAAGGCAGAGTCAATTTCACTGCGGAGAGCAGTTCCTACTTCGCCGATTTTCACCTATCGCGGGGGTCTAGGAACCTAATACCCGTGATAAGTGAGGGATCACTGTACATGAGAATGTTTTATATTTTTAACCTTATTATTTTTTTTATTAAAGATTTGTCTGCGAGCCAGATGCAGCCATCAAAAGAGCCACATCTGGCTCGCGAGCCATAGGTTCCCGACCCCTGCCCTAGAGTCTTTAAGGCTATGTATCTTGTCATCAGTCTGTCCCAAGGAAAGTGTTGGCCCCTCAAAAGGAAGATTTCGGACAATCTGTTGGACCTTCTGCAAAAGATCCAGTGACTGGAGCCATGAACATCTGTGCATTGTAATGACTGATGCCGTGGCTCTAGCTGCCAAAATCACAGCATCCAAAGCAGATTCAGTCTGAAGTAAAATCCTGGCTACCAACTTTCCCTTATGCATCATAGCAAGAAACTCCTGTCTTACCTCCTCTGGCAACTTGTCCATAATTTTAAAAACATTGTCCCACAGATTAAAATCATAGAGCCAGCAATGCCTGCTGATAAGCTATCTTGAACTATAGCCAGCTGTTGAATAGTTTCCTGCTAAAGAGATTGAGCTTCTTTGCATCTTTTTGGGGTGGATGTTTGCTAACCCTTGCACAGTCTCTCTTTGACAGCTGAGACCACCACAGCGATTAGAACATTTTTTACACTCAACCCTCTCTGGGTCTTTGGTTTCAGCTGTCACAAAGACAGTTCTTTTAGCTGTGGGAGGTAGGGAACATGGAGTTTGCCACAGCACTTCAGCAGGCTCAATAACAGCCTTGTTAATGGGAGTGCCACTTGAAAAGGTGCCACAGATGTCAAGATATTGACCAATCTATGAGACCTCTCTTGAACCACTGCATCTGAATAACTCAGGTGCTAGACGTCCTCTTTAGGTCCTTGTGGGCCTTGTAATTGTCCAGGACAGGTGAGGAACCTGCCTCACTGAGCCACTGTCTCCTCACTGGTGGATGACCCCTGAATTGGGTGAGGAGAGGCTTCTCTCAATTCTTGCAAAGGGAAGAGGGTGGAGTTCACCAAAGTAGACTGTTCTTGTTAGACACCAATCCCAGTACCAGGAATGGCGTCCAGCTGCTCTTGATGGGGAGGATCTCGAGGCCTACTGAATGAAGTAGAACAGAGAGGGCATGGAGATGACCTGCAGGCAGGTGGAAACCCTCTAGGGTTCTAAAATGGCCATTGGTATGGTCTTGGAGCCCAATTCCTTCCAGATCATATGTCTCTACCAGCCGGACAAGACGGAACTTCTGGTGAGTACCTGGGGTGGTAACCAAATGGAAGAGAATGGTAACTAATGTGGCGCAGCTGCAACATGTACAAGCTGACTTCTGACTCAGAGAATGAACCAGATTCATCTGACCAAGTAGGAACTGGGGATCAGTGCCTGGAATCTGGAGAAGAGGACACTTGGTGAGAACATCACCAGTCGGCCTATGAAATGAAACCAGACGATGAAGTGCTAGTGTCCAGCAGTACCCACTTTACTGGATGCTGAACTGCAGCAGATGGCAAATCCTGACAAGTGACTGTTGGTACTAGTAGGATGATCCTTGAATGCCTAGATAAACTGGTACCAAGCAACTCAGCCGGTTGCGTGCCACAGCATACACATCAGGCATTGATGGCACCAGGATAGATTCTTGCTGCTGCTAAGCCAATGAAAACTGAACTGCTGAGTTAGATTGTGCCATCTTAGGGGTTGATCTCAACTGCATTGGTACCAGCCCTAGAATAAATAACCTTGCCTGAGCTGTTATCTGCACCCGGGAAGTGTCTCAGGCTTGAATGCACTCTTCCCTCTTTACCAGCATGTTTGCTGGACTTCGGTGTCAGGGATCTTCATCTTCTGGATACTGACTCCTTGATGCCATCTTCTGATGCTTCTTTCTCTGTACCAGAGAAGGAGACTGGTGTCGAGTATCTGCCAAAACAGGAGAAGCGTTCCTAACCAAATCAGATATGCTTGGTACACACTCCGAACAAGCAGGCTCTGAAGGTGGAAACAGGGCTGCTTCCTTCAGAAGGTGTTTTAAGTCTGAACTCCCTGTCCTTTTTAGTTCTGGGCTTAAAGTCCTTGCAGATTTGGCACTTACTCTGACACCTGTAGTGCACGTCATTAACTGGCATCGGCTTCTTGTAGGCACCACAGGACTTGAAGCCTGGAGACCGAGGCACACCCTGGTACCAGCTACTGCTACTCAAATGATGGAAATCACAAAGTACAAAAAAGAATGCCAATAAAGCAGCGGTTCTCAACCTGTGGGTCGCGACCGCGGCGGGGGTCGAACAACCAAAACACAGGGGTCGCCTAAAGCCATCGGAAAATACATATTTCCGATGGCTTTAGCCGCTGAGAAGTCGCGCTACCATCTGTAGCAGCGCTATTCAGCTGGAACGCACACCGTTATGTTTAAATTATGTTTGATTTGTAGCAATGAGAATACATAATGCATATCAGGTATTTACATTCCGAATCATAACTGTAGCAAAATTACAGTTTTGAAGTAGCCACCAAAATTATTTTTTGGTTTGGGGTCACCGCAATATGAGGAACTGTATTGCGGGGTCACGGCATTAGAAAGGTTGAGAACCACTGCAATAAAGGAAACCCACTACTAAACTTAACGCTTAGTGAGTACCAACTGTATAAAGATGTAAAATGAGGGAACTTGTGATAGCAAGATAGAAAGCACCAACAACTTTCATGGGTGATAAGGAGGAACTGCGCAAGGTTGGGATTGGCTTTGCTCTTTATGTCACTGAGCAGCAACACAAAGCAGCAGAGGGTGCATATGCCATCTTATGGGTAACACTGAAGGAAAAATCTCCAACAACAGTGCATTGGTGCACACGGACTTGAAATGGAATTAGCACGTGCAATCACTTGAAGAAGAACCTACATAACAATGGAGTTAAGGCTGATAGTACCTATCAGTAACGAAAGAGGTAGAAAATATTACAGGTACATTATGATGATCCCAAAACAAGCATTACATGTTCAGAAAATTTAGAGTTAAACTTAAAAAAGATCCAAACATATTAAGATATGGAAATGTACAATTAAGACATTCAAACAACTTGAGCTCTGCACTGTATTACCATAAAATAATCGGACAATAACGACTGATGCAGATTAGTGCTTGTGGTCCTGAATCAGATGAAAATAATTTTTCCATTTGATTTTTTTCAATTTTTCCTCATTGTGTCAATATAGGGGTGAGTGAAGGTTGTTTGAGTGCCTTTACTCATAATAAGATACAGTTTAGCTACATAATTTCTTCAAATGCAGTCTAAGCATAAATTTCAATGAGTCTGAGCTTTATGGAAAATCTGAAGTGTTGGTATTATTCCATCAAGATAACTCAGGACAGAAAAATTTCCAACTGAGTGCTAAATTTCTTAAAGATGTCTGTTTTTAAAATTATCTTAATTCAAACTACACATTTACTTGTGAATTCTCAGAAAATTCATTCTGTATTCAAAGAGTAAGTGAAAAAGGTTTGGTGAAGATATGTTTTATTGCACATACAATACAAAGGTTGAATCCTTGATTTACAAGCAAAACTCAGTTCAATCTCAATGCAAACCCAAGTAAGTAGAGAGGCTATCAGGACTCTATAATTAAATACCTCTCAAGGTTAAAAAAGTTTCCGTTTGAAATATAACACATTCAGATATATTATATTATTGAATGTTCTTTGACTTTAATTGTGATGAAACAGTAAAGAAACATAATAAGAAGAGGATATGAGAGAGAGAGAGAGAGAGAGAGAGAGAGAGATACTGAGATATTCTAGAATTCTAAAAATTTGAATGAAAATGTAACAAACATGAAAAGAAACATTTGTTTAAATGAGTGCCAGGTGGCTGGACCACTGCACGTATGCAGAGTGTCAATTAAGTCAATGGGTCTCCATGTGCATTCAGGGGCCCACTCATGTGGAGCTCATTGCATTACCATGGCCCAGTGCAAAAGTCAAAGACGCTTCCCTATATTGACCTCCAGAAACCACATATATTTGATATACACAATTTCTGCACAATTTTGCACATTATTTGTTTAGGTTACTATGACTTTTCTATTAACATTTATGTACCTTGCTAAATCTGACTCATATTTTTAGATAGAAATCTAAAAGCAGTTTGATTTCAATACACTGAATTAAGAATGCATGAACATAGTTTCTTGCAGCATCTTCATCACACTAACTTCTTCAATCACATTTTGTATCTAATTCCTTGTGCATCATGCTAAAAATTTATCTCATAAGATAGTCTTCATACACTTTTTGTTAAGCAATTGTACTGTATATGATTTATCTTAAAACAAATTATGAAGTTTACAAGAAACAGCATATACAGTGTTATTTTATGGCTACATATTTTTTGACTCAAGATATGAATCTATTGGTATTTTCAGAATTGTAAATGCAATCCAATATATAGTAAAAAATACCGAATGCTACTGATAGTTTAATAATTTAAAGTAGTCTAAGATTTTCAATAAACTCCTATGCCTAGAGGAAATTTATTTACAAATTAAATTCAAATACAGTGCAAAATGTTAAATGTTCAGAGCCTTCATTGTGGTTCTAATTGTATGCTTCAACTAAAGACTAGAAAGGATTGTACTAAATTATACAGAACATACTGATGTTCACTGTTTAGGCTATCAATTAACTGCCAATCAAACTAATAGCAGCAATTTTTTCACTAATTTTCTTGGTGCAGCTGTTTATAGAATATCCTGGGCGGGCTCATTTCAATAGACACATAATAATACAGACATCAGAAAATGAGAGTCATATCTTTTGTTCTACAGTCCTCATAAAGACTAAAATGTAGTGGGAGAGGGGTTTTCTGAATGAATCAACCAGATCATTCGCTCATCCAATTTAAATAATCAGGTCAAAAGAGTTCTGTTAAAGCTGATCAGTGATCTCATAAATGTGATTTATATTACTTTTATCTCTTAATTTAATCTTATCCATCTCCTCTCTCCACTAAGCACGTTGGGCTAAATCTTCAGGTGTACTGTTTCTACACTATATACCAGTTTCTTGGTATGCATGGAGTTGCTGTTTCCCTCTAAATTACACATTCCTAATTCTGGGTTTTAACTGCACACGTTTTACTCTGGCATAAAAACATTATGCTAGGTAGAGTGTGTGGGGGGGGAGAGAAAAGAAGGGGGTCAGAGCCACCCACAGGCCAGAGCCACACCTCCTCCATTTCTCTGAACATCTGTGCACATGCACAGATGCTCCTAGACTATAGGGTTAAATGGGCTATGTAGTCATTGACATATAATGATTCCCAAGTGCATCAGGCTTATGTTTAAAAAGTTGGAAGGGACAGAAATATTTTCATAGGAAAATCATGTGGCTGGTCATTGAAATTGATTTTTCTAGGTACTAGAACTAGACAAAGGAAGGGAAAAAACTTCCCTTTACTTATGGAGCCATCAATAGGGAGAGGGGGAGCAGAATTTGGCAATCATTCACTGGTGTGGAGTGGTAGCTGGTTGACATAAACTTCCCTCACCCCTGTACCTACCTCCCCACCCAATCTATACCCAAAACATGCCCATTAATCCCTAACAGCCGCCTTCTAAATTAGTGCACCTGCCCTTTAGCTCCGAATCCTTATATCTGAAGTGGTGTACTGCTGACATAAATACCTCTAGCAAATGTACAATTAAGTTAATTTTTCTGGTAACCGGACTGTCTATCCAAAAATGTCTTACCACTTTAATGAACATCTGAAGACTTTTCAGAAGTAGGGGGTTTTAAATGCAGAAACAGATGAAGCAGCAAAATTCTTATTATAAGATGAAGAAACGGAATTAGCTTCACTTTGTCACATATCATTATCTTTATCAAAAGACTCCATGTGTTATGATGCTGCTGCTGAAGTAGGAGAATGCCGACAAATTTGGATGCAGAGCACTTTTCCCTTTCTTGATGTAATAATCTATCTTCGATAATAGTTGGACATATACCACAAGAATTCAACAAGTGTTTCTTCATTCTATATACATGTGTGTCATATTCAAAAGAAAGAACTTGCACAAAGCTTTAAGTTTTTCCATGTGGCTGTCTAGTAAAAAACTTCCATACAAATGATTTCAGCTTTTCCAACTCTACATAATTTATTATGTCACCATTATTAATGAGACAAAGTGGGTGAGGTAGAATCTTTTATTGGACCAACTTCTGTTGGTGACAGAGACAAGCTTTCAAGCTACACAGAGTTCTGTGTACTGTTATTAATGTCTCACTATTCTGGAATGTTCTCTAGATTATGAAGTATCTCTTGTATTTCAGTCAACCAGTAGCCATTTTGTTGTATTTCTAACTGCTGCTTCCAGACAATCAAAATGCTTTTGGGCATGCTGTCCTCTCCTTCTCAGGACCCTTAGACTCCCAGATCACATAAAGGGGGGTTGGTGGCCTCTCTTTCCTGCAGCACACACAATCAACTCATAAGCTGCAAAAGGAGCAGGAACAGAGCAGGAAGGGGGGACTCTCTATAGAGATGGATGTCACACCACACACAATAGCACAAAACTTTGCACATTATCAGCAAGGTTTTGGCTGAGGATGCATGGGAGGAGTCAAACAACAGGCAGTCAGTTGATATTATTTAGTTGGTCAATTGACGGGCTTACCAAGCCTCAGGTAAAGCACACAAAAGTGCTGTAAGCATGTCCAAATGGGGAGTTTGTGGGGTTGTAGCTACTGTCCTGTAAATTCACACCCTAGCTTGCTGTGCACCAACTTCTCGTGTAGACAAGCCTTCACATTATCTAAAGATTGTGAATGTGAAATGGCTCAATTACACCAAGCAGGCACCCCAGGATCACTATCAATCACTGAACTGCTCAAGTATATCCCAAACACTCAAAAAATTCCATAGTATGCAAACCCTTAGGAAGTTCCATATTATACTTTTATTAGCACTTCACACTCATTTTGCAGCATCACAATGGCACAAACTAAGCACAACATACCCAAAGGTCCAACCCATTGTTCTGTTGATATGTTCATAGTTAGAAGAGGAAGAGCACATACACTAACACATCTGAAACTACAGCTGTTGTTACAATAATATTCTCACACTCTAGAAAGTTTCTTCTCTATATAATAGTAATAGCTTCAAAATGCATTTAAAACTACAGTTTAATATTTAAAACTGGACAATTGGCCTAGAGAGAACTGTATTGTATGAGGCCAGCAATACTGTAAGACCTAAGAATCCAATTCTCATTCTGAGGTTCATTTCCAATCAATATGTACTTACAGCTCCTGCCTAAGTCTTCTTATCTTTGCTTTGGCATCTGCTAGCTCCACTGACAGGTGCTGTCTGCTTTCAGTGCGTTTCATGCCTGGAGATCCACAAGGTGATTGTGCTGATGATGCATGAGGTAGAAAATGAAGACAGTCCCGTTCTTCAGAGAGTTCTACGATAGTCTATGAAATAAAACACAACAAGTATATAATCAATTCAGATACCTGTTTATATGTCAAAAAGTAACAAATAACTTTTATAGGTACAGTAAACCAAAGATTGAAATGATACAAGAACTAAACGAGTGTTGTCTTTTGGTAAAAGCACAGGTTGGAATCAGGAGCACTGGGTTCAGTTACTGGCTCTGCCACATCTCCTTTTTTACCTCTGGCAAGTCAGGCAACAAGATTTTCAAAAACAGGAGCCTAAACTTAGACTTCTAGTCTCATATTTAGGTACCAAAGTAAGTCACCTGATTCTCAAAAATGCTCATCACCCTGCAGTTTCCACTGACTTTATTGAGAACAGCAAGGTTCTCAGCATTTTTGAAAGTCACTTTATTTATTTAGGAGCCTAAACAAGGACTTAGGAAGAAACTGTTACTTACCTGTACAGTAATTGTGGTTCTTTGGGATGTATTTTGGTGGACTAAAAGATCCATAAAGCAATTCAAGGGACTAAAAGACCCCCACATACGAATGAGGCAGTGCTCTGCGATATACCCTGCCGGCGAGGAAACCCTAATCTCTCAGACCCCGGCTGGGTGCCTTGAGTCATAGTCGGAGGTGTGTACCACGGTCGTGGCGGGCACGAAGAAGGGGAATGTTGGAGGCCCGGTGCAATTTGAGTTGCCTGACCACCGTCCTACAGCCTAGCATATCTTTAGTTGCTTCTTGGCTATTCTGACCCCTGTAGCATGACATTTTCTGGTTGGCAGAGATGAATAGGATTACTGAGTAACTTTACAGATATCTCAGTTTCTGCATACCACAGCACATAAGACGAAATACACAACATGTATGCTTGTAGCTTCACATAGATAATGGTGATGGGAACAAGTTATCCTTGAATGTCTGAGGCGTACACTTTTTCCACTGCTAAGGGGCATATTTTTACACTGCCCCTCCTATCACCAGATGTTGTTTTGATGACCCCAGTTACCATGGTGATAATGGAATGTAGTTAAAGGTGAAAATCCGATGTAGGTAATTAGAATATAAGATAATGAATAGAGAGGTAATTAGGTGAAGGCTGTTTATGGAACGGTATAAGAAGTTACCACTTAGACAAAAGGACGCACTCCATCAACACCTGACTCCACGGGAGGTGCTACTGGTCGGACCAGAGGATCTGTTGACTCCCTGCCGGGGCCGCTGAAGAAAGCCATTCCTGTATGCAGCCTTCTGAGTAACTACTTAGCTCTCCAGGCTTAGTGAGTATGATATATTGTAGTTCATTTTAGGCTTTGCAGTCAACTAGTATATCTACAGAAAACCTTGCACATTAAACCTTATTGATCTGCAAATTGAGCGTACTATATTTAACTGGTATTCACACTGATCATAAGCATCCAGTATCAACACACATATATATTTCACGTTAGTGCCTTCATTTTAGGTTTGCATGTCCAATCCACTTGAGCTAGAGACTTTTGATCAGCAGTACCTGTCAGGGCAGCACATGCACTCTGACTGACCTCATGCTTCCAAATGAGTGCATAAAGAATGGGGGCCACCCCAGATCTTGATCAGTTCCTTTGAACCAGAATCCTGGTGATATTAGACTCTGAGTAAGGGGAATGGAGGGTGGTTTGTGGAGTATTTATATGGAAAACATATCAAAGAACCACAGTTACTGCATAAACAAGTAACCATTACTTCTTCAAGTGCTCGTGTGATTCCCAAGCCATGATCCGAAGTGGTGGAAACTCAGAATTTACTTAAACAGAGACTAAAGAAATGTCTTTCCAGAGTTGGCATCAGCTCTAGGTGCTTCAGCAATGGCATAATGTTGTATGAATTTGTGAACTGTACAGCATTTTGCTGCCCTGCAAATGTCCCTGATTGGAACATTTCTCAGGAAGGTCACTGAGACCTGACAGAATGAGCAGTAATTCTTGCTCGTGGTCCTAATACATGAAGAGATCTAATTAGAGATCCTTTGAGGTGTTATACTGCTTGTCCTCTCACCCTTACAGTGTAAACTACAAAGAGCATCAGACAGAATCTAAATTACTTAGCTCTAGCCATATACAATAAGTAGGTTTTATGGACATCCAGCATGTGCAGTCTCTCCTCATCCTTACGACTATGTGGCTTTGAAAAGAAAATCAGTACATCACCTGATTTAGATAGAATTCCTATATCATTTTTGACAGGAATTTTGAATGAGCTCTAAGGAAACTGTTTTTATAGAAAATCATATAGAGAGGTCCTGTCATCAGAACAGTAGGAAAAGTACATGCTCTAGCAGATGTTATCACTACTGGAAAAGAGCAAGAGACTCTAAAGGTGATCTCATTAGGCTTAAAGAAATTAGGCTAAAGTCCCAAGGAGAGACAAGTGCTTTAATTGGCGAGAAAGGCCTTATTAAGCCTATCAACCACAGGATGTGAAAATACAGAGCTTTGCTATAGAAGGGTGAAGGGCAGAAATGGCTAGCAGCTTACTAATTCTAGAATTCAAGGAAGTATGTGAATCAGCATGTCCAGAGGATGCTTGCTTGGTTGATATACAGATGTCAACCAGCTTTATGTGCATTGCAGGTGAAGTTTGGCATAAGGAGTCATGAATATGCAAAATGCCATGTGTCTCACCAATATGAGGCAGGATTTTGTTGTTATTCTCAGTTCAGACCATGGGCTGATTTAATATGGACTGGCATCTTTCCTCGGGTAGATAGGTAGTTATAGTCATTGAATCAAGAATGACCTAAATGAACTTGTTTCTTTGAATCAGAGACTGAATTGTTCCTGTTTATTTTCAGATCCAACTGAGCGAATTGTGACTGGATCTGATTAATGCTGTCTGTAGCTTGTTCCTTGGAGTGACCATGGATTCATTAATCAGCCAGATATGGCAATATCTGGATACCCATGAGTCTTAGACCAGGTCTACACTACAAACTTACATCAGTATAAATATGTCGCTCATGGATGTGAAGCAGTCAGCTCAGCCAGCCTATGTGGTTAAATAACACCAAGGACTGAAAGGTTACTGAAAGTTTAATTTAGCATGCGATTTGTTTTATTTCTTCCTGATCAACCTGACTCACATTATTCTGGCATATAATCACTTAATATCTTTCTATATTTAATAAAGTTATTTGTTTGTTTTATCTAAAGCAGTGCAGGGCTTCAGTGTGTACAGAGACTTCATTTAGAGTGACAGAGCTGGTGCATATCAATTTTTTTAATAAACTAACTTACCAATTTGCTTGCAGAGTCCAGTGGGCAGCACTGAACTCTGTAAAACAGCAATTCCTAGGGTTGCATCTGGGACTGGGAATGTTGGCCACTGCCTAATCCCATGACTGACTAGCCAAAACCACTCACTCACTAAAACAGGAGCTGCTTATCTGCAAGAGGCTGTAAGTGAACAGACCCAGCAGGGTAAGTGCAAGACAGGCTCCAGGAGTGAGGGATTGGGGTGATGCAGTGATGTAACAGTCCAGATTGCCAAGGGGAATGTCATATACACCCTTGGTAAAAACTCTGGGGGTTGCTGATAAGCCAAAAGAAAGTAATGCATATTGGTAATAGTGGTCCCAAATGAAAACATGAAATATTTTCTGTAGCTGAGGTTGGATAGCCACATGAAATCAGGAATCTGGCAGATTGAGAGCAGCATATGAGTCATTCACAGTAACTCAAAGAATAATGGAAGAAGGAAAGGACACCATCCTGAACTTTATCTTTGTAATTAAGGTGTTCAGGTCTCTTAGGTCTACAATGGGCCTCAGACCTCCCACTCTTTTTGGGGAATGAGAAAATAACAGTAATAAAAACCCCTTCCCCTAAGCTGTGGAGGGACCTCTTTTATAGCTCTGAGATCAAGACAAGATTGTGACTCTTGAAGCTGTACCTTCTTGTGAGGAATATTCTTGGGAGTAGGACATAGTTCCACAATGCCTAGAACTCCATGATCTAATGCTATGGTATTCCAGACATTGCAGAAATGGTACAACCAACTCCCAAAGGCAGGGGATGGGTTGGGAAGATCTGGTATAATTGCAACTCTGCCCTTGAGGAAGCAGTCAAAAAACTGTTGCTTTGAGAATTGCAATTGCTGATGAGAGAGAGTTGTGGCAGAAGCAAATGATGATCTCTGCTTAGGAAATTTGTATCTTTTCCTGGATGGATCATGGTTGCCTAGGTGGAAAAGAGAAGGGCTGATAAAAGGAGATAACTTCGGCCTCAGCCTATTAGGAGCAGGTGTGTAAATGTCTAACAATCTCAAAGTCATATGGGAGTTCTTGAGTGTATGCAAGGCCTCATCTGTTTTATATTTCTTTAGGGATACCAGAAGTGCGAAGTCAGGACTACCTACTCAACACAATGGCCAGTACCATCCATCATGACACCATGTCTGCTGCGTTGAAAGCTGTTTGGAAGGATGTTCTGGCCCTCAGCCACAACGGACAAACTTCTGAGTTCACTAGATAATTTGCCTGTAAATTTTGTAAATGAGCCCCAATTAATAAAGTCACACTTGGATAGAAATGCTTGGTAGTTTTCAATTGACACTTGTAAATTGGCAGTGAAGTAACTTTTTCTCCAAGCAAGCTGAGCTTTTTAGAGTAGACTAAGAGTCTACTTTAAGAGTAGACTTTGTTGTCGTTGTCTAAGCCTCTCATTTGCAACTGCCACTACCATAAACCTAGAACCAGGTGACATAAAATTTGTTCAAAACCCTGTGCCAGAACCTGGTAGCATCAGCTGACTTTTTTAGATGTGGGTAGTAATGGGGCTGAGATTTGCTATGCCATTTTTGTAAGAGGCCTTCAATGATGGCAGGGCCACATGACCAAAGACCATGGTAAAATGTTCAGTAACCTGTGAAGACAAACTCTACAGGTAGTTCCAATGCCAAGGCTACCCTGCTCATGAGCTCCTGAAATAAAACAAATTGTTGTCTTCAGATGTAGATGGCATATCATTAGGAGCAATAGCCTCCTCTGGGGAAGAGGATGAAATAAGAGCTGGGATTTGCTGAGGTTCATCCTGAAGTTCCTCTTCTTCTTGATAAGAAGCTGAGGTGATGGCTCAGATAAGGTGACCTTTTTGGCAGGATGAGGCTCTGGGGATAAAGTCTTTGTTTGTGCCACTGAGGCAGCTTTTGTAGAATGGGGAATACCCAAAGATGGCTATGATGAACAAGAATAAGGGATTAGAGACCAACATAGGAGTGCCCAAGAGCTAATATACCCAGAGAGGGATCTATGTTAGGGATAAGATTCTGGATCTGAGGTCAGCTGTAAGTTTCAAGGGGTAAGTGGAAGTGAAAGTCTGTAACCTGGATATCCCAAAAGAAAGTCTTCTCTGATGCTCCCTGATTCTGAAGACAAGAAACAATAGTCTTTAGGCCAGGGAAGGATGATTCATGGTAGGTGTGCCCAGCAATCCATATTCAATAGACTTCATGGGTACCATGGACACAGTCAGTACCAGAAAAGGTACCACTATTCCTTACGGGTGTGCACTCAGATGAGAAAAGAGTACAGAGTCAGGAGAGGACAAAATCGTCAAGTCTCTATCTACTATACAGGAGTGAGGTGTAGTAGACAGCACCAATATGGTACAGAGTAGGATGGTACTGACTATGATGTGGGAGGCTTCACTGGTATTGACCCTATTGGTGCTGGTGTTGCCAAGAAAGTTATTGGACTGATCTTGTTTACTAAAGTTATCAGTACCAGGGTCCATTGTACTGGCAGAAACTGAACCGCTAGAGACGGTGCAGAAGATAATGTTACTGGGTCCTTTGATGAAGTCAGCTTAGTGCCAGATTGCTTGTTTTGTAAGTTAACAGTACCAAGTTGTGGCGGGGCATCTGCCCTTCGCTGGCCAGGAAGGGGTTAAGAGGACCCTTGGAGAAGCTGCGGGATAGCCAATCGGGGAACGGGAGCCCAGTATAAAAGGGAACTGCCAAGCAGGGCAGTTGCAGTCAATCCTAAGAGCTTGAGGACAGAAGGCTGGCTGCCCTGCAGGCAGCAGGTCAGCACCCAGGACAGAGCAGTGGCTGACTGCCAGAGCTCAGCAGAGCAGATGCCCTGATACAAGGGTGGAAGAGGTGCTGGGGCTGCTGGGAAGTGGCAAAAAGGAGTAGGAGTCTGTCGAGGAGTAGGGGAAGAGGCGGTGAAAGCTGGCCACACATAGGGTACCAGGGCTGGGACCTGGAGTAATGGGTGGGCCCAGTCCCTCCCTGCCTCACCCAGACCACCGTTACAGTGGTGGTAGACTCCAGTGGCCACTGAAGTAAGTAGCAGACCAGGACTGTAGAATCCCCCAGAAGGGGGAGAGACACAGATTGTGACTTGGCGGGAGGGCTGGGTCAGGAAGAGGACACAATGAGTCCTGACGGCATTGAAAAGGACTATTGGTGAACCCTGAGGAAGTGTGACGGAGCACACCTGCGGATGTCAGTCTGTTTGAGCTATTCCCCAGATCATCAGCAGGAGGCACCAGTCCAGTGGTGAGTGCTGCGTGTCCATCACACAAGGGTCTGATATTCATGGACACGATATTTGCTCAAGAGGTCTTTTCTGAACTTTGAGCAATCTTTTCGCTCAGATAAGGCACAGAATTTAACAACCTTGGATGATGGCCCTGGAAATGGTGATCAACGCATCTTTTCTCTAGCCATCTTCTGAGGTTCTTCTTCTTCTTAAGACTTTGGCATCAAAGCAGCTACCAAAAACAGAAAAGCTGCTGGAGCCCTCCTCAGTGAGTTACAGTTAAGAGTGTTCGATGCTGGAATGACCTGGATCTGAGATTGGATACATAAGTGTTTCCATTCAGGTAGATGTTTAGACTGAACTTTTAGACTTCTTCATCCACCTAGAGAAGGCTCTATATATGCTACGTTTTTCAGGAATGTGACCTTTCACGCCTAGAAAGAAGAGGCACCTTGTGCGCCTATCATTCAGAGCATGAATGCCTGACATGACAGAAAGTTTTTAAAACCTGGGGATTTTCTGACTGACATCCAGAACAAAGAGGGAATAAATGGTACCGAAGTACATCCCAGGTGCAGAAGGAAAGAGATTTTCTCCTAAAAATATGGAGGAAAAAGGAAATTCTAGTAAAAAGCCATCACTACTGAGCTACTGACTAAATACTACTATGTAAACTAGGGACTTGTCTACACGAACAATTAAACCATGGCAAATAGGGGTATAAACTGCAGTATAACAGTCTGTGTGCACCCTGTTGACATGTATTAACAGTCCTCTTTGAAATGGGACTAGTTCCCCACAAATTAATTAACTGTTAACGCAGGGTGCACAAGGACAGTGAGACTGCAGCAGTCATTCTGCAGACTAACATAACTTACCCCACTCCGGCTTCAATTTTCCTGGCCCGGTTTTTAATCTATGTTTTTATACTGTATTCCTTACCACAGTATCAAGAACCTTACACATTTAAATGAACACAAGATTGATATCTGTATCTTTTACTATTTTCCCCCATTCTGTAGAGTTTTAAAAATAGTATTGAGATAAGGCTCAGTTGAAGTAACTGGGCTGCATTTCCAAATGGAAGTACTGAGGTTGGTGATCATTTTCTCTGAAATCAAGTTCCATAGTAGTGGGGCCAGTCCCTGAGAAAGCATTGTCTTTTGTACACGAAATTCTCACTCACGAGGCAAACAGTTCCATTATTGTAGTGGAATGTACCCATTACAGAAGGTCAAGATTAAATACAGTGAGACAATCCCCCAAGTAACTTGGATTAAATCCATGGAAGACACTGAAGAGCAAGACTGCAACCTTGAAATTAACCCAGTAATCAAATAAATGAAAGAGAATGGAGCATTGTGATGACATACTTTAAATGGCTTGTTCTGTTGACTAAGAGAACCATTATGTACTGGACCAATTATTGAAGCCAGGAGTTTCATTCACACAAGGTGCTGATCACTGTGGCCAAGTGACAGGTCTGTTGGTCAGCTGCAGGGCAAAAAGGTGTGGCTTTCAGGATATCCAGAAACAGTGAGGCATGCAGGTCAACACCAAAATCCTGGATCTTCTTAATGAGGTGAAGACATATGGTGTCAATGAAATGTGATGCTATCGAGATGGCAAGTTCTGTAAAAAGTTTCCCTTTCCCTACCAGTATCACAACAGTCTCTTCCAGATTCAGCTTCATCCAGCTGCTTATCCTCAGACAGACCCTTAAGAGAGATGGAAAATGGTGCTAATTGATTCTGATGTGAATGTGACACAGACTTGAATGTGTCTGTGTACTGCTGAAATTTTAGTTCACACTGCCTCACAATAGATTCTAGCAGCTTCACATAGATGTGGAACAGACTGGGAAATAGGATGGATCTTTGCAGAACTCCACAAGTAATACCTCTGCAGGCAGTAGACCATGTGTCCATTCTGTCTCTGTGCATTCAGTCTGAGGAAAAACTGAACTCTCACTGATTTCTGCCACATCTCTGAAGCAGGATAGAAGCACTACATTGTTGACTCAATTGTGGAGATGCCCGGCAATACTGGCATGTATGTATACTATTTCACCATGATGAAGAGGAGATCAATGACTCCAGCCCTATTTCTGTTCTATGATCCAGGATATTAGCAGTAATGTTAGTGGAACTGGAGATGACTACTGAAGAGGATGGCTGCACTGAGGAATAATTTTTTTTAATTGCTATCCACACTACAGAAGGCTTTAGTGTCAATCTTAGATTTTCCTCTGGCTATGTCTACACTGATGGCGGCAAAGTCGCCGCCGTCAGATCAACTTATCTGGATCAACTGAGCAGTCAGTGAAGACCCGCTCAGTCGATCCAGAAGTCGACATTATTAATCCATCCCTGCACATGGTGCAGCGCTGCATCGATAGGAACGCGGATCCCATCAGTGCAGTGCACACAGCATTCAGAAGAGAAGCTCAGAAGTTGACAGGAGTTATGCAAGTTCTTTGCGTACTTTGCGTAGCTCCCATCGACTGTCGCCAAATCGCAGCGGTAGGTGTAGACCAAGCCTCTGTCTAGGTGGTACTAATAATTACTCTCATTTTGTAGGGTACCCAAATACATATATTTACTTTCTTTCATCAGACAAAGAGAGTTTGGATTCCCTGCTGTGTTTTTAAGTCTTCCTGTCATGAATAGACTAAATTCAGAAAAAGAAGGTGATGTGTTACCAAGTCCGCGTCCAATATATTACTCCTCATGTCCTGAGAAATCACTTTGGATGCAGGCAATTTCTTCTGAGAAGACTTTGCAAAGGAATGCTCTAGAACTGAATTGAGGCATTCTTAGTAGATAAAATGATTCAAAGTTTTGCTTTTTTCACTGTCAAGACATACATTATGCCAGTCCGTCTACTTGTGTTTTCCCCTGCTGATAACTTGATTTTTCCTTCTTCCCACTTTTGTCACAGACCACCTGAGAACCCTGGAGAACTGTGGAAGTGATGGGGAGTGAGTGTCCTCAGTGAATAGGATAAACTGACTGTAGTGAATGAGGTAGAAGCTCTGCAGAACTAATAGTATGTGATCATATAACTAAAGACATGATCATAATGTGTATGGACATGGGGGCAGTTCACTAACTTTCTTCTTAAAGTTGAATATGCAAATATGTTTATTTCTGCTTCTCTAAGGACATCAGCACACAGGATTCTCACTCCTGGGTATCCTGTCCTATCATGAAACCAGCAGAAGCCCCAAAATATCAAGACTTCTGAGCTTAAGGGACAGAGGTAGTTGGAATAGAGCATATGCCAGGCCTCCCATTATATATCATGTGATACACCTCTCTAGCAATTATATATACACCTGCCTGTAAATTCCATGCCAATCCCTCCCTTTCTGTGTCCTGTAATCTGTGTATCACCTTTGACTTCAATCTCTCTTTAGACCTACAAATCGAAGATGTATGCAAAATATGCTGCATTCTCCTTCCTGTTTTAATTATTGAAATATTTACTATGTACAGGCTGGATTACTACAATGAGTTTTACTTAGTGGCTGCCCTTCAAGATCCCTGAAAGCTTCAGTTAGTGTAGAATCATCTTGCCTGCCTCTTAATTGGGAAAGGGACAGTGAATATGTAATACTTGTGCTTCCTGGTCCACCCTGGCTGTTTACCCATACGTGATATTTAAAGTGGTGGTTTTATTTTAAAGTTCTCAGTGTTTTGGGCTCTTGTTATTTGCGAAATTATCTCTTCTCTTATATTCTATCACTACAGTTAAGATTGGCTTAGGAGCATCTGCTGTCAACTACTGGAGCAAAACTTCCTAGACCTAGTGGCACAGTGCTTTCGGCAAAAAACCCTCACTGATGGACAGTTTGGCAGCCTTCAGGATGCAGTAAAAGATCAGGTCTTTATTTTTTCCTTCATTTTTCACTCTCTTTTGAAATACAGCAACATGACAAGGAAATTGCCACTAATCATGTTCTTGTGCTCCTGAAGCAGCATTTTCCAACCTGCATAGTTATATTTGCAGTTTCACATTGTTGACGACGAGGTTGGGAAAAGGGTGCATAGAAGTACAGATCACTGAGAATTAAAATTTTTTTTCCCCCTTCAAAATACAGTGTCAGTGAAACTGGGGCCACAAACGTCAGCTGGCTTCACACAGAAGTTGAAAGAAGTCTTCAAGTCTTTCAAGCTATGCTGCCAACTGATAAAGTTCAAAGAATATACATTAATTATCTATTTTCAAAAACTCTGAACTGTTTAATTTTAAAAGGGTGCTTTCTTATACTTCTCTTATTTTTAAATAATTAAGCACATACATACCTCAGAATGTTCATCTCTTTCATCTATAAGTCTTTTTAAATGTAATGCCATATTTTTCAAGAGAGGCTCAATATACTCTTGCGACAGAATGCTGACATCCATCCATTGCAGATCAAACACATTTTCCTGATTATGTGTTACCTATAAAAGAAAAAAATAATTGTGAAAACAACCTTTATGTACTATTTAATTATATGAATGCAAAAGAAGTATAATGAGAGGAATAACTGGGAAAACTCTTAGCTCCGGTTTCCCAACTCAGTTTATCTTCTGTGGGTTCTAATATATTAGAAAATGTCTGACACTTAAAAATATGTTAAGTTGCATTTGATGCAATATTTTTTCGATCCACAATGAAAACCTAGAAAGCATATCAATTATGCTTAGAGGCAACTACAGATAAAATATAATTAAAAAAACCTACTTTCGCACAGAAATATATATATATATTTTACCAAATTAGATTCATAAGTAGGCTCTTATACAGAATTTGCACAAAGAATTTTTACTAAAATAAGAATCTTGTGATTGTAAGCAATTCTTAGAAGATGAGATTTGCGCCATGGAAACTAATTACCTTAAGAATGTCCTTGCAACTTACCTCTACACACAGATTTGATCATGACAACTCCTTTTATTGCATTAATTTAGACTGCTTTATGATTTTTTTAAAAAAAGAATAAAAGCATTTATCCAGAATATAAAAATACTACATGCACAAATCTCACCTTGCAGAAGTATTACATTTGAATATTCTGAAGTGTGATAGGATGTACTACCCACACCGGCCTTGAGAGGGCTAAATTAGGTCAGGTGGGCCACAACAGCCTACTGGCGAGCAAATGAGGAAGAGTGAGGCTGTGTGGAGAGCCTTGATTATAAAGAAGCCACCTGTGAAGGAACAGGTGGGGCTTCTGTGAAGCCTGGGAGCTGACAGAAGAAGGGAGCTGTAGGAAAGTAGGCTGCAGTCACTCCCTGGGGAAAGGGAGGTGAGTTTGGAGGCTACAGAGACAGGTAGCCTATCAATCATCCTACCTGCTGGTGGAAGGCTGCAATTACTGCTAGGTGAAATTCCATGGGAGGAGGAAGTTGGGAGGCTGGCAAACCCAAGAGAGGATGGGAGAGCCAGACAGGTAGGAAAGACTCAGGGAAAGAGGCAGCAAGATCCAGAAGCGAAGAGATCTTGGCTGCTGATTAGAAGGTCCCTGAGCTGGAAACTAGAGTACAGGATGTACCTGGGTTACCCTACCAGCCACTGCGGCAATGGCACCAGCCAGGCAGAGAATAGGAAGACTGCCTGAGCCTCTTCATAAGAAGAGATTTTGATACCCTGAAAGGAGAGCCGGATGGCCAAGTCACAAAGAGGCAATAGTAGCTTGGCCTCTGGAGCCAGCTTGGAGATTGGCTGCAGACTGAAAGTGTGATAGAGAGACAGCGTGCAACCACAGAAAGGGAAGTTGGCCTTGCTGAGCTGATCCCCAGAACCCCAGGAGGAGGTGAGCAGAGCACCCCGACTCAAGAAACCAAAGATTTCCAGTCTCATGCAAAACATTTCATTTAAGAAGCTACATCTTTGTGAACAGCAAAAATAACTTATCTAACATCCTCATTTTTAAATGAACGATTAATCAAACACTATTAATATCAACTGGTATTTCATTTCAGCAAAATAAAAATGGAACATCAAAAGTGGTAAAATACAACCTTGGTAACCTGGGGCATGATAAATATTGCACTGTGCTACCATATGGGAGAACCACACTCAAGAGTGACCTCAGGATGAAGTAATAACAGAGAGGTATTCTTATTCCTGGCTACCTGGAGTTTGCAGTTAACTTACCGCCTGACTGGTTGTTTTCTACTTGTGCCTGGTTAAGTGTCTTATTTACCAAGTGAACATTGTTGCAATAAGAAAGGATGCATATGGTACATTTATTTGGGAAAAAAAATAAGCTTGTAACTTAAGAGTGAACGGAAACTTTTAAGAGTTCCAGGCTTATGAAACCCCAGACTCCCATGCTGAACTTAGCTAGAGTTAAGAAGGCTGACAGACAGCCACAGAAACAGAATGTAGCTGACAGAGCTGGGAAATTTCATTAGCTATTGTTGGCAGAGCTATTTAATGTAATGGCAAAATAAGGAAATAACTTTTAAAATATCTGTAGAAATTTGCTTTCCACATTGTAGTGCACAGGTAATTATGTGGGGCTGCTTAGCTAAATGGATCAGAAAAAAATATCACTGGAAGTTCAATGTATTCTTATTCATGTAAAATTTGGTGATTAAATTCAATCATTTATATGTTTAAAGAAAGGATGTCAGTCCTTTTTTATCTGAAAAACTCAACTCATATTTAACGACAGAGTAGCTATCATTTCTGCAAAAGATGAAGATACTCACTTTGAGCAATAACAATGGTTCTTTGAGATATGTGTCACTATGGGTGCTCCACTGCAGGTCTGTCTGGGTCCCTGCACTGCTGATCGGAGAACTTTGGTAGCACTGTCTGTTCAGCCTGTGCATGCACTGCTACTCACCTGCCACGAAGCTAACCACTGTTTGTCATGACTTTTGTATGTATGTCTTTGATCAGCGGGAAGAAGTGAGCATGTGCGTTTCTGACCACTCTGAGTTCAAGCAGATTGATGTGAAGGCAAGTCTCGGATAGTAACTATTTGCCTTGCATTGCGAGACCATTGAGATGCTCACCCCATCCTATGAGGGATACATCTTTTGGAGAAGAGAAGTCTGAGGGGGATCAGAAGTCTGACATCAGCCTTCAAGAATATAAAAAGTTGTCATAAAGTGGAGGATGATAAATTGTTCTCCTAATCCACAAAGGACAAGACAAAAAGTAATCTCGCTTGCTGCAGTTTAAGCCCATTAAAGCCTAGACATCAGAAAAAGGTTCATAACTGTAAGGACAGTTAAGCACTGGAACAAATTACCTAGGAAAGTTATGGAATCTCCTTCACTGAAGGTTTTTCAGAACAGGTTAGACAAATACCTGTCAGGGATGGTCTAGATCAGTGGCTCTGAATCTTTCCAAACTACTCTACCCCTTTCAGGAGTCTGATTTGTCTTGCATACCCCCAAGTTTCACCTTGCTTAAAAACCACTTTCTTACAAAATCAGACATAAAAATACAAAAGTGTTACAGCACACTATTACTGAAAAATTGCTTATTTTCTCATTTTTATCATACAACTATAAAATAAATCAACTGGAATATAAATATTGTACTTACATTTCAGTATATAGTATATAGAGCAATATAAACAAGTCACTGTCTGTACGACATTTTAGTTTGTACTTACTTCACTAGTGGTTTTTTTATGTAGCCTGTTGTAAAACTAGACAAATATCTAGATGAGTTGATGTACCTCCTGAAAGACCTCTGCATACCCTAGAGGTATGCATACCCTTGATTGAGAACCACTGGTCTAGATAATACTTACTCCTACTTCAGTGCAAGAGACTAGACTAGATGATCTATCAAGGTCCCATCCATTCCTACACTTCTATGATTCTGTGATGGAAAACACTATTCAGTATGAAATGTTTTTATTCAAATACGACCTTTAATAAGAAATGTGATTTACTCTCATTCTTATAAAACAAAGCCTTCTCAGTTAATGTTCTCTAATGCAATCATTTAATGCTAATATGAGTAGATCTGCCTTGCTTTTGACTAAATAAAATTATTCTTCTTTCCTTAATATTCCAGAAATATGAAAATCACTTGGATATCAGGTAGTACAAAAGTAACAAATACCTCTTGAATGTGGGCAGCAACAGCCGCTCTTGTATCAAAATCTAAACCTTGGATTCTTTCAATGAATTCTTCTTTTTTTTGACACTAAAAGAAATACATTAACCACAATTATTTTTCTTATCTCTGTGGTATATTCCAAAAGCTGAAAGCTGATGATAAGACTGTACAGCTGGTTTAAAATATATAAGAATAATTATCAGATGTCCAATACTCTAATTGGCTAGTACAGATTGAACGTAATTATAGCAAATTATTGTAGTTGTGACTGACTTTTTATATTAGTGAACTGACACAATATTCATTTTGAAAAAAAAAATTGATGGGGAAACTTCTTAAAATTGTGCTATTTCTTGCTCACATTCTATGATGATGTTTACTTCCACAAATATTTCCTAAATACCTTCTTTTAGTATTCAAATAGCCAACCATATACTGAGAAAATCTCCTGAACTATATTTTACACTATTCAGTTGAAACCAGCTGTACAGTATACTGTACTTTTCTAACTAACTTTCAGCCCACCAAAAATAGTTTACTTAGAAAAATATAATAAACTTTAAAAACAAAATTTTCATGGATAAACTGGTCACTAATTTAATGAACTACTGTAGGTATGATCGTTAATCAAACTGGATTGTAGCAAGCTAATCATGTTATAGGCCTTGTTCCTTCAAAAAGACTTATATACCATTTTAGCTGTCCACAGACAAGTAGTCCCATTGAAGTTAAATAATTTTTTTCCAATCAGGAGACATGGATCATGTGATGATGTTCTCAAATAATTTTATTTTCATTAGGTCAGTGTAAATTTAATTTAATCTGATTGAGTGGGATCAGCAAAGTGACAGCAATGGAAAGACTTACATGCACATGAATAGTCCAACTAACTACTTACATACAGGTCAGCAGCTGAACAAGTCATTGCAAAATCAAGGCCACAGTGAGTAAATGTTACTCTACTGAACCCTCCCAGACTCAGTTCAATCTACACTAGCCTTTTGGAACAATAAACATAAAATTGTATTACAGAACATCAGTGTATGTTCCATTTCTCTTAATCTGAAAATGACTATCTCAGCTTCACTTTGATATTGTGATATTTGTATCAGATAATTAACTGATACCAATTTAGTTCAGCTTTACTTTTACAATTCATCTCAATTCATCCTTGCCTTTAATTTATGCAAGTATTAATATTATGAGCACAATTTAGCACATGCAGCAAAGATAATTTATAAATTTAAGGCCCCAATCCTGATTTGTGGGTTACAATGCTAAAATGAAAGCCTGGTTAGAGCCAGGGTGAAAAGTTGGGCCTTATTTTAGAAATACCAAAAACAAACATCAAATGACTTTTATCCTATGAAAATGTTTTATTCCATTTCTACTATAGCTTAAATATACAGCAGAATTTCACCCACAGTTTATTTTGCTTGTTACATTATACTGTGTCAGTCAAAATCCGGTCATATCAACACCAGTCAGGAAACCCCAGACTTTGCCTGTAATTCTAACATGCACATTAGAGGTTGGTTTAATTTCCATTATTTATATAAGGCCACATTCCAAACTCCCTAATCCCATTGGTGAGCAATTACTCATG
The DNA here is from genome assembly GCA_007922155.1 of Mesoclemmys tuberculata. Classification (NCBI taxonomy): domain Eukaryota; kingdom Metazoa; phylum Chordata; order Testudines; family Chelidae; genus Mesoclemmys; species Mesoclemmys tuberculata. The sequence goes on along the minus strand of ML675614.1, from coordinate 22,020,319 downwards.
CAAGTAATCCCATTGAGTTCAATGTGTGAGTAACTATTTATCAACAGGATTAAAAGGTTCACAATCTGGCCATAAAATTGTTAAAGATACACATTTTCTATAATTTGCATTAGAAATTTTGATTATATGGCATACATAAAGGAATTCAGTTATATAATCTGAATTGAACTAAAATCAAGAATACAAATAGACAGTCTAAAAGCAAATATTTTCTAACACATTTTTTCTAAAGTAAAATAATGCTTTGGTAGTTTGATCTACTCTCTTTAACCAATTTTATGAAAGCGGGAAAGTATAATGCTCATTTTATTTAGAATACCAAGGAAATTAAATATAAAATAAATTTACATTAATAAAACAACGATAAATGCTAAACATTAAGGTTGCTCCAATAACGTTAGCTCATTCATATTGTATCTGTGTCACAGTAAACATTCCAGTTTTCCTTACTAATGTAAAGTTTAATAAATTAAGACAAAGACATTTTATTTATTTATATCATAAAATAAACAGGATATGCAGTGTCACCACCTTAATATTGCTGAAGCAACTTTAAAACTGTTGGAATTTCCCTATTTGAGTTAATGCTATATTAAAAAAATAGGGAGAATGAGGAGGGGAAGTATATGTTTCCATTAGGAAACAACCATTAAAAATGTTTAATATAATAAAGAAGCATATACAGAAACATATTTAAAAACTTACCTGAACTGCACAGCCAAGTAAGAGTAAAAGTAGTTTTTTAATTTCTTCAGTGCCTGGCTCTAAAATAAAATAAATTATTGTGGATGCAAGTAACTGTTCAGATATGGCTTCAATATTGTCATGCTTTATGAAAGACCCTTTTACTGAATTGCACATTTATTTATCACCTTTATTTTTATACAATTGAACCTTTTGGCCTAGTTCGGAATAATCACAAGGAAAATGAGGGAATTTAATGAGAGGACTTTAACTTTTAATAACCTTAAGTCTCTATTTACACACTTAAATAAGTGATCTCATTTCAAAGTGCTGATCAAGCATATATTGCACTATAGTAAATTGAAACTGTGGGTTTTCAGATCCACACCTCTGCAAATCACAGCACTTATTTTGGTACCCAAGTTTGGTAATTAATATATGTTCAAAAGGTCAACATAAATTAATACAATTACAAAAATCACAAAAACAAAAACTGGGATCTCCCATAAATTAAAAATATGTATCTTACTGTGGGAGCATTACTACAGTTATAAATTGCAGCTTGCAGTACTGTAACTTCACTCATGTGGAGTGAACTGAGACTGTCTCAGTACTCTTCTATTTAATTAACACTGCCAGGAAGACCGTCAATCTGCAAATAATCATACAACAATTCCATTCAATTATATCTTCCCCTTCTATGTTAAGGCAACATTTTTTATGGGTAGACTGAGATGTATTAGCTTTATAATTCTCTATTTTTAACTGGTAGGCTGTCATGTGCAAACATTTCTCCCTACTACATGTTTAATATAAATATTCGCTAATATTCCCTCATGCGTATCTTGCAGGGAGAGATTTCAGATTTTCCCTAAAATACCTCCCTGAATGCATATAATTTTCAATGGATCCAACTCAAGGCAGGATTTTAGTGTTCCAGTATTAGAAATATATCATTAATAAAGAATTAATACAAGAACACAATATTGTCAAGCTGGATCATGCCAGTCTAATATCCTATCTCTGAACAACAGCTTGTACTATGTACAGCTTGTTCTATGTACTATGTATATTATGAAATCCTTAAATACAAAGTGACACCATCATAGGTCCTAACCATATCAGCCACACCATCAGAAGCTTGTTCACCTGCACATCTAGTAAAGTGATATAAGCCATCATATGCCAACAATGCCCCTCTGCCATGTACAATGGCCAAACCAGACTGTCTCTACGCAAAAGAATAAATGGACACAAATCAGACATCAGAAATAGTAACATTCAAAAACCAGTAGGAGAGCACTTCAATCTCCCTGGACAGTCAGTAACAGACTTGAAAGTTGCCATACTTCAACAAAAAAACTTCAAAAACAAACTCCAGTGTGAAACTGCAGAGCTGGAACTCGTATGCAAATTTGACAATATCAGACTAGGTCTGAAAGAGACTGGAAGTGGCTAGCCCACTACAAAAAATTAAGGTTCCCTCTTTTGGGAACATTCACAGCTACTAATCAACTGTTGTGCATGGCCTCATCCACCCTGATTGAATTAACCTCGTTAACATTTGCCCTCCTCACAATGATATAACTCACCCATCCTTGCATGTGTATATATATATACCTATTAAACTGAAGTTTCTGCTTCATGCATCCAACAAAGTGGGTTGCTGCCTACAAAAGCTTATGTCCAAATACATTTGTTAATCTTTAAGGTGCCACAGGACTCTTGCTGTTTTGCTTAAATACAAAGTTATTGGAAAGTTTCCTCTTAAAATCCAACTGGTTAGGGACTCATATATGGCCTAAAGCATGAGGATTAATATTCCTTCCAAAACTCGTTTAATCTTTGAATCCATAAAAACATCCAATTTTTTTTTAACATGTGATAAATTCCTGGCATCAGTGATAATGGCAATACATTCAACAGACAATGCATTATGTGAAAAAGTATTTCTGTTTATCAATTTTGGTTTTGTCACTTTCAAGTTTCATTGAATGTCCCCTTATTCTTGCATTATGATTTTATATACTTTTATAATGCTCCTCTTATTCCTTTCCTCATTGAGGTAAACAATCCCAATCTTTTCAATCACTTTTCATAAGAGTTTTTCCATGACTCTTAGTCTCACTGTCTGTCTCTGAACCATCTCTATTTCTGCTATATACTTCCTGAGAACTGAACATGGAACTCCAAGTGAGGGCACAGCATTGATTTATATATGGCATTATAATACCTTCCAAAATATTTTCCAGCCTTTTCCTTATGTACCCTAACATTGCTGCATATAGAGCAGCACTCTTTATGAAATTTTCCCTCTGATGGCCAAGTCTTTTATCTGAATTGATACAGTTAAATTAGGACCACACAAGGCATATGAGTAGCTCAAATTACTCATTCCAATGTATTTGTGAACACTGAATTTCATCTGAATTTTCAATTTGTCCATACACTTAGACTAATTAGGTGTGTCTGAAGTTCCTTCATTTTTTCCCATCTTGACTAACCTAAATAATTTTGTCTCATCTTCAAATTTTGCTGCTCATCCCTTTTCCAGATAATAAATATATTAAGTACAATGAACCCGGTGTTTAACCTCGTGGTATTGCCTTATCCTATTATGAATATTAACCATTTACTCCTACTCTTTGTTTTCTGTCTCTGATCCATGGCAGTACCTGGCCTCTCACATCTGATTTTACTAATATTAAAAAAAACTGGAAGGATTCAATCAAACGAGACAGAAGCAGGTGCTAAATGAGCACAGAGAACAATAACAACAACAAACAACAAAAAGCAATACAAAGAGATAAGGTCTCTAAAGCAGGTCAAAGCACATCCATCAGCAAAAAAGGACTTTTTGAACTGTAAGATGAAGTAACTGTGGAGTCGGTGGTGTTTGAGAATGGGGGGAATGTGTTCAGACTTCTTACTGCATATGAGAAAGGAGGCAGCAGTGTTTTACATATATTAGATCCTAGGGAGCTGAGACTTTGGCTGTATGTCTACACAGTCCCCAGAAGTGAGCCTCCCAGCCAAGTCAATGGGCTTGTGCAAGCACTCTAAAAATAGCTGTGTAGACAACACTTTGAAGCTGCAGCTGGAGCTTGAGCTCTGAAACCCACCCGTCCTCTCGTCTTTAGAGCATGAGCTGAAACTTCCAAGTACTGTCTACACAGCTATTTTCAGAATGTTAGTGCAAGCCAACCTACCCCAACTCTGTCAGCCATGCCAAGGCTTGCTTCTGTGGGCTATGTGGACATAATCTGGGAGGCCTTAGAGAGCAGCAACACTCAAGATTAGAAAAGATAAAGTCATAAATTTCAATGAAGTGGAGGCATAGTACCCAGATACATGGGATATATTACAAAGATAACTATATACAGATTTACAATATAGGAGATATGGGAAGCAAAGAAAAATTCAGGGTCAAGGATAATGTCAAGGTTACAAACAGTGGATTTGACAGGGAGATAACTAATAGGCAGTTTTGTTTGAGATGGTTCCTCTTGCCTAAGAGAAATAATTCTGTCATGCACTGAAGCATGACATGGAAAAGGTTAAAAAGACAGTTATAGTTTAATATAAATCTCAATGGTGGCATGTCTACCTTGATGTTTTATTTGTTTATATGTTTACTATTTTGTTTTTGCCCAGTGTTGACTTTGGGGTCTGAGCAGATGCAATGAAAAATCATCATTCTGCAGCCATATATTTACTAAAATTTTCATCAAACGCTCTGGTGTGGCTCATTCTGACCTGAGCTACATTTTCAATGAGCTAACTACAAATTTAAAAAAATAAAATAAAAACAAAAACTTACCAGAAAAAGGATTTTTGCCAATTATTAAGACATTTGGCAAAGACATCATGATCAACTGCTGCAAAGTCTCCTGTGGGAATGGATAAAATTAACATTTTAAAGTCCTGTGTATTGAACCAAGTCAAACATCAAATGCTAATCATACTTAAATTGAAGTTAGTAAAATAGAAGTAGCTTCAAAATAATATATATTAATTTCAAACTCATTCACGCATGTTCTAGATTTAATTATTTGGGTTTTGAAAAAACCTTAAAGCTTTGCATCAGTTTTACAAAAGCTTTGTCTCTCTCTGTTGTCTGGAAAGTTGGTATACCTGGCCCCTGAAGGATCATCCCAATATAGTGAAATCCCCTAGTGGCACAGAGCTGGCATACAGATCCTAGACAAGAGGATCCCGAATTAAAGTCTTAAATTAGCTAACATTTACAGTCCTATTAATAAATTATTGATAATTTTTTATTTACTTTATACTTTATTTATACTGTAAGAAAAAAGAAAACTATGAATACTGGTAATTCCATTTTCTACTAGCTATTGTTTTGCTCATATGTTTTAACAGAGTTATGCAGGAAATAAGTGAATCTAAAATAAAATATGGGTATTCTTAAAATGCTTAAAACTGTAGCTGAAGCAAACTATCACGAAGGATCCACTTTCCTTTATTTCCAAGTATATGCTTTTGGAAGCTTACCTGGGCTGGATTTCTGATAATTAAAGCTATTAATGGTCAGCCAATCTGTGTAGCTGCACTGGTATGATTCTAAGTATACAGAGACAAAGCCATTATTTGCATTGTATGTTTTATCCTAATTTCAAGCATGCACGACAGTTGCAAATAGCAATTGTCTGTCTGTCTACACTAGGGAGTGCATCAGTAGAACTATAGTGACGGTTGGCCACTGACAGCTGTAAATCAGGGCAAATCCCCAATCTAGACAGAAGATAATTCTTTTTAGACAAAGTGGTTTCCTTTTTGTGCTCATATGTTCATACCAGAGCAGATACCACCCCATGTGCAGCTCCGGAGTAATATTTTTGTACTTCTCATTATGGCACAGATTCAGCAACATGTACAATACTAATCCCCAACACAAAATATAACAACATACACACAATATTCAAATATACTCTAGTGATTAACTATATTTAATTTTAATATTTAATACAGCAAATTTAAGAATCAAAACCAGAAATGTTAATTCACTTGATGCTTGTTAGGATGGGACTTGTTAGACTGTTAAGTATCATAGGAGAGTTTTACACCTGAAAGTAGGATTTCTTGAAGATATTGTTAGCTATAGCTAAATACTTACAAGAAACATAGCTTTCAACTCATGGTATAGGGATGAGCAAATTTATAGTTCAACTGGTTAAGATTAGAGTAAAACTGATTAGACCTGTGTTGCATATGCCTTAAGTGAGTTATACAGTAGAGCCAACAGAAAAAGTAAGATGTAAACCTCTTTAGTTCCCTCAGTAAAGGACCAACCACTTGATGCACAACTTCCACTGATAGTAACGGCTGTTTAAGCTTTAAAAGACCCTGAACTACAAGGCCCAGGCATTCGGTAACTTTATGGAAAATATGTAAGTGGTAGTTTCAGCCTAGTTAAATATCACCGATTTCTGATAAATAATCATGATTTCTGTATATCTGCAATCTTGGTAAAAAAGATTAAATTCAACAATTTAGCTTTTTTCCCATTAAAATGGGCTAAAAAAAATAAAAGAGACAGAAAATTTAATGAAATAAAACAAGAACAAAAGATGACAAACATAATGATATGTGTGACAACTATTCCCTATTGAAAAGAGACAGACTATCAGGCTAAAAATTATGTATTTTAAAAAACAAATTTCTTTTTTATATTACTAACACCTTAATTAGTAAATCAGAAAGCATTTTTAAAAAGGCTGGATCTTTTAGCTATAACTGAGGTGCACACAGTTTATGTCAGTGCAGATGGATATAAAGATAGTGTAATGCTCAACTTTGTACTCTTACAAGACTAAGCTGTCTGTGTTTTATATTTGGCCAGATCCCTTAGCATAAATGAGAGCAGCCTGCAGTGGTAAGTTAACTACCATTTTTGGAAATGTTAGAAACTAGTTTTATGACCTTTCCTCCTTGATTATATAGTCAACTAAACAGGTTTTAACTGGTCTGCAAATTTGTTGCATAGAGTACTACAAAGCAGCTGTAATACAACTGTAAGTAACTACTGTACGTCAATTCTCTGTACTGTTGTGAGACAAAGTTAATGTGACTCACAGATCCTTTGATTTCTTTTTCGCCCAAACTTCTGTTATACTATTACTACGCTGTCTACTTCTGCCCCTCTAAGGTCTGACAGGATGGATGCCATTCCAAGTCCTACTGAGTAGCATTCAATGAATCAAGGGGCCTGGCCACCTCAACTTTGAACTGCAATCAAAGCTTGACCAGAGGATGACTCTATTGTTACTTCTTCCTACAGATACTCTTAAGTGGTAACAAGAAGATCAACAGTAGGAGGAAACACTACCTGTTGTCAAATATGCATAGTCTCTCAACCCTCTCCCGCCCCAACACACACATATACCTGGTAACTTTGACCAGAAAAGCCTAAATAAAAAAAGTTTGACTTATTATTGTTATGAATGCTATATAGAAAAGACATTACTAGAGAACGGTTCCTCGCTTTAAAAAGATTAGAAATGAAAATCAACCAAAAGAACCCCAGCGTGACCATTTGTGCCTACGGTAGCCCACATTGAAAATGCCAAGGTCATGACAGGCTGCAAAGAGAGCAGTCTCCAAAAACTGGTGGTTAACACTGAAATTGGAGTCACCAACCAGTCACAAATTATGCTTCTGATCCCCCACACTGGTTACCAAGAAGCCCAAAAAAGAAATATCACAGACTGCTTTATTGCATTTCAGTCTCAGGCTTCCAATCAGCAACTAGGTCAAGTAAAGAAATTAGTTATTTAAAACTCTATTCCCTTTACAAAATGTTCTTCTGATCCCCAAAGGGTCAGTCACATTACCAGTTCAATATTAGTTTGGATATTACCCAAAATACCATGCTGCCAGGCAATCTTTAGTATCTAAAACTAAAGGTTTATTACAAAAGGAAAGAAACAAACAAGATGAGATAGTTTAAGTGATCAAAGCAAATCAGATACATACATATGACTTTACTGTCCATATATCATGTTCTTAGCAATACTGCTAAGTTTGCTGGCTTGTAAATTTTACTCTGGGACATATCCAGTACTTGAATGGGTCTGCCAGTCCTTTGTTCAAAGCTTCAGATGTAGAGAAGTTGATCCAGAGATAAGAAACAGTAATGAAGACAAGATGGAGACGTTGCAGCTGCCTTTTATATCCTTTGCCATGTGGCTTGTCCCAACGTCAACTCACAGCTCATGGGCATGGAAAAACAATTGAAGTCCTCTGTTCACAGGCATGTCCCTACATGTCCTGATGACTCATAGACATAGCTCCTGGCTTCTATCCCTGGGCATACTGTATAGATGATTGCCCCTGATGGGCCATCAAACAGGCTGGGTAGAGCTGCTGCTAATCTGTCTCGGGGCGTCACCCAAAAACACAGCACCAATTTGAGATACAAATATATCACACATATTTATAACTCAAAATACAAAGATGATAGATACATCTAAACAACATTATCATACTTAGCAAATTATAACTTTTCCATTGATACCTTACATGGCATATCTTGTAATATTCATTGCAATTTTGTAATATTGGCATTAATGACAACTCATATTTCAGACAGCATCACACCCAGAAAGATATTTACAAAACTATGAACTTTTTTTTACTCTGTTTAAAATCCTTTTGAAGCTTGACAATAAAATCTATTTCCTGATTAAATTATTTTCCTTTGTTGTACATACACACTTTATTTCCTACTTGCCAAAATCATTAGATGAACTACTGACACTAACATTCTTTTAAAAATAAAATATAAAGAACATAATTGCACATAATTCCACAGAAAATGTGTACCTATGGAACTGCTCAGCTACTGACAGACAAAACTAAGACAATTTGGAAATAAATGTTATATGGGATAATTTTCATTCTCTCTCTGCAAAGAGAGGTCTACTGGTTTGGAATATAAAGTTATGGAGTGTAAAAGTTATAGGATGCATCTCAGAATTGATGGTATGGATGAAATTTAAAATATTTCACGACATGATTACACATACTTGAACAAAAACAAGTTAGCCAGTGAAATGTTTTTATTAGGCCTGGTCTACACTACTGTTCTGTCGAAAAAAGTCAGGTTTGTTTGTTTGTTTTAAACAAAACAGTGCTGGTGTACACACTGCAATCACCTCCCTCTTCCCCTGACAAAACTGCCTTGTGTTTTCAGCAAAATAAAACGACCTCAATGAGAGCCATAGAGCCTTTTGAGTCAAACTTTTAGCAACAAAGCGTCAATGTAGACACCGCACTGGGTTATGCCGCAGTAAATGGCCTCCAGAAAGGTTCCCACAATGCCCATCCTGTCCGCTGTGGCCATCCGTTTGAACTCCGCTGCTCTACAGCTACCCGTCCTCCCCTTTTAAAGTCCTGGGAAATTTTGAAATGCCACTTTCCCCTTTGTTGGCATGGAAAACTCACACCTCATCTTCCCAGCTGACTATGACAGCTCCATGCACCAAACGCTCTCCCACCTGGAGCATGCCAGAGCTGCTGGACTTGATCAGCATTTGGGAAGAGTTGGCCGTGCAGTCCCAGATCCACTCTAGCCGAAGGAACTTTGATACCTTCAGCCAGATTTCTTGGGCCATGGTGGAGAAGGGCTATGAGCAGGATATGCTACAGTGCTGAGCGAAAATCAAGGCACGGCAGCAGAGCTACCAGAAGACCAGGGGAGGCAAACCATCGCTCTGGTGCAGAGCCAAAGAGCTGCCGCTTCTACAAAGAGCTAGAAGCCATCCTCAGTGGCGACCCCACATCCATCCCCAAGACACCTGTGGACACCTCCGCAGTCCCAGGGTCATCAGACACCACAGTCAACCCCAGTGAAGAAGTCATCAATGAGGAAATGGAATTGGAGGACCACCTGGAGCTGGGGACCAGTTTGCTTAGTGAGGTTGGAAGTCAGGAGCTTTTCCTGATCCCAGAAGATTGCAGCCACCCCAAGCCCTACAGTTCAGGCATTTAGGATGTAGGAGAGGGGAGCTCTGGTACGTGTTTGGAAATTGATGCTCCTTGTGTACAGAAGGCATGCGGGTCTTCAGCTTGGCTAAAACATAGGTAGTTGAAGAGATAGAAATTCACAAAAGTAGCTGTATCTCCATGTGCTTTTCTATTCTCTTGCGCAGCTAGGCAGTGCTGAGAAGCATGTTAATGCACAATGAGATTTCACAGGTATCCTCCGGTGAGATCTCTAAGAAATGTTTGTAGAGGTACTCGCCAATTCTCTGCCTCAGATTCCTCATCAGAGCGGCTCTGTTCCTTCCTGCATCGTAAGACACTTTCCCGCACCAATCAGCAATCATTTGTGCGGGGACCAAAGCAGGACACAGGCAGGCAGCATAGGGACCCAGTTTGAAGCTGCTCTTATGGAGAAGATGCATCCTAGCATCCTTGTTAACTCTCAGGAGTGAGATCAGCTTCTAGGCCCTTGCCTGTGGAGAATGGTGGCACAGTTTGAAATTTTGTACCTATGTACCTGCATTTATGCCCCAAGCAACCACCCAAGAAAGTTGACTCAATTGGCTGATCCACCCCACTCCTAGCCTGCTAAGCTCACCATTCCCAGGCTGTTCAAGGAGAAGTGTGCTCTGCCCAGAGGACAGTGAAAAAGAGGTGTGTTTAACAGTAATGTATCTGAAGTGTTAAGGCACCCACACTAATGCTCCTATTCATTATTTCTTGTGCTTCCGCAGATGTGACTTTCACAGCTAAAACCCCTATATCTGCAAACCACCTCTGGCAGATAAGAAAACAACCCAGAGAAGCAAGGAGGAGATATTCCAGGAACTCCTCCAGTCCTCTGAGGCAGCCAAAAGAGAAAAAAGGGCATGGAGCCAATCAGTGTCCAAAAGCCAGCAGATGAAGAGACAGGAAAGGAAGGAGAACCAGGAGCAGGTCATGGCTGGCCATGAGTGCATGATTAAGGCCATGGAGGATCACACAGAGCTGTTAAAGATGTAGTTCATGTATGCCCCCCACAGCAACAACAGAACTGTTTTCCCTGTACTCCCCAAGCTCCCTCCACACATTCCTACCAAAATCACAGCCCATCTCGGTACCCCTTACACTCAACTCCCTCAGACAGTTATGAGAATGACAGCTGGACTTATACGCAGCTGTCATAACTCACACTGCCATCCACTACCTTCTCTCCTCTGGGCCTGTGTGTTTTTTGTGTTTTGAAATGTTTTGCATTTAATAAAAGAAAATTTATTCTAAGAACAATAAGCACTCTTTATTTCTGTGTTGTACATGTTACTTTCACCTGCCACTGACACATCTCAAGTTGGACGGCAGTCATAGAAATGCACAACACTGTTCAAAAACATGCACATTCACAAAAACACCTTATAGGTTCTCATTCTCAAAATGGGCCCTCAATGGCTTCCTGATCGGTATTGGCCCCCCGTTGTGCCCCTCTACTAACCCTAGCATGTGGCTGCTCATATGCAGATGCAAGGCGATCTGCCTCTATGGACCACCCAGAGGCAAACTTTTCGCCCTTAGCTTCACATAAATTATGGAGCACAGAGCAGGCAGCTATAAACCATGTGAATATTGTCCTCATTTAGGTCCAGTCTGCCATAAAGGCACCTCCAGCGCCTGCCAAACACCCATTCAACCATTATTCAGCACCTGCTCAGCCTATAATTGAAGTGCTACTTGCTGCTATCCAGGTTGCCCGTGCAAGGCTTCATAAGCCATGGCATTAGTGGGTAGGCTGTGTCTCTCGGGACGCCATGGGCATCTCAACATCCCCCATTTGAATATTTTGGTCTAGAAAGAAAGTTCCGACTTGTAGCTTGTAGCTTCCTGTACAGGCCAGTGTTCCTGAAGATACATCATGCACCTTTCCTGACCAACTCACGTTGATGTCAGGGAAACACCCATGGTGATCCACAAATGCCTGTAATACCATTGAGAAGTACCCCTTTCTATTGATGCACTCCATCGTGAGATGGTATGGGGCCAAAGGTGTGATATGTGTGCTATCTATTGCCCCATCACAGTTAGGGAATCCCATCGCCACAAAGCCATCCATTGTGCGAAGTCACAATCCTTAGCAGCAGAATGCAATTAATAGCCTTGTACACTTGTGATAACACAGATCCAATGGTGGACTTGCCAACTCCAAACTGATTAGCAACTGACTGCTAGTAGTCTGGAATTGCCAGTTTCCACATGGTGATTACCACGCACTTCTCCACTGAGAGGGCGGCTCTCATTCTGGTGTCCTTGTGCCGCAGAGCAGGGGTGAGCACCACTCAAAAGTTCCATGAAGGTGGCTTTGCGCATTCAAAAGCTCTGCAGCCACTGCTCATCATCCCAGAACGATGCAATCCCACTACTCAGTGCTTGCCTCACAAAAGCGGCAGTTTACCATGTGCAGATGCTCTGTGAATGAAAACAATCATGCAGTGCTGTTTGTTTGCATGTGACTCAGCAGGTCGGGCACCTCAGATTCCTGTTCCTATTCGGAGCTCATGATATACTACGCGATCAGCCGCAATGTGTTCAGAACGCTGACAGGAACAGTGGAGAGCAGTGCAGGATCCAGGATCCTTTCAGATAGAGATGGCGGGCGTGCAGGAAACAGGGTGCCTTTGAAAAATGGTATGAAATGCAGCCGGGAACACAATGAATGACGGGACAGAAATCAACGCATCATAGGACACTGAGCCAGCACGGATGCTGCTCCGCGTGCCTCTCCCCCTTCTCACAATTCCTAGCAGCAGAAGGTGGCTAGCTGCACAGTGGGATAGATGCCCAGAATGCACTGCTTTCACTGTCAATACCAGAGCACCAAATGTGGATGCGCTTTGGTGGCACGACTACTGTATGGACAGGCGCGAGTGCTCTAATTACAGCGCTTTTTTACTACTGATGTAACTACTGTTGACAAACCTTTCTAGTGTAGATAAGGCCTTAGATTCAGATACTATATGAATTTTAAAAAGGAAAAGAAATACATGCTGGGAACCATCTTTTTTTCATGAATAGTAAGAGGTCATCACCATTTAAAGCTTGAAACTCATTAAATGTAACCTAAACTATGCATCATCTTCTGTCCCAAGGCTAGATTTAGCATTTTATTAACCAGTTTTGCTGTGGCCTTAAAATGTTGTTTTGGTCAGAGGTACTCATATGTCAAAATGCACCTTCTCACAATCTGCTTGTGTTGTGTCTTGAGCCATATCGGCTTACTTTACTGACAAAACGAAACTGTACCACTATTAACATTGCACAGTCAATACAGCTATGAAAGAAATCTGGGTTCTATTGTGCCGCATTCAATGACATTGTTAGTTAAATTCTAATTTCAGAATCTTTATTAAAGGTGATGTTGTAAAAGGCAGGAAAAAACAGACTGGTTTTCAGAAGTTTGGTTGAATTTGATATACTGTCTCTTTAAAAGTATTCTTTTACTTGTGAGCTGAACAATGTTGGTTGCACAGAGTTGCATGAGTAAGTTGCTGGGAAGTTTTTTTTGTTTTTTATTAAGAGGAGCAAGGGACTACTAGTTTGGGGACTAGCCTACATAACAAAACTTGAGAAACTGGAGCAGCACTACACTGAATCCAATCATTACTCTCCAGAAGAATTCAAAATGGTAATGGGTAACTGCTCCTGTTCTTCAAAGCTGTCACCTGTTGCATCCCTCAGTATGATCTTTTCTGCTCTCTTCAACGTGAGACCAATTGGACAAGTAATGAGGCATTATTGTTGGCTTTGTTGTCATCATCATCATATAGTTAACTATATTTCATTTCCCAATGATACAATTTGCGAACTTGTAGTTATCTACACGATAACTCCTGGATGAAAAACAGCTGGCTCAAACTCAACCCAGGCAAGGCCAAAGTTATGATGGCTAGGCAAAGGGAAACTAGTTAGGACATTGCCCTCCTCATCTTTTTCAGTGAAGTCAGCCTGCTCCCACTAATAAAAGTGGTGCAAAGCCTAAGGGTCCTGTTTAATTTATCACCAAACTTGGATGATCGCACAGAGTCAAATGTGGTTTTTTTTCATTTTCTTGCTAAGAAACTCCACCCCAGACTCATGTATTAGGAACTGGTCACAGTGGTTTAGGTATTTTTCACCTCCAGACTTAATTACTGTAATTCACTATATCTAAAGTTGAATGTACAAATAATTCAAAGGCACCTGCAAATGCAAAATATGGCTGCCCTCCTGTTTCCAATCCCTTTAACAGCTCCCTATACATAGGGCCCTACAAAATTCATGGTCAGGAAAAATGTGTCAGAGACCATGAAATCTGATCCCTCCTTGTGATAGCTGGCACCCAGGCCAGGGCTCCTACCCTGGGCAAGGCTCCAGCTGCTAGTCCCAGTCAAGGATGGGGAAGGAAAAGACTTCCTCTTCCTCTGCAGCAGCCACCCCGGGTCAGACCATGACTTCTGGGAACGTCCCCCATCTGCACTAATCTCCATGACTCCAGCTCTCAGCCCCCCGTCCCAGGAGGGAGGCTGCAGCTCCAGTTGTCACCTCCTTGTGCAGAGAGGCTGCAGCTCCAGCTGTCTCTCTCTCTGTCACATGCACACCCGAGGGGCTGTAGTCCAGCTGTCACCCCCTGGCATAGAGAGAGGCTGCAGCTCTCTGTGAGGGAGGGAGACTGCTGGAAAAAACGGACATATAGCAAACCACTCCATACCCTGCAACCCTCACTTCTGCACCGCTGCTGGCAGTGGTGCTGGGTTTAGAGCTGGGTGCCTGGCCAGCAGCCTTCCTCTCTGGCTGTCCAGCTCTAAAGGCAGCACTCCTGCCATCAACAGGGTAGAAGTATGGTGGAAATTCATGGCCCCCCCTATAACAGCCTTACAACCCACGAACCCTGACTGTCTTTTGGGTCGGGACTTGCACAGTTACAGCACCATTTCAGGTGTAAACATCTGAAAACATGAAATTGATTAATTTTAAAACATCGTAACCATGAAAGTGACCAAAATGGACCGTGAATTTGGTAGGGCCCTATCTATGGCATTGCAAAGTGCTTCTGGATCACTGCGGGCATTTTACCGACATCAACGTGGGCTGATTATGGACGGTGCATCTTTAGAAACCCAGGACTGTTCAGAAAAATGCAAACAGGGACTTTCTTTCCAAACTAGCAGATTACAGTAGAACCTCAAAGATACGAACACTTTGGGAATGCAGGTTGTTCAGAACTCTGAAATGTTCATAACTCTGAACAAAACATTATGGTACAGTACTCTGCACTGTTTTCCAGCTGAGGCTGGGCAAGATCTCTGCAAAGATGGCAGCTGGCAACACTGCCTGGCTTGCAAGCAGATCCCTGCCCTATTCCTGTTTCTTGTCTTTGGGCTGATCTGGGGGGGCCTGCCCTGCACCCTTGGCAATACAAGCCCCAGCCCTCAGCGCCTCTCACCAGGGCTCACCCTATTTAGTGCACTCCTTGCCATGTTCCAGAGGCAGCATGCGGCAGGGGGTTAGTGCCAGCTGGCTGCCAGTACCCCTCCCTACCCTGTCTCTTGCACTCCCAGAAGTTCTGGCAAGAGCCAGGAGTGCAACCACAAGAAAAGCTTGGGTCACATCAGTGCACAGGCTGTGGCCCTTTAAAACTCCTCCAGAGCACAGCTAACTCCCACTCCAGATCCAGGCCAACCTTTGACTGCAACCTTCAGTTCCTTGCAGCATAGCATCAGCAGGGAGCCCTCTTTCCCAGGCTCCAGAGCAGGCTGGTCATGGTGAAAACAGCTTCCCTCTCCCACTGGGGTGAGGTGGGAGGGGATGAAACAGCTCCCTTGGCTTACTGGAACAGCGCAGACCCCAGACTGTTTCTACTGTCAGACCCCAGACTGTTTCTACCATGCATGCCAACCTTGCAATACAGGCACAGTATTGTCTTTCTTCCCCCCCCACTGCTGCCTGATTGCTTTCTTCCAATTTCACAGGGTGTTCAGTTGATTGGTCAGTTCGCAGTTCTGAGGCTTATATCTTTGAGCTTCTACTGTACCATTGGGGATGTTGAAATGCCAATAGTGATCCTGAGAGACAGCCGAACCCTTACTCCTGTAGCTCATGAAGCCATACATCAGCCACCTCAACAGCAAGGAGCTCTTCAACTACAGGATCAGCAGGTGCAGAATAATTGTTGAATGTTCCTTTGGCTGTTTGAAAGGGCACTGACACTGTCTACTCATGCAATTAGATTTTAGTGAAAAAAATATCTCCGTGGTTATAGCTGCCTGCTGTGTACTTTATAATATCTATAAAGCAAAGGGGGAAAAGTTTCCACAGGGTTGAGCACAGAGGTGGAACACCTGGCTGCTGATTTTGAGCAGCCAAATACCAGGGCTATAAGAGCTCAACGGGAAGCTATATAGCTCAGGGACGCTTTGAAAGATCATTTCAATAATGAGCCACAGTAATATGTGTTGTAGTGTGCTCTGCTTGGCACTGTTTCTTAGCATCCTGATATGAACCTTGTAATGAGTGCTATGTGTGATAATATAACATTGCAAATGAACTAAATGCAAATGCTATTATCTTTAAATGATGTCAGCCCCAGTCACCACATATTGTGGACTAATAAAGATGAATTAAATTTTCATAAATAGACTTTTATTCCAAACATATGCAAATAAATAGAACTGACTGAATGAAATTGTATAAATACAGGGAAAAGAACCTTTGAAGGAGAAATTCTTATTTCAAAAAACACAGATCACTGTGTCTTTCACAGGTCATTGTATGTGCAGCTCTGATTGTGTGTACTCTCCCCCTTGAGGTAGAGTGCTAGGTGTACTGCAGCAGCCTTGGAACATACATGGAAGGTGGGGAGGAAGGTGAATGAAAGTAATTTTTTTTTAATGATTTCAGCAATGCAGTTTTGCCTTGAGCTGTAGAACAATCTAAAATTATTTAACAGATGTTACACAGTTGTTCTTTTTCTTTTTCAGTGGTGAGGGTCCTAAACAGAATTAAATAAGTGAACTTTCTAGGTTAATGACAAAACACCATGAAAACAGTTTTGAATGAATATGCAAATATTCTAATTATCAACAACTTCATGTTTGCAAGGCAAGTTATTCCTCCAACTGAACAAAAACAAATTCTCAATAGGTTCAATTAATGTAGACAATTCTTTATGATGTAAAACAGTTTCAGATAGTGCTGATACCAGGAATATCTTTTTTCTTTAAATAACTATAATATTTCTAGATTATCTAGCTACATCAGACAGTGGTTTTCTCTTTGTGGGATGGTGTGTGTGCATGTGTTTGTAACCAGAGCTGTAGGTATTTGTTGCAAACTACTAACTGATGCAGCAGCAAAAACAGTTTACACTTTGATATCTAAACTATTTTCTTCCACTAGTAATGGTCATATCTCTAAATTAAATTTCTATGACATAAGAAAACTATGCAACTCTCTAGAGCAAAATTTTAAATTCAAAACTAATCAAGATAATGACCTTCAAATCCAAGGAGTCTGTGGCAAATGGAGGATGTTCTATACTGTTAAATTTTGTTGCCCTGCATAAAATCTAAGAATAAAAGTACCTCATTCTGCATCTTCAGTATCTACAAATACTGAAATGACAGCCATTATAGCTATCACTACCGCTCCCTCCCCAGCTGCTTTCCCCTCCTCTTTCCCTTCTTTTCCTTCTTGTGATTGGAAGGGTGTTAATAGGTCACTTCACCTTGAATGGTCCCTTGAAATGTGTGTTTATGCTAAATGATCTGTTCAAATCTTGGATTTAGCAGTGACACTTTGAATTAGTTTCCCAGACTTGAAGAAGAACTACATGTAAGCACCAATGCTTGTCTCTCTCACCAACAGAAGTTGGTCCAATAAAAGATATTACTTCGCCCACTTTGTCTCTCCAATATCCTGAGACCAGCATGGCTACCACACCATTGCATACAGCCATTATAGCATTATTTGTGGACTAGAACATATTGTATGTAAAATGGCTGCTCTCAACCCACCCTATACTATTTAAGGAAGGTGTGCAAAGACAGCAACGCTGAGGACTTGTCTACATGTACAGCGCTGCAGCAGCACAATCACACCAATGCAGCTGCACCACTGTAGCACTTTAATGAAGATGCTACTATGCTTACAGGAGAGCTTCTCCTATCACTGTAGTTAATCCACCTCTGTGAGAGGTGGTAGCTGTGTTAATGGGAGAAGCTCTCCCATCAACATAGCGCTGTCTACCCTGGGGGTTAGTTGGTGTAACTGTCGTACAGGGGTGTGGATTTTTCACACCCCTGAGCGACGTAGTTATATATGTTTCTAGAATAGACCTGGTCTGATACTTGGGGAGGGGTTCAGGGAGGAAGGAAACTGACCCAAAAGGCTTTTTAAAAATAAAAAAGAAAGAAACAAAGAAAAAAAGATATTTTGTGTGCACAAGTACTCCAGAGCTAAACACAGTACGAGTTCCCAGGAAGCAGTAACATTAGGGCCCATGGATATGTATAATATATCATCTCTTGAGAGCATACTTTCTGAAATTACCGCAAGAGTCACTCATCCAGCAGCAGAATTACTGCTTGTAAAGAGTGTGTGCTGGCCTTTCCAGGGAGGTTACAGATCCAGCACAGCCAGTTCCCAGAACAACTGAATTACGCCTCCTTCAACCCTTCTCTTCTCCACTTACCCCTCACACAACTACCCTCTTCTAGCACTAGTGGATGTTTGGTGCAGGTGTGGTGTACTGAGAAAGGAAAGTTTTGTAAGAGCAGTGAGTGAAGGCTGACATCTATGAGGGGGCACAGCTACAACTGCAGTACATGTACTGTGGAATACAGTAATTGTGGTAATGGTAAGTTGTGTTACTGTGGGTGAATGAAAGTAAGGTATATAGATGGCATATAAGGTGGTTACTCACCCTGTGCAGTAATTGAGTTTCTTTGAGATGGTTGTCTCTGTGGGTGCTGCACTTTAGTTGAATGTGCGTCCCTGCACCTGTGATCAGAGAATTTCCACAGCAATGTGTAGTTGGATCAGTTGTACATATGTTGTCCCATCTCATGCTGCCTCCAGCAATTACATAATGCTGAGACAACTTCCTCCCCTCGGTCGATTCTCTACCACGGAATCTCTAGTGTGAAAAATTCTGAAGTAAAGGGGAAGAGGAATCTCAGTTACAGCACAGAGTGAGTAACCTTCTCTTTTTCTTCATGACATGTCCCTGTGAGTGCTCCACTTTCAGTGACTGTAAAGTGAAAGGGCTTCATAGTTGCAGTCATGGCAGATGACAAAACTAAGTCCAAAGAGAGAGTCTGGTGAATCCTCATCTATGGCATAATGCTCTGTGAACACATGGGCTGATGCCCAGATTGCTGCTTTGCAGATGTTCATAATGGGCACATTGTTGAGGAAGGCTATCAATGTAGAGAGCACTCTGCTGGACTGCGTGCATGTCCCTGATGTGGGCTGTAGTTGTTGATGCAACGGTCAGTGTAGCCAGAGATCCATCTCAACAGCCTTTGTTTGGATATGGCATCTCCCTTAGAACATTCCATGATGGAAAGAAATAACTATGGTGACTTTCTGAAAAACTTTGTTCTTTCAATGTAAAATGCTAAGTGCCCTTCCAAAGTGTGAAGCACAGCTTCTTGTTTGTGCCCATTAGGTTCTGGGAAGAACAATGGGAGATGGATGAGTTGATTCAAATGGACTGAGGAAACTATTTTAGGTAAGAATTTTGTAGGTGATTCTAAGATAACTGTTTTTTAAAACATATTGTGCATGGAATGGTATGTCATGAGAGCTCCGTTTTTTCCTACTCATTGGGCAAATATAGCAGCGATGAGAAAGACCACCTTCATTGAGAGGTGGAGAAGTGAACACATAACTAAGGATTCAAACGGGAGGTCAGTAAGGCATTGTAGCACCAGATTAAAGTCCCATGATGGAGAAGAGGGCTCATATTTCAGGTAAAGGTAATAAAGACCCTTTAGAAAGCACTGAGTGGTAGGGTTGGCCAAAACTGAGAGCTTGTCCACTTTGTGGTGGAACGCTTTGATTGCTGTGAGGTGTACTCTCATCGAGCTCACTAAGAGACCTGATTTCTTAGATTGCAGTATGTAAGAGGTAGTCACCATTGTTTATCAATTCTGGCACCTTGTATGGAACCTCTTCTATTTGTGTAGGTAGGTGTACCATGTAGTAGACCTTCTGCTGTTCAAGAGAATGTCCTTTACCTTCTCTGAACAGGTCATTTCACTGCCTCAGAATCATACCCTCAGGTGGAGTCTTGCCAGTAGACCTTTCCCTCATTCTGAGACACAAGATGTGGTAGAAAGGGAAGTATGCATGGAAGGCACACAAGAAGTAAAGAAACCACATTTGTCTGGGCCATGTGAGGACTATCAAGATTACTCTGGAGTTGTCAGTCTTTATCTTGTGTATTACCGTGGATAGAAGAGGGGGTTGGGAGAAAGACATACAGTAGAGGTGCATCCCATTTAAGGAGAAAAGCACTCTGAGAGAACAAGGTCCCAGTCCTACTCTTGAACAGAAGTATGAACTCTTGGCATTCTGGGTTGCCGCAAAGAGGTCTTTGGGAATATCCAGTTATCTGAATATGTTCTGTAGTACCCTGGTGTTCACTTCCCACACATGAGCCTGAGAGAATTTCCTGCTCAGTGAATCTACAGTGGTATTTTGGCAGTGTGATAGGCAGAAAGCTGATACATCGATGTTGTGGCAGATGCACCAATTCCACATATGTTAATGTTGTGGCAGATTCACCAATTTCATAACTGCATTGCTTCTGTGTACAGGGAGTGTGACTGTGGCCCCCCACCCTCCATAGGTTTCTATAAAACATACAAGAAATGCTGTCCATCAACACCTTTATGGTCTTGTCCCTGATCGTAAGCAGGAAACGTGAGCATGCATTACGGACGTCTTTCCCATAGCTCCAGTAGGTTTATGTGTAATTTTTATTCTGATGGAGACCAGTTGCATTGGATTGTGTGGTTGTGCAAATGTGCCCCCCAACCCAGTAGAGATGCGTCCGTTGTGAGTATCATCAAAGGGAGGGTCTGTGCAAAGAAAACTCCTGAGCAAACATTGTGTTGTTGAGTCCACCAGCGTAGGGAATTTTTTACTTTGTATGGCATCATAAGGCACTTGTTTATATGGTATCTATGTGGGATGTACACTGTCCTGAGCCAGCCTTGCAAACATCCTATGTGTGGTCTGATTATTCCCCTCTATTCAGCACTGGTGAGGCCTCATTTGGAGTACTGTGTCCAGTTTTTGGGCCCCTGCTACAGAAAGGACATGGACAAATTGGAAAGAGTCCAGCGGAGAGCAATGAAAATGATTAGGGGGCTGGAGCACATGACTTACGAGGAAAGGCTGGGGGACCTAGGCTTGTTTAGACTGCAGAAGAGAAAAATGAGGTGGGATTTGATAGCAGCCTTTAACTACCTGAAAGGGGGGTCCAGGGAAGACGGAACTAGGCTGTTCTCAGTGGTAGTAGATGACAGAACTAGGAGCAATGGCCTCAAGTTGAAGTGGGGAAGGTCTAGGTTGGATATCAGGAAAAATGTTTTCATTAGGAGGGTGGTGAAGCAGTTGAATAGGTTACCTAGGGAGGTGTTGGAATCTCCATCCTTAGAGGTATTTAAGGTGCGGCTTGACAAAGCCTTGGCTGGGATGGTTTAGTTGGGATTGGCCTTGCTTTGAGCAGGGGGCTGGACTAGACGACCTCCTGAGATCCCTTCCAATTCTAATCTTCTATGATTCTATGACGTGCTTCAACTGACATACGGCCTAACAGATGGAGGCAGGTCCTGGCCAACGTCTGTGGGCTCGCTTGCACTGTAGCAATTAGGTTGACTAGAATCGAAAATCTGTGAGTTGGGCAGAGAGGCTGTAGCTTCCATGGAATCAAGATAGGCCCCAATGAACTCCAGCCTGTGCACAGTTGTTAATGTTGATTTTTGTTCATTTATTTGTAGACCCAGCTGTCTGAAGAGAGCTACTGTCTTTCGGGTGGCTTCTAGTGCCTCTTCTCGAGCTAAGGCTTTGAGAAAGCAATTATCCAGGTAGGGGAATATTACGACCCCTTGTCTGCGTAGGTGAGTCACTATCACTGCAATAACTTTCAAGAATACGTGGAGATGCAGACAAGCCAAAAGGGAGCACTTTATATTAGTAATGATCTGTACCCAAAACAAATCTGAGAAACCTCCTATGTGAAGGATGTATCATTATGTGGAAATATGCATCCTGGAGGTTAAGAGCCGAGAACCACTCCCCTCATTCTAGTGCTGGAATTATCAGTACTAGCTTGAACATCCTGAATTGCTAGGTCTTCACGAATTTCTTGCCTCTTCTTAGATCAAGAATGAGCCTCCATCCTCCTGTTTTTTTCTGAGTTAAAAAATAATGGGAGTAGAAGCCCTTCCCTCTGTACTGTGTTGGTACTGGTTCTACAGCGCCCGTGTGTATGAGATGATTTACCTCCTGTTGCAGTAGGTGTTCATGAGAAGGGACCCTGAAGAGAGATAGGGATGGAGGATGGGTGGCGGGGATGGGGTAAATTGGACTAAGCAGCCAATCTCAATGATTTCTAGTACCCATCTGTCTGATGTGATGGTTTGCCACGCTGGGTGGAATGGAGTCAGACGGTCTCTGAAAGGATGCATGGTATTGGAAGGTTCCAGCAATAGAATATGGGGAGATGTTTCTGGTCCTCAACCAAACCCTCAAAACTCTTGTTTAGAGTGGGGTTGTTGGGAAGTTGATGGCTGAAATGGTAGGGGTCTCCATCTCGTAGGTCTCTGCCTCTGTCTTTGCAGATTGTATTGCCACTGTGGTTGGATGCAGAGTGTGGATCTTATTCTTTGAGTTAAGGATTACTTCCCCTGATTTTTGTTTTGTGCAGGTATATAGATGCCCAAAGATCTCAGAGTCGCCCTGGAGTCTTTTAATGTGTGAAACGACTCATCTGTCTTAGCTGCAAACAGCTTCAGGCTCTCAAATGGGAGATCCTTGACAATGTATTGTACCGCTTTGGGAAAACCCGAGAGGTGGAGCTAAGAAGCTCATTGCATGACTATGGCTGTGGCAATGGAATGTGCCATGTCTGCCAAGTCCAGTAAGGTTTGTAAAACTGTGCAGGCCAGGAGCTGACCCTCAGAGATTATTTCTTTAAATTGTTCCTTGTTGACATCAGGCAGCTGATCAATAAAGTTAGACATCTTTGAACAGCTGGAATGATTATATTTGGCCAGTAGTGCTTTGTAGCTTGTGATCTTGAACTGTAGGGTCATTGAGGAGTAGGCCTTATGCCCCAAAAGATTTAATTTTTTCCAGTCCCTGTTATATGGGGTGGATCTGGAGTGGTGTTGTCTGCCCTGCCCATTTATGGCCTCTACCACCAGAGTTTGGCACAGGGTATGAAAATAAAAACTCCATTCCCTTGGAAGGACATAATATTTTTATCCATTTTTTTGTAAGTGGGAGGACTTGTTGCTGGGGTCTGCCAGATGGTCTTGGCTGGGTCTATGAGAGCCTTGTTTACTGGGAGAGCAATCCTGGATGAGGTTGAAGTCTAGAGGATATCAAACAACTTATGTTGGGACTCCTCAACTTCTTCTGGCGTAATCTCCAATGAGTCTGCAATCCTGTTAAACAGTTTTTGGAACTGTTTAAAAGTTATCCCCCATCATGAGTGGTGGGGGCATGATAACTTCATCCAGAGAGCAGGGTGAAAAATTGGTAATTGGTGTGATTTCCTGATCCAAAGTCTCCTCCCAGCCCTTTGAGGGCCTCTTTCAGGGATTCAGAGGGTCCAGGTACCCTGGGTAATGGAAAATACTTAATCTCTCTCTGTGTGTAGTGGTTGGCGGTATGTTGCCCATGGGTCTTAGTAGGGGCACTGTGGTAGGAATGACACTGGTGGTGGCATCGATGGTGTCTGTACCACCTGTGAGTGGGGTGGTATTTGAATTGTTCTAGTGGACACTGTGTGGTGGCTGTGTGAATAGGCGAGGAGTGACAGGAAGAGCAGGTTTCCCCTTCATCATCATCCTTGTTGCTGAAGAAAGGAGGAGCTGCTCTGAATGAAGGTGAGAGTTGGCACAGTACCGAGCATGCTGGAGTAACGTTGGTACTGAGGAGGGGAGATTCCAGTGCCGACTAGACCAAGAGATCTTTATGACAGAGAAATCACTGAGGTACTGAGAGTATAGGTAACCAAGGAGGGTGCTGTCGGTGGCCCCAGGCCTTTACTATGATTGTCAGTGTCAAGGGTGGTGCGCTATGGAGGAAGAAGGTGGCGCTATAGTCTGTAGCAATGCCCAGCTGCTCGGTGCTGCATGTTGAGTGGCTCTGGCAGTACCAAGACAAGAATGGTAAATTTCCATTTTGTGCCTTTGTCTGTAACTGCCCACTTAGGGTCTTTAGTTTGTACAGTACCTGATGTACCAGATGGTCCTGCTGTCTCAGAGGTGGTTGATCTCGGTGCAGTTGGTACTGATGGGGCCTGATGGGTTGGGGAACATTTATTTTTGGTAAGTTCCCAAGAAGGGGAGGTCGGAGCCCATTTTTTGGTCATATTTTTGGAGGAGTGCTCCTTCCTTTGAGAGGGTAGATGGGAATTTCTGTCAGACCCCTCTCATGCCCAGGAGGAGTCAGTGATCCCAGATTGGATACTGTGCACAGACACTTCTCCGTCATGAGGCATTTTAACTGAAGATCCCTCACTTTCCTGGTGGGGGTTTTTAGATTATAGCAGTGGGATCACTTTTGTGGGATGTGTTTCTCACCGAGGCAGTGGACACGCTGTGAATGTCCATCAGAAACTGGAATTGACAATCTGCAAGCAAGGCAACATTTATAATTCAAGAAGCCAGGCATACTCCTTAGAATAGGGTGTTTCCCGTGTGGGAGGGTAACTTCACTACGCTAAAGGGTATAATAAAAAATATACGTAAAAAGAAAAAAGGGATTTTTTTGTTGGTTTTTTTTTTTTTTTGGTTTTGTTGTTAAAGAAAAATAAATAGAGAAAAGAAAGGGTAGTTAAGCTATCCACTAACTAAACTGGGATCTAAAACTACTACTCTAAAGCTAAGAGTCAGACTAAATTCAAACTAAGAGGTGCTGCCAATTGCTCCATCTGAAGCCAAGGGCAGCAAAGAAGGAACTGTGTGTGTGTGTGTGGTTGCACAGCACTATGTAAACGTCAGAGGCGGTGGAAGATGGGGATAGTTCATGTGCGACCCAACCAGGCACAGCTACTGAAATTCTCTGATCACAGGCTCAGGGACACAGATTCACCTAAAGTGGCGCACCCACAGGGTGCTTTTGTGAGCTAGACTCACATCTGTAGCAACCTTAAGTGTCCCACAGTAAAATATTTTGCATATTAATTTTCTAGGTTTGTTTTGTTTTTAAATGCTTATGTGGGTGGTTGGCACTGTGCAATGGAGGAGGTGAACGGGGAGGGCAACCAGCTTGACGGGTGTAAATGCAACTGCTAATTTTATGCAGAAGCAGACATGGCACATTAAACCCTTCCCTAAAATCAACTTTACATGTTTATATTTACATGTTGCACCAGACCTATGCATGATAACTTTCTCTACAAAAAGTAGACATTTTTTAAGGAGATATGAGCCTTAGGGTTGCCAAGGACAAATTTTAGTCAGAGGCAAATTTCAAATCCTTCCTATTAAAATATTAAGAGTAACCAAGCCAAAAATGCATAGAAAAATCCAGCTAAAACCTAACCCACTATGTGAAATCTCAGTCTTTAGAGAAAAATAAAACATTTAAAGCCCATTTTAGAATGTAATCTTAACTGTGGAACCACAACCAGGCCACCTCCATAATATTTACTCTCTCTGAATACCTACTAGATTTTCAAGTGTGCTTTGTTAATTGCTACTAAAACATAATAAAAAACTTACAAAAACTGAAGTTATATTTTTAAAATATATTCTAAAGTGCATGAAAGGATTTCCATCTTTGGACATTTCATAAGACTATACTAAACAAAACAGATACACTCAAATTTTCAGTTGGCATCAATTTTAGGTTTTAAAATCATGTAGTGATGCATGCCAGCTGATATGTAAATAGGTAACATGGCATTGCTGACCAGAGTTTAGGACTCGGAAATGAGAGCCAAGAGACCTAACTGCCACTGACTATGTTCTATTTCTTGGGCTGGGTCTACACTGACGGCAGCAAATTCGCCATCGTCAGATCAATTGCCCTGGATCGACTGAGCGGTCTGTATAGTCGATCCAGGAATCAACACAGGAAAACCACCCTGGTAAGTAGAGTAGTGCTGCGTCAAAGGGAGCACTGTTCCCTTTGAAGCGGCGCAGTATGGATGCCGTGCAGAGGAACCCTGCAAAGTTGACAGGAGATACGCAAGTGATTTACTTCACTTGCGTATCTCCTGTAGACTGTCGCCGAATCGCCAAGGTAAGTGTAGACCGGGCTTTAGTGATATTGACAGAAGAGACAATGTGGTCCATTGGATAAGGCACTAGACTGGGAATCAAGAGACCTGGATTCTATTCCTGTTCTGCCATTAACTGGCTGTGTGATCTAGTACAAGTAATTTTATCTGTCTGTGCCTCCATTTCCATTCTATGACATCGATTTAGATGGTTAATCCCTGCCTCAAAGAGTCTCTCTTACTGTATAGTACACAGCACAATGGGGCCCAATCACAGTTGAGGTTTCTAGGCTATGTGGCCTTGGCCAGGCCACAGCTCCTCCGTGTTTCAGTCTGTGCATTCATAACGTATTTTAAGAGCCACAGATGAACGTCACAAACAAAAGTGCAACATCTTCCTTTAAAAACATAAAACAAAAAAACGTAACATATACTATACTATACTAGAGAGAATAAGGAACTTCTCTCCCTAAATTTTTTTTTTTTTAGAAATCCAGTAATGATCTTTTCCTTAAATTCTATCTCACATATTTCAATTTTATATCAGCAAGTATAATAAGCCATTAAATTGAGTACAAGACCATGAGAATTCTGTTTAATCATACGTTCTCTCATTTTATTCTTCTGTTTGTTCTTTACCAGTTCAACATGAGCTGAAACCAGCATTAGTGAAGTTGCTTAAACTTTCCATGATCCATACCTAGGTAGTTTTCTTGAAGGCTGTGGAGGTTTCCTAGGAGTTGTTACCAGTTCTTCAGGGTTCAAAGCAACTGTAATAGTTTTAGTTTTAATCTCTGTTTGTTTGTTTCACTGTTCTTGATCCCTTTTCCATGGCCCACAGACATTCACTACAGTAAATCTGCCTCCACTGATGTGATTGGGAAGCAGATTCTGGACACATGGACCTATCCTAAACTAGGCCTTGGTTCTCGGAGCCAGACAGCAATAGATTAATTTCTTTCTAGCTCTCCCCTCAAAAGACACCTGCTCTTGAATGTTAGGATGACCAGTCTGACCTAAGAGAAATGTTCTTCTATCTGATGCTTTAACAACAGAGACTCATTAAAGCAGGTGAGGCCAAGAAAAAAAGTATTTCTAATTTAATACATGATGCTGCTTATGATGTATGGCAGTGCTGATTCTAAGAATGGGAAACACTTTTGCTGCATCAACCTGACTCTCTGAAGAAGTGGAAAGAAGGAAAGAGTGTTGGGCTGGAGCCTGTCCTGCTCTGTCATGGAGATATCTGAAAGGCCCTCTTGGCAGTCATCTTATTCTACTGGTGGTCCTTGTCTGGAAGTGCCTGCTTCCCTCACTTCCCCTAGGTGATGATATTCTTCTGACTCTGATGCTCCCCTACAGTGTCAGCTGCAGATGAGTGTGACAGCATGAACACATTCTTGCCTAAGACCAGGTCCATAACAGCTATTCATGTTGAATGTGTTGGTCATGTTGAATACTCTGGAAAAGGATGTCTGACACACAGAACCAAGACCCTGCAGGTTGTTGCTTTCTTATTGAGACACCTCAAAACAATTGTGTGGCTTGATCTTTCTTGGGCCTAGGAGGTCTACTACTTTTTCTTTTTTCTGTACTCAGGGAGTAAATGACCCTTCATCAGCTGGACAACAAACGAACTGAAAACTGAGAGATGGCTAAAATTAAATGATTTAGTAATCTGTTTCCATCTACAGCTGTAAGGAACAGTAACTCCAAGCCTCTCAAAAGAGAAACAGAATTTTTCCCTTTTTCTTTTTGCAACTTGCGTTTAGAAAATGCAATCTTCGTGACTATCTTTTATGCCAGTCTGTTTCTCCAAACTACATACAAGATACATTTCACCCACCATTGAAATGCTGCCCCTTTGAATGAATGCTGGAGTGAAACACAAAGGGCAAGTCTTCATTTCTGTGCTAAACTAGCACTGCTGCCATCAATGCAGCAGCATTGATTTAGCAAGTCTGGTGAACATGCACTAAGTCAATGGGAGAGTGCTCTCCTGTTGACATCTGTAACCTCAACAATAGACAGAACCTCTGGCAATGGGAGATCTCTCCCATCGACATAATGTAGCGTGGACACCGCTGCAAGTCCATCTAAGTACATCGACTTAAGTTACGTTACTTGTGTCCATAGTAACACTAAACAAAAATTTAGGACTGGAAGTAAGACTTCCAAGCAGTTTCAGTTAAAAATGATAACTCACATAAATAGAGATAATTTCCCAACTTGGAATTTGGCCAGGATATCATGATTAACCATGCTTTTGTAAAAAGTGCCAGCGAATTTTCAACAACAAGCGGAAAAGACCTAAGTTTACTTCTCACATAAAAAGGTCGTAGCTAAGTAAATTCTGCAGCACTGTGATAACTCAAATTGAAAAGTGCCACATACAGAATTACCATACCACTTCATGCCAATTTAAAAAAATGACTAAGTCCAACCCGTATTATCTTGTAAGATTTGCAAGTAGTTCTTTATTAGGGACACCAGAAACATAAACCCAACCTGAATTGTGCAATTATAGTGAAATTGTGGCCACCAAGACCAGAAGGAAACTATTACAGTTGTTATGCTGAGAGGTACTGGTGACTGCTTGAATCACAAACCTTTTTGAGAATGTATCTGAACATACCCTTCAACTAACATAACTATCAAGATGAGATAATCAGAAGCTCCCCGACCAACTTCCCACTTAAGACAAAAGGGGTTGTGAAGACCACCCAGGAGTTTGGACTAAGTGGACAGAGGGGCTTTGCTGAGAATTTTGTCTGTGGGTGTGGGAAGGCAACACAAACAGAAACTGAGAACAGATAAGAACAGAGAGAAGGTCAGAGAAAAAAAGCAAGTCAAGCAGTAGCCTGTGAGCACAGTGTGACCTTGCAAAAAGCTAAAGAAACACCTTCTAGGTCCGGTGTTGGCTCAAGAGACTTTTGTTCTTGGCTCCTCCTGCATTCAAAGCAGCAGAACTCTGTACATTCCTTGTAAACAAACAAGATTACACCAACTGGAACATTTCCAGGGCTCCAAAATTTGACTAGCCACTGAAATTGAAAAGGCTATGCATGAAAAGCACATGCATGACCATTATTCTCTGCCACTTGGGGCATTCAGGAAGAAGGAAAAATTAGAGACAGACCTGTAGAAATCAAGTGTGGGAAGAGACATAAGTAAATAATAATGAGAACTTCTGGTAATAGGATAACTATCCTAAAAAGAATCTCACAAAATCTCAAATTACTCTCCTTCCTACCACAATACCCCTCAAAATCCCCAAACATTTTTATTCTCCATGTTAATTTCAATTTGAAAGAGTAACTGGGGTTATAGGAAAAGATCAGCTTGCAAGATAAGATAAACTGAAAGCCCTTAATGTTTTCCCTAGATTGGTGGAAATTTTTTTTTTTAAAGTTACCTCATAACTATTGCTCTTTGAGAGTTGTTGCATATACCCCTTACTCTGTGGGTATGCACACATCTTATGCATCAGTGTCAGAGCTTTCCTTAGCAGTAGCCATAAGAATCACTCTACCCCCTCATGTCCTCATACTCCACAGCAAGTGTATAAAGGGTGGAGTCGCCCTGACACTCCTTCAGTTCTTTTCCATCAAAAATCAACAGTAGACTCGGATGCACTGGGGAAGGAGGTGGGTCATGTAAATGAACATGGGCAACATATCTTGAAGAATAGTTAGGAAGAAGTGAGTAATTGTTTTTTTTCCCCTTCATGTGTTTGCACGTCCATTATGTAACGTAGTAGGTGACTTCCAAGTTGTTATCAAATATGATGGGGGTCAGAAATTTAAGTCCCAAGTAGGCACCGGGTCACAAATAAGAGGGAATAATCAATCTAGATATTAAATGATCTGGTCATGATAGGATTAATTAACACAATTTTACCATTGATTTTAGGATGAAATGTTGGAATTGAGGTCAAACGAGTGTGAAAGTGACAGTTTCCAGGAGCCTGCCCAGAAAGAGAAATATTCCATTTATTCAGGTAAGTAGTCCTTGTAGAAGGCTTTCTGAACTACCACAGAGCAATGCCTCTCTTCTACTTCTAACCACTCATGAACCATGCTGTGAAGTGCAGCACTTGAAAATTTGTATGTGGCACACGTGTGTGTTCAAGTCCTTGATTACTGGCAGAAGCAGAGGCTCCCTGGTGGGTAGCTGACAGAGCTTGGAATACCGCAGTTGTCTCGACCAGCAAACCACTAGGAAAGATAAGTACCCACAATTTAGCTCTCAAGGAACCAACTTTGAACCCAGACTCTCCAACTACTAACCACAGAGGGTAAGAAGGAACTGAAGGGGGGCAACTGCAATCTTTAGATCCTTGGTACAGAGTATGAGGAGACAGGGTAGGGTGAAACCTTTTCTAGGGATACAGGTAAGGAAAACTCTCCAATGCTCATGCATGAGATGTACACACACCTACAGTATAATGGACACATGTAAGGACTCAAAGAACAACTTTACCTTCACTATAACGATCATTTTACAGATGCCAAACACGTCAGCGACATCAGGCAACTACACACTTATGATAATCATACATGACATAGCTTAACATTCAATTGATTTCAATAGATTATTTAACACGGTAGCCCAAGACTGTGCAAAGGATCCAGGAACAAAACATTATGATTAAAATCAATGAACAGGATAAATAATGCCTTACTAAGACCCCAATCCTCTATTGTGCATTGTATAGAAATCAAGCAGACTCCCATATCCTGCAGTGCCCCAGGAACTTCAGCAGGTCTCTGTGGGGGCATGTAGCCTGTCCACACAATACCATGCCTTCTGTCACATTAAAATAAAATAAAATGGCTAAGTTATAGCCGTAAGAATTAGCTCATCACTGGGTTTATCAAGTACTTCTTGTTAGGGAATCTCAACCAGATGATACAACAAATAATAATAAAAAAAAACAAACTACAAATTTAAGTAGCTCCTACAACAGTAATAAAATGTTAATGAAACTCGTTATAAATAGGAGACAATTTGCAGATTCTGATTTAATGTGTGATATATTTATCCTTTATTTGAATAAAATGTGTGTGGATTCAGAGGCTACTGATTGACCTTAAATGATTTAATATGAGAGCAACTGAGAACACTGAGTAATCAGCTATATGGACAGATCATAATTCAAGTTTTAGCTGTTTTCAGATTCCCTTCCTACTTTGAAATATAATCACCAGAAACAGGTTTATACTGAACAGTGGTAAATGTTGTCCAAAAGATAAATTAAAAACAGACTCATACAGTTGTGGTTTTAATTACTCATCTTGCTTTTGTTGGACTCATCTCTGAAAATGTAAAAAGAACTAACTCAAAAATCTACATAAAAGGCAACAAGAGAAAAAATTACTTACCTGATAATAAGATTTTATTTGTCTCACCAAAATAGACAAATTTTGAATCCTAAGTGATGCATCATTGTTGACTTTCTTATTTACTCTCTGACTGGTGGATTTAGGGTTGCTGCAAGAATAAAGAAAAATAAAATTAAATTACCAAAAAGTATTATTACACTGATTCATATTTTAGGGATCTTTTTCTAAACAAGTCGAAATAGAAAATGATTGACAAATCCAATCATTTGAAGCATCCAGTACAATTTTTAATTACTGTGAATACTGGGGTTGACAGCCTGTGCCCTGCCTCCCATGGACACCTGTATACCTGGGTGGCAGGGCTCAGGCTGTCGGCCCCAGTTCAGTTAATATGGCGAGCCAGATAATGGAGGCTCAAATAAACGGTGTTCTTCTATATATCAATTTACAGTACTCCGCTGCTAAAGATGATGGGGCAGTTCCTCAGCTGGCATAAATTGTCATCGCTCCACTAAAGTCAATTTACAACAGCTAAGTTATAGTAACTTGTGTTATCTAAGATAAAAAATATTTCAACTGGAAAACATTAGCAGTGTATTCTGAAGCACACAAATGCTTTTAGACATCTTTATTTTTTGGTGACAACTGGAAGGGGAGGGAATGGGAGATACAGGGACCCTGGCATCTGGTTACACACCCATTAGCTTTAATTAGGCCTATGATTGTCTACAGATCAAAGAACCAGTTGATGGCAGCCGTAACACCCCATTCCCATCTCAGTTTTGCCCATTGTCCCAATAGAGTTTAAAATGTTGACACCCTGAATGACTTATCTCCCAGACAGAAAGAAAAAAAAATTAATAAATTATGAACTGTGGAATGGAAATAAAGGGATGCAAAGAACCCCTAGCATGTGCAAATCACCCACGACAAAAAGGGCCAGCTTTCTGCAGAATACAACCGATTTCTTTCAGAAACTCTGCAACATTAACAGCCTCCCTCAGAACACCATACTTCCCACCATTAATTTCACCTCCCTGTACACAACATCCCTCACAATGATGTCATCTTTTCCTGCCTCAAATATCAACAAGATAATGGACAACACTCAGATATTCACCCCAAACACATTGCCAAACTCAACCATTTTATCCTCACCAGTAACAATTTTAGATTCAACAACAAAACAAACATTTTGTCCCAACCATGGGAACAGCCCAGGGTACTTGGATGGCTCCCTAATAGGCCAACCCCTTCATGGGCCACCTTGAGGAAGAATTTCTGGACAAATGCACTCCAAGACCAATGACACACCTGAGTTTCATTGATGATATTTCATCCTCTTGCCAGATGACCTAAACTCCCTCACAGATTTCCTTCACAACTTCAACCACCACTACCCATCCATTAAACTCTCTCTAGAACTCTCTCACACTAGCATCAATTTCTTGGACGTCATCATCAGCTTCAGCATTGGACCTTTACAGACAACTATATATGAAAAATCCATTGGTCACCACACCTACTTTCACAGATCCAGTAACCATCCCAAACACCCCAGGCACTCATTCTCAACGGAAACCTGACCAACACCTCTAAAAAACACATCTGTGAGCATACATTCATAATTTTGCTAGGCACTAAAAATTAGGAACTGAATAGAAACACTGGATTTATGGTTTGTTACAACAATCTGTAACCCACTGAAGTCTCCACCCCTCAGCCTTTTTTATTTTTTCTCCTTTCCCTCCTATGTTTGTAAAGGTGTTAACAGGCCACTTCACTTTGAATGGTCCCTTGAAATATGTGTTTACTACTTATGCTAAACAATCTGTTCCACCTTGTATTTAGCTTTGACACTAAGGCCTGGTCTATACTAGAGAGTTTTGTTGACAAAAGTCAGAGGAAGGAGAGGAAAATGGGGAGACACAAAGCCTGACACTGTGGGGAAGATAAGAATTGGGGGCACACTGATCCCCTGTCATGCTGGATGGTGGAATGGTGAAACACACAGTGCCCCGATATGGAGGTAATGTGGGGCCACACAGAGCTCTTGCCATGGGGGAAAGGGGAGAACTGAAGATAATGGTATGGGGCCATCACAGGGAAACACAGAGTCCCTGATGTGAAAGGAGTACTAGGAAAGGACTTTTGTGGGCATGAGTGGTGGGTGGAGGTCTGCAGGGAGTCCCTGAAATAGAGGAAGCATATGAAGAGGAACTGAGGGATTCAAGGAGCCCTTGGTGTGTGCAATGAGGTTGATTTACAGGAGCAACAAAATGTGTGATCTTGTTAGAATTTATAAAAACTAAATTACCACATATTTTAATATCACTACTGGTAGGATATCTTTGAATTTTACAAGACTGCTATGCCAAAAAAAATATTGAAATTTAGGGACCTGATCTTGTAAACATTTAAGATAAACTTAAGATAAACACTTAAACACTTAAAATAAACATAAAATAAACAAACAAAATAAATAAATACTTAAAATAAACTTAAAATACATCTTTGCTAGTATGAATAGTCCCACTGAGTTTACCAAAATTATTCATATGCTTAAAGTTAAACATGTGCTAAAATGTAATTGTTATTAAAAACTTTTGTTCTCAGTGGCATAAAACTTTTGTCACTTCAAAACCAAACTGCGTCAGGGTCAACAACTAAAAGTTTAGACTTTCAGTACATTAACCATGTTGCTATGAACTTTTTTTTAGTGCTGGTCTTCATTGCACAGTTAACTCGATTGTTGCCCCTAATTTCATTCATATCCACATACAAAACCCTTAACTCAAGTAGGGTGGTGCTGTTATCTTACCTTGACTGACCTGTCAGGAAGTAGAGGCTACAGCCTGAGTTAACACAGCTTGTCAGCTGCTAACACAAATACCCTTGCAGTAATCCAATCACTGCGTGATATTCCAGTGTTATTTTGCAGTGTGGCCATTCTCGCTGAAACTAGATTACCTCAAGAGAAGTTACCATGAATGTAGATAACTAAACTTAACTCTTCAGTGAAGAGCACAGCCTATAAAAACATCAAAAATTTCAAAAATATAAGCCTAAAATTTGGCTCCTAAAGCCCATACCTACCCCACTTCACAGTGGCATTTTAAAAAATATCTAACTGATCAGAGGCACAAATCCAGCTGACTTCAAACTGCAAACCCTGGTGTCAGGGTATAGTTTGGCTGAAGTATTTCAGCTTTCTTTACCTGTGGAAGCTCAATGTAAAGGAAAATAAATGATTGTAAATATAGCATAGGCTATAAATTTTGTATTTGAGTTCATGCTCCTCTCACTGACAGGATGTTAATGAGGCCCTGGATTTATCTTTTTCAGCATAGATGAGCATTTAAAATATGAAACTTGTTAGCAGAAAAGCTGTCTATGTAAAATCTGAAATTCTAAGACCAATTAGCAATGAAAGAAACAAGGAAAAAAATTAACAAATTTATCTATTTAAGATTATAAAATAAGAAGACAGTAAACAGCCAGCAATATAGGAATAAAAATCTGAATACAAAAAAAACTCAATTTAAATTTAAAAATCATGTTTAAAAAATCATGTTTGTAGCCAATTAAAAACAGGAAATCTTTCAAATCAAAACTGTAAAGTTTTGCACTCATGGTGTAGTAGTATAAATTCATTGTACAAGATGCAGCAAAACACAGAATCTGGCCCGCCCATCCTCCACACTCAGTTATTTTCAGAATTCAATATGCATACAATTGTTCTGTCTTAGATTTGTATGATTATCAATCTGGCAAAATTAGCATACAAATGGACTCTTAATCGGGTACTCATCACCTTCTTAAATACTGATCATAACTGGAATACTGTGCTGGTTATTATGTTCTGTAAAAATGATTAGGGAGAGACTGTTTTGAATTAGTCAGAAATTGAACATGGTAATCACAAAAAAAGTAGAGACCAATGTATGGGTTAAACTTGACCATATCTGTCAAATGTTAAGATTTGATAATGCCTTCCAGAACCAAATTCATACAGAGATTTGTAAAACTCGAGGGGCAGAATGCAAGATAAATTCCAATTAACTGATTTTTGCATGCCATTTAACGTTTTCTACTTCTGCTTTCGTATCTGCAAAAATGACACTTTGGGCCTTAATCTTTACCTTTATTCCTTATTACTATCTGATTATCTCTAGGCTTTTTCATGATCTTTAGCAGAGTTTCTGCTGCCATATGTTTTCACTATGCATCTCCTCTTCCTATCATTCCATCAAAGTGTACTACTGCCTCCTGGATCAAACCTAAAATTGCACTCTTATTTAATGCCATCAGCCAAAATATAATAAAATTGAGCCAACTGCAAGAATTTAACATACAGATATTACAACAGCTTAGACACTTAAGATTAGACTTATGCCCCAAGTGTCTTAACTTGAAACTTTGTGCAAACTTTACAAGAACATCTGCAAATAATGAACAAACAAAATAATATTTTGCTTTTATAGATATATACCACTTTACATCTCCATAGGGTTCTGCAAACCTGAATCTTCACAACACCTCTAAAACAGGCAAAGTATTGTCCCAATCTTTCAGATGGAGAAACAGATTCAGAGAGGTTAGATACTGAATATTTGCACTAAAGATGCACAGTCAGTGCTAGAGGTGTAATTAGAAACCAGGAGTTGTCAGAACACAAGCTCTTGGTCCCACATCACATTCACTAGTAAATGCTGTATTACATGCACTCTCACATAACTGCACAATTAAAACAGGCACTAGTACAGTACTTACAAGAAACAAATCCAGGAACCAGGAAGTGCACACTGATAAAGTTTGTGTTTCTCCCTGATCGCACTTCACCCTGTACTTTTTCAGATAATACCTAAAAAATTAATTAAATTAAAAATAGCTATGCTAATATAAAATGAGAACATAAAGTTTAAAAAGCATAAATATTCAAGGAAATAGTCACCATTAACTCTGTTGTTTTGCCCGAGTATGTGTTTTGGTATATAAATACGTTATACTACTTGTTCAAAAAATGTCAATATTTATTATTAATAAAGTACATACTACACTTGCTGATATACAAGACACTACCACACACTACCCAGAGCAGCCAAAAAAAGTAGATCCTAAATTGCAAGTTACCCTTGATTCTTATAATTTTTAACAAGCTAAAGAACGGGTGAACATTGTTTTCTTTCTTCAGGTTTGTACTGAAACATTGTAAGCCCGTTATTAAACACTGTTTGATTGATACTCACCATTAGACTATGTTCATGAACTGTAATGCTATCCCATGAAACCTGCCAACTTGCTCTATGAAAAAATGATGCTTTACATTGTGAAAAAGATAAAAGATTTCCCCATGACATCTATCTTCTGCTCTTCCAGCCTCCTCTTGATGGCCTGATTTCTCTCTGTTCCCCTCATCTCCCATCAACAAATTTAACGAGTGTCATGAGTTCCTTCCATTCCCCTTTTCTTCTCACTCCTTTGCCTTCTTCAAGGTACCATCCAGTTCTTCTTTCCACTCTTTATGCTAATACCCACAAGCTACTCCGCCAACAGCTCTTCATCTTCCTTCGACTTTGATCCACAGCTCACTTTATTCCGCTTATTTTAATCCTCACCCTGCTTGTAAGAGATATATTTCCAAATCTACAATTCATCTGAATTGTCTTGCCCAGTCACCACATCATTAACAGTCAACCTGTTCTTTTACTAAACTGTTCTTTTCTATTTCTCTGAATCCCCTTGCAACAGTTGCTACACTGAACACTTTCACCCATCCAATCACTCAGGCCTGGTCTACACTGCCAGCAGCGTCAATGGGAGATATATAAGCTTCAGTATGTAGCTTGAGTATCTCCCGTCAACTTACTAACTTTCCCTTACCATGGCGTCTCCACTGCACTGCGTCGACAGGAAATGCCCTCCAGTCAATGCAGCGTTACTCTTTTCGAGGAGGGGGAGGGGGATGGGATTTACTGTGTTGGCTGGAGAGCATTTCCAGGATCGATTGTGCAGGTCTCCACTGTCCACTCATTGATCCTGCTGCATCAATCCATGGAGCCCAATGCAGCCCCAGCAGTGTAGACATACTCTCATTCTTTTTATGATCTATATATCAGACTTTCTGCTGATCTTAGCTACCTCCTTCCCCTCTTGTTCTTGATGCTTTTGTCAATATGATAGACTTTACGTTTTACTCTAAACTGACTACTCCACTCCTTTGTTCCTTACTCACACAGCTGTGCCTGCCTCTCTAATCTAAAACTTTGTCTCTCCTGCTGTTAAATGAAATCCAGTTATTATACAGACATCTTCCTCTTAAATCTGGTCTCTCTTTTCTCAACTTTGCTTTCCTCCCTTCCAAGCGTCTTCTTCCTCATTTTTCATGCTACTGATCTCTGAGTGAACTCTCCTACCTTCAACTCTCCACAATCCTTTTTTTCACCCACCCATTCTCCACATCTTGTTTTGCTCAGGATCTTGAAACAAGTTTTCACTATACAGAATCTTTTCTCCCTGTCTCTTTTTATACCTCCTTTCTTCTCAGGCAGGTCTGCTAATTGCTCTCATATAGTCTTTCACTCTGCTTTACACCATATGCTTGGAACAGCCTTCCTTCTACTTATCTGACATATGATTTTCTTGTATTCCCTTTACATTCCTCCTTAAAACCCGTTTCTTATGGAAATTCTTCCTAACGTATCTTGTTCTCCTTACCAATAATTTCTCCACAGTCTTCTATCCATGAACTGTTGCACAATGTCTTGTCTATCACAAAGTGTGTTTAAAAATAAAGCTTTTTACACTAATGTTCTAATAATAATTTACATACCAATAAATTATGATGTCAAAAAAAAATGACTGACTTTCAGGTGAGGAATGAAGAAAAGAACTCTTAAAAACAAGCAGGCCAATTTTCATGCAAAGGTCTCTAAATGTGAAGAATAAAGCTGAGAAAAATACATGAACATAGGATATATTAAACCTAAATAGAATGTTTTTTAAAACTTTTATGAGATATGTATGGGTCTTCAATGTGCAGAGTAGTAACAGTTTCTTGCAAGCATTTAAAATAATTCAGAAAGCTCTATTATAGCACTGGAAGTTATGTTTTGGGGGAATTTTGTTCTTTTTTCCTCCTGCTCTTTACTCTTCCTCGCCTCACCAGTTCAGACATCTCTTAGACCATGCAATTTTTTTAAAACTGCCAGGTTTTAGTTATATTTTGTTAGGTGTCCAGAGTCCATCAGGCATTGATACCATATAAAAATAAAATCTTTATTGTTCTGAGCTTGGCAAAACTATGTCTGTTTTACTAACTTTGAGTCAATGTACTACACAATGCTGTACAAAGGTTTTCAAGCTAGTCACAATTCCAGAATTGTTACCAAACATTATTGCTGTATCATTTAATTTGCTACTGCCCTTCCCTCACTTTTCTATCAATCATTTTCAAATGCCCTAATTTCATCTTTACTATAGCAGAAGGTTGTATTCTTGTGCATTCCCCAAAGCTTTTTGAGATGGGAACTTTATGACAGGGAAGTCTTTGTCAAGTAGTTTTATATCTTCTCCTTTAGTAAAGGTCTGAATCTGCATGAGCATCTGACACCTCACAAGCCTGAACCTTAACACTCTTGTCAGTGCAAGAGACATGAAGAAACTGCCCTTAAAACTAATTTTTCTTATTTCATATGTCTTATAAAATTGTAAATTGCTTCTCTATGTACAATTTATCAGTGGTATAATATTCCCATGACAATTATCATGTTTTCTTTGCTATCACCTATGTTTTTTTGATGGCCAATTTCTGAGTTCTAAAAATATAATTTTGTTAGCTGGAAAGAACGTTTATTTACCTCATAACTGTTGTTCTTTGAGAGGTGTTGGTCATGTCCATTCTCAATTAGCTGTGTGTGCCCCACATGAACCGGTGCTGTAATTTTTTTCCCTAATGGCTCTAGTGCTCTCTGCTGCAGTGTGCATACACACCCATATATAGGGTGCTGCCAGCCCCCCTCCATCTCAGTTCCTTCTTGCCAGAACTCCGATTGAGGGGAAGGAGGGTGGGTTCTGGAATGGACACGAGCAACACACCTGGAAGAAACACAGTTACGAAGCAAGTAACTGCTCTTTCTTCTTTGACTGCTTGCTCACGTCCATTTTGAATTAGGTAACTAACTAGCAGTACCTCTGGAGGCAGGCAGGCAGTTCATGGACGTGACGATTGCAACACCACTCTACCAAAAGCAGTGTCATCCCGAGTTTGCTGCTTGAGAGCATAGTGGAATGTGAAGGTATAGACTGAAGACGTATAGTGGCTCTGCAGATATCCTGTATTGGTATATGAGCCAGGAAGGCCGCTGAAGATGCTTGAATCCTCATAGAATGGGCTGACAGAGATGTTGGGGACACTGCTCCTTGCTTGTAACAGGCCCGGATGTAGGCCCTGATCCATGATAAGATGCACTGGGGTGACACTAGGTGTCCTTGCATTCGATCAGCAATTGTGATGAAGAGTTGTGTGAAGCGACGGAAGTGCTTGGTCCTGTCAATGTAGTAAGAAGAACCCTGGCTTTCAATCGAGAGAATGGAGATGCCTCTCCTCACTAGAGCTGCATGGCTTTGGACAGGAGACCAGTAGAAAGTTATCCTGCTTGACATGGAAGTGGAGACTACTTTCAGCAGGAACACTTGGTGCAGCCCTAGCTGTACCTTATCTTTGTAAAAACCATGTAGGGATGTTCTGAGGTTAGGGCTCTAATTTCTGATACCTGCCTCGCACAGGCCATAGCCCTAGAAATGCTAACTTCTATGACAGATGGGTGAGCACAAAGCCAATGGCTCAAAAGGTGGTCTCCAGTGAGCTGGAAGAGAACAAGGTTCAGGTCCAGTTGGGGGACCAGGTCTCAAAGCATAGGGAAAAACCACTCCAGGCCCCAGAATCCAGCTGTCATCTTATGTGAAAAACCTGTCCTGCTTTGAATAAAGGGTGGAAAGCAGATATTGCCGGTAGATGTACTTTAATAGACAAGAAAGCCAAGCCTTCTTGTTTCAGGTGGAGCAGAAGATCACCTGGATAGCCTCCCAATGAAGACACCTTTCTCCTTTCCAATAAAATCTTCTGAACCTGAGATGAGCAGTGCTGCTCTTCCCTATTTAGCCATGCAGCTTCCACGCTGTCAGGTGCAGGGAAGCCAGGTCTGGGTAAAGGAACCAACCCCGGCCCTGGGAAAGGAGATCCAGCTGCAGCAAGGTGTACTATTCTCCAGCTGAATGTCGTGGCTCAAGCAGAGATCCCACAAGCACAAGGCCCCTTGAC
Source organism: Mesoclemmys tuberculata (assembly GCA_007922155.1). Classification (NCBI taxonomy): domain Eukaryota; kingdom Metazoa; phylum Chordata; order Testudines; family Chelidae; genus Mesoclemmys; species Mesoclemmys tuberculata. The sequence continues at coordinate 21,979,494 of ML675614.1, read as the reverse complement.
AGAGAGCTGGGGATCTGGCCCCCCCTTGTCTGTTGATGTAGCACATTGCAGCCGTGTTGTCCGTGATGACATGCACGACCTTGTTGGAGAGGTGGGGCAAGAAAACCTCTCATGCTAGTCGGTACTTCAAGGCATCTGAGACCAATTATAATGTTGGATGCTCATGAAAGGGGTTCCTAAAGAGAGATGGGGAAGGAGGGTGGTGGAGCGGAAGGGAAATGAATTGCAGAGTGTATCCAGTAGCTACCATGCTTAGTACTCAGTGGTCCGATGTTACGGCTGTCCAGGCTGGGGGGAAAGGGACAGGGCGGGAGGAAAATAACCCGGAGTCTGGATCTTGGACAATGGGTGGTAGGTTGCCCTCGGGTGTATCCTCAAAAGTGCTGATCCTCCCCCCAAGGCGTGTCAGCTCGAGCCCAGGGGGCAGAGGCTGGTGAATGGCCTGGCGACATTTAAAACTCTTGCTCTTTTTCCTGTAGGATTCTTCCTACCTTGATATGGTCTGAAATGCCTTCTGGCAGAGGAAGAGATATGCAGACCTAGGGAATGCAGCATGGCCCTCAAGCCCTTTAGCCCATGTAGCCTCGAGTCGGTTTGGTCAGCAAACAGGGCTGTGTCATCAAAGGGAAGATCCTGGATGGACTGTTGGACCTCTGTGGAGAAACCGGACAACTGGAGCCAAGACGCTCACCCCATTGATACCACAGAGGCCATGGACCTGAACGCAGAATCTGCTGCATCCAATGCCACTTGGGAGGCCCTAACCACCATTCTCCCTTCCTCCAGAATCACCTCAAATTCCTATCTGGAGGCCTGCAGCAGGGAGTCGGCGAATTTTTCCAGAGAATGCCAGATGCTAAAATGGTACCAATCCCAATAGTGCTTGTTGATTAGATACCCTGAGTTGTAGGCTTGCTATTGAATAAATTTTGCAACCCAAATAGATCCAGTTTTTTGGCTTCTTTGTTCCTAGGAGTGGAACCCATTTGGCTCTATCTGTCATGTTCACTGGCAGCTACAACCACCAAGGAACCCAGGGAGGGATGGGTGTAGAGGTACTCAAACCCCTTGGCTGGCACATAAAAGTACTATGCTGATTGTTTGGATGTGGGGGCCTGAGAAGCAAGGGTCTGCCAAAGTGCCTTGACCAATTTTATTATCCCTTCATGAACCGGGAGAGCCATTCTAGATGAGGTGCTGATACCCAGTTGACAAAGAGCTAGTTGACCAGTTCTTTAAGCTCCTCTATCTTCAGGCCCAAGTTATTCACAACGTGCTTTAGTAGTTCGTAGTGCACCCTAAAGTCATCTAGCGGGGCAGCTGTGGAGCGACCCAGTACTGCCTCATCCAGTGAGGAGAAAGAGGAGGATGGTAATTGAGGGGGAGGCCAGATCTTTTTCCTTAATCAGGGTAGTCTAATCGACTGTCCGAGGGTGCCCCCTCCTAGTCTGACTCCACATCCAAATTTGGTGCTTCACCTGGAGCTATCAAAGAACACAGTACCAAGGTTTCCACAGACAAGCCTCACAAGTTACAAAACTGCCAAGGACCAGGCCACTGACCCTGAGGCCAAATGCCCATCTGTGGCAGCATGGAGAATCCAGCTGATTGACTGGAAAGCTGTCCTTTCAACGGGACTGCAATCTCTCTCGCTGAATCCAAGGAAGCGTTCCTGGTTGACCATAGGGGCGCCAATGCCACTTACCTTTCCATACTACCTCTTGAATGCAAGTACTCAGGTGTCAGGAAGCGGTGCTGGGACCTCGAGCGCTGGGTGTCCTGCGACAGCGTCTTGTCCTTAGACTTTCTAAAAGGACTTGGCGAGTGGTTATTGGAGCTCCGAGGATTTGCCTTGGGAGTCCAAGGATCAGTGCCGAGGCCTTGGAGAATGATGGCGTTCCAGGAATCGGTGCTGACGCTCCGGGGACCAGAGGCGGGATCCCAACCTCTCATGGCACGGTTCCGGGGATTGATACCTAGGGCACGGTGACCGTGGCAGGCTGACAAGTGGCATCTGTTGACGGGGACTGCTGCAGTGGTTCTAATGCAGGCTTTCCTTTTGACAACCCCCCCAAAGGGGGGGGTCAGCTCTCAGTGCACAGGTCTCCCTTCCTTTGGTGTAGACATCACCAGTACAACCAGGAGGTCTTTCATCGCCTAAAATGCCTCAAGCATGGTGGGACCACCAAGTGTCGAGGTCCTCTGCCACTTCCTGGGGTCAGCAGCAGTGTTGGCACCGGATTCAATGCCTGTACGGGCGGAGATCCTCTAGAGGTCAGTGGGGACAAGTGACCCGACTTGGGTCTCCCTGATGTCCCAGTGCCTTTCTTAGATGAGTGTCCCCTTTCATCGTGAGCCTTCTTTTGTCATTTCTTCAGCACTGGAGATGTCAGGCAGTACTGGGAGGACGCTGGTGCCCGGGGAGCACTTCTTGTAGATGCCTCTGTGCTTGGCGCCAAGTCCAACCTCGGTTCCAACGGTGGTCTAAGTGCCAATACAAAAAGGATGGCCTTGAGTCTGATGTCTCGGTCCTTTTTGGTTCGTGGGTGAAAACTTTTGCAAATTTTGCACTTTTCTCGCAAATGAACTTCTTCAAAGTACTTCAAGAAGCTCTACTGCTGGTCGCTTAGCAACACTGGCTTCTTATAAGAAGCACAGAGGTTAAACTTCAGGGATCAGGGCATGCCCCAAACCTGAGTCAAATGCACTAAACTAATTTCTAAACTAATAATAAAACCAACCATATATAGTAGATTGAACAAGCGAACCATTAGGCTTATAAATACTTGAGAGAGCAAGAGAGCATTCCAGCATCATCACAGGCGGTAAGAAGGAACTCAGAGGGAAGGGGGCTGGCAGCACCCTATATACTGGTGTGTATGTGTGTGCCACAGCAGATGGTGCTAGAGCCGGCCCTATGGGTACCAATAGGGGAAAAATTTCCAGAACCAGTGCATCTGGCACACAAAACACCTCATTCAGAATGGACATGAGCAAGCACTCGAAAATGATCAACAGAGTTCTTCTTTGATACCACTGTTCATTTCTTTCAGAGAGAACCCAGAGTGTAATATCAGGTAATTGCTCTTCAGCCCCTACCTAGGGTGCTGGAGAATTCCACTTATCTCTTATTTCATATGTGCATCAGGCCTTTAGGATAGCTATGACGAGATATGGGTCGAAGTGTTTTCAATGTGATTATGACACCTAGTTCTGTGTTTCCATTTCATCCACCTCTAACAGCATGGTTTTATCTACCCTAGTTAATGTGAGTTTAGGGCAAGGATGAGAACAAGGTCTGACGACAGGTTAAAGGAAGGAATTGAAGGATATAGCAAACATTATATTGCTCCCTCTGATAGAGGGTATCTGGTCCATCACTTGTATGTGCGTTGTGGGGGGGTCTGGTTAGACGTGCAGTGGCTTTGAATGAATGCTTTTCACCATTTGCATCTGGACAAAAGGTTGACAACATCTCATAAGAAATCATGCCTCCATTAACTTCAGTGGGGAAAGTATTTTACCTCCGGTGTGGAACATACCACTGTGCTCCATGTGTTTGTCACCTCACATCTTAAAACCATTTAGAGCAGTGGTTCTCAAAATTTTTGTATTGGTGACTCCTTTCCCACAGCAAGCCTCTGAGTGAAACCCCCTGACACGCACAGGCTCCCCACACGCCCCTTCGCCCCAACCTCTGCACTGTGCCCTCTTCACCCCAATCCCTGAACCGCCCCCCCTGCGTCCACGTGGGAAAATGACCTGTATGCATGGAGCGGCTGGTATTGCTGGTCACTCCCCCCTCAAACGCTGCTCCTCCATGCACCCCCTAGGGTGTTGGGGGGAAGGGGAACAAGGAGCAACATCAGGGCTCCCTACATTCAGGTCACTTTCCCCACTGGGCTGCATAAGGGGATGGCAGAGAGCAGCAGCTCCTGATGCTCACCTCACAGCACAGCCCAGATAGGGAATATGACCTGGATGCAGGAGCTCTAGCATTGCTCTTTGCTCCTCTCAACCACACACAGACATTGTGAGCAGTATGTGTGTGTCACCATTTGCCTTCCCCCGCAATATTCCTCTGCCAGGAGGAAGCTGGGAGGCTCACAGCCCCACACATGGGCAGGGTTGGAGCTCACAGCTCAAGACTCCCACATAACTACATCGTGACCCACTCTCAGTTTGTCTCAGTTTGAGAACCAAAGATTTAGAAGTGGACGCTTACATACAAGACTGCCCACTTAGTAAGTGAAGAATCTTTCTATGAGCAAATGACACAAGTGCTTCAGGATCTGCACTGGCTGCCTTCTGATCTCTAGATGGCATTTAAACTGTTGGTTTTGGCCTATAAAACCTTACTAAACAGCTTTAAAGCTGATGGAAAGACCACCTCTCTCCCCACGTGATGCTGCCACAGAGCAATCACTGGAGATGTGAGAGCTTGAATGTCCTTCGTTTATGAAAAGATGACGCTGGCAGGACATTTTCCATGACAACCCTCTGACTTCAAAACCCACTTCCCTCTCTAGCACTGAAATAGCAGGAATCTGGATAATTACAGGCAGTCCACAAAATTTATCTTTTTAGACAGGCATTTGGGAAAGACTGAGGTTTCTAGGATGTGGGGTTTTGGGTGTTTCTGGGATTGGGGGTGTTGTTTTCTGCAGAACAGCTAAGCTTTGAAGTATCAGGATGGTTTTGTGTTTTCCATTATATCCTATTGTTATGATTGCATGTTTAACAGTTTGCAATTGTGCCTAGAACCTGGAATAGGCATAGCTGTATATTTTTAATCACAATAAAGAAACATACAAATCTTTTATAATTTATCATTATAATTTTAAAATGTTTAAACAGACAGATCAGAAAAAAGTGCAATAAAGTACTTTTGAAATTGTAGAGATAGGTTTCTATACAAAAAGAGAGAAAACTTCTCAAATTTTATGAGCTTGATTTTATAACAGTTCCAATATAAAAGATTTGGAAAAAATAGTAGTTCTTTGAATGTTGTTTATGCTAAGATGTTTACTATTTTCTTTTAATAGTAGCTAATTTTTATTGATCTCCTTTCAAACAGTATGTGTATTATAGACAAATCATCTTATATCTGAATTAGCAACAATTTTAAATTTCTACTCATAATAGAAAATTCTACTTACTGAAATGTATTTGAACTGAAGTAACAAAAACATCTAACTATTACATTACTGAAAATTAGAAAAAAAATGTTCTCAAAACTAAAGATGCAGAGAAATAACTTTTGAAAAAATATATTTTTCAGTTCTTCAAAATGATTTCTGTTTGTCAACAATAGACCAAGAATTGTTAAAGAATTCTGCATGATATAAACAAAAGATGCTAGAGGCTCTCTCACTATTCACACTATATTTTCCAAGGCAATGAATCCTACAACTCTGAATAGCTCCTTTTGTAAGAGTGAATATTAAAATACTTCACTGGCAAATAGCCTAGCGAAAGAGGGCAAATCTGTCTAGAAGTCAATAGGCAGCATAGTAGTAAAAGATGGCCTTAAGCAGTTTTACATTTAGGAGCAACCTACTTATGACAAGTTACATTAATTTCAACTGAGATAAGAACACACAAGAGCATCTACCACTGTAATACATTAATTTAAAAACCACAGAAAATGGGTGAACTCAGTCATTTTGAAATTCTATCAGTACCATGAACTACAGTTTGAGACCTCATTTAAATCAGGAATTATATCTCTGTACTTATTCACTGACCAAAACCTATCAGAAATAGGAATCTGATAGCTTAATGGCTTCATACTTAAATCTGAACAGACTTCAAACCAGTTGTGTCCTCTCTCGCCATATGTTAATTGACGGTGCTTAGTGACTAAATCTTGTACTGCATTGCACCCTAATTTTAAAGATAGGATTACAAACATTCAATTTCTTGTAACAAATAAATTCAAACAATATTAAGATATAAACTATTTGCATTAGTTTTCTAAGCTCTACAAAGCAAAAAATTGATTCTTCATGAATTTTAATTTTAGAATAAAGTATCTGAAAAGGTACTTTTTCAGAGAAATGTTGTTGGCTAAATACACTGAATCAAAAGCCTCTAAAAAAAGTATTGTCTGTGCATTAAATATTTTTAAAACTTCTGATACAAAATTTTGGATAGATTTCACATACTGCTTCAACATTTCTACTGTTTATTAAATGACAGAAAATATTAAGCATGTTTTATAAACTAAGCAAGCATAGTAATATACCCTCCAATTTATTGCGACATTCATGGTAAGACAGGCGTCTTCACTGGAGTATGAGTACGGTAATATCAATCAACTCCTTTCCTATTTTATTCTGTGTTTTATACGCTCAAGTAACAGTACAGGAAATGCACATATTGAAGCATTAAAACGAGTTATTGGAACCACCTCTGCATAAGGAACTATGGTATAACAACTTCTACTCTTTCATTGCCAATGAACTGTTTGACCAGTCCTTAACTGCACTAAATATTAACAGTCTGAGCCTGCAGAATTGGGCATATTTGAAGGTAGATTCAATTACACTTTTTTGCCACCTGGTATCCATACGGATGACTTAAAAGATCTTACATAGGTAGAGCCTGTAAATCCTTATGTGTTCACCTCCACTTACACATCTTCTAGCATAGACCGTGAACTGTTTATGAACATCTTCACTGGCAGCAGAGAGACTGCCTAGGATAGTGAAACACACAATACAGAAATATACAAATAAGTCTCCATAGAAGCCAGGCTCTTCAAGCTTGTGCACTTCAGTGCCTTGGAAAGCATGATCAGTTATGCAATCACATAACAATCCAAGGCCTAGATCCACAATGGGATTTAAGCATTGCAATCCCTAACTTTTAGGCACCTAGAATCACTGGAACGATACAGAGATCCACAAAGCCTGATTTAGGTGTCTAGGCTCCATACACAATGAATGATGAAATAAGTACCTAATAATGGGATCCACAAAAGCCAGGCCTTTAGGCAGTGAGTCGCCTGAATTAGCCAATGGGAGACGCTGACAAAACAGATATGTCACAGAGTAGGGCTCCTAAATCCAGGCTGCAGGGAGGCACCTAGCTCTGCCAGCAATCCACAGCTGGGAACACCTCTCCTGGAGTCTGGCAGCTTAAGCACCTATGTCATTTCTGGTAAGAATGAGTTAGGCACCTGCCACAGTGGTTGGAGACGGTGCCTGCCTTATAGCTTTTAGCCAATAGTCAGAACACTCATCCAGGACGTGGGAGATCCAGGTTCAATGTCCACCTCTGCCTGAGGGAAAACAGGATTTGAACAGGGATTTTTTACTCCTCTCAGTAGAGTATCTAACCACTGCACTATCGGATATTCTGATTTGGGTCTCGTTATCTCCTGTTGAAGCTATTTCACTATTGATAAATTCTTAGAGAGTCTTTGAGTCACAGAGAATGACAATGACTCTCCAGACCATTGGTTAGGGTAACCACCTGGAAAGTAAGAGACCCAGAGCCCAATCCCCACTCCAATAAATAATTATTTATTGGATGAATGAATTGCTTGGCCAGTTTGTTCCATTTATACATAATGTAACAGTTTCAAAAGGAGAGAGTGAGAGAGCCATCTCCCGGCCCCTTGGACAGAGTACTCTCCTGAGAGATATGGGAGAACCCTGTTCAAAGTCTTTCTCCCCCTTAGGCAGAAGGCTAATTGAGCCTGCGTCTTCCATATTCTAAAGGTGAAAGCTCTAACCAATGGGCTAAAATTTATAAGTTGGGCACCACCACAACCCCCACCTCCTTTGGACTGACTCTACATGGGGACTAATCTACATGTGCTTCTTTCTATCTTTCCCCAGTATATGGATTGCAGTGGAGCTTAGGCGGGAGACGGACATTCAGATGCCTACACTAATGCAGCAGCGCACACGCCCAGAAACAGAAATACAGGTTCCTAGGGATCTTCTGCCCTGAAAACTTAGGCACTGAGTGAAATTAGGTGCCTACAGGATTAGGTGGCAGGTCAGTGGGAGTTTTATAGATCACAGTGAAGCCTAAAATTAGAATTTAAGCACCCAAATACCTTTGCTGATCTGGGCCCAAGAGTCACAGACCTCAGTGTTTTTCCAGATGAAGACTCTGCATTGATGCTACATAGTCATACCTAGACTAGTTTGAAGTGTTTTGGAAGTCCAAGTTGATCTGAGGCTTGTGAACTGTTGCTTACAGTGATACTTATGCCAACTCCTTGCTAGATCTGGTAACATGACTAAGTTTTATGCTAATATCATATTAAGGGTAGAGTTTGTCTCAACAGTGTATGCATCAACGATTTCTTACATGGACAGCCCCTTGATAAGAATGCTAATGTCTCCAATGACAAGATCAAAGAGAATGGACCTCCTTCAGTAACTGTAGCCGTGGCACATTCTCACACTGATATTTTATGGAGGATAACATCAAGTGTGGACAGTTATGCTTGGTAGCTGACATTGCTATATTCCCTAAGCAATGATTTATGGGACAAGTTACTTGGTTTTGATGCTCTCAGAGCATTGATAACCCTACCTTAAGGGCATTCCTACACCAAAACTATACAGCAATAAAGCCCTTCCTCAACTTCTCAGAGGACACTATGCAAAACATACAAGCACTGAAGTTACTCACTTTTGAGGCTGTAAAGCACTGATGGGAATGGCCTATGAGACAGTAATGTGATATTTATTACCTAATACACAAAAGACTACTACATCATACTTGCACCATAGAATCATTGTGTATTGTGATCCCTGATATAAGTCTCTGAAGAACTGAGGAACCTACACAGTAGTCACATTTCAAAGTGCCAACAATTAAGTGTTGAAGAAAAATAAAGAACTGATGCTTCTTATCTGGAGGAATTTGGTGCAAAAGATTTAAGTTGAGCAGCTGAATAGCACAAAGCTGCCAAATTCAGCCTTATGGTAAGTCTCTGCGCATTTGTACAGCATCTGCTACAATGCGGTACTGATTCTGATCTGAGCTCTCCAAGCATCGCAGTAATTTAAGTTAACAACTAACGGTTTGGTTTTTGTTGCATATCTACACCAAAGCATATCTTTGTTGCATATCTACTGCCCTTGTATCCAGTCTCGACCTAAGCCTACACTTGGAGCTGGGGGTGTGATTCCCAGCTCAAATAGACAGTGGTAGCACAGATGGAAAACAGCAGGTGGTGCCATGGGGTAGCTGCCCCTAGAAAGTACCCAGGGGCTCCAGATACGCCTGTACTCAAGGCAGCTAGCCCATATTGCCACCTGCTGCTGTCTGTACTAGTGTGGCTAAACTACTATTTTTAGCATGTCAGCTCAAAGATAGCTAATACAAGTATGTTTTCTCAAGCTGGAAATCACATCCCCAGTTCTAAATGTAGACATAACATCTGCATTTCCAGTGTTAGGGCAAAGCTGCACCATCTTCACAACATTTTGCCTGCAGCACATTAACCCCAACTCAGTCTTGTGCTTAGTACCTTTAAATGCATCAAGTATGCATCAAGGCAATACTGTATCAACAGCTCAACCTAGAGTCCATAGTTTCATCATTAAAACGTAGTTACTTACCAGTAACTGTTGTTCTTCGAGATGTGTTGCTCAGATCCATTCCACTTAGGTGTGTGCGCGCCCTCGTGCACGGCTCTCCGGAGAACTTTTTCCCTAGCAGCCCCCTGTAGGGGCCGGCTCCAGCGCCCCCTGGAGTGCCGCCCTCATGCGGCGGTATATAGGGC